>JAEMGE010000029.1:3736875-4359687 GCA_033884665.1 Argynnis bischoffii washingtonia
TGTGTTATGGACACCAGATAGTTGATACACTACACATATATAACTTTAAATACATACATATTATAGATATAAGCATCCATGACTGGAGAACCAACATTCGTACTCATCACACAAATGAATACCCCCAGCGGGACTCGAACCCGCGACCGCGGGCACAGCAAGTAGGGTCACTACAAACTGAGCCAAATTTCTTGCATAAAGTAAATTTATGAGCAGAAGAAAGAAATACACGAAGGTCAAATGTTTTTTTTTGGTATTGGTATTTTTTTGTTATCATATCATCATCTAAGTCTTTACTCGAGATTTAAAAAAAAAAGTGCTAAACTGCCTTTACTGCCAGTCAATTATCATGTACCTAACAAAAAAAATATGTCAAATACAACTACTTTAAAAACTATAATCGGTTTTAAGTAATTATAAAATTATTCATTAGGCTCATCTTCGCTTTTAATTTTGTGTTATTATATATCACGCAATATTTTGAATTGTGTAATTTGAAACTCTATAACTTGGTAATAATTGTTGTAGCTATTGCTACATTATATTATGTATATGAATACATTTAATTTAAAATAACAACACAACTGCCTTATAAAGCCCGTGTGAATTTTTACATATTTTTTTTTTTTGTAAAAATGTGTCATGTATTAATATCTCCATAAAAATCTTTTTCCTCCAAATTTCATACACATTTAAAAAATATTTAAGACAGATCGTTACAAAATAACATCTAGTATGATAAACGTGCTATTTTTTGGTCACGTATGATCGCATGTTTTATTTACGTAATGTGTGCATTCATTCTCATAGACAACTTAAAAGGAAGTATCTAACTGTCATGGCTTCCTTTTTGAACAAAGACGTAATATAAAAAGTTTTAGAGAAAGCTGTCATAGACTAGGTTATCTTTAAAAATCATATTATCTATGCTTTCTAATTGTTTTATGGCTTAAACCCACATGGAACATTTACACTATTAAAATTTTATGATTATATGATGGGAAACATTATATTGTATGCATTTTTATTGCCTTATTGTATTTGCGAAATGAATAAGGTTTGTTACAACAAAATTTAAGCTCCATGAAATTTAGCCAATCGAAAATCGGATTACTGTCATGCTCAAAAACAATATTTTAATAAATATTTATATTTATATAGTAATACAAGGTTAAATAGAGATAAATAATAAAAAAATTATATTATATGTTCATGTATTTTGTAAAGTCTAGCTTTACTTTTCTTGAAAACGATGCCGTAACGTTATCTTATCAGAAATCTTAATATCTTCAGCAATATAGAGCATGTGAGGCATTAGCAAAGTAGGCTAATATAGGTAAGTACTGTAGAATATACCGAAAATTTTAAATAGCTTTTATCCATATTCTTCCTTCTTGTATTCATCAAAATTAAGTTTATAGAATAATAGATTTTAAAATTTTAATTATTTTAATTTTAAATACATTACAACCAGTCATGTACTTTATTACCAAAAAAAAAAAAAAAAACAAAAACAAATAATTTTCCTAAACATAATATAACCAAAATTACTTATCGAAATTTTGATACCTTTCCTCTTACATGTCATTTTGTCAAAGCAATTCTAATATGTAAATCTAATGATAAACTTTAATATCTCGATTGAGTAACATAACCAGTATAACAACTTACGCCCTTGACGGGTTACTGAGGTTAGATGGCAAGTAATTGTAAAATGTAGTCACCCATTAAAAACCAATACTTCTATTTATTTTACACTAACTTTTTCCCGCTTGTCCGCTCGCGTAGTTCAATTCTTTGTTAAAAACTAGCGGCTCAACCTCGCTTCGCTCGGGTTTCGCCTTTAGAATAACAAAAAACAAATCTATCCCACGGGAATCGTACATTTTTCCGGGATAAAAATAGTCTATATATTATTCTGATATGTAATTTTGCTTAATGCTGTATTATTGTAAAGTTTCATCAAAATCCGTTCAGTAGTTTTTGCGTGAAAGAACGTATGTGTAACAAATATACGTACATCCATACATCTTCACAAGATGCGTTTATAATGTTAGAAGGATGTTTTCGAACATTTTAAAGTATTCTAGAACATACGAATAGAAGAAAAAAAGTGATTATATAAAGTGTGTTTTTAAGACATATCAACAAATAAAGGCATTAGTATAATTTAAGTCTATAAGTTTCAAGTATTTAAAACAATGACCGAAGCCTTACATTTGAAATATGATCTTGCTATAATTTGCTAAAGAACCTACAGTCTCTATACTAAAATTATAAAGCTGTTGGGATTATGTTTTGTTTTGTTTTTATTTGTTTAAACGCGCTAATCTCTGAAACAACCAGATTTAAATTATTCTTTACATTTAAAATAAAACTATCTTTTAGAATTTTTTCGCGGATTGATTTTGATTTTTCTAATATTATAAAGAGGTAAAGTTTGTAGGTTTGTATGTAGGGGTAATCTCTAAAACTATTAATCCGACTCTGAAAATTCCTTACTAATAGGAGGCTACATTATCGCCTAGTGGTATAGGTTATTTTTATTCCGATAAAAATGTAATTATGGTCAGAAACTATGACAAATTTAAATGGAGTTTTTTTTTTTATTTGAGTAAGTCTAATACCCACAGACATACGTCCGTATCTTTTTTTGAGCTATTTTTAGGTTTTGTTGTTATTTTTATTTTATTTTATTTGAGATGCATTCGTACGTGATGCAATGAAGTGAGTTTCAATTGAAGTTGGAAAAGAATGGCCGTTGAGTTGTTTTATCGGCTATAGTTAGGCATCTGGGATCCGAGCGATACGAGGGTTGCTATTCATCAATAAACTACGCAAACAGAACCACAACTAAAAATTCGTAGTAAAATATAAGTTTCAACTACATATATAATTAAGTATATCAGTAAGTTTAGCGTTTTCAAAAGTGATAACTTAAAGAGAAATTGTAGAAAGTTCCATAGTATGTTTGTAAATGTGCAGAAATATATTAACACTTTAGTGTAACCATGTTACAAGTAATTAGTGGCAACTTGAGAATGCGGAATGTCATCGTATTTTAAGAAATCCCATAAATATAAATACATATTATAAACGCGAAAGTTTGGATGGATGGATGGATGGATGTTTGTTAAAATTTAGCACCAATATGAAGTCGACGACGACAATTATAAATACTCACGGAATAGGCGAAGCTTATTTTATTTCTTTTACTGACATAGAAAGTTGTTGTATTTCTTCTAGTTTAATATTTACCTTATGTATTTTTAGGTAGCTTTTTATATTTATATTACGATAGAGTTAAAAAATAATGTCCTAGCGTTTGAGACATTAATAATTAAGTTACCTACGTGTTTCGTGATCCTTGATAGTTGATAGTGCTTACGCTTAACATTTTATGATCAAACTGCAGCCTAGATTTTATCTAAAGTATATCAACACCAACTTAAGTAAAATACTTATGAAGGTAGTATCTAACAACGTATATTGAGAGTGGGAGTACATTTCCAACATCAAAAATATTTAAAAAGGCAATTGCTTTCTATATTTAACTACGTGGGTATTTTAACCCACCCGCAGGCGTTTAAAACAAAAACTTAAAATAATAACATAATGGCCTACCTTTACGGGATTTCCAATACCATTTTCTGAAGTAATATGCTGCACCGATTAAAATAAACGCCGCAATGAAGGCACCGATCGCTGCGCCTGCTACGCTTCCCGCGCCAAAACATTCTTCTTGAGTTTGTCCCAAAACACAAGGTAAGACGACCGTCACTAAGATAAACTTCAAAATAACACCCATTTTAAATTACACAGTATAACATCACTATTATGGCACGAATGTTCGGATAGAAATTTGTAATTTATTCACATTACTCTTGCTAAAGTTTTGCGCGTTAACTTTTTTTATATTTAAAAGCGAAGATAAAGACGTGCACCGCGTCAGCCCGCGCGGTCGACTGTGGCGTTACGTAGTTTACTTTTGAATAGGCTGTGATTGTGGGACGTGTGTGGAAAACGTGTTTGGGCTCCAATGATGGACGTTTCGATAGGTGTACTAGGATAATATTTGAATAATATTAAATTATTATTTTTATTTTATCCAAAATGACATCTAAAATACATATAACTAAATAAATACAATCGCAACAACTTTTGGTTTTAAAAATAAAAATACGTAATAAAAAATAAGAAAAAATCTTTAAATACATTATACATATATCTTTTAAATCTTGCCCGATAATATTTAATATTTTTTTAACAGTTAATAAATAATCTAGATTCTAGAGTAATCTCGTACAAATCAAAACTAAGAAGAATATAAAAATATTTAGTCTCTGATTTGTGTTACTATAACTATAAAGTTCATAAAACAAGTTCTGTTATTAAGATAATGAAAAAGTTACAACTTATTTTTTTCTCCGGATACCGATATATTTATGTATACAAGAAGATAATTCAAAAACCATAATAGGTAGATCATGTTTTTTTTGTTTTACTTTTTTGGACTTCCTTACTATTTGTCTTTCGCAGGGCCACGTTTTGTTGACTACTCAGCTCCGCCTTTCCGTAACGACCCTGGCCGTATATTGTCTGATTAATTACAAAGACTATTCGGTAGTTTACTGACCATAATGCTATCAAATGGATCTTTTCTTCGTTTAAAGATTAGATATTGTCTTATGAGTAAAGTAATAAGAATACTTCTATCTTCTATCTTCTATTTAGAAATCGAATAAATATAGGTCTTACTTCGTATCTTTGAGCAACATTTCTGTAATAATCGTCTTGGCTTTGATGTCGTGCATAAGTCTTCAATTGTACTTATAAATAATAAATATACATTATAACAGCATTTTCATAAATGGAATTGTGTTAAAAATCATGTTTGATAAATAAAAAAAAGTATTAAAAATTAATATATATTTGAGATAAATGAGTGGCCTAAACTGAATAACGCACATGATCACCTGTAATGCGCGAGCGCAGGTATCTCTACACACACAGACACACACTACTACACATGTATCATGTTTGTTGATACCATCTACATTACGTAACATGTTTTATTTATTTTATTTATAAACTATTTTCCAAACAACATGGATATTAAACTGGTTTTAAAGATTTAATTTTATTCTTTCTGGATTCTAAGAATTTGCAAAAAATAAAATGTTAGTTGTAAAAAATATAAATATAAGTTAGTAATAGCTGGATGTAATGGTTTCTAAATAATTTAAAAAAAAATTGAACGGTATAGAAATCGATCAGACTACTCTATTGACCTCCACGCAGATTCCACAAATTAAGTACCTATTTAAAAATTATTGATTTCATACTGTTGATTCTTTACATATAATATTACATTTTAGAGTAGGTACTTAAAGCTATCACAGTATAAAAGATTAGTCGGCTATGAACCTATTCATGTTTAATTCAATAGAGATATCAAGTATGACATTTGAGAAACAAAGATAATCCTACTTAATATTATAAATACGAAAGTTTTTAAGGATGTTTGGATGTCTGGATGTGTAGATGTTTGATACTATTTCACGCAAAAACTATTGAATGAATTTTAATGAAACTTTACAATAACATAGCTCATTCATCAGAATAGCACATAGGCTGCTTTTTATCCCGGTAAATGTACGGTTCCCGTGGGATAGATTTGTTTCTGTCTTTCTAGAGGCGAACCCAAGCGAAGCGAGGGTGAGCCGCTAGTACTTACATATCTATACTAAAATTATAAAAGGCAGAGTTTGTTTGTTTGTTTGATTGAACGGGCTAATCTCAGGAACTACTAATCCGATTTGAAAAAACATTTTTGCATTAGATAGTCCGTTTATTGAGGAAGGCTATATAATATATCATCATGCTACTACTTAGTATTACACAGATATATAGGGACGAACCCGAGCTAAGCGAGGGTGAGTAGTACGCTATATAACGTACAAAAAGTTAAGAGTTTTTTTTGTAGATAAAACGCGGGCGAAGCCGCGGGTTCTACTAGTTTTATTATAAACGCAACGTTTCTATCATAATATTTTCTTGAAATTCTAAATGGTAAGTAATGATAGTCTTTTTTCTTTTAAATGGCATAGACATTTTTCATTCATATTATTACATACAATTTATATATACGATTAAAAATGTAAATATTTTAAATCTTACCATTAAAAATGTAATTTATATAGTTTATAGGTATTATAAATTATACCTTTCAAATGAGCTCGGTTGTTTCTATTCCTACTTAAAATAAGGACGAATAATGAAAAAGGCTGTTGCTATTCGTCCGATAATCGGGTAAATAAAAAATATTCGTCCGACTATTGCCGGTTTCTACGAATGTTTACCACTTTTTTGCTTTCTAATGTAAAATAAGTGACTTTTAGGTGCAGGAGTTTCTGTAGGCAAAAAAAAAATGACCATAACCTACCGAGCTGGGCCGAGCTACTTATTCTACTTACTTATTTATTAGTTTATTCGCCCTTCCTTATAATTTATATACTTACTTTATAGAGGACAAATAGACTTCATATATCAGGTATATTATAAATGAGAAGTGATTTGTTTTTTTTTATGCAGCACATAAAACTTTGTATACAAATAATTAATTAATCTATACTATAATAAAGCAGTAACTTAGCGAAATCTGTACATGAAATATTAAAAAAAAGACTAGAGTATTATGTATATAATATAGACCCCAAAACAATATTTATTAAAATTTATGTCTATTTGTCTCTTTGTCTGTGCGAGTTTCACGCAAAAAGTTATGAACCGATTTTAACGACATTTTGTGAAGTGATAACTTATTATTCGGGTCAACATTTAGGATACCTTTTACTTCATGAAAATCTTTCTTTCCCATGGGAAATTGCAATAACTGGTTTTATCGAGTCCTCTTTAGAAACCTTCCGCTGGCTAAACCTTAAGACATACATCAAAACCATGTACTAAAAATTGTAGATCTTGAAAAGGCCAACAGAAAAATCTGCAACAGTATATGTCTATCTCTTAAGGTACACTCGCAATACCTATTCTTATCTATACCTATAATAAAACTAACTTAGTCAAATCGATGTGCGCGTTTCACGCAAAAAGTACTGAACCGATTTTAACTAAATTTTGTATAGTGATAACTTATTACTCGGGTCAACATTTAGAATACCTTTTACTACAGGCACATTTTTCATTCCCGCGGGATAACGCAATGACTGGTTCTATCGAGTCGTCTTTAGAAATTATACGACTAGCGCTGGCTAAACCTTAAGAGATACATCAAAACAATGTACTAGAAAATTATAGGTCTTAAAAAGTTATACCAACAATTTTGCAATAGTTTATGTCTATTTCCTAAGGACAATCACAATTACTGTTTTTATTAACTACTCGCGACTGAGTGACTTATCAACGTTCAACTCAAGCTGATGATGATAGACCAGCACCACAAGAAAAACCAGCTTTATATATCCATACTAATATTAAATGCGAAGGTAACTCTGTCTGTCTGTCTGTCTGTCTGTCTGTCTGTCTGTCTGCCTGCCTGTATTCCTGTCCGTCATCTTTTCACGCTTAACCGTTAAACTGATTTAAATGAAATTTGGTATGGATATAGATAGTTTTCATCCCGGAAAATTGGATGGGGAATCAATCATTTCTCAAGTAAAGGATATATATATTATAATTTATAATACTTACCTACTTTTCTATATCTGTTTTTGTTTTCCTGGGCAAACTCGCTAGATCGTAGACCTTATCTGTGCTTTCGAGCTAAGATTTAGGTCAAGAGTAAGCCCATTTCTAATAATAAAAAAAAACATATGTATGTTCATTGTATAGTAGACTATATTATATATGTACAACGTGCTATAATACCGTTAAAACATATGTCGCTATTTATATATAAGTCAAAGAGCGTCAAAGGTTACTTTTATTCCAATAGTTAGATGAGGTAGACAGTTTTCATAGAATAATAGTCAGATATTTCAAAAAATAGGGAAAATTTGATATAAAACAATTAATAATATTTTTTTTTATTAACTTGCGATTTTAATTTACAATCATATTAAATTACTAAAATGCGAATATTATGTGCTTATTTTTTTGTCTTTCCTCCCCCATTTTTTTGTAAAGTTTCTTACATAGTTCCGATACGATGCATTTTGAGGTTCTCTGCGAAGTGACCAAAAGCCATCACCCATCATGTTCCACTGTCCCTGGTATCGTTTTTCCATCTCTTTTATGTTCTGATAAAACTATTCCTCTTGCTCTTTACTCGTATCTCCAATTTTTTTGCGAATAAGTCAAGATGGTTGCGCAAAAAGTGGTCTTTAAAATTTATCAGAAAAACAAGATTTTTCAACTTGTCTATCATATTAGCTACGATAACTTCACAGTTAGGGGCTTCCACATTGCCCAAAAACTTAGTTACAAGTTCTTTAAATGATATCCAAGCCTCTTTTTTCTTTGTACTCATCGTTACTTCGAAGTTGGAATTGAACATTAATTTCGACGAATTGAAGAATAATTAACGACTATCAAGCCCAACGAAAATCCCTTTTTTAAATTTAGCTTAATAGCTAGCTGTTAAATGAGGAAATCTTCTACACAAATATTCAAAAAATCACCATTTTTGAGCAAAACTTACATAAATAGTTTAATTAAGCCCAACTTTATGTGTAGTGGTGGTGATGGCGATTTACGTTATTTTCGCGGATTTATTTGGATTTTTGATTCTCGACTTTTTGCACTCGTGACCATGATTGCTTTACAGCAATCATGGCCACGAGAAATACTAAGATTTTAGACGTCTCAAAGATTAGTATATATGTAGTTTTAGTATATATGTAGTTGTTACAAACAGCAGTTACCCACAAAGTGCTCTTTCCGATCGGCTTGATCCTTTAGCTCTGCGTAGAGATGTTGGATCACTCTGCATCTTCTACCGCATTTATCACGGGGAATGTTCTGAGGAATTGTTCGGACTGATCCCGGCCGCTGAATTTCACCATCGGACATCGCGCCAAAATAGTAAATTCCATCCACACCACCTCGGTGTCCAGCGTTCCACAACAGTGCGTTTTCTTAGACACTTTCTACCCCGCACAACCACTCTGTGGAACCAGCTGTCGCCAGCGGTCTTTCCGAACCGTTACGACCTGGCAACCTTCAAGAAGAGAGCGTATTCATTTTTGAAAGGCCGGCAACGCATTTGCAAGCCTTGCGGTGTTGCAGATGTCCATGGGCGGCGGTAATCACTTTCCATCAGGTGAGCCTCCTGCTCGTTTGCCCCCTTGATGACATAAAAAAAGAAAAAAGTTACACAATGATTTTCAAAAATACATAAATGGCACCAAAGTACCTTACAATATTTCATATATTTAATTTTACACAACAAAATAAATAATATTTAATGATATTTACCTATTTGTTTTAATTGCTGTGATTGTAATTACTACAAATTTAAAAAAAAATGTGTTTATTGATATAATGTTAATAACTACATTTATTTTTATTTACTTAATATTAAAATGTAAGAAATTGGTGGGTGATACGACTTTTTAAGTATTATTTTCGGAATCAGCACACTAAATATGACAGGAATTAGTTAAAATTATTGAAAAAGTTGTTACATCGTTGGCCTGCAATAAATCATTGAATTCAACAATATTTCTGAACAATTTAAATATCTTTTTGTAGTTAAATACTCTCTAAGTTTTAAATAAGATTATTGCATATTTATATTACTAATCGTTGTCCGACTTTTCTAATCTCATAATTATATATTTATTTATCGTTTTAAACTACAACCTCGAAGAACCACTCCCAGAAATCCCAGGTTACCAGCAAACTTGAGCAGGCTAAATAGGATTTACAACAAAGCACCGATGACAAAATAAGTAATTTCAGAAAAGTAAGTACTGAAAGAAGAAGAAAAAGTGTATTGTAATCCTTATACTTGCGATCTCTTAGACTAATACTAATTACTACGCGGCGCCTCTGTTGTAGTCGAGACCTCTTAGAGATTTTAGAAACTTAAATACCTACTGACACGCAGAAAACGTCCATGAAAACTCTCAGTACCTATAGAGATATTAATAAATCGCTAGTTCCAACAACCATACTATTTGACTATAGTATCTATGTAAGTATGTATCGTTTTAAAAAGTATATTAATTTGACTTCATGTCTTCACTTTTCAAGTATTTTACTTCCTAAATGGACAATGTAAAAAAAACAAGAGATTCTCAATTCGTTGGAATCTTTTTTTATACAAAATGGTACGCTTATAAATCGTGATGAGATAAGATGAGATTGAAGGTAAAAAGTAAAAACAATCCTAATTATAATGTCAGTGGTCTATTATTTTGCATACACGTGCGTTTCTGTCTGTCCAAATGAATTTAGCCGCGATTAGCTGAACCCTGGTCTAGTTCTGTGGTCTCTGTAGGTCTGTGCCTGATCTCTCACCGGTCGTATTGAATTGTCTTACCGAAGTTTGAAAGTGAAAAGAGAGGGCATTTGTGCGAATGTTTGTACTCTATAATACCCCTTATGTACTGGCTAGTCGAAATGAGTTAGGACGACATTATCATCTCGAAATTCAGAACAAAGATGTGGACATCGAATATACCTATTTAATATGATGGCAATTATATGATTGACGTGATATTGCGAAAAAATTGTGGGTGATAAAAAGAAACTGATACCAAATACGGTTCCAGCATCCAAAAATACATAATATTAAGGCACATTGGTTTTAAAAGTTTTTACGAACATTATTTTTGTTGGACTGTGTTATTATATATAAGTAAAAAAATATTCGGTCGATATCTATAGCCGGAGTTACCCAATTTATTATTGCCAGTATATAAAATTTGTTTCTTTATTTTTTTCTACAGTTTGGAATCTTAAAAGGTGCCTGTGACTCCTGTGAGTGAGTGGTAATATATACACTCTTAAGTCCTATTTTTTATTTTATAGTTATATCTAAACACTGCCAATGCAGCTGCCATTCGCCAAGATGATGAAGATTTATTACATAACGTGTAGTTCCTTAATCTGTGGACTTATATGTGGCTATTTGACAATGTGAAAAATGCTGATTTATTTATTGACATCCGCAAAGGGCATGGGTTTTAAATGCGATTTATACATTAAGGTGAAAAAAATATGTTATCGTATGTGTAATAAAGCCTCTAAAAACTTAATTTATTTTTCTCTGTTATCACGTGATCGAAAACGATTTGGATTGGCTGACCGTAGAATGATGTCACAAGCTAGTAAGCTATCAAATACATGTTTGTCAATGAGTATTGACAGTCTGTAATTGCCCACAGATTAAGAAGACTTAGGTGATACTTATTTTACTGAGAAGTGCAAGGAGAAAATTGAATCATTTCTTTAATATGCAGTTTATATATATATAATCTAAAATATTAACTTGATGTTTGGTTCCCGAAAGTTCTATTAAAAAACACAACAACATCTAACTTAAAACAAATTGCTAACTAGAAAATATGTGAAATTTTTGATGAATAATAATAGGTAATATGTTTATTTACATTAAAACGATTTTTATAAAAGAAAACAGTTGAATCATCCACTACACTGTCAGGATTTCTGCTAGCGAGTTTCAACCACATTTTGCGTACTTTGGGCTTCTTCGGCACACAAACGAATAGTTTTTCTGGTGTCTTTATAGTAGTATTTGTGCACCCTGGCACTAAACACCATTTATACATTTTCTTTATTGGATAAAGTGCTTATTAACAAAAATGAACGCTAACTTGGGTCGTGTCGGTTGATTGCTTATAACTCCTTGTGACGTCACTGACACCATGTTGCACAAAAAAGTATTTCAATGGCCTATTTGAACTGTACTTCTTTGATTGCAATTTTTTGATAAAATACTTATAAGTATTAAAAATAAACACTATTTGTAGACTCAGTAAACACCAGTAAATAATTTAAAAAGGTTTCTAAAATAAAAACCAGTCAAATAGCCTGTGGTAACTGGCAACACAAGTGCGTTGGCTGCTGGCCGCTGACGACAGTTTTATATTTTACTTTCGTGAATAGAGAATTCTAGATAGCGAAATAGGATAATAATAGCCAAATTAGTGTTCAATATTATTTGTTAGTGTTAGGCATTACCTAAATAAAAATATGGAGAACGATATCTTGGATTCATTGAATGATTTGGGGTAAGTTTTTTTTAGGTTATAAAGTTCACTTTTGTGAATTTATTATAATTTTTGTAACTTTATATAGCCAGCTGCAACACATTGATTACCTATTTAAAAAAATAAAATAAATTGGACATGTCAAAATATATTGTGAGGTAAATCTTTAATTTAAAAGACACTTACAAAGTACATATAGCAAGAAAGGTGCAAATTGTACTTACCGGTCGTAACAAAAATATCGTTTATTATGTATTAAATTAATATTAATTTACTTTTACTGTATACATTTTTCTTTTTAAAATATTTGGGTAACTTCAATTACTACCACACCTCATTTTATAGTTTATACATTTAATTTGATTTCACTTAAAATAAAGTGAATAATATAATGTACATATTTTGTCCGTTGTCGTGATGTAATAATTAACAAATTGCTAAGTGGAAATAGTATCACATGTTATAATGATGAAAAAAAAATCAATATAACTGCACCACAGCATATAAAAGATGTGACATGGCAGAGGCTAGAACTTGTGATATTTCACAACATATGTTAATTAACTTCTAAATAATTATTTTAAAGACTAACAAGCATAAAATATATCTGATTATCATATTTTAATCCAAGAGTGTTTAAGATATTAGTATTTATTCCTGTAAGTTTAAAATCAAGGCTTTCATCTTTTTTTTTATTATACAAATCCTTATCAATATAATAGAAATTTCTTTGTGTTCATGTCAGTACATAATAAATAATTAAATAAATAACAATTGATACATTTTCAGCTATGAAGGGCCACTTGCAGATGATGTTGCCTTTTCAAAAGCCCTTGATGGAGGTCCGAAATCACTAGAATATACTAAATTAGTCCATATCTTGGCTGAAGAATTAAAACAATTATGTAATGTTGAAGAAACAGTAAATATGATGAATGATCCTGATGAATCAAGTGCATTCTTATTAGAATTAAGTTCTTTTCTCAAAGAGCTTGGATGTCCTTATAAAAAACTAATCACTGGTATGTTAAACTAGTAGTTATTCTATTCTTAAAGTTTTGCTTCTTGCTTTATTTTTTTTGCAAAATAAATTTAAATTTATTTTATGTTAAATTATACCTGTTTTAATTATTGTTGGCTTTATACCTTTTAAAATAGTTTATTTTAGTTAGGAATTTAAAAACTATTTAAGTTAAAATGAGTGTGAATCTTTTCTATTTAGAATATTCTTTGTTTCTATTAATTAATTTATATATTTGTTTGCTTTATATTTAAATATATGAAAGAATAATTGCATACAAAGTGGTTCAGTAGAGCAGAATGAAGTTAACTTATTATCTATGTATTATAATAAAACTAATGTAACCAAACATGTGATTGTATATATTATACTAGCAGAACTTACGGCTTCACCCGTTCTCAAACTGCAAAACAAACTCTAAAAAGGTAGATTTCATACAAACTTTCATCCCCTATTTTACCACCTTATGGGATGGATTTCGAAAAAAGCTAAAATACGTATTTATTTAATTGTATTGAAGAGCATCAATATGAAGTTTCAAGAAATTCTGATAACAAATATTTTTTTTGGTTGTATGATAACGTGTTTTCCTTTGGGAATGAAATAATCTCCCGCAGTAAAAAGTAGCCTATGTCACTCTCCAGCCCTTTAATTATCTCCACACAAAAAATCACGCCAATTTGTTACTCTGTTTCGACATGATAGAAGGACAAACAAACTCACTTTCACATTTATATAATATTATTATAGATATTAATGTTATTGGTTTTACTTATCATAATGAATCATTATAATTTCAGGTCATATGTCATCCCGTCTTCAAAGTAAAGAAGATAGACTACTTCTGCTAGATTACTTAATATCTGAATTAATGGCGGCAAGAATGGTCAGTGTTGATAGTCCAAATGAGAAGAAAGCTGGTATGGAGATAGTCATGGTATGTTAAATTTCAATGGAAAATGTTAAGCCTGTTATGTAAAAACAAAAATGATAGGAAAAAAAAAAATAAAAAAAAAATATTGGCATATTGAATATAACACTATCAAATTAAAAATGATTACTACATTTATTTTATTTTTTAAGGCACAGAATAAAAAAAAAAATTAAAAGCTAAAATATGATTTCAAATATGCAGTTCAATTATATCTTTACACAAGATTCTGGAAGACAAGAATATAATTATATAACCAAAAAAGTTTAAAATATAAAAAACATATATGTGTACTTATGTATGTGCGTAAAAAGTTATACTTCTTTGGCGTAACAGAACCAAAATAGCTATAGATTTCACTCCGTATGTTACAACTCTCTGTTTGTAAAAGGAATGATAAATTAATAAAATAAATAAGGCATATTACAGTCATATATTTATAGAATATCATTTAAGGAAAGAATATAATATTATATTATATCGTTTGTCAGACAATAACAACGGTTACCATGGAAATAAACAGTTATCAGCTAACTTCAACACGTCAACTTCATCATGTCGCTTTTTTGGTGTCGGTGTAAGCGCTTCGTAAAAATTTTACTCTTATAATTTTTCCAAACGTCCCAAAAGAAGTAAAACTTCTAAAAGAAAGTATTTCAAGTGAAATTAAAAAACTATTCAAACAAAATAAATATTCAATTCAATTTAGAAAATATCAAAAAAGAATAAATAAAGCATCTAAAAAAATTCAATTTAATACCTAACCAAGTTAGAATTTAAAGTATATATAACATCAAGGTATCATTATTAAAATTGTATTTTATTCAGCCCTTTTTAACGTCCCACTACTGGGCCCGGGCCTCCCTTCAATATGAGGGGGATCAGGCCATAGTCCACCGCGCTGGCTAAGTGCGGCAGGACTGGGCATTTCTTTTGAAAACTGGTTTCCTCACGATGATGACCGTAAGACAAATGAGAAATGATTCGCACATGTAAATATAGAGGTGTGAGACCAAAAATTTTGCAAAACAAAAAAAAATTTGTCGAAAGTGTACACAACTCGGCTAACATTGGTAAGCCGCGTAAATATTCTTCCTTTGATCTAGCATGCTGTTGCAGACGCGTTGTCTATGAAGACAGCTGTCTGTGTGAACATGCGAGCGGGACTCGAACTCGGGACCATCGTGTTGTATATGACAATGTAGCCATTACACCACTACTAGCTCTAATTTAATGTTCAATTTGTTTATCATATTATGGCAAGTTATAGTTAGATATGTTACTTTTTTTGTATCTAAGTTAAAAATATCTTGAAATTCACTTTATTTATGTATATAGTCTTTAAATTTGTATAGTAGACGTTTTGATGTTATATTAATGGCGGCGCCACTTATCGTTTATTTTTCTGATCATTTTTTTAGGGACTAAATCATTATATTTTGTGTACCGTGGCTAAGAATTATTTTGATCTACATATAATAAATATTTTAAGGGTAATTAATAATTATGTAATTAACAAAGCGCCACCTATGGGCATTCAGCTGTAAACATTCGTCTCGATAAACATACTCGATAAATAATATTGTTAAATAGAACTTCTGATCTGAATTAATCTGAACGTACATACCTACACGTTTTTCTTCATAGATATTTTTGCTCAGTGATATATAATTAAGTATACAAATATATACCCAATTACATATAGTTAGTAGTAAAAATAGTTATTGTGACTTTTCTGTAGACCTTTTTAAGCCTACTAAGGCCTACTAATTTTCTAGTAGATTGTTTTGATCTATCTCTAAAAATTTAGCCAACGTTAGCCGTTTAAATAAATAAATATGTTGGGACATTAACCACATAGCACCATCTAGTTCCATGGTAAGCTACGAGACTTGTGTTATGGACACCAGATAGTTGATACACTACATATATATAACTTTAAATACATACATATTATAAATGTGTGGTATCTTCTAAGATATTAATTTTAATGATATGATCTACATTAAACGCACAACGTATTTGACATATATATTATACTGTATTGTTAAAAATACTTCATAAAAACTCATTATTTTTTAGTAATATTTAAATCTATCTCGTAAGGTTTAACCAGCGCTAGCAATGTAAGCGCTTAAAAATATGTTTTATACGACATCATGACAACTCATAGAAATTCTCGGCTTTTCCTTACTATAATATGCATGTATTAAATATATAAACCTTCCTGAAGAAAATGTCTACATGTTAGTGAAAACCGTACCAAAATCCGTTGCGTGGTTTAGAAGTTAGCAGAGAAACAGACGAAAACAACGACTTTGCTTTATACTATGTATAGAAGGTTTATTTGGATAAATTAAAAGATAATTTAAATTTTTAACCAACTAAAAGATAAATAACGTCTTGTTTCTTACTATCAATAGTCAATTAAATTGGCTGGGTTATATTTGGAATATTTAGCTATAAAAAATGTTGGCACATTATGTTATGTAGATATTTTTTTACCTGATCTTATTGTTATTGATTGTGTTGATGTATACTTAGGTATTAGGAAGTTATACATAGGATTTAAGGAGTACTAGCAATGCCCGTGGCTTCGCCTGCGTTCATACTTTCAATTCCAACCAACCAGGTACCTCGCTGGGCAAATCTGAATATTGCCTGAAAACTATCCGCTTTTAAGTCGTTTTTGAGTCTATAGGGAACACACAGATATCAAGTTTCATATATAATTATATATGAAATTTGATGTCTGTATGTATTTATTTCTTAACTAGCGACTCACCCTAGGTTGATTCCCCATACAAACTTTCATTCCCATTTTCACCTCCTTAAGGGACGATTTCCAGGATAAAAAGTATCCTATGTCCTTCACAGGGTCTCAAACTATCTCCTTACGAAATTTCATCTAAATTGATTCAGTAGATCCAGAGATTACCCCCTACAACCTCACAAACTTTACCTCTTTATAATATTAAGTATAGATTTCAAAATAGCACCATATTAATAAACACTTTGGAAACAATCTATTTTCAGCAAGAATCTCCTACAGCGAAAGATTTAAAGGACATATTAATACAACTGAAATTCAACAAACCACCACCAAATATTACAGCGGAAATGCTGTTTTCTAAATTAGAATCCAAGCTCAAAGATACTGTACAGAAAGAAGGCAAGTTATATATAAACAATAAATTACTGATTTTTTTAATATTAAATAAAAATACAATTATATATTTAATTTACTATTATATATTAAAGTAAATATATTACTTTTCTCTTGCTATTAGTAGAAAATATATATAATTTACATAAATAGAATATTTGTTATGTATTTAACTAGCGACTCACCTTCGCTTCGCTCGAATTTGTCCCTAGGTTGCTTCCCCATATAAACTTTCACCCCTATATAAACTTTTACCCCTATTGTCACTACCTTAAGGGGTGATTTCCGGGATAAAAACTATCCTATGTCCATCCCAGGGACTCAAACTATTTTCTTACCAAATTTCTTCTAAATCATCTCAGTAGTTTCGGAGCCTATTTCATACAAACATAAAAATAAATTTTTCCTCTTTATAATATTAGAATAGATATTAAAAAATAAATTAAATGTTTTAATTTATAAAATAAAAGTATATTTAAACTAATATAAGATATATAAACTTTAGGTGAATTAGTGGGTAAGCCGTTATACAATAAAGCTTTATCGGATAAAGAATGGAAACAACTAGAAACAGCATTTACAGAAATGTTTGAAGAATATAGGTTAAGAAGAGAAACACTTATTACAAGATTGGAGTGTACTATACAAAGTTTTGAGGTAATTACATTATTTTTAACTACATTATGTCTACGACTTTGCTTGCTTATATTAATCAAACACTAAAGGTGTCCTCTTATTTTTAACCGACTTCCAAAAAGGAGCAGGTTCTATGTTTGTCTGTATACATGTATCTTTTTTTAAAGGAGGGTACAAAATTGAGAGTTTCTACTATATGTTTTGATTTATGGCAGCAAAGGTTTTTGTTTAAATTAATATATCATCTGATAGCATTAATATATGTACAATTAAAAAAATAAGTATTCTATATTTTATTCATTAAGGATGGAGATAAAGAATATTTAAAATATAACCTACTAGCGACTCACCCTCGCTTTGCTCTGGTTCGTCTCTAGGTTGATCCTCATACAAATTTTCATCCCTTAAGGGATGATTTCAGTGATAAACAGTATACTATGTCCTTCCCAGGATTTCAAACTATCTTCTTACCAAATTTAACCTAAATCGGTTCAGTAAATCCAGAAATTACCCCCTACAACCTCACAAACTCACAAACTTTACCTCTTTATAATATTAGTATAGATATATTATACAATTATGTTATTTTAAATAACTTTGCTTTATCTTTTTTTTAGTGGTCAGATAGATTAAAAGCCAAAAAGGATCTTATCCAATCAGTATACAGACCTAAAAGGGAACATTTGAAAGTGAAACCTGATATCAAGTTCTCAGATTTCCTAGCGGCAAGAACTTCATTGTTGCAAATTGAGAAAACGTCTAATGCTAATGTTAGAAAGAATACCCAGAGTGAAGTTAATAAAGTTATTATTGGAAAGGTGAGTTGAATTGTTATATTTACTTTATATTTTGTCGTCTCTGAGCTTATTTATCTAAAGAACCAATTTGCTGAAAGAGTTTTCAATTCAATTTTCTTGTTAATGGCTTCAAAGAGTGTCGGTTGAGCACAGATTACTTCGCTAACAACTACAATGGAGAATACGCGAAGGAGATTGGTCAGTAAAATAAGATTATTAAAACTATACTAGCGGCTCACCCTCGCTTCACACGGGTTCGCCTCTAGGAACACAAAACAATCCTATCCCAAGGGAACCGTATCGTTCATCCAGATCCGTTCAGCTGTTCTGGGTTAAAAAAGTAACAAACATCCATACTCACAAACTTTCACATTTATAATATTAATACGGATGCATAATGTGTATGTATATATATGCGTGTATATACATGTATATTTGTTTGTATTAAAATAATAATAAAATAAATATGTTGTGACATTAACACACAGCACCATCTAGTTCCATGGTAAGCTACGAGGCCTGTGTTATGGATACCAGATAGTTGATACACTACATATGTATAACTCTATTCATATCTATACAGATAAATAGAATTAGAGTGTCTGTTTGTAAATATTAAATGCTTTTTACTAAATGTATATAGATGTACACACGGTACATATACCAAAACAACATTTTTTACAATTTTTGTCTGTCTATCTGTCTGTCTGTCTGTCTGTTTGTTCTGGCTAATCTCCGAAACAGCTAGACTGATTTTGACGGGACTTTCACTGGCATATACCTGCTGTTATAAGAAGTAACTTAGGCTATTATTATTTTAGAAAAAGAACCAGGGTGCCGCGAAAAAAAATTAAAACCTATGAAATTGTGAACAAAATCCGCGTACGGCATACGCACCCGAGCGAAGCGAGGGTAAATCGCTATATAATTTAAATGAATATCTTAGCAGTAGCAAGCTACTATTTATGTATAAACATGCTAACCGTGAAAACGTACCTAGAGATGAACGCGAGTTATAAATATAAACACCCATGACAAATATTCGAAACACAAATGAATGCCCCCAGCGGGGCTCGAACCCGCGACCGCTGGCACAGCAAGTACAAGCACTACAAATTGAGCCGAACGTCTCAATAAAAAATAAAGCTTTGTTTTTAAAATAGAGGAAAAAAACTGTCTAGAAGGAACAACAAATATTGATAGTTTGAACAAATAAGCACTAAAGTCGACGATTTATGTCCATATCTTTTATTTTATTTTTGACCAGTCTGTTCTTAGTGTATGGGTTTCTGATTAAAGAAGATTAAACTTTTAACTTATTATTCACATGTTATTATAAAATGCTACTACTAAGAAGTTTGGTAGATAGCAGGTTCGATTATCGCATCGAGAACATAATACATGATATTGACATTCATGTTAATGACAAACAAATTGACAGTAAACATAAGAATTATTATAAATATATTTCTTTCATATATTTTTTTTATTTTAGGTACCAGACAGAGGTGGTCGTCCAAATGAACAACAGCCACCGCCTCCTGAAATGCCGTCTTGGCAACAAAGGTCTACACCGCAGGTATGAAATCTATATATCAACACTACTATTATAAAGAGAAAAGATTGTATTTTTGTACGTTTGTAACGAATAAACTCAAAAACTACTGGACCGATTTAGATTTAATTTGGTAAGAAGATAGTTTGAGACCCTGGGATGGACATAGGGTATTTTTATTCTGGAAATCATCCCTTAAAGGGGTGAAAATGTAGATGAAAGTTTGTATGGGGAATTAACCTAGAGTCGAATCTGAGCGAAGTGAGTGTGAGTCGCTAGTATATTATAAATGCAAAAGTAACTCTGTATGTCTGTCTGTTATTTTTTTCACGCCTTTTTTCATTAATACTAAACATTTAACGAACCAATTTTCGATGAATTTTGGTATTGAGATGGATGGGATGAGATAACGACATAGATTACTTTTTGTTGCAAAAATTAAACTTGTACGGGGTGAAATAGAGGTTGAAATTTTGTATTGATTATAAATTTGAACAAATCATTTTTCACGTGTTTTATAACTGAAAAATCTTAGATTTTGTAAGGAACTAATGGTTCACCCTCGCTTCACTCGGGTTTGTCCCTAGTGAAAAACAAAAAATCTATCTCACTGTATATTTTTTCGGAATCAAAATCTATCTCTGTGCCAAATTTCATCCAGATCCGTTCAGCCGTTCTGGCGTGAAATAGTAACAAACATCCATCCATCCAAACATTCGCATTTATATAGTAGTATAGTTAATTTGGTATGTAATAGTTTAATATAAATTGTGTGCAGGGTGGTCGAGGTGGTGGTCGCGGGGGCGGCGGTGGTGGTCAACAACGTGGTGGTGGTGGGGGTGGTGCCGGTGGTGGAGGTGGTGCCGGTGGTGGTGGTCAGCAGAGAGGAGGGGGTGGTCGAGGCGGCGGTAGAGGGAGAGTGCAGGGTGGATACAATCAGGGTGATCAGAGGTAAGAGTGATATACATATGTATATTGTACGCGACTAAAAACTAAATTTAACAGGCAATACATGACTAATGTTTTATTAGACTTACGCGAATATTTGATATCTATACTAATATTATAAAGAGGATTTTTTTTATTTGTTTTCTCGGACCGAATAAGCTCCGAATTTACTGAATCGATTTAGATGAAATTTTGTAAGAAAATAGTTTGAGATCCTGGAAAGCATCCCTTAAGGGGGTGAAAATGGGGATGAAAGTTTGTATAGGGAAGCAACCAGTTTAAAAGAAAGAAGTTTAAAATAATACTGTCTTTTCGGTTTTTGTTTTCAGATGTTTCGGATGCTTTACAGCAATCATGGTCTCGGGAGACTGCTGCTGTAAAGCATTCGAAACGTCTAGAAACAAAAACCAAAATATCCACGAAAAAACTCAATAGATAGTTTTATTTAAAAAGGCATAATATGACTAATAAAATATTTTATTGTAAACATGTATCAAGAATATATAATGATAACTGTTAGTGCTTAAATACTTTAAAGCAAAAGTAAAATAATTTGTATATGAGTACTTTTTAAGTGATAATTCCAGTAATATATTTTTGGCATCTCATCATCATATTCTTAGTGAAAAAATTAAAAGTAAAAAAAGAATATAATTTTATATCTTAATCAATACTATTTTTTTTAGACCACAATTCAGTCAATCAAACAACAGTTCACGAAATTATCAAACCTACGAAGTGCCACCAGGTGGTTACAACCAATACCAAAACCAAGGTTACAACCAAAACCAAAGCTACGATAATCGTGGCTACAACCAAAACCAAGGATACAACACCAACCAAGGTTATAATCAAAATTATAATCAGGGTTATGATAGCGCCGGTGGCTATAACCAGGGTTACTCCAGTAATCAAGGTAAAGTATTTATTTTTATTCAGCCCTTTTTAACGTCCCACTGCTGGGCACGGGCCTCCCTTCAATACGAGGGGGAACAGGCCATAGTCCACTACGCTGGCCAAGTGCGGGCGGACTTACATATACAAAAAAAAACTTCTATCAAGCAAATTATATAATAATTGTAAAAGTAATATATATATATATATATATATAAAAATAAATTATTGATTGAATTAATAAAAAAAAAATAAGGAGAGGGAAAAAGAAACATAGAAAAGAAGGAATAAAAATGTTAATAATCAAAATAATAACTTAAATAATATAAATGTAAAAATATAAATCATTCATTGTATTCATATGGTTTTTATATGATTGTGATATGTGATTCATATTAACCATGATTATAACTTACGACTTTTATAAATAACTGATAAACTAAAAAACTAACTTAATATTTACATATTTAACTTGTACTGTCGCTGTCTATGATAGCGAGGATAGTATAAGAGTCCGTCTCTTATACTGATGTTTTCCTTCACCGTAAGACAAGTAGCAATCATGTTGGAACTATTTATTTAATGAATATTATATACTTACAAGTAGGTAACAGCTGTCATAATAATTACATACATATATTATCCTTTTTTTATTATTTTCTACGGATCTTTCTTAGTTTAGACAGAATCTAGCTGGTTTTCAAAAGATATTATTTCATAGCCTGAACTTTAAAGTATTGGTATAGATAGGTCCGCACCCAGATGTGGGACGTTAAAAGTGCTGAATTATTATGTTTACATTATTCTAATATAATTTAACTATACACTATATTTGATTAATGACTTATCCTCACTCCTCTCTATGTGTTATTTCATATTACAGTCTTAGTGAACTAAATTTCATTTAAATCTATTGAGTTTCAGCGTGATAGAGTAACAAACAAACATACACACATTCAAAGTTTCGCATTTATAATAGTAAATAAAATTTTCTACAGGGGGCGGCTACAACAAGGGCTACCAAACAGCCCAAGGCTACCAATCTCAAAAGTATCAAAACGAGCATGATGATAGGGACAGGCGAGGTCGTGGCGGTTATCGTGGAAGACGTTGACATTCACCCACTAACATACAAACACCCACAAACATACATACACCCATAAACATACATTATGCAACATATTCATACATAAATACATACACACAAACTTCCATACAAACTAACATGTATATGAACTCGCGTACACTTGTGATGTTATAGTATATGTATGTGAATACATACATACAAATGTACAGACACTAGCATATATAACTGTTGCTATTTGCAGGACTAATATGTAATAATGTACATATGTGATAACATATGTTTGAATATTTGAAAATCAATACAAATAAATAAAATTAAAGTGTTGTTCATAATGTCAAAATAACAGTTTTTTATTTAATGCATATGAAATTTTCAGAGTATACGGTACTTATAAGAAAAAAATACAGTTTTTGTCCGTATGTTCTGGCTAATTTCCGAAACGGCTGGACTGATTCTAACGGGACTTTTAATGGTAGATTGCTGATGTTATAAGAAGTAACTTAGGCTACTTTTATTTTTGAAAAAATAGTGTTCCGCGCAAAAAAATTAAAACCCATGAAATTGTGAACAAAATCGAGCAAAGCGAGAGCAAGTCGCTAGTACATACATAAAAATATCTTGAGAAAATTAGTTTATGTTACTGTTAAGCCCTGCAACTATGTTTGTATATAAAAATAAGATCAAACCGAAAGAAAGGTGAACACACTGTAATATTTATTATGGTAATATATAGTATGGATATTAACATAAACATTACTACTACATTTGACGACACGTTTGGCTTAGTTTGTAGTGACCCTACTTGTTGTTCCAGCGGTCGCGGGTTCTAGTCCCGCTGGGGGCATTCATTTGTGTGATGAGCACGAATGTTTGTACTCCAGTCATGGGTGTTTATATTTATAATATGTATGTATTTAAAAGTTATATATGTGTAGTGTATCAACTATCTGGTGTCCCTAACACAGGCCTCGAAGCTTGCCATGGAACTAGATGGCGCTGTGTGTTAATGTCCCAATATATTTATTTATTACTGTTTTAACATGACGAGATAAAAACATGCATACACACAATTGGTGTAAAATAATATATAACTTATATATATTATATTCATACTTAATTTTACTTTAGGTCGATATCCATTTACCAAATAAATTAAAAAAAAATATTTTACCCCTCGTTTTATTATCCTATCCATATGTTATGTAAAGATTTTCGTTTACATTTCCCATCGTGAGTATGATAACATAATGTGACTTAAATTTTATAACATTAAAAGTGTTAGCTGAATATTTAAAAACAATAAAAAAAACAGTATACCCTATGCTTTGTGGCGGCCATTTCCGCATATCGCCGCACCTGTGTAGGCCCTTAATGTATTATTCTTTGTGTTATTTATAGTATTGACGATAATTAAATATTGTACACAATATTATAATATTATATACATATATATAACTAGCGACTAGCCCTCACTCCGCTTGGGTTCATCCCTAGTTACGTTTTAACGTTTAGTATAGATTTCTCAGAGATAAGGTATTTTCCCGCACTAAAAAGTATCCTATATGTTGACCCGAATAACCATCTATCATCATACCGAATTTCATTAAAATCTGTCCAGTGGTTTTCTCGTGATGCGGTCACATAGACAGACACAAACATTCTAAAAGCTATAGATTGAAGATTCCTTCTCTGTATCTATAATGACTATTTCGACATTAAGATTTTCAAAAAAAAATAATTAATGTACAGATTCGATTAAGAATTTTATTATATATATATATATATAGATTACTAATCTGTGGTATGTTTGTCAAATTCTAAGAGGAAATAACTAAAGCAAGGTTTTATAATATTACTATAGTAATTTATTATTTATAGCCATATTATAATGAATTTTGTAAGAATAATAAAATTTAGAATTCAAGTTTATAGAAAAATAGATAAAATATTATTATATCATTTTCAATCATTGATACATTTTTTTATTTTATAATTAAAAAAAAATATACCAACATGCGGCATTATGTATATCTTATATTTATGAAATAATTTTAAAATTTTTTGATAATTTTTCTATCATAAGTAACTGAAAAATAAGCAATATTAAAGTAAAATAATAGTTGTAACAATTTAAATGCTACATATATCTTTAATACATTACTAAGTAGTTTTATATTTATAATAAAATGACACATTAATCAAATATTTAATACAGTATAACGTATTTCTTGTATGTATATTTGATTAAAAAATTGTAAAACGTTTTGCCATATTAAGAAATTAAATTAAAATGTTGGAAAAAAAATTCTTCTCTAAATTACTTATATAAAATCTCTAAATTCATTTTAATTTAAAATTTCGTTTTACATCTTTATTTTTAAGACTGATTGATTTTCATTTAAGTATGATATTATTTATGTAACAAATTGCTTTGTAACATTTAAATAAACGGATTAATTTTTAAGTGTTTTATTTTTTCCTACTTTTTATTGTCTGGACGTAAAATGAAATTGTAATTTTTTGAAAAAAAAAAGAAAGAAATATGTACCATTAAGATTTTTTTCAAGTGGTTAGGGGTTTTTAGGCTACTTTTTGTATAACTTTTTGATATATTAATATATTTTGAACATAAATAAATAAAAAGGCAAAAAATTCTCGTTTGAAGTTTTTTAATAAAAAAAATCAATAATTTCATAGTTCATTCGATTTTTCCGTTTGAGATTTATACACGAAGACATTTTTAGGGTTTTTAAGAACGTACATTTAATTACTATTTACAAATCTTCTGTACTCCATTTATAAGCTTCTTCTTCTTGAGCTTTTCTTTTACTTTGTTGTTCGAAGAATTTCTTTTCATAGCCATTGGATCTGTCAACTCCGTCCCATCTATAACCTGGTCTTATGTTAAATCTGTTTGGCGGGAAATTGCCTTTGTATGTTGGTTTTTCTGGAAAAAATAGAAAAAAATTAAGATACTATTATTGTCTTTTCGGATTTTTTCGCGGATTTATTTAGATTTTTTGTTCCCGGCGTTTCGATTGGTTTACAGCAATCATGGTCACGGGAGAGACTAAGGTGTTAGATGTTTCAAGAGCATTATATAGTTGTTACAGACAGCCTACCCACAAAATAACAAAATGAATTCAAAATTTGAAAATTGGCATCAAAGTACCTTACAATATTTGTTAATTTTAATTTTAAACAAATAAATATTAAATTATAATAATTTTCTTTTTTGTCTCTTTTCTAAATGATTATACATAAGGGTTTTAGTTCATTTTGTTTATTTTTCACCATTAAAGAAGCGACGCAGTCAGTTATTTAACACTGGCAGTACTGCTTTTCTATATATTTTACAAAAAATTACCATCGTCAACATTTATTCGCGTCTATTAAAAGATTTTATGACATTATATCAATATTTTAATCTGCAAAAAAAAAATATATGAAAAAATTATTTTCAAAAAATACCAAATCTAAACTAAACTACTATTATAAAGAGGCAGAGTTTCAAGAGAGAGAGGAGCAGTAAACATACGGCCTGATCCATACTATCGTGTTGATCACAGTACGTTTTCAGTCAGATATCGTTCTGGTAAAGTATTTTTATACAAAAAACCAGCAACGTTTTGAGTGTGATTCGACCGGACTTTGACTCTTACTGACGGTGGGATTGCACTTCATTGTTTATTGTATAAAAATATTATATAACATTGTTACAATTAATTTTTTAAAGCATTTGAAAAATACCTGCTCTAAGCGAGGGTGAGCAGGCGCGGATCTAGGGTTAGGTTTTGGGGGGGGGGTCAGAGACTGAAATATACATATTATAAAACAGTAACTTAGCAAAATCTGTACACGAAATATTTGTTTAAAAACAATGACTCTAACGTATAGTGTACAGAATATAGAACCCAAAACAAAATTTTTGTCAGTATGTCTGTTTGTGTGTTTCACGCGAAAAGTACTAAACCGATTTTAACCAAACTTTGTGTAGTGATAACTTTACTCGGGTCAACATTAAGGATGACTTTTACTACAGGAAAATCTTAGTTCCCACGAGAAAACAATTCCATTTCTTCAGGGTGTCAGGGTTCTATCGAGTCATCCTAAGACATTTACATGGCTAACGCTGGCTAAACCTTAAGAAATACAATCTACTAGAAAATTGTAGGTCTTAAAAAGACCTACAGAAAAATCTGCAATAGTATAAGTTTTTTTTGTAAGGTACACTCGTAATAGCTATTTATAATTTAGAGATGGGCCGAATGTGGCTTGAACCGAATACGAACTTCGGCTGAACATTCGGTGAGAATAAAAAATTCGGCAGAAATTCAGCCGAACTTCGGTTCAATTTCACCGCGCTTTCTCGCGAGAAACGTGACCCTTTATTATTAAAAATATTTAATGTTTAAAAATAATTAAGGTGTTTGTTAGAAGAATACTAAGTTTATTTCATTTTGTCTATTTAATTAGGCAACGATTTTTGGGACTGTTAAATTAAGAAGAACTAATTTAATTTTTTATCGCATACGTGTTAAGGTTTACACCTTCCTAACTAAAATAAATGACCATGTAGACCGATCGGAATCCGTTTATTATTAAAAATAGAAAAAAAAATTAAAACTTGAAATTTAACGTCGTAAAAAGTTAGCAAGTACCTATATAAGGAACAAAAAACCGTAAAATGCCCCCGATATCCAGCTATCCCCGAGAAATAAGGGGATGAAAGGCGTTAAAAATAGTTTTTTTTTCAATTTCAACCTTACTGTGCTTTTAGGACGACTGTACAAAAGTTAAAGGTGATTTTCAGCCCCTCGAGACCATAAAACATAAATTTCTTGGAAGCGGCTAAATATTTCAACTAAATTATTTTTTTTGGTCGTTATAAGTATTTTGAAGGTTACCTTCCCCTACTTTCACTTAAATCAAAAAGATATTGCAGAAATTAAAAATAAAAAACCAAGAAAAAATTGAAAAACGGGTAATTTTGCAAATATCTCGAAAACTTTGAGGTTATTGTAAAAACTGTCATAATTATGGTATACTAGCACCTCACCCTCACCTCGCTCGGGTTTGCCTCTAGGAAAATAAAAGCAAACCTATCCCACGGGAACCGTAAATTATTCCGGGATAAAAAATAGCCTATATGTTATTCCAGACTAATCTATCTCTGTGCCGAATTTCATGCAGATCCGTTTAGCCGTTCTGGCGTGAAAAAGTAACAAACGTCCATACATTCATACTCACAAAGTTTGACATTTATAATATTAGTATAGATAACGTGCTAACGTTTTAAAGATATAGGTACTACTTTAGGTTTTAATTTTTTTGTTTCCAAACCGACAGGTTATAATAGACGTGCTTTCTATTAATTTCAGTCAAAATAGTGCAAGTAGGTTTTTTTTCTATTGCCAAATGTTCGGCATTCAAACCGAATTTCGGCCGAATGCCGAAGTTCGGCTCAAGCTGCCAAAATTCAAAACGAATTTCGGCCCATCCCTAATTTATATCTATTTAAAACTTAGAGAGACGCGCCCAAGCTAAGCGAGGGTAAGCCGCTAGTTATCCATGATAGAAAGAAAAGTAGTTTTATACTTTTAGCGCATATTTAAATTAAAGAAAAACTCATAAACGAATAAATATTTTGTATTACCTAATCCTTCTGTTCTCAAACTTCAAACTTCTTAAAAAATATATTCGGCTTTGGGGGGGGGGCATGACCCCCATGACCCCCCCCCCCCTGGATCCGCGCTTGAGGGTGAGTCGCTTGTTATATATTATTTAAAAATTACTTTTACTACATGTATAGGTACATGTCTAACCTATTATTCCTCTTACCTGGTCCCAAATCTCCTCTCTCCCGTTTCTTCTCTCGTATATATTTGAGCATTGGATCTCCTTGTCTCTCTACATCTTTCAACTTGCTTTCTAAGTCTCTATCATCTTTATACCGAGCAAGTGGTTTCGATGATTCATGAATGAAATCTTCTGCAGCTGCTTGTTGAGCTTCTAATTGTTTAAGACTGAAAAAACATAATATTAAAATTACTATACTTATTATCCGATGTTCTCCTGACCGATTCCGGCCACGGCGGCCAATCTCATTGAGACTAGCCAACTGCGCAGGAGATAACTTATATATATAAGATAACAGTTTAACTAACTGTTGTTGAGTTGGGAAGTTGGCGGTGTTACACCCCCGTGCCTCGGAGAGCACGTAAAGCCGTCGGTCCTGCGCCGACACTCTCACCGGTCGTGTCTCGTGTCGTCCCACCGGAGTATGAGAGTGACAAGAATAGAGAGTGCACTTGTGTCTGCGCGTACACGCGCTGCACTATAATATCTCCTGCGCAGTTGGCTAGTCTCAATGAGATTGGCCGCCGTGGCCGGAATCGGTTAGGAGAACATCATCACTTATTATCCGACTGCGGCGAAGCCCAAGGAGGGTTATGTACTTGACCTGTATGTATGTAAGTCCAATCCTCTATATTTTCTCGAAATTACTAAACAGATTAACTGATTTTGATGATTCACACGTCGCGTCGCGTTAGATTTGTCTTGATAATGCAAGTGTCACAGGGTATATAGATATCATTATAATTCATAATGTTTGATCTGAGGCGCCTATATGTGTCTTGAAAAAACAAATCGCCCAAATCGATCGAGTGGGGTAACAAAATACAGAGTTAAGAGGCAATTATTAACTAATTAATTTATTACTTTATTATGTTACAAATTTGTTTTTAAATACTCTGAACAATTACCATTTTATTATTAGACTGTAACTCACCCTTTACTCCATTTCTTATATTTCTCATCCAATTCCTTCTGTCTCTCCGCTTTTTCTCTCTGCTTCTGTCTATCTTCTGATGTTTCTCTTTTACCTGTAATAAATAAAAAAATATTGCATTAGATATGAATTCTAACATTTATTTTGTTAAATTACTTTCAATAAAACTATCTTTTCGGCTTTTTTCGTGTATTCATTTTGATTTTTGTTTCCCGACGTTTCGAGTGCTTGACACTATAGCAATGATGGTCGGTTGAATCAGTTTAGCTGGTGGTTTTGCACTGAGATGAACTTTGTACTAACTCCTGACGTTAAATAAAACTACCAATCTAATGTACTGCTAGTAAGATCGGCTTTTATTGAGCTTCGATAGTTAAGTTAACAAGCACACAGTTCTCACATTTGGCCAACTTTGATAGGTTCGTAATAATTTATCATTGTCATCATTTGTTATGGTCATAAATATATTTTGTGAAATCATTAAACATCCCACGGGAACCGTACATTTTTCCGTTAAAAAGTAATCTATGTGCTATTCCAGACTATAATCTATTTCTGTGCCAAATTTCAACCAGATCCGTTCAGCCGTTCTGGCGTGATTGAGTAACAAACATCCATCTATCCAAACTTTCGCATTTATAATATTTATGATATGTTACAGATGTTACAGATATTTCTCTATAAAAGTAGGACTAACACACGGATGGACAGTATATGTTTCGTAAAACCCTATGAGGTTCCCTGGACCATAAGAAAGCTTAAAATTTGAATATTTACTAGAAAAATTACCTTTTCTTGATACAGCTTGAGCGTTTCTTCCGGACATTTCATCCGTCATATTCCTAAAAGCTTCATCTTCTCTTCTTCTAAATGCATTATTTTCTTCTTTCAATTGTACAGCATCTTGTAAACCAGCTTTTTTACCATCTAATGTCTTTTCCATTCTTCTATTTTCATGTTTCTGACTTCTTCTTGGAGGGGATAAGTCAGAATCGCTATTATTTTTTCTATGACTATTTTGTTTTTCTGGTTTACGCTTTCTTGGAGGTGAAACATCAGAATCAGATTGATTTGAAGGAACATGTCGAGATTTCGTTGGTGGGGAAGCGTCGGAATCGTATTTTTTATTTCTGCTATTGGTATTTGATTTCTTATCAAACTTTCTATTTCTGTCTGGCGATCGTGACCTTCTGTGTTTGGAAATTTCAGGGCTTTGATTTGATTTCTGCTGTGAATTTCTATAGTTTTCATCATAATCTCCCCACCGAGAAGGTTTTCTCGCCCGTTCCTTCGATTTATTTTCATTCTTTCTAGGTGGTGATAAATCAGAATCATCATTTCTTTTCTTTGATTCTGACTTCTCCTTTTTTCTAGGTGGACTGACATCACTATCACTAGATCTTTTTGATTTATTTTGTTTTCCATTCTTAGATTTTCTTGCAGGTGATAAATCAGAATCATAATCTCTTTTTCTTGATTTTGACTTATCTTTTCTTCTGGGAGGACTTGCATCACTATCACTGTTTTGACGTTTAGATTTATTGGGTCTATCTGGGCTTTGTTTTCTAGCTTTTCTAGGTGGCGAGGCATCTGAATCATAATTTTTCCTTTCTGATTTAGATTTTTTTGAAGATTTTCTTTGAGGACTTCGGTCCTTATTATTTTTACTAGGCTGTAAGGATTTTTTTCTTGGAGGGGATAAATCAGAATCATTCCCCCTATTTTTTCTGGGAGGACTAAAGTCACTGTCACTATTGTGTTTACTCTTCTTATTTGAAGATTGTTTTTTGTTATGATCATTTTTTCTTGGTGGTGATAAATCTGAGTCATTATTTTTTTCATCTTCAGAATCGCTGTACATTTTACCAAAGACAATTTCATTTTCTTTTTTCACTTCTTTTTTGTCTCTTTTTACTTCTTGCACTTGTAATTTACTATTGAAGCCATCATCCTATGGACAAAATAACTAATGTTATAATGTGTATGTAGAATTATTAATCTTGTTAAAATAAATTACAATATTTATACCTCATATTATTACTTTATAATATATTATGTATAAATTGTAATTTATAATATACACTTTAAAACTAGGCTTAAATTATGATACTTATTAGTAATAAGGATTGCAATAAAATGACTAAAAACGTAGGTTTTTAGTCATTCATTAGGTTGATAAAAATAAAATAATGTCAAAAGAGGTACATATTTTATAATGATATTCATCAAATGAACTTATTACGTAGAAATATAAGCTGTTTTCCAAAAAACTTCCAAGATCTAATCATTAACTAGTATATCGTAAAATCTGTTAAACGTGACTGTTTATTTGTTACAAATATTCAAATGTAAAAGGTAAGAGATCAAAAAAAAATTAGAAGCAGCACTTTTAACCCGTTGAGAGGCACAGACACGCCGGCGTGTCAGTTAACAATTGATTTCTTAGAAATTATCCAGGAGGTGATAAAATATTATGGTGATCTAAGCAGACATTTATGTAAATTTGAAATCATGGAAAAAATGTTCCTTTTATTGGAGATATATAATATACCTGATTAATAACTCTCCACTTAGTCGATGTCTCATAATCTAACTTTTTTAATTCATCAGGTCTTTCATCAATGATTCCAGCTATTTGTGGAGCGTCTTCACCTTCATTTAAAATATCCAACTCTTCACCATCTAATGGTCTAAGTTTTGATAAATCTAGGTCATCATCAATGATTTTAAATCTGAAATTCATAATTATAATTTATATATTTTGCAATAAGGTTGAATATATAGTTTATATTAAAAGCTTTTTTGTTATTAAAAAAAGAAAGGCAGAATCTTTTCAGATTTTCTGTTTTCTTTAATCATATCATCAAAAAATAGAAAGTTTACAGGTTACTACTTACAATGTAAAGATTATTAGCCAATAAGGCTGGCTAATAAAATCTTAAAAGGAGTTCAGATGGTTTTTTAACTTTTTAGTTTAGTTATGAAAAAATATATAAAATATTACCAAAATAATCATTAATATCTAACAAGTTTTTATGTGTTACAAATTATTTAAAAATACGTTTCACATGAGTTTTAGATGGGGAATAAAACCTATGAAATAAACTGCAAAAAATTAAAAGATATGGGGAAATAATGCTATAACTAATTACAATAATTAATAACAAATATAAATTATTGGAATTATCTTATAAGATCTTAAATCTTTAATATTAGTTGTAAAAGGACTTGCCCTTTGCCTTTCATTAGCTTCTTCTTTTTCTTCTTTTTTTCACCAGACGGACCACTCAGATATCTTTGTAAATAAGCTTTCTGATCTACTGCTGACGACATTTTTATATTTTTTATTTAATAAATACAGAATAAATGTTTAAATGGAATATAAATTACTAAATGCGTCTATCGTATAATTCGTAAACTAAAACTTGTCAACTTGACAATGACAGATTGTACAATATATAGAGGTGCGACAGTTAAAGACAGATTAAATAAAAATATGAAAGTACACTCTGGGTATTTGGACATCGATTCAGTCGTAGCATTTCTATATAGTTTGTGGTTGAGACACTAGCAACTGGACTAGGCCCAGAACTACAATAATAATATTATATTGATCTGTAATATTGTCGGTAAGTACATATTATGCTCTCTGCAAATGAATTAAAAGTATTCCATAAATTATGAATATGTTTGATTTTATATTCTAATCTTTATAAGTAAATTCTTATATTTATATTAGAGACTCATCCTCGTTCCGCACGTGTTCGTCCCTAGTTTTAACATTTATTTTTACCTTATATGATGACCCGGATAACCAGCTATCACCATACTAAATTTCATTAAAATCCCTCCAGTAGTTTGTCTGTCATCACAGACGTATTTTATACCATTATTATATTTATATTCCCATTACCGTGTAAGAAATGTAGGGATGAGTATAAAAAAACTAAATAGTTGCTGCAGAAATGATAATTATATTCAATCATTAGTTTTCATTCTGTGTCCAATGTTCAAAGGTTAAATCTTTTTGTCATAAGGATTTACTTTTGGTCATCATCTGAATCATATCGGCCGTGTTTTTTGTGTTTCTGTAAAAATAAACATTATTAAAATAAATAATTCTAGACAATGAAATTTATTTTATTAGTTTCCTTTTTTATTATTGTAATGTAACAATTTAATTTTTTTATATTATAATTATTTAATAAAAATAATATTAGATAGAATATTTCGCGAATGAATTTGTAAAATTGTGGGAACCTTGGGTGCAAGCCTAGAGTTATAATACTTTCTTAGATTTACGCGAATATTAGACATTTAAATAAAACTATCTTTTCGGATTTTTTCGCAGATTTAGTTTGATTTTTGTTTCCCGACGTTTCGATTGCTTTACAGCAATCGGGAGAGAGTCTCCCGTGACCATGATTTCGGAGGAGCATTTTAAGAGCAATTTTTTGAGCAAAAAAAACTTTGTTAAAAAAATGATTATTTCTTGTGTTATAGGGAATTTAATTTTTGAGTAAGCATTTTTTTTTTTAATAATTATTAATTAACTAATCACTTTAGACGTGGAGCAATTGTAGATTTCGGTGGAGCATTTCAAGAGCAATTTATTAGCATATAGCAGAATACAAAATAAAACATTTACACGCTAACTTATTTCTAGTCCTGTGTACGTGTGTATAATGGGCTGTTCCTTGAACTTGGCATTCTTTATGACATCTTATAAACTTGTATTTTTTTTTAATAACTAAAAGGCCAACAATTTTTTTTATTAACCTGTTTTAAATTAGAGTTTGTTTGCTATAACTAAAAATCACACCAATATGTTAAGTGTGAAAGATTATGAGCTACGTTGTTGTTGTTGTTTGTTACTCCTTCATATTCTATTTCTTTTATTGGGATTTTACTAAAATACCCAATGGAGATACTGAATTAAATATCGCAGGTAAAACCTAATTATCTACATAATTTTTACTAATAAAAAAACCCGTGTACCGTAAGTAGAGATATAGTATTGTTTAAAGTAAGTAAGGAGGAAAAATTATTTTAATGAAGTGAAATATATATAGTGGAATGTCGTACCTTGTAGTACTCGTACTAAAGAAAAAAAAATGCAGTTTTATTACAAAATTGTCAAACTAATTAAAAAAAAAAACTAGAAAACGAAAATTGTAATTCTTTCTTCGCCTGGGTACTTACGTTGTCGGATACTAAAATAAACTAAAGGAAAATATCTATAAATCAATGTATATATTAAGGGCTGTGTTTGTTTCTTTAATTTGGCATTCTTTATGGCATCCTATAAGCTTTTATTTATATTTAAAAACTAAATAACTAAAATGCCAAAAATATTTATAAAAATCGCACCAATATTATAAGTGTGAGAGATTATAAGCTACTACGAGAACATTTATTAAGTGAAATACGCTGAAATGCTGAATTCATTATAATCGCAGTTAAAATCTACTGATATATACAAATTTTACATATAAAATTACCTTGGTGTCGTACGTAGGTACGTGCTGTTAAAAGTAAGGAGGGAAAATTATTTTTAATATTAATGAATATACAGATTCCTATTTCTTTATGACATCATATAAGCTTGTAGGTATTTCTTTTTATGAACCAAAAAACTAAAAGGCCAACAACAAATTTGTTCAAACATTTTGTTACAAAATTGTCAAACTAATTGAAACAAATTCTAGAAAACGAAAATTGTTATTCGTACTTCTCCTGGACACAACAGCGGATCCTAAAATAAACAAAAGGAAAATATGAATAAGTCAATATGTATATGTACATATTATGGGCTGTGTAACAACATTTGTTTCTTTAATTTAGATGTATAGTAATGCGCAAAATAAGGAGGAAAAGATATTTTAATAAAGTGAAGTTTGAGTTTATAGTGGAATATCGAATCTTGTAGGATGGGTAATAAAGAAAATAAAAAAATTAGTTTAGCTTTTTACAAAATTGTCAAACTAATTTAAAAAATGTTAGAAAACGAAAATTGTAATTCTTACATCTTCTTGGTACTTTATCGGATACTAAAATAAACAAAAGGAAAATATCAATAAGTTAATATACAATATATTAAGGGCTGTGTAACAACATTTATTTCCTTAACTTGGCATTCTTTATGGCATCGTATAACGTTGTATTTATTTTTTAAAACTTAATAACTAAAATCCCAAAAACATTTATTATTAACCTGTTTTAAAATAGAGTTTGTTGTAGCTTAAAATTGCACCAATATTATAAATGTGAGAGATTATAAGCTATTACTAGTATATTTGTTACTCCTTCACACTTTATGGGCTCGACAGACTTAAGTGAAATACGCTGAGATACTGAATTCATTATAACCGTAGGTAAAATGTACTTATATATACAATTTGTACGTATAAAATTACCTTGATGTCCTCAGGTTTATAGTGCTGTTGAAAGTAAGGAGGAAAAATTATTTTTAATATGAATGAAGATACAGATTCTTTTTTCTTTATGGCATCATATGAGCTTGTATTTCTTTTTAAGAACCAAAAATCTTAAAGGCCAACAACATTTTTTATTAACCTATTTTAAATAAGTATTTGTTCGCTATAACTAAAAATCACACCAATATTATAAATGTGGAAGTTTATGAGCTACTTTGTTGTTGTTGTTTGTTGCTACTTCACACTCTAACGGCACCAGAAATTTTAGTGAAATACGCAATGGAGATGCCGAATTAAATATCGCAGGTGAAACCTTATTATCTGCATAATTTTTATTGATAAAATTACCCGTGTACCGTAAGTAAAGGTATAGTGAGGTAAAAGTATACTATTAGAAGTAAGGAGGAAAAATTATTTCAATAAAGTGAATTATATGTATCCTTGATATGTATATAGTGGAATATCGTACCTTGTAGGACGGGTACTAAAGAAAATTAAAAAAATAGTTTATTTTTATTACATAATTGTCAAACTAATTAAAAGAAAAAACTAGAAAACAAAATTGTAATTCTTACTTTGCCTCCGTGCCTTGATGGATACTAAAATAAACAAAAAGAAAAATATACCTATATAAGTCAATATACATATTATGGGCTGTGTAACAACATTTAGTTTCTTTAACTTGGCTTTCTTTATGGCATTGTATAAGCTTGTTTTTCTTTTTAAAAACTAAATAACTAAAATGCCAAAAAAAAAATATAAAATCGCACTACTATTATAAATGCGAGAAATTATAAGCTTTTACGAGTATTTTTTTAAGTGATGCTGAATTTATAATCTCAGGTAAAATCTTCTTATATTTATTTTTACTAATATTATAAAGAGGTAATATTTATTGTAGGGGCTAATTAATCTCTTTATCTACTGAACCGATTTAGACGAAATTTGATAAAAACATAGTTTGAGACCCTGGAAAGGACAAAGAATACTTTTTGTGAAGACGAAAGTTTGTATTGGGAAACTAACTAGGTACGAACCCGAACGAAGCGAGGGCAAGTCGCTAGTATAATATATATACTAAGTTGAACATAAAATTATGGCTACTTACCCCAGTGGCGACAGAGGCTAAAGCCAAGCAAAGACCAAAGAAGATCAACAACTTCATTTTGCCACTTGAAACTTCTTACAACTACGGCATTATGACATTATTCCTTTGCTTATAAACAAAAAAAATAATCATGCGTGAAATTATTTTCAAAATGGTTGCCAACTCATTATTAAGGTGTGAATTTGCCATTATGTGATATTAATATTGATGATTGAAATGAATTGTTTATTGCTTTGAAATAATTAGTTTTAATCGATTTCGTATCAATTTCGTGATCGTATGGGAAATCAATTTTCTTTATCGGAAGTCACTTTCAAACAAATCCTTTTCCCGGTTCGAATGCCCTACATTCAGTAGATAATAGAAAAAAAATTACATAGGAACTTGCACTATTTTGACCGAAATTAATAGAAAGCATGTTTGTAATAACAATAATATAAAGTCTTTTATTTACTCATTAGTATCCGATTTGGAATCAAAAAAATTGGAAAAAACTGTATAAATATTTAAGTTTTTAATTTGATGCTTATTATTTATACAATGAAAAATTGGAAGTCACGTAAAGTATACCCATTCTTTCCTATTTTTCCCGTAGAATCTGTTTATGTAATAAGTACATCTTATAAATCACATTTTATAAATTTTTGATCGATTTTGGTGCGACATTGTTTAGTTTCTTCGAAAAGTAGAGTTGAAAAAATGAGATTTTTTTATGATTTTAGCCTCCCGAGACCATTAAACATAAATTTCTCGGAAACGGCAAAATGTTTCAATTTAAAAAAAATGGTTATTGTGAATATTTCGAGTATAACATTCCACTAATTTCATGAAAATTAAAAAAAATATTGCACAAATTAAAAATGAAAAAACCAAGAAAAAATAATTAAAAACGGGTTTTTTGCAAATATTTTGACGTAATTGTAATAATAAGTTTTAAAAATAAAATAAAAACCGACTTCCAAGCACTGAAAAGTAAAAAATAACTAAACGGGGGTTTTTATTTAGAATAGATACCTAATCAGTTATTTTCGAAGTCGGTGTGCTTTGATTTGTATTGGCTGGCGCTTGGCTTGGTGAGCCGCTAGTATCATATACATTATGTGCAATACTTAAAGACAGATTAAATGAATGAAAGTATGTACATTGTACACTCTAGGTATTTAGACATCGGTTGAGTCCGTAGCATTTCTATATAGTTTGTGGTTGACTTACTAGCAACTGGACTAAGCCCAGATCAATAATAATCTTTTATACGTATAATAAAACTAGCGACTCACGCTCGCTTCGCTTGCAATCGTCCCTAGGTACGTTTTCACGGTTAGCTATGTTTAGGTATACATTAATAGTAGCTTGCCACTCCTAAGATATTCATTTAAATTATATAGCGATTTACCCTCGTTTTGCTCGGGTGCGTACGCCGTACGCGGATTTTGTTCACAATTTCATGGGATTTAATTTTTTTCGCGGAACCCTGATTCTTTTTCTAAAATAAAAGTATAAAAACAGATAGACAGACAGACAAAAATTGTAAAAAATGTTGTACTAAGCCGAAGCTGTATATTAAATATTTTTTGGAAAATCTTATTGAAATAGACATTAATATCGATACAGAGCCCAAATGTATAATTTATAGAATTTTTGTCTATCTGCTACCGCATCCTGGAAAAACCACTGGAGGGATTTTTAAGGAATTTTGTATGATGATAGCTAGTTATCCGTGTTCTCGTGTTCGTCCCTAGTTACGTTTTAACGTTTATTATAGATTTCTCAGAGATGAGATATTTTCCCGCAATAAAAAGTATCCTATATTTTGACCCAGATAACTTGCTATCCTCATACCAAATTTCATCGAAATCCACCTGGTGGTTTTCTCGTGATGCGTTCCCAGATAGACAGACGGACAAAAATTCTAAAAACTATAGATTCTGCCTTTGTATCGATAATAATGACTATTACAATAAGATGTTCCAAAAAATATTTAATGTATATATTCCAATCAGTTAGATTTTTGTTATATGTACAAATTAGTTTATGTATTAATTATAATTAATATTAGCGTGTAAGAAATGTAGGGGTGTGTATAAAAAAGACAAAATAGTTGCTGCAGAAACCATACTTATATTTAATAATTAATTTTCATTCTGTGTCCAGTATTCAAAAGTTTGGATTTATTTATTCTTTGTCATCATCTGAATCGTCACGGCGTTCTCGCAAGTCTACATTTTCTCTCTGTAAAGAAAAATATTATTAAAATAACTTTTTATAGATAATGAAATTTATTTTAAAAGTTTCCCTTTTTTATCTATACTAATATTATAAAGAGGTAAAGTTTGTGAATTTGTGAGTTTGTGAAGTTGTAGGAGGAAATCTCTGGATCTACAGAACCGATTTAGATGAAATTTAATAAAAAGATAGTTTGAGACCTTGGGAAGGACATAGGATACTTTTTATCCCAGAAGTCATCCCTTAAGGAGGTGAAAATGGGGATGAAAGTGTATATGGGTATATCAAGCTAGGGACGAACCGGAGCGATGCGAGGATGAGTCGCTAGTAATCTATACTAATATTATAAAGCTGAAGAGTTTGTTTGTTTGATTGTTTGGTTGAACGCGCTAATCTCGGGAACCGATTTGAAAAGTTCTTTTTGCATTAGATAGCCCGTTAACTGAGGAAGGCTATAGACTATATATCGTCCCGGAAAAATGTACGGTTCCCGTGGGATAGATTTGTTTTTGTCTAGGGACAAACCCGAAGCGAAGCGAGGGTGAGTCGCTAGTGTATAACATATAAATCAACAACCCAATATCAATTATTTTGACGAATTCCTTAAGAGTTTATTTAACAGTATGAATTTGTACGGTTTATAAACTGTATTGGGATGAAATTAAAGTGTTTAATAAATTAATTATTAGGATATTTAGACTCACCAGTGGTGGTGGTGGATAAGTGCTGTATCCGTAGCTCTTGTAAGTTGGGTAGTTCTGGTACTATACATAAAAACAAATCGATATTACTTATTTCGTTCTCTATTATATAAGTAGGTTAAATAGTAAACTTATACACATATTAAACATGAAAATGATGTAAATGTTCTTATAGTTAAAATATATTTTGTACTGTACTGTTAAAAAATAATACATACGGTATTATCATAATATCCATTAGTGTATCTATTGGTATAACTCTGTAAAGGAAAAAAACAACAGTTAAACTTACAAAATATTATAATAAAATTATATCTATAAAAAATAAAATAAAATAAAATAAAATAAGCCTTTATTTGCTGTTCTTTTTAACACTAATACATATAAAAATTAATTAATTCGCCTTAAGCGAAATTCTTACAAAAAAAATTTCTAATCTAACTACTAATTTTTAAATAAAATATTCAATAGCTATCGGCAAATGGTTAGTCTTTTGTAACAGCTTGCCTTCCGACAAAGGCCTCCTCTAAAGATTTCCACTTTTCTCTGTTTTTTGCTGTTCTCATCCATGTAGAGCCAGCCACATCTTTTAGGTCGTCTTCCCATCTTTTTATTTGTCGTCCTTTTTTCCTTTTTCCGTCTCTTGGGTACCATTCTGTTATTAGTTTTGTCCATTTTTCTTTTGTTTCTCTTAGAAGATGTCCTGTCCATTTCCATTTAAGAGTTCTATGAACCGTTTGTACATTTTTGAACTTGGTAGCACTTTTAATGTCTTTTAGGCGGACTTTGTCTTTTCTTCTGAAACCCATGACACTCCTTTCTATAGAGTTTTGGCAGACCCTTAGTTTGCTTGCCATTTTTTCTGTCAGTGCCCAGGTTTGGCAGCCGTATGTTAAGCATGGCAATACGCATATATTGAAAACTTTCCTTTTTTCTTTTAAAGGCATATCTCTGTTCTTCATCACTTCGCTGAGTGACCAGAATCTTTTCCAGGTGTTACTTATCCTTCGATCAATTTCTTTGTCCATAGTGTTTTTTGGAGATATTAGTTGGCCTAAATAGATGTATTCATCCACGTATTCTATAACCTCATTGTTTACTTTTATGGCACTTTTATGCTTAGAGTTTGTCACTAGTTTGGTTTTAGATGTGTTCATTGTTAAACCTGCTTTAATACTCTCATTAGCTAGTTCTTGTAGCATTTTCTCTAGTTTTAAGTGACTTTCAGAAAAGAGGATAAGGTCATCCGCGAAACGAAGGTGACTTAAGTGTTCTCCATTTATATTAATGCCTTGTGTTTCCCATTCCAGATTTCTAAATATCATCTCTAGAACTGCCGAGAATATTTTAGGCGATATAGGGTCTCCTTGACGCACTCCTCGTTGTATGGGAAACTCTTCTCCTACTGTGTCTAGTTTAACTTGAGCAGTACTTTTCGAATAGATGTTTTTTAGTATGCTTATATATTTAGATTGTATTCCCTGTAGTTCTAACGCCTTCCAAATATAATCGTGCTCTAGTGAGTCGAAAGCCTTGTTGTAGTCTACAAATCCTAAGTAATACGTTTTATTATATTCATTATATTTTTGAAGAACTTGCCTTAAAACATGGATGTGGTCTATTGTCGAAAAATTGCTACGGAATCCTGCTTGCTCTTTAGGTTGGTTTTCGTCAAGACAATTAGCTATTCTAGAAAGTATAATTTTTGAAAATATTTTGTAGATGTTTGACATTAGGCTTATGGGTCTATAGTTCTTAATGTCACCTTTATCTCCTTTTTTATGTAATAGTATTATTGTTGATTTGGTCCAATCCGTAGGTATTTGTTCTGTTTTAATGATTTCATTGAATATATCAGTTAGAATAGGAGCAATCACTGGCAAAGTAGTTTTTAGCAGTTCATTAGTTATTTGGTCTGATCCTGGTGCTTTGTCAAGTTTCTGTGTTTTAATTGCTTTTTCGGTTTCTTCCCTTAATATTAATGGTATTGTTTCTGGATCGGTTATTATATTTACCATACTGTTTTGTGGTTTTTGTTTTCGATAGAGGTCACGATAATACTTTGTAGCAATTTTCAGAATTTCTGGTCTTTTACTTGTTGTGTTTCCGTCTTTTTTATTCATATTTAACATCCAAGATTTCTTTGTATTCAATTCTTTTAAAGCTTTCTTTAATCCCCCAGTCTTTTCTATAAACGTTTTTATGGTTTTTTGTCTATGTGTTTTCCTATCTTTTCTAATGTTTTCGTTTATTTTTTTGCTTATTTCTGATATCTTTTCGCGAACGGTTTTTGTTTTATTTGTTTGCAAGAGTTCTTTCCTTTCATTCAGAAGTTCCCGGGTTCTAGTAGAAATATATCTTTTACTGTTGTTATTTATTCTTTTTGTTTCCGTTTTAAGACATTTTATCATGGTGTTATATCTTTCTTGTACTGTCGTCTTTTCGAATGTGTTTGTGTTCATTATTGATTTTAAGTTATTGACGAGTGATAAGCTATCTCCTGTACATGTAAGGGCATTGTTTTGATACATAAAACTTCTCTTTTTCTTTACATTTTGTCCTATTATTGTCGCCCGAACCATTCTGTGATCGGAGTCGAAATTTAGATTATTTATTATTGATACATTCTTAAATGTCTTTGGTTTGTTCGTCATGATATAGTCTATTTCATTTTTGTGTAATTTATTAGGGGAAATCCATGTCCATTTCTTTGTTTCCTTCTTCTTGAAAAAGCTGTTCATTATGCTTAACTTATTTTGCAAAGCAAATGTAGTTAGTCTTACACCATTCTTACTTCTTTTTCCGTAACCATATTTTCCTATCGCATATTCTTCACCTGGTGTACAAACTCCGATTTGCCCATTAAAGTCGCCCATCACAATAGTGTTTTTATGTGAACTTTGAATGCACTCTTGTAGTTCCTCATAAAACGCCTCGATTTTCCTTATATCATCCTTTATGTCAGATTCGGTTGGCGAGTAAGCTTGAATTATAGACCACATTTCTTCCTTTCCTTTATATATGGGGAGTTTAATGTTCAAAACAGCTATTCTCTCTGAAATACCTTTGACTTCCTCTATCATTTCTACCCATTTCTTTTTAATCAAGAATCCTACACCGTAAAGTCCTACAGATTCCCCTTTGTAATGTAAGATAAAATTATCATATTCTTCTATTCCTTCACCTAATCGTCTCATTTCACTAATTCCTATAATATCCCATTTTATGTCTTCAATGGCTAACTCCAATTCAATAAGTTTTTCTGACGTTCTTAATGTTCTTGTATTAAATGTGGCTATATGAATGTCTGTTGTTTCTTTATTAGATTTTATTTCCTTTGCAATAATTGTATTTGTTTCCTTTATGTTTTCTTGTATTGTTTTGTTTGATGTGCCAATATTTTTTGATGTGTTGTAATTTTCTATTTTATTGTTTTTTGTAGTAATCTTTAGAGGGTCGTAGTCATTTTCTCCCACGATGACCAGTCGGCTTGGGAGAGGATGTGTTTGTTCTGTTATGTAGTTATCTGTTTTCTGTCGTTTTTTCCGTTTGCCGGTAGTTCGTTGCTATTGTTTGGTCTGTGGTAAAGATAAGGAGTTCGATCTCGCTCTCATCAAGTCGAATGCATTTGTTCTGTTGTTTTTAGCTGTTGATTTCGATGATAACTGTTTTCTCGGATTGTCTTGCGGTGATGTAGATGGTTCTCTTTTCCTTTTCTCTTTGTTTACATTGTTTTCTTTTACTATCAATCTATCATATTTTAAATACGCGATGTTCCCCTTGTTACGTTCTTCTATTAGTTGAGGTTGTAGCGTTTTCCTTTTTTCTAAAACTTCTTTGGAATAGTCTTCTGTGATATAAATTTCTTTGAAATTCTTTTTATTTTTCATAACTTCGACTTTTTTCCACCAAGACACAAATGACAGTAAAACCGGCCTTGATTTGCCATCTTTGCTCTTCTTTCCAATGCGATATATTTTGTTTATTTCATAGTCTTCTAATTTCGTACTTGAATTGTCGTTAAATTTGGCTTTCACTTTCTGTAGTAGTTCTGAAGTTGTTTTTTCTTCCTCTTTCAAGCCAAAAATAATAACGTTATTGCTCTTCTTCTCTCTTTTCAAATAGTCTAATTGTTTCTCTAAACTTTCCACCTTTGTCTTTAGTTGCTTGTTTTCTGCTATGATTGGTTCTAATTTTTCTTCAATCCTTTCCATGATTGCATTTGTTATAGACTTTTTTAATTCAGTTGTTTGATTGCTTAATTCCATTTTCATATTATCGAACAAAAGTTGAAATTGTTCATCCATTTTTACTCAATATTTAGGCGTGGAACGGAACGTATTCTAATGTTTTTATTTATTTATTTTTTCTGGCAACACTCACTCAATGACAGCAACGTAATTGTCAATGACAGTTTTGATCTTGACGTTTCGTAATTATCACCGTTGAATTAACAAGTAACAGCTGTTAATGCTTATGAATTGTCTCTAACCTCAAAATGATACTCGTATGTTGTCTTCTGATTTTATGGTGAATTCTTGTTGGAACACTCCGATTTATTAAGTTCGACAACCCTCATCACTTGTTTTATGGATTGTGGACAATGAAAGTTCAAGCTTATAGTTTTTATCTATTAAATCACGAAATTATTGTGGATTAACAGTCAGGTATTGTTTACGTTTTGAGCACCGGAAACGGAAAAATTATATCTATATTATTATATAAATAATATAGAATAAAACTTATGTTTTATCTTACATTATTAATGATTAAAAATACTACAGTTATAACGACAAAATATTTTAATTCTTGGAATGGTCTTGAGATATTCTTGATCATGATACACAGCAAATATAATATTAGATGCTCTATTGCTCTTATTTATTTATTTATTTAGGATCGTCAACAGAAAAAACATTGTGAAAATATATACATACTCCGTGAAAATTTCAACTCTCTATCTATTACGGTTCATAAGATACAGAACTCTGACAAACGGACGGACGGACGGACGGACAGCGGAGGCTTAGTAATAGGGCTCTGTTGGCACCCTTCGGGTACGGAACCCTATAAAGGAGGTAATAGCATTATCAGAATCGTAATGACGTTGTCAGTTTTGTTCTATTTTCCATTAATTTTATTTTTGGACGATGAGTGTTGATTGCTCTCCTTTGGGGATGGAAACCCAACAGTGGTAGGATGGATAATTTAATTTTTATCTCTGTAAATCATATTTAAGTAAAAGTTAAACATATATAGAGGAATATCATACCTTGTAGGACGGGTACTAAAGAAAATAAAAAAATAGATTATTTATGTTTGTAGGGTTATAATAATGCTGTTCAAAAAAGGAGGAAAAATTATTTTTAATATTATCTACATAATTTTTATTTACAAAATAACCTTGTACCGTAAGTAGAGGTATAGTACTGCTTAAAGTAAGGAGGTAAAGATATTTTATTAAAATGAAATACATGCAATACGCATATAGTGGAATATCATACCTTGTAGTACTCGTACTAAAGAAAAAAAATAGTTTAGTTTTTTTTACAAAATTGTCGAACCAATTAAAAAAATACTAGAAAACGAAAATTGTAATTCTTACTTCGCCTGTGTACGGTGTTGGATACTAAAATAAACAAAAGAAAAATATGAATAAGTCAATATACATATTATGGGCTGTGTAAAAACAAAATAACAAAATGCCAACAATATTTATTATTAACCTAATATTAACCTATTAAGTGGTGAGAGATTATGAGCTACTACGAATATATTTGTTACTCCTTCACACTCTATGGGCTCGACAGATTTAAGTGAAATAAGCTGAGATGCTGAATTTATTAATCGCAGATAAAATCTACTTATATATACAATTTTTACGTATAAAATTACCTTGGTGTCGTACGTAGGGGCATAGTACTGTTAAAAGTAAGGAGGAAAAATTATTTTAAATATTCATGAAGATACACATTTTTATTTCTTTATGGCATTGTATGAGCTGGTATCTCTTTTTAAGAACCAAAAACCTAAAAGGCCAATAACATTTTTTACCATTTAACCGTTTTAACTAAGAGTTTGTTTGCTATAACTAAAATCGCACCAATGTTATAAGTGTGAAATATTTTGAACTACCTTGTTGTTGTTGTTTGTTATTCTTTCACACTCTAACGACTCAAGGGATTTTAGTGATATACGCAATGGAGGTGCTGAATTAAATATTGCAAGTAAAACCTAATCTACATAATTTTTATTTATAAATTTACCCTTGTACCATAAGTAGATGTATAGTACTGTTCAAAGTAAGGAAAAAAAAAATATTTTAATAGAGTGAAGTATATATAGTGAAATATCGTACCTTGTAGGACGGGTACTAAAGAAAATAAAAAAAAATTTTTTTAGTTATGTTACAAAATTGTCAAACTAGTTAAAAAAATGTTAGAAAATGAAAATAGTAATTCTTATTTCGCCTGTGTACGTTTTCGGATCCTTAAAACTTAAAAAGCTAAAATAGAAACCGACTTAAAAGAAAGAACACTAAAAAGTAAAAACAAAACTGATTGGTACCTTTCATTTACTATAGATACCTTATTAGATATTTTCGAAGTCGGTGTGCTTTGATTGTATCGGCTGGCACCGACTTGGAAAATATCTCATTAAGTATCTATAGTAAATGAAAACTACTAGTCAGTTATTTTTTACTTTTTAGTGTTTTCTTTAAAATGGTTTTTATATATTTTTGTAAGTTTTTAGTATTCCCTTTTTAGTGTAGACTGTAGACATAGTAGTAGCAAAGTAAGAAGAAAGTATTTTAATAAAATATTCGCTGAACCTAAGCCGTTTAAGTTAGTTTGATGCCAATTTTTATATGAAGACTGACAAACTAAAATTCGCTTTTATTAGTAACATTAAACAACTTACAAAACCTGGCTCAAAATGACGAATGAATATGACGACACGTTTGGCTCAGTTTGTAATGACCCTACTTGCTGTTCCAGCGGTCGCGGGTTCGAGTCCCGAAGAAAAATCCAATTTTTGTCTTGTCAAATCACACAAAATAAATCCAAACTCAAAGTATCTACTATTAGCCGTTGAAGAGTTCCACCTATCCACCTTCTGTCCTTACCATCGGATTAGGTCAACGATATCAACATAACCATTAAACTATCAATGAAAAGAGAAACACTTGCAAAGTTTCAAGTCATAAATTCAAGTCATAAAGAAATACATATAGTGGAATGTCGTACCTTGTAGGACGGGTACTAAAGAAAATGAAAACAAATAGTTTAGTTTTGTTACATAATTGTCAAACTAATTAAAAAAAATCTAGAAAACGAAATATGTAATTCTTACTTCGCCTGTGTACGGTGCTGGATACTAAAAGAAACAAAAGAAAAATATCAATAAGTCAATATTATGGGTTGTGTAACAATATTTGTTTCTTTAACTTGGCATTCTTTATGGCATAGTATAAGCATGTATTTCTTTTTTACAACTAAATAATACAAGAAAGGCCAACAACATTATTAACCTGTTTTAAAATAGAGTTTGTTTTAGCTTAAAATCGCACCAATATTATAAGTGTGAGAGATTACAAGCTACTACGAGTATATTTTTTACTCTTTCACACTCTATCATATACATATATGTATATATAATTTTTACGTATAAAATTACCTTAGCGCCGTAGGCAGGGGCATAGTACTGTTCAAAGTAAGGAGAAAAAAATATTTTAAATATTAATGAATATACGAACTTTATGTTATATTAAAATAGAGTAGTTTCATTTTTAAAAACATTAACCTTACGATCCTTTTTAAACTAAAAAATAAAAATTATGAAAATGCTATTGGGTATTTTATAAAAAAATACAATGGTTATTAGCTCACTTTGTCAGCGTAGCCGTGGTTATACTGAAATGAGGAACAAAAATAATTAAAGAATATAATTTATATACTTATACGTAATAAATAAAATTTGTACTCATTGTTAGTATAGTGCAGAGTTTAATTATATTTTTAAATTAATCTCTAAAGGAATAAGAGTAATATGATAGATAGGTAAGTATATTTACTTTTCCATAGGTGTCATAGCCATCGTATGCCTTATATGTGTTTGCACCAGTATAACCGTAGTCATAAGGCTGAAAAAACATAATTAAAATAACCTATCTACATAATTATCTAAATAATTCTTTAAAACAAAACCTAATTATCTACGTAGTTTTTATTTATAAAATTTTAAATTACTCTTGTGCCGTAAGTAGAAAAAAAAAATTATTTATGTTGAACATAAATAAAATATTTTTTTTACGACTCTTAACTGTGGTCTTACAACACTCGCATTGAAAAGACCGACAGTGGGATGTTAAAAAGGGCAGAATATTTTTTTACAATAGTAAATTTTTACCAATGTGTGATAGGTGTTTGGTGAATAATAGCCGTAATAGCCGTATGGTGTGTTCTGAAAAATATAAAAATTAACTAACTTACAATATGTAAATCATGATTATTTATATTTATAAAAATATTCATTAATATTTTTATAATTGGCTTGTGTGAAGCCAAATTATATTATACGTCTTTACGTATAATATAATTTGGCTTCACACAAGCTCGCACACAACCCATTGAGTGCTCTCTGAAATTCTTTTGTTTTTTTTTTACATTACCGAATTGATGAAACCACAAAAATAAGATTGATAATAATAATATATAAACAAAACAAAAATTAACAGACACATTAATTTTTATTTTAACATTAAGAATTTTTGTGTGGCTCTGATGTGTATCTGAATATAAGTAAATTAATTAATGAATATCATTACTTACGCCTACATCGTATGCTTTGGGTCCATAATATGGATACTGAAAATAATAATAAAAAGAACATTTATTTTTATAATTTCTTTGGTACCTATACAACGTTTTAGGACCATATTTAATGACATGAGAAATCAACTTATCATGGTTAAACACTGCTTTGATAATCCATCTTCGTACTACATGCCTTATAAATTAGACATCAAGAATATGTAATAATTAGGCATAAGGAACGTTAGGATTTATTTTTTATTTTACATTCTGGTACGCAATGGACTTGCTAGTTAACACTATCTATTAGGTCCATGGGTTGACTGGAAAAAGTCTCTTTTAGGGATAAATCCACCTTTGCCTAATATTATGTTTCATAAGTGAAACAAAGAATATACAACAAATTGATGTAACTTCTACTAAGCACATAATATTAATAACTAGATGTTTTCTCATTTTTTTAGAAGTCAATTGTGTAATAATAAAATTACCTTAGAAGTTATATTATACTGTAGGAAGAAAAGAAAAAAATAATAGTTAAATTTTGAATATAATCAATGAAATTTAAATACAATTTTAAATTAACCTTGCAAAAGGTGGAAATGATTGAAGAGCACTTGTACCAGCATTTTAAACTCAATTTAAATGACATAAATATGTTTGGTTGAAGCCAATTAATACAATTTAAGTATTAAGATTCACATTAACAGTAAATTATGCTTCCACTGACAAGAATTGAGAAAAATGTATAAAATATATTTCTAGAAAAATTATACGTACATTTAGCCGCATCAAAATATAAGCGACAGTAATAATAGATATACAGTAATACAGGTCGTTTTTATTACCTTATACTAAACTTTAAGCAATAGAAAATATGCGTTCCGTCTATCCAGTTAGGGGTACATCATAAAGATATTTATAATACTTTATAAAAAAGATGTCAGATGAAATAGTAAATATATGAAAAGTACATTTAATATAATATATTATTTAGGAATACTAAGTTGAACATAAAATTATTTTTACTTACCCCAGTGGCGACAGAGGCTACAGCCAAGCAAAGACCAAAGAAGATCAGGAACTTCATTTTGCTACTTGGACCTTCGTACAACTACGGCATTATGACAATATTCCTTTGCTTATAAACAAAAAAAATAATCATGCGTGAAATTATTTTCAAAATGGTTGCCAACTCATTAATAAGGTGTGAAATATAATTTGCCATTATGTGATATTAATTTTGATTATTGAAATGAATTGTTTATCGCTTTGAAATAATTAGTTTTAATCGATTTAATACGTGTGGGGAATCAATTTTCTTCATCGAAAGTCACTTTTAAACAAATTCTTTTCCCGGTTTGAATGCCGAATATTCGGCAATAGAAAAAAAAACACACTTGCACTATTTTGACTGAAATTAATAGAAAGCATGTTTGTAATAACAATAAAATAAGTCTTTTATTTACTCATTAGTCCGATCGGAATCCGGCTTTAAACAAAAAAAAAAAAAATAAACCTAGAGTTTTATAGCTTCAAAACGTTAGCAGGTATATAAGGAAAAAAAATCTGTAAAATGCTTCCGATGTCCAGGTACCCTGGAGAAATAGGGGGTTGAAGAGCGGCTTACTATGACATCCTACATTTTTTTAATAATCATTGTAAAAGTGTACTACCAAATTGACCAAATTTTTATAAACTGATTAGGGTAAATGCAGGTATTACAGACTCTTTTACGGCAATTTTGAAATTGATGTTATTTTTTAAGGTCACCGGATGCGTGCACACTTACTTGTTTATTTTTATATGTAAATTTTGAATATGTAGTTTTAATTTTTTATCATAAAAGTAATAAAATACAATGAGATCTTAGAAAACAAAAATTGTTAATGTGAGCAAGTCAAATGCTTCCATTACCGACCCCTTCCAACGGCTATGAAGCTATTAACGATTTTTGTGAAGGTATTACCGACTATAAGGAAATAAAACAATTTTATACTATAAATATTCACTTTTTAAGTTCGTCACTTCGTGGAGATATAAACTAAATAACATGTATTAATTGTTAATTGAGTAGATAACAACAAATTATGTGAAAAATAATTACTTATTGGTAGTAGGAACTTTTTGATTGAGATCATATATCCATAAAAAATATTGATAATAATTAAGTAGGTAATTTAAAAATAATCTCAAAATATAGATTCATCTTCAGATTCGCTGCTATAAAATGTTACCGACTTTAGATATTGTTAGTATTTAATAAAGCGGAAATGTACAATATTATGTATTATAAATATTTTGGTATCACGAAACTATATATATTATAAATATTTTGGTATTTCAATTGACTTTTCGCTTAGAGTTAAATAATTATTTTATTAAGAATATAGATTGTATGTTGACTAAAAAAATGTAAGATGGAGATCGGGAAAAGAAGCCATTCGTGGCGGAGATACGAAATAATAATTAATTGGTGTTAACAAATAAATAATATTGATAATATAAATCTTCTTTAATTATAATACTAATCTAAAACATTAATAAAATAAATTGTAGTGCTGGATAATAAGTGTTGTGCAGTTTTAGACTAAAAGGTTATTTTTACGAAGGAGGTGGTTTTACAACTCAGAAGTGGGATCCCACTGGAATATATTATATTATTTCGGTGTGATCCCTCTCTGCCCACATCATTAAAAAAAAGACGTGTAAGTATGAAATAATATTCATTTATTTTTCTTTAAAGATTCACATGAGGATTATTCTTTTCATTTTTTTTTATGAAATGTTAAGGTTTTGTTATATAACAATAACGGATAGTTATTAATCAATCCAATTTACATATCATTGTTATGATTACATTTTGTTAGGTACTAAAGCTATATACCTATATGTTTTTTTTTTATATATTTTATTTCATTATATTATGTTCTTATACATATGTGAATGAAACGTAAATGGAATGTAATGAATTAGTTGGATACTTATTTATGAAAGAAACATTTTTGTGGTTTTATTAAAACGATATATATTTAATTTATTACCTTTATTTAGAGTAAAGTTTCATGTTATTTATATATTCGTTTTTGTTTTTTTTTTTGAGGTTAACTACGGCAATGCCTAAACGAAAGAAAAGGACACAGTCTACTGAGAGTGACTCTTCACTAAGTAGTAGTCACTCTCGTCACCGTAGGCGTACAAAGAGTGGCAAGAGTAGCAGGCGTCACCGATCAAGGCACCGTAGTCGTAGCGGTGCCAGGCGTTCGAGGCATCATGGTCGCGTCGAAACGAGACAGTCACGACGCTCGCGGAGTGCAAGGTCCAACACTCCTGTTATGCCCCAGGCATCCACAGACTGACTTCAGTTGTTACGGACCTCACAAGTGAATCAAGGTATGCAGATGCTCAGCAATTATTTTTCGAACAGTTTATCAATGTAATGCAAGGTATTAAGGACAAAGGTACTGTGGAACGTGACAAATTCCCAGTTCTTAATAATGTTGTACCTGAATTTGATCCACTATGTAAAGAACAAACAATTGATTCATGGATTCATAAAATAGAAGAATGTGCTCAAATATATAGCTGGGACGAGAAGCAAATCGTTCATTATGCTTTGCCAAAACTGACAGGGATTGCGAAGTCATGGTATCAGGGGTTGTCATCGCTTTTGTTATCATGGGCTGACTGGAAATTTAAGCTTAAAGAATCTTTCCCATCACGAGAAAATTATGCCGAACTTCTTACCGAAATGTTAGGAAAGAAAGTTCGATACGGTGAATCGCTTGAATTGTATTATTACGCAAAAATGAACCTTTTAAATCGTTGTGGTATTAAAGATAAGCGGGCCGTGGACTGTTTAATTTTCGGTATCGAAGATAGGGGTATCCGATTAGGCGTTCAAGCTGTAGAGTATACGGAACCGGAACAAGTTCTTAAATATTTAAAAACTATAAGGGTAAGGGCACCTACTGGTATCGAAGAACAATCAAAAAAATTAGAGCCAAAATGTTAGGATCCCTATCGTATTAAAAAGCTTCTCCCGAATGATAGGTTTGTGATCGAATATAATGAGAGCTCTTCTGATAGTGAATCCATGAATGATGAGATAGATGTAGATGTATCTAATGTTGTTAGCAGTGTAAAAGAAAAATAAATAATAAATTATAATTATGTTATGGTACTTTACCTTATTACTATAATTACTAAGTTGCAATGTTTTATAAATTGATAAAAGTTATCGAGTAAATAAATCTATATAAGGTTACTAATAATCTTAATTCAACAAATAATAACTTCGTCCGATGTCATGAACTGTTGTTATGATTATTTTGCAATGTTATAATGTAAAGAAGAAAAGTAACGGCGTGATATGTACAGATCAACGTCATGGATTTGTGCATCTCTGAGATGGCCAACGTCATGGGTCGTATCAGAGGCATATTGGTTGATTAAGGTCAAAGATCGACTAATGTGTTATTGTTCCGTCTTTTCGTATGAACTGTTGTTATAATTATTATGAAATGTTATAATGTAAAGGAAAGTAACGGCGTGATATGTACAGATCAACGTCATGGATTTGTGCATCTCTGAGATGGCCAACGTCATGGGTCGTATCAGAGGCATATTGGTTGATTAAGGTCAAAGATCGACTAATGTGTTATTGTTCCGTCTTTTCGTATGAACTGTTGTTATAATTATTATGAAATGTTATAATGTAAAGGAAAGTAACGGCGTGATATGTACAGATCAACGTCATGGATTTGTGCATCTCTGAGATGGCCAACGTCATGGGTCGTATCAGAGGCATATTGGTTGATTAAGGTCAAAGATCGACTAATGTGTTATTGTTCCGTCTTTTCGTATGAACTGTTGTTATAATTATTATGAAATGTTATAATGTAAAGGAAAGTAACGGCGTGATATGTACAGATCAACGTCATGGATTTGTGCATCTCTGAGATGGCCAACGTCATGGGTCGTATCAGAGGCATATTGGTTGATTAAGGTCAAAGATCGACTAATGTGTTATTGTTCCGTCTTTTCGTATGAACTGTTGTTATAATTATTATGAAATGTTATAATGTAAAGGAAAGTAACGGCGTGATATGTACAGATCAACGTCATGGATTTGTGCATCTCTGAGATGGCCAACGTCATGGGTCGTATCAGAGGCATATTGGTTGATTAAGGTCAAGGATCGACTAATGTGTTATTGTTCCGTCTTTTCTATAAAGGTTGATCAATGTCATGGATCACCAAAATATATTTGTTTTTTTTTTATAGTCAAGTATGAAAGATCAATGTCATGGATCTTTCGAATGAAATGGTTTGGAATTATATTGATTAGAGTCATGATAATCGGGCAGATATTTGTAAATTTGTAAAAGATTTACTAAGAATATATTTATGTATTTTAAGTTGAGGAATTGAAATTGAAGTAGAATTAAACTGATTAAAATGAAAGTGTAGCTTTGTTGATAAAGATATGTACTTAGTATCGTTTAGATTAATTATCGATTATTGAATTGGTTTATCTTTTGGTTTTCTTATGTTTTTATTGTTATCCATATTTATTACGAGGGACTCGTAAAACTTTCGGATGGCCGAGTTGTTACCGACTTTAGATATTGTTAGTATTTAATAAAGCGGAAATGTACAATATTATGTATTATAAATATTTTGGTATCACGAAACTATATATATTATAAATATTTTGGTATTTCAATTGACTTTTCGCTTAGAGTTAAATAATTATTTTATTAAGAATATAGATTGTATGTTGACTAAAAAAATGTAAGATGGAGATCGGGAAAAGAAGCCATTCGTGGCGGAGATACGAAATAATAATTAATTGGTGTTAAATAAATAATATTGATAATATAAATCTTCTTTAATTATAATACTAATCTAAAACATTAATAAAATAAATTGTAGTGCTGGATAATAAGTGTTGTGCAGTTTTAGACTAAAAGGTTATTTTTACGAAGGAGGTGGTTTTACAAAAAGCAGCGACTTTTAGAGCCTCTATCGCCTGTGTAGAATTCAAAGTTTCACAATCTTTCACAATCTGTTGTTGTTGCAGCTTCGGGAGAATCTTCAGTATTTATCACCATGCTTTCAGAATACTCATGTCGTTTGTTGGTTTTTTCCAAGATTGTTCTGGTGCTAGTTTTGTTATTCTTAAATAACAATATAAGGTTTGTATATAATATAAGGTTTTTTTCTTATTTTTAAGTGACTTCTTCTTATCTAACACTTATAATTTTATTTTATCTTTCATTGATTCTTTTTTTCCAAGCTTTTTAATTTTCTTTTTTGATTCTTATTACTCGTATCTTCTATTTTTTTTCTTGCTCTAATCTCCTTTGATACTCTATAAATTGTTCTTTTGTGATTGGAAAACCCTATTTGCCCAGGTAGTGAATCCAGTCAACAATCATTCCTTCTTCATTTAAACTAAGTACCGGCTAAACGCTACATATCTCATTTTTGTATTTTTATCTCGCTTATCATAATATAATGTAGTTTTTGGAATATTTATTTTTTTAACGCTTGACATAAACTCATGCCTTCATAAATAGCCGCAATCGCTGTATTGAGAGCAACTTTGGTGTAGGCTTTCCTACATTTTTTTTGATCCATGACCCTAAAAAAAAAAAAAATATTTTAGAAAAAAAATATGATCCGTAGGTATGCGGGATCCAAACGTAGCTCTAGTGGAATAGGATTAGACCCAGAGATAGCTTCTCATTGTGACTATTAACGACTCATATGGGTCGGTAATTAGTACTTTATAACCAACTATAATATGTTTTACCGACTCATAAAAATAAATATTACTTAGATGATCAATTCTAGTTCCTAATTCTGATAAAAATAGCTGGTTGAGAGCACTAATAGGATTTGTAAATGTACTCGTAAGTTATTTTATTACAAGCAGAACCCGCGGTTTCACCCGCGTTCACACTACAAAAAAATTTTTTTGCTTTATGTTATAACTAATATTATATAAAGCTCCACTATCGCGACTTTTTCCACATTTTTCTACTCCATCTTTTCAAAGTTAGAAGGAGAGAGTACAATGATACAACTCGTATACCTACCAAAAATACTGTCTTTTTCGCCAATCTTCTATGACTGCCTTATCGTCAATCTTCTTTGACTGTCTTCTTCGCTAATCTTTTTCGCCTGTCTTCTTCGCCTTCTTTACCGCCTTCCTTCTTCGTCCGACGTCTTCTCTTCTCTTCCGTTCTATTACGTTCCATTTCGGTCCGGTTACGGTCCGGTCACGGTCCGGTCACGGTCAGGTCACGGTCCGGTTACGGTCCGGTTACGGTCCGGTCACGGTCCGGTCACGCTCCGGTTACAGTTCTGTCACGGTCCGGTCATGGTCCGGTTACGATCCGGTCACGCTCCGGTCTTGGTCCGGTTACGTTCCGGTCACGGTCCGGTCACGTTCCGGTTACGGTCCAGTCACGCTCCGGTTACGGTCTGGTCACGGTCCGGTCATGGTCCGGTTACGGTCCGGTCACGGTCCGGTTACGGTCCGGTCACGCTCCGGTTACGGTCCGGTTACGGTTCGGTCACGGTCCGGTCACGGTCCGGTCACGGTCCGGTCACAGTTCGGTCATGGTCCGGTTACGACCCGGTTACGTTCCGGTTTACAGTCCGGGCACGGTCCGTTCCGTTCCGTGCTGGTTCCGTTCCGGTTACATTCCATTCGCTTACGGTCCGGTTACGGTCCAGTCACGGTCCGTGCTGTCCAGTCCCGTCCCCTCCCATTGATTATTTAGATTTTTAGATTAGCAAGAGAAAAAAAAGACAGGATTTATATTGAATTTTTTACGTATAAACGTATGGCATAACCTGGACACTGGGCTGTTCCGTTCGACGAACGTTTCACCAAAGAGAATTATTTCTTAACAGGTGACTATCGACTTATATCTTTATAAGTCTAGTCTAGTCTATACTTTATAAGTTCCTTAAGCCATGACTCATCTTCTACAATCGAAGGATTGTTACGAAGATAAAGAAGCCGGAGTGCCGGAACCGGAACATAGCCGGGTATGAATGCTGAATTTCATAAATAATGAAGAGAAACACAACTTCAGCTAACTACCAATTTTATTTATCTGACACGAGTTAGGAGCGTAGGACTTAGGACTCACCTCATTTCGCGCGGGTTCGTCCCTAAGTACATTTTAACGGTTAATATTGAATATTGAGTATATCGGCAAAGTGGTAGCCCAGTGGCAACGCGCTCGCTTGGGAAACCGAGTGACGCGGGTTCAAATCCCGGGTCTCGCACCTCTGATATTTTCATGTGCGAATCATTTCTAACCTGATTACCACTTGCTTTACGGTGAAGGAAAACATCGCGAGGAAACCTGCATGTCTGAGAAAACTTAGCAAGTTTTCGAAAGACATGTGAAGTCCGCCAATCCGCACTTGGCCAGCGTGGTGGACTATGGCCTGATTCCCCTCGTATTGAAGGGAGGCCCGTGCCCAGCAGTGGGACGTTAAAAAAAGGGCTGAATACATTGAATATTGAGATAGTCGATCACTTGCTTTGTGTAAAACAAAAACAAATTTATTCCACGGAAATCGTACGTTTTTTCGGGTTAAAAAATAATCAATTTGCTATTCCAGACTATAATCTATCCCTGTGCTTTTCATCCAGATCCGTTCAGCCGTTCTGGTATGATTGAGTAACAAACATCCATCCAAACCTTCGCATTTATAATATTCAAATTAATTATAATATTTTATTATAGGGATTAAATTATATTATATACTAGCGACTCACGCTAGCTTTGCTCGCGTTCGTCCCTAGGTACGTTTTTACGGTTAGCTACGTTTAGGTATACATAAATAGCTTGCTACTCCTAAAATATTAATTTAATTTAAATTGTATAGCGATTTACCCTCGTTTTACTCGGATGCGTACGCCGTACGCGGATTTTGTTCACAATTTTATGGGTTTTAATTCTTTTTCGCGGAAATCTGATTCTTTTTTAAAAATAAAAGTAGCCTAAGTTACTCCCTATAACATCAGCTATCTGCCAGTGAAAATCCCGTCAAAATCGGTCCAGCCGTTTCAGAGATTAGCCGGAACAAACAGACAAACAGACAGACAGACAGACAGACAGACAGTCCTTAGGTACGTTTTCACGATTAACTATGTTTCTACATAAATATTAGCTTGCTACTCCTAAGATATTAATTTAAATTATATAGCGACTACCCTCGCTTCGCTCGGGTACATACGCCATACGCGGATTTTGTTCACTATTTCATGGATTTTAACTTTTTTTCGCAGAACCCTGATTCTTTTTCTAAAATAAAAGTAGCTTAAGTTACACTTTATAACATCAGCAATCTGCTAGTGAAAGTCTCGTCAAAATCGGTCCAGCCGTTTCGGAGATTAGCTGGAACAAACAGACAGACAGACAAAAATTGTAAAAAAATGTTGTTTTGGTATAGGTACCGTGTATACATCCAAATGCATATAGTAAGAAGCAGTTATTTTAATATTACAAAGAGACAATCCAATTTTATTTATCTGTATAGATTTCTCAGAGATGAGATATTATCCCCCCAATAAAAAGTATCCTATCCCGCAATAAAATGTTGACCCGGATAACCAACTATCATCTTACCAAATTTCATCAAAATCCGCCTAGTGGTTTTCTCGTGATGCGATCCCAGACAGACAGACAGACAGACGGACTAATATTGTAAAAACTATAGATTCTGCCTCTGTATCGATAATAATTACTATATTGTAATAACAATAAAATTTTACAAAAAATATTTAATGCACAGATTCGAATCAGTTAGAATTTCATTATATGTATAAATTAATATATGTATTAATTATAAGGAATTAAAAAAAATATTAGCGTGTAAGAAATATAGGGGTGTATATAAAAAAACAAAATAGTTGCTGCAGAAATCATACTTATATTCAATCATTAATTTTCATTCTGGGTCCAGTATTCGAAAGTTAAGTCGTTTTGTTATAAGGATTTATTTACTCTTTGTCATTATCTGAATCGTCACGGCGTTCTCGCAAGTCTACATTGTCTCTCTGTAAAGATAAATATTATTAAAATAACTTTTTATAGATAATGAAATTTATTTTATTAGTTTCTTTTTTTTATCTATACTAATATTATAAAGGGGTAAAGTTTGTGAAGTTGTAGGAGGTAATCTCTGGATCTACTGAACCGATTTAGATGGAATTTAATAAGAAGATAGTTTGAGAACTTTAGATAGGATTTTTATCCCGGAAATCATCCCTTAAGGGGGTGAAAACGGGGATGAAGGTTTGTATGGGGAATCAAGTTAGGGACGAACCCGAGCGATGCGAGGATGAGTCGCTAGTAATGTATAACATATAAATCAACAATCCAATATCAATTTTTTTGACGAATTGATTAAGAGATTATATAACAGTATGAATTTGTACGGTTTATAAACTGTATTGGGATGAAATTAAAATTTTTAATAAATTAATTAGTAGGATATTTAGACTCACCAATGGTGTTTGTGGATAAGTGCTGTATCCGTAGCTTGTGTAAGTTGGGTAGTTCTGGTACTATATATAAAAACAAATCGAAATTACTTATTTTGTTCTATATTATATAAGTAGATTAAATAGTAAACTTATACATATATTAAACATGAATACGATGTAAATGTTCTTATAGATAAAATATATTTTGTACTGTACTGTTAAAAAATAATACATACGGTATTATCATAATATCCATAAGTGTATCTATCGGTATAACTCTGTAAAGGAAAAAACAACAGATAAAGTTACAAAGTATTGTATAAATAATATAGAATAAATCTTGCAATATTAATGATTATAAATACTACAGTTACAACGACAAAATATTTTAAATCTTGGAATTGTCTTGAGATATTCTTGATCATGATACACAGGAAATATAATATTAGATGCTCTATTGCTCTTAAGTTAATTCAAATAAATATTTCGATTCATCTTTACGCTTAATTCTTTACTTGTGGGAATGTAAAGAATCGGTCAAGTGCGAATCGAATCCGCACATGAAGGGTGCCATCGCACATGTAATTTTTAATCTATGTATGAAGTATATTAACTTCGATGATCGATTACGAACGTTAAAAAAATGTTTCTCTTATTTTTATTTTTTTATTCTTATTAATTTTTCTCATATGTTGTTATAGAGGCAATAGAAATACATACTCCGTGAAAATTTCAACTCTCTATCTATTACGGTTCATAAGATACAGAACTCTGACAAACGAACGGACGGACGGACAGCGGAGGCTTAGTAATAGGGCTCTGTTGGCACCCTTCGGGTACGGAACCCTATAAAGGAGGCAATAGCATTATCAGAATCGTAATGATGTTGTCAGTTTTTTTCCATTTTCCATTACTTTTATTTTTGGACGATGGGTGTTGATTGCTCTCCTTTGGGAATGGAATCCCAACAGTGATAGGATGGATAATTTAATTTTTATCTCTGTAAATCATATTTAAATAAAAGTTAAACATATATAGAGGAATATCATACCTTGTAGGACGGGTACTAAAGAAAATAAAAAAAAATAGATTATTTATGTTTGTAGGGTTATAATAATGCTGTTCAAAAAAAGGAGGAAAAATTATTTTTAATATTATCTACATAATATTTATTTACAAAATAACCTTGTACCGTAAGCAAAGGTATGTATATATATATATATATATATACTGCTTAAAATAAGAAGAGAAAGATATTTTAATAAAGTGAAATACATGCAACATGCATATAGTGGAATATCGTACCTTGTAGTACTCGTACTAAAGAAAATAAAAAAAAAACAGTTTAGTTTTATTACAAAATTGTCAAACTAATTTAAAAAATTGTTAGAAAACGAAAATTGTAATTCTTACTCCGCCTGTGTACGGTGTCGGATACTAAAATAAACAAAAGAAAAATAAGTCAATATACATATTATGGGCTGTGTAACAACATCTGTTTATATTTCTTTTTAAAAACAAAATAACTAAAATGGCAACAATATTTATTATTAACCTGTTTTAAAATAGAGTTTCCTTTAACTAAAAATCGCAACAATATTATAAGTAATGAGAGATTATGAGCTACTACGAGTATAATTGTTACTCCTTCACACTCTATGGGCTCGACAGATTTAAGTGAAATACGCTGAGATGCTGAATTTATTAATTGCAGGTAAAATCTACTTATATATACAATTTTTACGTATAAAATTACCTTGGTGTCGTACGTAGGGGCATAGTACTGTTGAAAGTAAGGAGGAAAAATTATTTTAAATATTCATGAAGATACAGATTTTTATTTCGTATGAGCTTGTATTTCTTTTTAAGAACCAAAAACCTAAAAGGCCAATAACATTTTTTACCGTTTAACCATTTTAAATTAGAGTTTGTTTGCTATAACTAAAATCGCACCAATGTTATAAGTGTGAAATATTTTGAGATACCTTGTTGTTGTTGTTTGTTATTCTTTTACACTCTAACGACTCAAGGGATTTTAGTGAAGTACGCAATGGAGGTGCTGAATTAAATATTTATAAAATTACCCTTGTACCGTAAGTAGATGTATAGTACTGTTCAAAGTAAGGAAGAAAAATTATTTTAATAAATATTAATATTTTAATAAAAAAAATATAGTGGAATATCGTACCTTGTAGGACGGGTACTAAAGAAAATAAAAAAAAAAAATAGTTTTGTTACAAAATTGTCAAACTAATTAAAAAATGTTAGAAAATGAAAATAGTAATTCTTATTTCGCCTGTGTACGTTTTCGGATACTAAAAACTTAAAAAACTAAAATAGAAACCGACTTAAAAGAAAGAACACTAAAAAGTAAAAAAAAAACTGATTGGTACCTTTCATTTACTATAGATACCTTATTAGATATTTTTGAAGTCGGTGTGCTTTGGTTTGTATCGGCTGGCACCGACTTGGAAAATATCTCATTAAGTATCTATAGTAAATGAAAACTACTAGTCAGTTATTTTTGACTTTTTAGTGTTTTCTTTAAAACGGTTTTTATATATTTTTGTAAGTTTTTAATTTTTCCTATTTAGTGCAGACGATAGACATAGAAGTAGCAAAGTAAGAAGAAAATGTTTTAATAAAATATTTGCTTAACCTAAGCCGTTTCAGTTAGTTTGATGCCAATTTTTATATGAAGACTGACAAACTAAAATTCGCTTTTATTAGTAACACTAATTACAAAACCTGCCTCTAAAATCAAATTCTAACGTATTGGACTTATCAAATCACACAAAATAAGTCCAAATTCAAAGTATCTACTATTAGCCTTTGAAGAGTTCCACATATCCACCTTCTGGCCTTACCATCAGATTGTATTCAGCCCTTTTTGATGTCTCACTGCTGGGCACGGACCTCCCTTCAATGCGAGGGGGATCAGGCCATAGTCAACCACGCTGGCCAAGTGCGGATTGGCGGACTTCATGTGTCTTTCGAAAACTTGCTAGGTTTTCTCAGACATGCAGGTTTCCTCAAGATGTTTTCCTTAACCGTAAGACTAGTGGTAATCAAGTTAGAAAACCCGAGATTTGAACCCGCTTCACTCGGTTTCCCAAGCGAGCGCGTTACCACTGGGCTTCCACTGCCTATTATACCATCAGATTAGGTCAACGATATCAAATCATTGCACTATCAATGAAAAGAGAAACACTTGCAAAGTTTCAAGCCATAAATTCAAGTCATAAAGAAATATACTATATAGTGGAATATCTTACCTTGTAGGACGGGTACTAAAGAAAATGAAAGCAAATAGTTTAGTTTTATTACAAAATTATCGAACTAATTAAAAAAATGCTAGGAAACGAAAATTGTAATTCATACTTCGCCTGTGTACGGTGTCGGATACTGAAATAAGTGAAAATAAAAAATCAATAATTTAATTTTATGGGCTGTGTAACAACATTGTTTGTTTCTTTAACTTGGCATTCTTTATGGCATTGTATAAGTTTGTATTCTTTTTAAAAACAAAATAACTAAAATGCCAACAACATTTATTATTAACCTGTTTTAAAATAGAGTTTCCTTAAACTAAAAATAGCAACAATATTATAAGTGGTGAGAGATTGTGAGCTACTACGAGTATATTTGTTACTCCTTCACGCTCTATGGGCTCGACAGATTTAAGTGAAATACGCTGAGATGCTGGATTTATTAATTGCAGATAAAACCTACTTATATATACAATTTTTACGTATAAAATTACCTTGGTGTCGTACGTAGGGGTATAGTACTGTTGAAAGTAAGGAGGAAAAATTATTTTAAATATTCATGAAGATACACATTTTTATTTCTTTATGGCATTATATGAGCTTGTAATTCTTTTTAAGAACCAAAAATCTAAAAGGCCAATAACATTTTTTACTGTTTAACCGTTTTAACTTAGAGTTTGTTTGCTATAACTAAAAGCGCACCAATGTTATAAGTGTGAAATATTTTGAGCTACCTTGTTGTTGCTGTTTGTTATTCTTTCACACTCTAACGACTCAAGGGATTTTAGTGAAATACGTAATGGAGATGCTGAATTAAAGGAAGAAAAATTATTTTAATAAAGTGAAATATATATGATGTTCTCCTGACCGATTCCGGCCACGGTGGCCAATCTCATTGAGACTAGCCAACTGCGCAGGAGATATTATAGTGCACAAGTGTACGCGCAGACACAAGTGCACTCTTTATTCCTGCCACTCTCAAACTCCGGTGGGACGACTACTTGACACGACCGGTGAGAGTTAAGGCGCAGGACCGACGGCTTTACGTGCTCTCCGAGGCACGGGGGTGAAACACCGCCAACTTCCCAACTCCGGGCTGTTACTGAGGCTTACTATACAGAAAGACTCAATAACTAAACTTGGCCCGACCCGGGACACGAACCCAGGACTTCAGGATGTGCAGCCGTACATGCTAGCCACTACACCACCGAGGCAGTTGAAACACATGAAATAGGTATATATAGTGAAATATCGTACCTTGTAGGACGGGTACTAAAGAAAATAAAAAAAATTGTTTAGTTTTGTTACAAAATTGTCAAACTAATTAAAATAATGTTAGAAAATGAAAATTGTAATTCTTATGTCGCCTGTGTACGTTTTCGGATATTAAAAACTTAAAAAAATAAAATAGAAGCCGACTTAAAAAAAAGAACAGTAAAAAGTAAAAAAATAACTGATAGGTAGTTTTCATTTACTATAGATACCTTATTAGATATTTTCGAAGTCGGTGTACTTTGATTTGTATCGGCTGGCACCGACTTGGATCCCATTAAGTATCTATAATATATGAAAACTACTAGTCAGTTATTTTTTGTTTTTTAGTGTTTTCTTTAAATAAAAGTTTTTATTTATTTTTGTAAGTTTTTAGTATTCCCTTTTTAGTGTAGACTGTAGACATAGTAGTAGCAAAGTAAGAAGAAAGTATTTTAATAAAATATTCGCTGAACCTAAGGCGTTTAAGTTAGTTTGATGCCAATTTTTATATGAAGACTGACAAACTAAAATTCGCTTTTATTAGTAACACTAAACAACTTACAAAACCTGGCTCAAAATGACGAATGAATATGACGACACGTTTGGCTCAGTTTGTAATGACCCTACTTGCTGTTCCAGCGGTCGCGGGTTCGAGTCCCGAAGAAAAATCCAATTTTTGTCTTGTCAAATCACACAAAATAAATTCAAACTCAAAGTATCTACTATTAGCCGTTGAAGAGTTCCACCTACCCACCTTCTGTCCTTACCATCGGATTAGGTCAACGATATCAACATAACCATTAAACTATCAATGAAAAGAGAAACACTTGCAAAGTTTCAAGTCATAAATTCAAGTCATAAAGAAATACATATAGTGGAATGTCGTACCTTGTAGGACGGGTACTAAAGAAAATGAAAACAAATAGTTTAGTTTTGTTACATAATTGTCAAACTAATTAAAAAAAATCTAGAAAACGAAATATGTAATTCTTACTTCGCCTGTGTACGGTGCTGGATACTAAAAGAAACAAAAGAAAAATATCAATAAGTCAATATTATGGGTTGTGTAACAATATTTGTTTCTTCAACTTGGCATTCTTTATGGCATAGTATAAGCATGTATTTTTTTTTACAACTAAATAATACAATAAAGGCCAACAACATTTCTTATTAACCTGTTTTAAAATAGAGTTTGTTATAGCTTAAAATCGCACCAATATTATAAATGTGAAAGATTATAAGCTACTACGAGTATATTTTTTACTCTTTCACACTCTATCTATCGACCCGACAAAATTAAAGTAAAAAGTAAAAAATAAAAGACGCTGAGGTGCCGAATTCAGTATAATCGTAAGTAAAATCTACTTACATATATATTCAAGTTTTACGTATAAAATTACCTTAGCGCCGTAGGCAGGGGCATAGTACTGTTCAAAGTAAGGAGAAAAAAATATTTTAAGTATTAATGAATATACGGATTCTTATGTAATATTAAAATAGAGTAGTTTCATTAAATATAAAAACATTGACCTTACGATCCTTTTTATACTAAAAAATAAAAATTATGAAAATGCTATTGGGTATTTTATAAAAAAATGCAATGGTTATTAGCTTACTTTGTCAGCGTAGCCGTGGTTATACTGAAATGAGGAACAAAAATAATTAAAGAATATAATTTATATATTTATATGTAATAAATAACTTATGTACTCATTGTTAGTATAGTGCAGTGTTTAATTATATTTTTAATTTAATCTCTAAAGGAATAAGAGTAATATGATAGATAGGTAAGTATATTTACTTTTCCATAGGTGTCATAGCCATCGTACGCCTTATATGTGTTTGCACCAGTATAACCGTAGTCATAAGGCTGAAAAAACATAATTAAAATAAATTATCTACATAATTATCTAAATAATTCTTTAAAATAAAACCTAATTATCTACGTAGTTTTTACTTATAAAATTTTAAATTACTCTTGTACCGTAAGTAGAAAAAAAAATATTTTATTTATGTTGAACATAAATAAAATATTTTTTTTTACAACTCTTAACTGTGGTCTTACAACACTCGCATTGAAAAGACCGAACAGTGGAATGTTAAAAAGGGCAGATTTTTTTTTTACAATAGTAAATTTTTACCAATGCGTGATAGGTGTTTGGTGAATAATAGCCGTAATAGCCGTATGGTGTGTTCTGAAAAATATAAAAATTAACTAACTTAAAATATGTAAATTATGAGTATTTATATTTATAAAAATATTAAAGACGTATAATATAATTTGGCTTCACACAAGCTCGCACACAACCCATTGAATGCTCTCTGAAATTCTTTTGCTTTTTTTTTACATTACCGAATTGATGAAACCACAAAAATAATTTTGATAATAATAATATATAAACAAAGCAAAAATTAACAGACACATTAATTTTTATTTTAACATTAACATTTTTTGTGTGGCTCTGATGTGTAATATAAGTAAATTAATTAATGAATATCATTACTTACGCCTACATCGTATGCTTTGGGTCCATAATATGGATACTGAAAATAATAATAAAAAAAAACATTTATTTTTATAATTTCTTTGGTACCTATACAACGTTTTAGGACCATATTTAATGACATGAGAAATCAACTCATCATGGTTAAACACTGTTTTGATAATCGATCTTCGTACTACATACCTTATGAATTAGACATCAAGAATATGTAATAATTAGACATAAGGAACGTTAGGGTTTTTTATATTATACATTCTGGTATGTAATGGACTTGCTACTTAACACTATCTACTAGGTCTATGGGTTGACTGGGAAAAGTCTCTTTTAGGGATAAATCCACCTTTGCTTAATATTATGTTTCATAAGTGAAATAAAGAGTATACAACAAATTGATGTGACTTCTAAGTACATAATATTAATAACTAGATATTTTCTTATTTTTTTTAGAAGTCAATTGTAAAGTATTGTGTAATAATAAAATTACCTTAGAAGTTATATTATACTGTAGGAAGAAAAGAAAAAATAATAGTTAAATTTTGAATATAATGAATAAAATTTAAATAAAATTTTAAATTAACATTGCAAAAGGTGGAAATGATTGAAGAGCACTTGTACCAGCATTTTAAACTCAATTTAAATGACATAAAAATGTTTGGTTAAAGCCAATCAATACAATTTAAGTATTAAGATTTACATTCCCAGTAAATTACGCTCCCACTGACAAGAATTGAGAAAAATGTATAAACTATATATCTAGAAAAATTATACGTAAATTTAGCCGCATCAAAATATAAGCAACAGTACAGTAATACAGGCCGTTTTTATTACCTTATACTAAACTTTAAGCAATAAAAAATATGCGTTCCGTCTATCCAGTTAGGGGTACATCGTAAAGATATTTATAATACTTTATAAAAAAGATGTCAGATGAAATAGTAAGTATATGAAAAGTACATAATATAATATAATATATTGTTTTGGAATACTAAGTTAAATATAAAATTATTTTTACTTACCCCAGTGGCGACAGAGGCTACAGCCAAGCAAAGACCAAAGAAGATCAGGAACTTCATTTTGCTACTTGGACCTTCGTACAACTACGGCATTATGACAATATTCCTTTGCTTATAAACAAAAAAAATAATCATGCGTGAAATTATTTTCAAAATGGTTGCCAACTCATTATTAAGGTGTGAAATATAATTTGCCATTATGTGTTAATTTTGATAATTGAAATGAATTGTTTACTGCTTTGAAATAATTAATTTTAATCGATTTAATGAGTGTGAGAAATCAATTTTCTTCATCGAAAGTCACTTTTAAACAAATCCTTTTCCCGTAATTAAATTTTGTGATTTTCTTATCAGTGTTCTCAAGTTAAAGGCTTTAAGGCATGTATATATTTTAAATGAAAATGTGTTTTAGAATTTCTTCAAGGACTTGTTTTGATTTCTGAATTTCTAAAATCATTGTATAATTTTATGGGTAGATAAAAATGCCCAAAAGTAGTAGTATTTATTTAAAATGTTAAATATTCGCATAAATCAAAGAAGCCATGTATTAAGTTTTTGTAAAAAGATATTTTTTTTTGAAATATTATTATAATCATCAATCATATGAATTTGTTATTTTAAGTTTTGTTGTGTTAACTATTTACTGAATAGTTATTGTGTTAAATAGTTTTTGCGTGATTAACAAACAGTACCTGGGCGACCGAGCTTCGCTCGGAGTTCTTGAAAGATTGTGTATTTTACATTAAGTGACTAAGTGTTACTGAGAAAGTTGTATAGATGTCGCGATAAGAACAATTTTCTTTTTAATTTGGCTTAAAAATAATTTTACATTAAGTGACTAAGTGTTACTGAGACAGTTGTATAGATGTCGCGATTAAATTTTGCGTAGAATAATGCATAAGAAAAACGCATGAAAACTCGAAAACACGCGTTTTCCCAGACATGCGACTAATCTAGATCAATTTTTCGCCCCCGAAAGCCCCCATATACCAAATTTCAGCAAAATCGTTAGAGCCGTTTCCGAGATCGCCGGTATAAATAAATAATAAATAAAGATATAAATATCCAAGAATTGCTCGTTTAAATATATAAGATAAGATAACACAATTAGGTACTATTAATTAATTTTATATGATTTAAAATGTTACCATGATTGCTGTAAAGCATTCGAAACGTCTGAAACCAAAAATCAAAATAAATCCGCAAAAATTTTCAAAAAGATAGTTTTATTTCAAAAAAGAAATTACAAAATTATGACGTTATAGTGTATTTTTGTATATACATACATATATAACATAATACCTAATTACATACATTATATACATGATTCATGCATTAATATCCTTTTTATATTATTTTCCTTTGATATAGTAATAGTTAGTTATTTTTGAGAATCAGCAATTATTAAAGTTTGCGAGACAAATTGAATTTTAGTGTCTTTTTTCGAAACCATCTGAAAGTTAACGCTACTAATTTCATGCTCAGAGGGATGCCTTATCAAGCAAAAAATTTAATTTCCCTGCAATTCAATTGGTATTGATCGTTTTTAACTGGCTGTAAAAGTTTTTACCCCGCTTATTCTACTAATAGTATAAATTTGAAAGTGTATGAAAATAATTAAATGAATAAGTGACCCCTATTTTCCGTGCCAGCGGTCGCGGGTTCGAGTCCCGCTGGGCATTCATTTGTGTGATGAGCACGAATGTTTGTACTCCAGTCGTGGGTGTTTATATTTATAATATGTATATATTTAAAGCTATATATGTGTAGTGTATCAACTACCTAGTATCCATAACAAAAGCCTCGTAGCATATCATGGAACTTGACGGTGCTGTGTTCCAATGTCCCAACATATTTATATTTATTATATTTATTAACTATATTTATTAATTATGTCTTTTTACATGGGAAAGCTTTTATGCTTCCCATTTAGATATAATTCGCCGCTAGATGGCGCTATAACACATTAACTTCTACACCGTTTAATCGATCGCTATCAAAATTGGTAAACATGGTTATTTATGATGGAAAAAATATTTTCGCCTTATACATTCGAGTGAAGCTGGGGGGCATGTTTAGTTTATATTCAATAGGATAATTTAATGAAATTATGTATGTACAGTATTTAAAATTCGCTCTTCCTTCAATATATTCATGTTACTACCAAGTGAAGGGTCGCATAGCTTGTAAATAAATAAATAGATACTTCTAAAAGAACCCTTTGCAGCGTATCCTATCACCATAAATTTATTATAACCTTCTTAACAAATATGATTTTTGTATTTGTTTTATATGATATACGATAGGGTTATGTAAAAATATAATGGGGATTGAGTTACACAGATGATTTGAAAAATTTTGTACTTGAGTAATGGATGTAACGAAATATCTTAAGATTCTAGCATGTAACTTATATATGGAAATCTGTTAAGGGTTTTTATATACCTCATTTATTATACTGTGAAGGCAGTGGTGGCCCAATGGTAACGCACTCACTTGGGATACCGAGTGAGGCGGGTTCAAACAGGGTTTCGCATTTCTAATATTTCCAAATGCTGGTCATTTTCAACATGATTACCATTTGTCTAACGGTGAATGAATATATCGTGATGAAACCTGCATGTCTGAGAGATCCTAGCAAGTTTCCGAAAGACCGATGCCGATGTTTCGATTGCTTTACAGCTAACATGGTCACGGTAAAGACTTAGGTTCTAGACGTCTTAACTATATAATAATCAAAGTATTAAATAAAACCATGACAAAATCCGAAAAGATAGTTTAATCACGCGAATAATTGACATTTTAGTCAAATATTCGCGTAAATCTAAAAATAATATTATACAAACAAACAAATTCTAGTTAATAAAAGATGAAAAGCCAAACGTAATAAGTTAGTCATAAAAGCTAAGTGGTAATTATCGGTGTCTTGTGTCGAATTAAGAATACAGCATAAAATTATTATGGGTTTTGTATAACTTCATCTAATTAAAATCGCATTATTATTCTTTCCAGGTAAGGGAAGTATTTAAAAGGAACAATTAGACGTCTCGTTTTCAAAGATTCGAAAGCTATATTATTAAACTAATTTTAGCGGATATTATTTATAATACTATTGTATAATTTACTATTAAGTTTTCTTGAGAAAGCTCTCGTCAAAGTATCTAATGGAGTAATTCTGTAGATATTTTTTTTGAATTGGACTTTTAACAATTCTTCTTAATTAATGGATAGAGTTATTTTGAATATAATGTATGTGTTTATTCAGCTCTTTTTAACGTCCCACTGCTGGGCACGGGCCTCCCTTCAATATGAGGTGGGTTAATCTATAGTCCATCACGCTGGCCAAGTGTGAGTTGGTGGACTTCGCATGTCTTTCGAAAACTTGCTAAGTTCTCTCAGACGTGCAGGTTTCCTCACGATGTTATCATTCACCGTAAAACAAGTGGTAATCATACTAGTAATGATTCGCACATAATAATATTGTTGCCGAATACAATAATGTTGTCTCAAATGAATTCAGTTGTAATTATTATATTCTGAATTTTAGATAAATAAATAAATTTTATTAAGATAAATGTAGCATAGGATAAAAATAGAACAGTGCGATTGTGTATGCGTAAATACAAGTTAATTTACGCACTTTCATACTCTGATTTAACAGTTCGATATCATTGAAGTCGAGGAGGCACGACTGAAGGTTTCACATCCTCTGTAAGTGACGAAGATAACATTTAACACACTGTGCGAATCTTTTCCAACAAGACTACCACTTGCCTTAACGGTGAAGTAAAACATCGTGAGGCAACCTGCATATCTGAGAGAACCTGGCAAGTTTTCAAAAGACGTGTGAAGTCCGACAACCCGCACTTGGCCAGCGTGGTGGGCTAAGAGCGTGGTGAAGTAAGTATTCTGGTCAAAATAAATATATAACAATGTAAATTGAACCTTAAATGTAATACAAACAGTTGTTTTCACAAAAAAAAAATTAATTAAAGTGCGCTCAAATGCTCAAATGAGTGCCCATTCGGTGAGTACATTTTTTGTCGCCGATTGTGTATTTAGTACTTTTTGATCGATGAATGAAAGTTAAAAATGATCTACATTTACAGTCTCGCTGAATTTCTTTCGCCAGTTCTTCTCAGTACTGAGCCATTTTCTAAACAGACACATACTCTGTAATATTATTGACGTGTACTTGTGATTAAAGATTAAAGAGGACGCTGACTTCTGATATACAGGTTTTATCTAGTTTGGGAGTCAGAGGCTTCAATAGGCTTATGTAACAACCAAAAATTGTATCAATACATAAATATAAATAATTAAATAAATATGTTGGGACATTAACACACATCACAATCTACTTAGTTCCATAGCAAGCTTGTGCTATGGATACTAGAAAGTTGATACATACGCATATATAATATTAAATATATACATATTATAAATATAAATATGACTGGAGTACAAACATTCGTGCTCATTACACAAATGAATACCCTCAGCGGGATTCAAACCCGCGACCGCTGGCACAGGAAGCAGGGTCACTACAAACTGAGCCAAACGTTTCGCCAAGTAGACTCGAAATATTGTTTAGTATTGAAAAAAGTTCTTTTCTTTGAGTTTGACGATTTAAATATGCCGCCTGTGCTCCTTCCTGCGACTTTTATTGGCTAGAAGAGGCAATTTAGTAACCCAATATTATTCAGTGGAATCCTTGTCGCTTTAAACACCGTGGGGTTACCATGGAGAATATGGAGTGGATGAATCTATACGAAGCATAAAAAATTTAGAATTTTAAATAAAATTTTGTTCGCCATACCACAACTCTGTCACACAAAGCGAGCAAGTATTTATCAAATTAATAGCTTGCAATGTATATTTATATGCCGAAATAAAAAATTAACCTTATTTTCTATACAATAAAGTATAATATTAGATAACAATGTACAAATTGAGATATTCACTCGTACGTACAAATGTAAATACGTACAATTCACGTTGATGGTAATTCATAGGTCGCTACGAACGATCGCGCGTTGCTACGCGACTGTTGCTAAGCGACGACACAGAGTATATAAATATAGATGCTTTTGTTTTTTTATATAATGGTAGTTTTTAGTCATATTTTAAACTAGCGAACGCTCGGGTTCGTCCCTAGTTACGTTTTAACGTTTACTATAGATTTCTCAGAGATGAGATATTTTGCCTCAATAAAAAGTATCCTATACATATTTTGACCCGGATAACCAGCTATCATCATGTCAAATTTAATCAAAATCTGTCAAGTGATTTTCTCGTGATGTGTTCCCAGACAGACAGGCAGAAAAAATCTAAAAACTACAGATTTGGCCTCAAAATCGATAATAATTACTATTTCAATAACATTTTTCAAAAAATATTTATTGTATAGATTCAACTCAGAATTTTATTATATGTATAGATAAAGATAAACAGTCTTAATTTTAGTACTTGTATTTATTTACCAAAATCCTTAAGTTTTTTAAACATAAATATATCTTCCAAATTTAAAGTACATAGAACATTTTGTATATAGTAGTTTTCCTACATTATTCAAATTTTTATCTTATTTATTCGTCGTCTTTCGCAAGGTATCATCTGGTCCTTAAAAATAGAACTTATTATAATAAAAACGACGTATTTAGGAAGAATTTGAAATTTTAGTTTCTTATTTATTTTTTTATATAAATTAAAAAAAAAGAACTCAAGCATTTTCACAAACACCTTTCCTAAACCTCTGTAGTTTACTACTCTACATTCTCGGCAGACATCACGTCGCCAAAGCGCGAATGTTCCCGGGCTTCGGCGAGAAATCAATGGGATCTATTTTTAAAAATTAACCTTACTGTATTTCCTTAACATTTGTACATTAGTTATAGTATAATTTTCCCTAACTAAATTCGCACAAAAACAGTGATAATCATATAATTGTCTAGATTTATTTAACGATATCGAATTATTATTCAAATATTATTAGTTGACATCTATCTATAATATAACCAAATTCTAACTGAGTCGAATCAGCTGTACATAAAATATTTTTTTGGAAAATCTTATTGAAACAGTTATTATTATTGATACAGATTACAGCGGCTGAATTTATAGTTTTTAGAATTTTTGTCTGTCTGTCTGTCTAGGAATCCCTCACGAGAAAACAACTGGATAGATTTTGAGATTTTGATAAATTTGGTATGATAAAATCGCGTAAAGAAACACACATATGACCTTGGTTTTTGTCTGATATAATTTAAAGTTAAAAATTGATTTATTGACTATGCTTTATCAAACTATACCTATACAATGATATATTGTTCCGCTGTTCATTATATATTTCATGTATCATATAATAATATGAGTACCGTTTCTTTTATTCCCGTCCCTAGGTAAATAGGCATAGGTACCGGGTATGTATGTATGTCTGTCATACACGAACAATCCTACTATCTCTAGCAGTAAAATACTTATGTTGTTCTCTAGCCCTCCAACTGTCTCCATATCAAAAAATCACATCAGTTCTTTGCTCAGTTTTGGCGTAAGAGAAGGCGAATTAAATATTTTCAGGTTTTTAATAGTAAAATACTTAATATAAATGAGTTTTATTTAAAGTTACTGTAGAAATAGCTGATACGATGTCTTTCTGTCCAAAATTCCAATTTTTTTTGTGACTAGCAACATACTACATACAACAACATACAACATACTAGCGTCCCCAGGTACGTTTTTAATAGATAAATAAATAAATATGTTGGGACATTAACACACAACACCATCTAGTTCCATGGTAAGCTACGAGACTTGTGTTATGGAAACCAGACAGTTGATACACTACACATATATAACTTTAAATACATACATATTATAAATTTGTATGTATTTAAAGATAAAGATAAGATAGAAATAATTATTGCGAGTGAACATTTGAGATAGACATATGCTATTATGGATTTTAATACATTCAATTTTAATAAAAAAATTACAATTTTTTTAGTACAGTTTTAATGTAGTAAAAGGTCCTGTAAAATCCGAAATATTGATTCGAGTAAGAAGTTTAAATTTTTAAATACTACACACAATTTTGTTAAAACCGGTTTACTTTTTGCGTGAAATGCACACAGACATACAGACTATTTTATTGTACATATGTATAGATTTGTGAGTTCATACAAAAATCTCAAACAAAACTTACACAGAAAAAAATACATAAATTGCGATTTTTCAAGTCGATTAAAAATCAATTAAATTTCGATATTAAAAGCTTTAAAGCTACTCGAAGTCTTTTCATGCGTGGGTTCAAGTAATCTGATGGCAGCGAAATAATAATTTGTTAAGTTTTGAGCTAGAGCTGTTTTAAAATAAAGTATAAATAAAAATATTCGCATTTAAAATGGCGGAGGTTTAATATAAAGAGAATCTCATACTTTTATTCCTAAGTAGAAAAGATACGAAGCAGTTTTAAATCTAAGAAAAGATATCTTCTTTGAAATTAAATTTATTTGTATGGGCACTGTTCAAAAGAACTTTCTATTTATACTTCGCTTTGCAATTTATTCTGTATATTATATCTATTTTTATAAAATGTATTTTTTTTATTATTTTTATAACCGCACTACTTAGTCTAGCCTGGGAGTCTTGAGTCTGGGAGTAATAGTAGAGTGTACTGTGGGAACAACCCCTTGGTTGTGTTCTGTTTCGGCAGACCTGCCGTCGGGGTGTCGTGGTCGAGTGTATAAGCGATCCTACGCCCCATTAGAACGAGGGAGGTTCTGTTGAGTTTTAGTGGGTAGTACTGGCTTTCTAACCAGTGAGTCCCACGTAACCACCTGTATGTGGTGGTATGTGTACAGGTGGTTACGTGGGTAACCACCTGTATGTTTACAGGTGGTGTGTGTAAATGCGTTTCCTAACTTAAAAAAAAGGTCTATCTGTGTACTAAATTTCATTAAAATCATTTAGCCATTTTAGCATGGCTAAAATGCAAGCAAAGGAGTAACAAATACACACATATGTACATACAAACTTTCGCATTTTATTAGTAGTCCGATCATGCGAGGGTTAGACAAAGGAAAAATATTTTACTTGAGTATGAAAATATTTTGATTTTAGCTTTGTTTAAAGGATTCCCTTCAGTCTGTCACAATAACTTGTACTTGCAGTGATTAAGTGAAAATCTAATATATAAATATCTCGTGTCACGGTGTTTGTGGTCGCACATCTCCGAAACGGCTCGACCCATTTCAATGATATTTTTTTTGTTTATTTGGTAGGTATGAGAATAGGTCGTAAAGTATTTTTCTCCCTCCTACCCCACCCCCCATTTTTTAAATAATTAAGGGGAGAACTAGACCGGAGTGAGGGTGAGTCGCTAGTATCTAAATAAAATCGAAACGTTTGTCTTCTCAGACAGACAGTATTAAATTTTGAGTAAGGTATAATGAACCAGTTCTTTTTTCTTTTAAGAAAAATGCTCGCAGTTCCCTTATTAAGGTAAAAGAAAGGTAAAGACTTATTGACTTAAAGTGTATTATTTGATTGATTAAATGAAAAATCAAATAATGTAGCTTTATATTTTTTATTTGTGCTTTTTTGTATAAAGATGTGACTTTAGTCTTCAAAAAGGAGATAATACCTACATCTTTTGTCTGTATTTTTTTATTTTTTTGTGTCTATGTTACGTGATATTTCCAGCAATTGTGAATGATTTTTTATATTTATTTATATTATATATTTATTTTGCCTTAATATTCTCATATGAGCTTAAAAAAAAATCCATCCCTAAGTTTGCAATTATTTTCTCTATGTTGTTTATTAATTATTATACGAAAATATTTCTTTCTGTTTGGTTTTAACGCAACTAAACGGATTTTAACGGAATTTATATGAAACTTGCGACTCACCCTCGCTCTGGTCGGGTTCGATACGTTTTAACAGCTAGTATAGATTTCACAAAGATGAGATATTTTCCCGCAATAAAAAATATCCTATGACCTGGATAACCAGCTATCATCACACTTAATTTCATCAAAATCTGTCTAGTGGTTTTCTCGGGATGCGTTCCCAGACAGACAGACAGACTAAAATTTTAATAACTATACATTCGGCTTCTGTCTATATCAATAAGATTCTCGAAATTTCTTCTTCTGACTATATCAATAAGTATTTCGAAAATTTATTTAATGTACAGATTCGACTTAGTTAGAATTTTATTATAGGTATGTATAGATAGTAAAAGCGATGCCAGTTTAAATATATCATAAAATATAAATTTTTTCAAAAAAAAACATACAATGTATAGACTCAGACCTCATAAATAAAGACGAAGAACTATTTTAATTATAACACAATATGGAACAGAGCATTAACATAGCGACGTAATAATTTCATTTGAGTAGACTGTAGTGACATGAATATTGCAGGAATGTTACAGGTAGACGGCGAAAATAATATATTAAATTTCTATATTTTTTTAAAGTAAAACTTCTTTACGCACGCTTGACTTGGGGAGTAAGCTGGTGAATGCATGACGAGAGCGTTACGAAAAGTGTGATTGGGCGAGGCGAACGTGTGTTGCCATGGTAACCGTTGTTATTGTTTGACAAATGATATATAATATTATATTCTTTCCTTAAATGATATTCTATAAATATATGATTGTAATATGCCTAATATGCGTAATTTGGTTATTTTATTAATTTCTTTTGCAAACAGAGAGTTGTAACATACGGGGTGAAATCTATAGCTATTTTGGTTCTTATATAAAACTATCTTTTCGGATTTTTCCGCAAAAAATCCGAAAAAATAGTTTTATTTAAATGTCTAATATTCGCGTAAATCTAAGAAAGTATTATTTTGGTTCTGTTACGCCAAAGAATTTTTAGTATCTCACCTATCCTATTATGTAAAACATAAATTGAATTTCAAAAAGAGTACCGACAGAAGTTTTACTTCTTGCGCGTGTACACATTCAAACACGCAATTTTTAATTTTGGTTCCTTATTGCGAAATATATTTAACAAATTATGAAATATTTGTTTAATGATAGAAATATTTATTAAAAATAGCTTAATAAAGAGATTATGTAATCGAGTATATAGATCGAGTATATAGATTTTCATATGAAAGCAGTAAAAAATGGCAAGTACAATAACTCAGACTTGCACATCGATGGCTTCGTACAATTTCGTATGTAGTCTACTACTCTTAGATAGACTACTACTCTTAGATATTTTTAGCATTTTATGGTTCGCATAATAATCACAGAGTTAAAAAAAAATCTCGATTTAAGTATGGGGAACTCTTTCAAATGTTTACTTTTGCTTTTTTTATTTTTTATCTAATTTAATGCAATACATGATCATCATATTCAGTCAGCTTTCGTTCACTACCGAGCATTGTTTCTCCTCCACGTCACTGAGGTCGATCTACAGTCAACTACATGTGTTCTACTAAATGTGACCAGCCCACTCCCAGCTTGCAAATTCTTTGGGTCATTTATTTATTTATGTACCATAAAATATATGTTATACAAAATAAAGTAACAGAATGTCGACAAAAGGATAACTTAACTCTTTAAGAGATTTCTTCCAGAAACCCTTCATTTATTTATTTTGATAGCTTTGGTTCCCTGTCGGATCTTTTCATTTCGGATAGGATACAATACTAAATATTCTTAAATATTTAAACCTATGGTTACGATATATAACCCTTTAAATATAGAATGGATAGGCAACGGATAATGGGATTCCGAAGGGCCGTACCAATTTTACAACCAAATAGTAGTAAAATATTCATTAATTCAATTTTACATCCAATAAAGCTTCCTAGCCATTTATACAAATACCTATTTTAAAAATGTACAACAACACACCTCTTACGCTTATTGCGGCTTTGGTAATTTATTTTCACATTTTAAAATACTTTACGATGGCATTTCATGTCATTTGTAGTTTAATTAATGTAATTTATGTTACGTACAAACTAAAAAAAATGCTTATAAAGTATTAGGTACTATTTAGATTAAGTTTTATTATGTAGGTATTAAAGTTTTATTAGCGACTGGCTTTCGTTTAACTTTGTATCAAAAATCCAGTAACATTTCATTTTTGGGGATTTTTTTTCTGGTTTCTGGAATTTACCTGCAACGAGAAATAGGTACTTTTTCTCCCTTCCATGGGAAGACTAAAAGAGATCTATTTTACAGCTAAGTCCATCTTGGGCTACATTAATCTCTGTACTTGTAATAAGCTTATTTTATAGTGCTATAAAGAATATGTGCAAAATTTCATTTTATTTGAATTTTAACCTGTCAGTAAAAACCCCCTTAGAACCCATCCAATACTACTTTCATCCGTTATCTCACTTTTAAATCATATATAATACAGTAATTTGAACAATACGAAAAAAAATACCTTATTTAGTTTTGACTTGCTTATCTATGAAACTTTGAAAATTCTTTGGACATGAAGGATACTTTTTATCCCGAAAAAAACCACGAAATAAAAAGAAAAGCTAGAAAAAATTACATTGACGTCTTCCGAACGGTGAAACTGCATTCAAATCCTAGTGTAGTAGTTTGACGCCACGTTTAGCTCAATTTGTAGCGACCCTACTTAGTACTTACTCTGCCAGCGGTCGCGGAATCGAATCCTGTCGGGGGCCATTCATTTGTGTACACGAATGTTTGTACTCCAGTCATGGGTGTTTATATTTATAATATGTATATATTTAAAGTTATATATGTGTAGTGTATTAACTATCTGGTATCCATAACATAAGCCTCGCAGCTTACCATGGAACTAGATGGTGCTGTGTGTTAATGTCCCAACATATATGTATGTCGCTATAAAATTCTCATGATGAGATATGAATAGAATATTCTAAGGCTTAAGCCCTCGTTCTCACTTCCTTTTCCATTAGGATGAAAAGGATCATATCTATGTCCTAAGAATACTCGTACATTTCGTTATACGTAGCTGTTAAATATAGTTTTATTCTTATACTAGTTTAAAGTGGCTTCATGTTTGTTAATTTAAAACAAAAAAATCACATCATATATTTTAAATAAGATTTAGAATATAAAACCAATCTCCAACGGGTTCAAACTTAATCTTAAACAAAAAAGGTAAAAATTAATTATCATCTGATAATAACTATATTTGTTCATTAATAGGTCTAAGATATCATCAATTGAAGTTAAGTGACTGTAGGCCTATAATATAGACTCCTCTTAACGTACGTTCACCTTGTCGTGGTGTAGGGGGAGTAGGGGTCTCATTAGCGTCCGGCAATCCAGCCGGGCGCAAAGCCATGAAACCCATCGGTCCACCTCGATGGGCGGTGTGCTATGCGAGTTCCTCCTGCTGCTTCTTTGATAGCAGAGTAAATCATTGGAGCAACCCCATGGCTGTTGTGGACCCCAGTGCGTAAGTGATCCTGTAATGCCTCATTAAGACGGGAGAAGTTTTGTTGGATTTTAGTAAGTAGTATTGGTTTTTCGAGCCGGTGAGTCGTGTGAGTCGATAGTATATGTAAATGCAATTGGCGACATTAAAAAAAAACCTATATTGTAGATAGAACCTAGGTAGAAAGTAAAGCAAGTGTGTAATATCTCATTTTTGAAGAAGTTCAAAAGGGAGGAGGCTTTCAGAAATGAATGCCTCCTAATAATCCCGTGTAAGTTTTTTACTATTAATGTGGAATTTACATATCTCCCTCGATTTCGGCCAAAGCGTTCCATCTCAATGAGACCAGTCACTATATCATGTTGCCCAAGGCTGTGGGTAGACAAGTGCCCTCCTTATTCCTTACATTATTAAACTCCGTCAGAATGAAAGTTCGACGTTGTTTGTTGGATGAACCAACGCAGGATGCAATAGGATACGTACTCTCAGAGTTACGGGGGCGAAACACTACTCGGGATAGAATTTCTTAACAGAAAAACTAAATGAAAGTACTCTAAAAACTAAATAAATGTTGACTCGAACCTAGGACATCTTGATTTACAGACACACATGCTAACCGCGAACCTAACGAGGCTTCGATTTTTTTATGTAACGTGATATTTTTGCTAATTGTGAACCTCAATGGTTCTTAGCTTTATCCTACTAACATTATAACGAAAGTTTTAAAGATACATAGATGTCTGGGTATATTTGTATGGATGTTTGTTACTCTTTCACGCAAAATCTACTGAATGGATTTTAATGAAACTTTACAATAATATAGGACATACATCAGAATAACAATAGGCTACTTTTTATCCCGAAAATGTACGGTTTCCATGGGATAGATTTGTTTTTGCTTTTTTAGAAGCAAATCCGAGTGAAATGAGGGTGAACCGCTAGTAGATCATAATTAAACTTAAAAGGATTTTAAAGTCGGTGTACAGTTTTAGTTAACTAAAACTTAAAAAAAACTTCTTTTATCAAAAATAAGAAAAATCAATGCGTCATCTATCTCTTTGTGATTCATAACTCTGTGACTAAAATGCTATAAATTATAGTATGAATCAGTCTGTCCAAAATCAATAATACAGAGTTTGTTTACGAACTATCTTGAATAAGGGAAAAGCTATTATAAACCAACTTCGAAAAAGAGGTACTTAGTTATTCGGTTGTATGTTTGTTTGTGTATATTACGTATTGTCGTAGTAATAGTACAAACACATGTCAATAAAAAACACCTCCTTTAAACTTGGTTTAAAAATATATAACAATTTTACTAGCAGTTAAATGTGTCCTAAAATAAATATATATATTGCGTTTTTGCTTCTGAACTTTTCGTACGTACTTTAGGACTTAGTAGATTTCGTATTTTACAAACAGTCCTCCATTACCAAGTGTTTTTACTTATTTACAAGTCTCTAAAGCGGATTAAAAGCGAAATATTTCTTTTAAAAGCTTGTTACTTATTGTTAGGTCGAGGTTTTGAATGTAAATAAACACAGATGAGAATCAAACCGGCCAAAAATAACTTACAACTCAAAATTATTATAAAATCTAAAATTAGAGTGATTTTTAATTTTTGATTATTAATTTGGTTTTAATAATTAATTAATTTAATCTGTCAAAATTAATCTAATCTAGTTATATTTTGTTTACTAGCGACTCACGCTCGCTTCGCTCGCGTTCGTCTCTAGGTACGTTTTCACGGTTAGCTATGTTTAGGTATACATAAATTGTAGTCTGCTACTCGTAAGATATTCATTTATTTAAATTATATAGCGATTTACCCTCGCTTTGCTCGGGTGTGTACGCCGTACATAATTTTATGGGTTTTAATTTTTTTCGCGGAACCCTGATTCTTTTTCTAAAACAAAAGTAGCCTAAGTTACTCCTTATAACATCAGCTATCTGCCAGTGAAAGTCCCGTCAAAAGAGGTCCAGCCATTTCGGAGATGAGCCGGAACAAACAGACAGACAAACAGACAGACATGTATACATTCATATGCATTTAGTGTAAAGCGGTTTTTTTAATATTACAGACAGACACCCCAATTTTATTTATCTGTATAGATTAATTATTTTATATGCTATTATCTTACTGATATTATAAATGTGAAAGTTTAGATGTTTGAATGTTTGTTACTCAATTGCACCGGAACGGCTGAACGGATCTGAATGAAATTTGGCGTAGATGTCAGATATAGATTATATTCTGTAACAGCATGTAAGTTACTTTTTATCACAGAAAAATGTACGGTTACCGTGGAATAGTTTTTTTTTGTTTTTTTTTTTTTTTTATGGTGAATCCCCTCCAAGCGAGGGTGAGCCGCTACCTTTTTATAAAAAAAATTGTTAATGTTTTATATTTATAATAAAAAATGTTATGTAGGTATTTACAAAAAAAAAACGACTGCGAAAAAAGCGAACTAAAAAGACGAAAACAAGTTGACGAAGGAACATGATAGTATTATGCAGTCGGAGATATACATATGTACAATATACATGTTGTATAATAGCTGCGTGACTGTATGTCTCCGACTGCATAATACTATGTTCCTTTGTCAACTGGTTTCCCCTTTTTTCGCTTTTTACGTAGTCGGGTTTTTTATTTTTGTAAATACATAATATATTTTTTATTTGTTGTTTTTATAACATTTCTTTTTTCAAATTATATTTAAACATATACGAGTAAGTTGTACATATTCTTGTAAGCCATTTATAAAACCCATTATTTTGATACCCTTTCGATAGGTTTTGAGAATTTTTGAAGACATAATAATATGGCGCCTAATGTCGACCATTTAAAATTTATAACTTTAATATACCCAGTGTTACTCTCTCAATTAAGACGAATTTAACGAAACCTCTAAAGCTAAAATCTATCAACCGTTTAGGCTACAGAGTGTGTTAAAGAAATATACATACGTACATTCGAAAAATATAACCCTCCTCTAGCGCAGTCGGGTAAAACCGAAATTCATTAAAATATTGTATAGTTTTATGTATGTGAAATCCCAGACAGGTTGCACAGGCGCATTCACCTGTGACTAATGGTTAGACTGTAGATATTTCTGTAGTGTAATCGCGAATGTTCCTTAAATATTTTTAAGTATTTACAAACTTAATTCATTGGACAATAATAATAATAATAATATAAATAAATAGATATGTTGAGACATTAAAACACAGCACCATCTAATTTCATGGTAAGCTACGATGCCTGTGTTATGGATACCAGATAGTTGATACACTACACATATATAACTTTAAATTTTAAAAATGTATTATATATTATTAATTGTATATTTATGTATATATTTACTTGTTATTACCGAAACGGCTGCACGGATTTGGATGTAATTTAGTACACAAATATATACTATGACTTGGAGTAAGACATAGGCTACCGTTAGGCATCTAGGGATACACCGGAGTGATGTAAGGTTTAGTCGCTAGTAATATAGTTTATAATACTACTAGTGGCTCCCCCTCACTTCGCTCAAGTTCGTCCCTAGGTACGTTTTCACTGTTAGTATGGAATAGATGGACTATATCTATACATATAATAAAATTGTAACTAACCCGAATCTGTACATTAAATATTTTTTGGAAAATCTTATTGAAATAGACTTTATTATCGATACAGAAGCCAAAGTCTGTCTGTCTGTTACCGCATTACGGGAAAACCACTGGACAGATTTTAATGAAATTTGGTATGCTGATAGCAGGTTATCCGGATCAACATATAGGATACTTTTTAGTGCCGTAAAATATCTCATCTCTGAGTTAAACGTTAAAACGTAACTAGGGACGAACCCAAGCGGAGCGAAGGTGAGTTGCTAGTATTATATATACACAAAGGTATGGTCAGTTGTTGTGGGTTGTAGTAAACCGTGTATTCCCATGGGAATGAGATAATCTCCTGCGGAAAAATTTGCGTATATAATTCTCCAGCCCTCAAACTATTTACTACGTTTGATAAAGAACTGTATACATAGATAATATATATATATATATATATATATATATATATATATATATATATATATATATATATATATATATATATATATATATATATGTCTAGTTTTAATTAAAACCAAACTAAAAATGTAAAAGATGAAACTAAAAATTAATTTAGCACATTCTAAAGAAATGTGCTTATAATTTATTAACGTTGAATGAAAAGATATTTAAATATAGCTGTGGTCGTTTTCATTCAAATAACCAAAAAATACATTTAAATTTATTCATTAATTATAGAAAGTGCTTTTATTTTTTAATTACGAAATAAGTGAAATGCCAATTTCCGTCCTTGTTGCTCATATGATGAAGTGGTAACGTTAACTAAGCAGGTATACGCAGGTTCGATTTCTGTACGTGATAAATATGTGTACGGTCTTATAACTATTTCATTACCTACACTGTTAGATATCCTTGTTTGTTTGTAGAATACATACATACATACTCATAGTATTCCTTCAAAGTAAAAAGAAACAACTTATTTCAAAATCAACCCCTAAAGGGTTAGTAAAATTTATAGAGGTAATATTTTTTTGAGCAAATTTACTTGAGGCGTAATATTATTTTCGAAATAAAAGAACAACTGAGCTTTATTAAAAAAGTTATGCTACTAACCTGTATACATATTTATGTATATTTGATTATAAGTAAAACATGCGTTTTTGAACAATTCAATCGACTGGAATGAAACTTTAACATATTCGTATGGTAATGCACAATAACAGTGCAACATTTGTATCTTATTAAAGCTGTCGCTTACAAACAGACTTACAGAACTTAATATACTATTAAATGAGCAATTCTATCAAATATATATAATGGAAATCAGTGGCAATTTTTGAAGTATATTATTATACTCTTTTGGCACGTTATAAGAGTAAAATTTTTACAATACGCACGCATACCGACAGCCAAAAAGCGACAGGATAAAGTTAGCTGAAAGCGACATGATGAAGTTAGCTGCATTCCCTTTAAAAACAGAGAGTTGTGACATACGGAATGAAATCTTTAGCTATTTTTGTTCTGTTACGCCAAAGAAGTATAACTTCTTGCGTGCATACATTATATATACAAACACACACACATGTTTTTTTTACGTATAAATATGTACAAGTTGCCAAAACCGAAATGAAATTTGTTATTCTTGAAATCGTTAAAGAACAAAGGAAAATAAAGTCAAGCAAAAAAATGAATCATTACACTTTCTTTTTGTTTTCACGCAGCGCGACCTACGAAAATATAATAAATTATACAAAAATATGTATACATGTTTTACTAAAATATTACGCAAAAATATCACATTCCCTGTTTTTTTTAATAATGGCACGAGACTAATCGTAACAAATGAACAAACTCACTCACCCTATCTTTATTAATATCTCCACATTGGGGTTCAACGTCGGCTTTTCGAAACGTGCTCAAAAGCTTAATGACCTTACTGAAGAAATGACTGCGTTCTTTAATGTTTCCTAAATATATAAATTCAAGCTTTATAATATTATGTATACATATATTTTGACGACTCGTTTGGCTCAGTTTGCAGTGACCTTACTTGCTGTGCCAGTGGTCGCGGGTTCGAGTCCTGCTAGGGCATTCATTTGTGTGTATTCAGCCCTTTTTAACGTCCCACTCCTGGGCACAGGCCTCCCTTCGGTATGAGGGGGATCAGGCCATAGCTCACCACGCTAGCCAAATGCGGGTTGGCGGACTTCACATGTTTTTCGAAAACTTGTTAGGTTTTCTCAGACATGCAGGTTTCCTCACGATGTTTTCCTTCACCGCAAGGCAAGTGGTAATCAAGTTAGATATGATTCGCACATGAATTTATCAGAGGTGCGAGACCCGGGATTTGAACCCGCTTCACTCGGTTTCCCAAGCGAGCGCGTTACCACTGGGCTACCACTGCCTTATTCATTTGTGTAATGAGCATGAATGTTTGAACACTCCAGTCATGGGTGTTTATATTTATAATATGTATGTATTTAAAGTTATATATGTGTAGTGTATCAACTTTCTGGTATCCACAACACAAGCCTCGTAGCTTACCATGGAATCAGATGATCCTGTGTGTTAATGTATTTATTATATTTTATTGCTTTGTAATAAGTGTGGGCTAAGATTATTTCTAAAATAGATCTTTTCCTACCTATAGAAGTGATATCGGATTCCTAATAATTATAAATGCGTTTGTGTAAGTTTGTATGTGATTACCACTTTTTATACAGTAAAGGAAAACATCGTGAGGAAACCTGAATGTCTGAGAGAACCTAGTAAATTTTCGAAAGACATGCTCAGTCCGCCCGAACTTAGGCAGCGCGGTGACTGTGGCCTGATCCCCCTGAACAGCAGTGGGACTTTAAAAAGGGTTGAGTACAAGTTTGTATGTATGTGTATGAATGTTTGTAACTTCTTTATGATAAAACGGCTAGATGAATTTAGATGAGATTTTGAACACAGAGTATGATTTAAAGTATCAGGCATCTAAGAAAATGCGAGGGCAACTCGTTAGTTTTATATAGCGTATGAATAATACAAAACGTATGAATAATAAAATTATTTAATAATGAATATTAATTAAAATATTACAAAAGGCCTGAGTAATCGCGTTAGCGTTTCTCTTTGTTATTCTTAGTCCTCTCGACATTAAACGTGACAAATGAACATACTGACTCTCCCTTTCTCTATCTATATTGATATCTCTACATTTGTTGGACATTGGCTTGTTTGGTCAACATTTGGGACCAACATTATGGGGTCCTGAGCCTGTGTCTTTCTGGCTTCCTCAGTAGGCTTCGGGCCTCCGTATAGAGAGGACGTATCGCGTAAGCTCAGTATTCCAAAACGAGTGTATTGTGTATTATTGGGATATTTCACACAAAATTGTAAGTATTTTGTTGTAAATATTAGAATTTACATTTTGTAAGAAATAAGCTCTTCGTCTTTTTAGTATAATAATGATATTATATCCTTGGTGTATATTTTTCTATGGCACTTTCAAATTAAGACTAATTTGCGTGTAAATTTTATAATTATCTTAGTTTTCACAAAAGAAATTCTTGAAAGATGATTTTTTTTTATTTATCTACTACGTGTTTAGAAATAAGTATACATTATGCGAGTGGACTCTGAAAAGGAGTTGAGTCAGACAAACATACAATTTTAACATCGTTTTTGTAAATATTATATGTAATATATATGTTTTCAGCAGTTTTTTATATGATAATATAATAAATAAGCCAAAGCTCGTATTTTCTTATTTTAAAATATTTTATATTCTATTATTATGTGAGCTTTAAATGAAAATGAAATGTTAGGAAATACGATATGACTTGATCTTAGCAATCTTAGTAATAATAATTATTCACCTCTTGTATATTTCTAAAAGCATTTTTTATCTACATATATTTAAAAATGAAATATTTTTTGTCTATGAAATAAAAATACTATACAATTAATTCATGAAAACTAACTTGACTGTTTATAAAAGAGCAATATTGAAATCTTATTTTTAACAAAACAGATATGAAAGGAGAGAGCTTTTGTTTGTATTTACATACATATTATATATTTTTTCCCCCACAATTTTAAGCATTTGAGGTATAAATACATTAAATAAAAATAGGGGTAATTTACGATTATTATATGTATATTGTACTATTGTAAAACACCATTTGCGAATATTTCTAATTATTCCGTAATCACTAAGCATAAACCTTATTTTTATATGATGTACCTGGTCGGAAAATTTGAATTAAATTTTCCAGATCTTGATAACAGTACCTCTGTTGGGTCTAACTATACCTAAAATCCATCCAGGTGACCTTATAAGTACAATACAAAATTCTTCAAAATCGGTTAAGCCGTGTACGAGAAAACAATTATGAACACAAGAAAATCGGAAATTTATATATGATGAAAATGTTGTTTTAAATTTCATATATAATAAGTATACTTCAACACATTTAAACATCCCACTGCTGGGCATGAGTACCACGCTTGTCAAGCTGGTTGCCAGAATTCAGATAACACTTAAAAACTAGTACGGTTCTCTCATATATATAGATTTCCTATATTAGCAAGTTGTAACCATGTTCGAAAAAAGTTAGACATGAACATGAGGTGCACGAAAGCTCTAGTGAAATTCGCTCTTAAGTGACACGAGTATCTTGTTAAATACACACTATTTATTTATTTAATAATTCAACTAAAGGCAGTGGCAGGCTAGTGGTAAACTTACTTTAGAAAACCAAGAAAGAGTCGCAGGTTTAAATCTAGGGTCTCTTTCAATCCCTGTAAATTCTATTCTCAGGTATGAATTATTTTCAATATGATTAATACTTGCTTTACGGTGAAGGAAAACATCGTGAGGAAAGCTGCAGCTTGGCTAGCTTTATGGACAAAGATTTGATTCTCCTCGTAATGGGAGGTCTATGCCCAGTAGTGGGATTTAAAAAAAAGGCTGAATACAGATGTAGATACGTATTCCGAAAGAATACAAATCTCTACCATCTTAAATAACAACCTTGAAGGTGAAGGATAATTTTTAAAACTATGTAATATTATATTTTTTTATAATACCTACATATGTATAGATTAATAATTAATTTATTTAATCGTGATTTTTTTTAACTTTACTTGACTTTGTTATCATTACTACTAGTATATAGAATCAATAAGATGAAGGTGAGCTTTTATTGAAAACGTTCTGTGTAAAACTTTTATTGACGCTTTGTCGAAGGAAAGTAGATGGAAATAAGGTAAAGCCATGGGAAAAAGCTTTTATTACATTTTTATTTACTTATTTATTCACTAGAGGCTTACCCTCGAGTCATTTGCCGTCCGTATATGCCTAACAGTAGCCTCCAGATCATTTTCTATTTGCGTACTAAAATTCATCTAAATCTGACAAGCCGTGAAAAAGTAATGTAACAGACTTACACACATACACACAAACACTCATACAGTCACACATACACACACACACACACACACACACACACACACACACACACACACACACACACACACACACACACACACACACACACACACACACACACACACACACACACACACACACACACACACACACACACACACACACACACACATACACACACCCACATACACACACACACACACACACACACACGCGTACGCACGCATGCACACACACACACACAAATACGTACACACACGCACACAATCAAATACACATATACAGACAAGCTTTAGCATTCGTACCTAACAGCAGTGTGATTTGTAACATTAGTATTATGAAGTGGAAAGCTTGCGAAGGAATAGTTTACTAATTTTTTACCCTGTCGGTGCCCAGTGGATTTTTGCTTTCGGAACAGAATAGTTTTGGATTATAACATAGCTATTTTATATGAATTTCTATCACGCAAGCTTTGGGCCAAACACTTGTGCTACATTTTTACACATATACATATAAAGCTAAATTTTTAAACTTTAACAAGTTTAACAGTTACGTACAATGGACAATTTATCTCTTAAAAGATATATCTTTAATCTAATCTATAATAATTTATTATCTAAGTTGTATATTTTATATCAAAAGATTGATGAAGAAATCTGACACGAACGAATGAAATTTAAAACAATTCTAAATCTTTTCTTAATGTATTTCTAATTCCGTCTTGAATTTCTTTGTTTACTCCGGGCTAGTCTATACAAATAAATAAAATTGGAGCCTGTTTGTAATATTAACGATTTGAGCGTTTCAAATCGATTTACGTACATAAGGAGGGAGCGCTAAAAATACGAATAAATACTTGAATACACACAGGTATTATATTCCCAACAGAAAGTTAACCATTTTATTCAACACTAGCGACTCACCCTCGCTTCGCTTGTGTTCGTCCCTAGGTTGCTTCCCAAAACAGACTTTTTTTTTTGTTTTAATTTTTTTTTTCGTCGGACCCTATTTTTTTTTCTAAAATAAATGTAGCCTAAATTACTCCTTATTACAAAACGATAGCCATTTCAGAGATTAGTCGGAACAAACAGACAGACAGGCAGACTGACAGACAGACAAAATTGTAAAAAATTTTGTTTTGGTATATGTACCGTGTATACATCCATATGCATTTAGTAAAAAGCGGTTATTTTAGACATCTCAAAGATGTTATATACTTGTTATTGACAGATCTTTGATTTGTTGAATTTGTCTTCATTCCGAATAGCAGAGTAAAAATAAAACTTCAGAAAAAAATCACGAAAAAAATTATTTAAATTTACATGGCTAACTGTTAATATCCTTTTAAAATGTAGCTAAGGACGCATCTGAGCGAAGCAGTATATCGTTAGTATTATATGAAGATACTTATGTTTATTTTAACTATATACATATGTCTATTCTATGTATAAACTTGTTTTCATCTGCTTAAATTATAAGTTCAGTCAAATAACTTAGCTACTGATGATATTGTAAATAATTATTATTTTAAAAGAGCAACTGTTGAGTTTCTCGCCGGATCTTCTCAGCAGAACTGCATTCTAAGCCGGTGGTAGATTCCTCAAGAACTTAATGCTAACATTTAATTGAATTTAAATTTAAAATATAATATTGACGATTCAAAAGTGCTTGTAAAAGTCTATTTGAATAACTATTTTTTGTTTAATGAATAGTATATTTTGATTTGATTTGATGGATAGTAAAGTAAGGGGGCATAGATAGATAAGATGGCTTTCTACTGCTATTGTAATCGGGAACAAAATAATGAATGGAAATGACTTATGATTAGAATATGTATTATTATCACTATATATTATAGCCCTTTTCAACGTCCCACAGCTGGGCACGGGACTTTTTTTAATATAAAGGAAATCAGGCCATAGGACACCACGTTGGTCAAAGGCGGGTTGGCACACTTCATATATTTTTGAAAAACTTCATAGGTTCTCTTCTTACACATGTAAGATTGGTTACGGTGTTTTCCTTCACAGTAAGTTAAATTATCATGCCAAATATAATTCGTACATGAGTGAGACCTGCGAATAGAACCAATTTCACTTGGTTTCCCAAGTAAGGGAGTTACCATTGAGCTAAAATAACCTTAGAATATGTTATTCCTATATTTTTTTGGCGGTTACGTACCGGAAAGCGAAGCGTAGGTAAGCTTCGACTTCACGTTTCTTTCGCCAGTTTTTGTCAGGACTGATGCTTTTTTCTTACCGAACTAGACTAAAATTAGGTAGACTCTTATCTTTTCGTAAAAAAAATTGAGATTTAATTAATAAATAACAATCTAACAAGGACAAATAAAATTTTCAGCATTTTATATTATATATAGTATATTTAAAAAGTAAGGATTAGATTTCGTAGACATTAACATAGACACAATTCAGTGAAATTCCTTTAAGACAAGCCATAAGAACATGAGACGGGATAGAACACAATAACCTAACTTCTAAACTTAATAACGTACGATGCTGAGGCATCTTTGTTGTATAACAAAAACTCTCCATACACTACTTGCTACTTATGTGTTCATAAATAATATTAAAGCTCTAACTTACACCGGTGGTAGGACTCTGTCAAGCCTGAGGAGTCCGACTGGATGGGTACCACCACCTTATCTATTTCTGCCGCCAAGCAACAATGATTGCATTGTTGTGTTCCGGTTTGAAGGATAAGGTAGCCAGCGCAATTACAGGCAAGAGGCATATCATCTTAGTCCTCACAGTGACAACGCACCTGTGGTTCTGCATTTTTGTTATTTAAAACTTAAGTGCATGAACCGTAGGTGTTATGGGCGACAGGTACTGCTTTCCATCAGGCGGTCTGTCTGCTCGTTTGTCACTGAATCGCATAAAAAAAAAAAAATAAAAAAAAAAAAAAAACTTGTTAAAGAAATAAAATGAAGTTAAAATGGAGTTGTGTCTCCCCTTTTTTCTACTTTTATATTTTTATTTATTACTTAGAATATGTAAATGTTCTTAAAATTATACTTTTTATATTGAAATTGCTAGACTATCCATAGACATAGAGTATGAACGTAAACGTTTTACGTGATATCATTGTCTATTATGAAACGATTCTAATTATGTTTTTTTGTAATGATATACATACATACATATGTACGTATAACTCCATACTGTGATTTAGAAGTGGAGCTTCTTAATTAAAATTAATTAATTATATTATTTCTAGCGTTTTCCCGAGGATCTGCATGCGTAGTTCAATCATATATTACTTTATATTTTAAAATTTTTGCCTTTGTGTTGATGTGTTCTGATATGTAAGCTATATTACTGTTAAGTTTCATCAAAATCCGTTTAGAAGTTTTTGCGTAAAAGAGAAACAAACATCTATCCATATTCACAAACTTTCGCGTTTATAATATTAGTAGGAACAATAAAAGTGTAATAATTATCAGTGATTTATATTACTAATTTATTATTATTCTTTTACTGATAAGAAACAGGTCACTAAGACAAAGCAATTCCAATCAAATCGATAGACTATGAAGGTTAAGGCAAAACTTTACCTCAGATTTATTAGAAGATGTCACGCAAACATTTGACTGTCATTGTTTCTTAAAGAATGTAGCTAGACATGTTTAAAATAAACTTGTCAGGAAAATGGTAGAGCTAGATAATAGTTTTGATTGAAGAACATTTCAAACATTTTGAAGAGTTGGCCAAAAATAAACTGATTTTCATACGAAATTATATTTTCTGTGAAGTATTTTGTCGTATCTAAGTCGATTTAGACTGATCGATAACTTTTGAAGTAAAACTTCTTTAGAATCGTTGTAATTTGAAACTCGATAAAACGAAAATACGATACGAGAAAGAGACATACATATAAATATATAAGATTAAGCCGGCGAGAGAATGAGATCGAATACATTACACAGGAAGTGAAAAATAATACTGAATAATATGTTATGTAATATATGTTAAATAAAATGTAAAATAACTTTTAAACTTGGTTAAAAAAAACTAAACCTTACAATTATCCCACTCCTAATACTCTATATATGTTCATCTCATTCTCTCGTAGTGTTTTCTGAAATTTCACTTTTCTCGTGTGTAAATTGCACACACATGCACTTTTTTTTTATTCGTTATTTAGGCTTTGGTTATAAAAAAAAAACATTAGATTTTTGTGTATTCAGCCCTTTTTAACGTCCCACTGCTGAGCATGGGCCATAGTCCACCACGCTGGCTAAGTGCAAGTTGACGGACTTCACATGTCTTTTGAAAACTGCTATGTTCTCTCAGACATGCAGGTTTCCTTACGATGTGTTCCTTCATCGTAAGACAAGTGGTAATCATGCTGGAAATGATTCGCACATGAAAATATCAGAGGTGCGAGACCCGGGATTTGAACCCTCTTCACTTGGTTTCCCAAGCGAGCGCGTTACCACTGGGCTACCACTGCCTTTTTTAGATTTTTATAAGTAATATATTTTACTAGCGACTTACCCTCGCTTCGCTTGGGTGTATCCTTAGGTAGTTTTTATATACAGATTAAAATAGTAATTGCGAGTGTTCCTTAAGAGATGGGCATATGCTGTTGCGGACGTTTCTGTAGGCCATTTTAATAATAATATTATAAATATATTTTGGTAATAACAATTTTCTAGTACATTATTTTGATGTTTTAAAGTTCATCCAACGTTTGCCATGTAAATTTCTAAGGACGACTCGACAGAACCAGTTATTGTGTTTTCCCGTGGGAATGAGAGATTTGCCTGTATGTAGTAAAGGATAGCCAAGTGTTGACCCGAGTAATAAGTTATCACTACACAAAATTTGGTTAAAATCCGTTAAATACTTTTTGCGTCAAACGCACAAAGATATACAGACAGACAAAAATTTCAATAGCTATTGTTTAAGGTCTTAATACACAGTACGTTACAGTCATTGTTTTTATAAAATATTTCATGTACAGATTTCGCTAAGTTACCATTTTATTATTTTATAACTAAGTAGGGATCATCTACATTTTACTACACATTTAGATTTATTTCTAATGCTACATTCCTGCATAAGAATTTTTTGCGACTTAACACATAACATAAATGAATAAGTAGTTTCCTTAACTTATACTAATGCAAACTCTGTTATTTACAGCAATAAATTAGCATATATGTATGTTTTTGCAATGCTTTCGTATACATGAACTTCTAAATAAAACCATACGTACATACATATATCAGGAAAATTCATTGCACGACTTTATCGACGCGTACCCAACTAAAAACAATCTAACTTTATTTTCAAAAGTTAGAAACAATATTATGTTGAAATATAACCCTCCTGCTCTGAAGTTGGTTAAATCTTACTTCCCGAGTCAATTGCACGAGTTTGCACATACATAGTAAAGTGTTTCATATACCGTGTCTGAACTTTGCCGAAGAACTTCGTCGATCGAGCCACTGACTGTTTTAATATTGCAAATTAGTTAAGCTGTAGCAGGTCTATAATCTAGATATATTGTTGAAACCTAGGTACGTATTAAGGTAATGAGATGTGATAAGTACATAGAGGTATAGCTATTCACAATTCATTTTCAAGTTTTTAATTATTATAAGACTACTTTTTGTCTGGGGTTTTGCTCGTGTGATAAGCGGGGATCAATAGGGTAAGCGTAAGTCCGATTCCAGAATGCAATCTATATCCTTGCCTTTTATCGAAATCTGTTCAGCGCTTCAAGCCTAAAAAGGCAAATAAATAAATAAATATGTTGGAACATTAACACACAGAACCATCTAGTTCCAAAGTAAGCTACGAGGCTTGTGTTATGGATACCAGATAGCTGATACACTACACATATATAACTTTAAATACATAAATATTATAAATATCCCCATGACTACAGTGCAAATATTCGTGCTCATCACACAAATGGAAGCCCCCAGCGGGACTCGAACCCGCGACCGCTGGCACAGCAAGTAGGGTCACTACAAACTGAGCCAAACGTGTCATCAGACGTGTAACAGACAGAATTACTTTCATATTTATAATATTAGTATGGATACATAATTAGGTACTTGTTTCATGTTTTGTTTAAGCATTTAATTTAGTCTTTTTTTGTTGCTCTCAACAATGGATTATAATGAATGCTGTTGTAGCATTATACAAACGTAGGTATTTTTTTTATATCATTCGTTTTTTATATATATTTGGAAGAGTGTTTTAAAAATAATATTGAAATTAATATTAAAGAGTTACTTTTTTTATATAAATAGGTATTATCTATACTATAATAAAACTGTAGAGGTCGAATGTCTGTACATAGAAAAAAAATGCTAAAAACCGAGTCAGGGGGATGTAAAAACAGCTATAGAACAAATCTAGATTTTTTTAAAATTTTTTGTTTCTCTGTCTGTTTGTCTGTTAGTCTGTTTGTACGGGCTAATCTCCGAATCTGCTGGACCGATTTAACTGAAATTTGGCATGGTAGTACCTTATATCCCCGGTCAACATCTTAGATACTTTTCATCCCGAAAAATTAAAGAGTTCCCGTGGGATAGATTTGTTTTTGTTTGTCTAGAGGCGAACCCGAGCGAAGCGAGGGTGAGCCGCTAGTATATAAATATAGTATGATATAAATTCTATTGATATATGTTTTCCTCTCAATAATGATTATGATAGAATTTTGACACTAGTTGTAACAAACATCAATTTGACGGTCACATGAGAAAAATTTAATTTTATTTATATGCCATAAATATATTTAGGAAATGTCGAGTTTGACATGTGATTCACATATCTTACTTTTTACTTCTTACTAATATTATAAACGTGAAAATTTAGATGTTTGGATGGATGTTTGTTACTCAATCACGCCAGAACGGTTGAACGGATTTGGATGAAATTTGACACAGAGATGGTTTATAGTCTGGAATAGCACATAGGTAACTTTTTATCTCGAAAAAATGTATGGGCTCTATGGGCTGGACTCGTCTTTGTTTTTTTAGAGGCGAACCCGAGCGTAGCGAGGGTGAGCCGCTATTAATGTACATTTTATTATGACCATTGAAGCATAAGATATAAGTTCTGCTTAGGACTGACACGACTGAATTTTGTAGGGATGAATTCTAATTTGATTATGAAGGACGTTTCACTTCTTTTATGAGCTTCTAGTAGTATTTGAGTTACTCAAAAGTAAATAAAATAATGTAATCTAAATATGTGGGCGAGATACCATCTCCAAATATTGTTTTTAAGTGTACCCAAAAAAAGGCCAATTCGTATTTCAAGTTATAAAGAAATTCATCATTATCTAAATCAATACAAAAATTTGCACAGGGCAAAAATCAAAGGTGCGACAACTGCAGAAGTGTTTAGTGTCGGATTGATAATTCAACCACTGCACCACAAAGATGTTTGAAAATAATCTATACAGATAAATAAAATAGAAGTGTCTGTTTGTAATGTCAAAATAACAGGTTTATACTAAATGCATATGGAATTATATACGGTACTTGTAAGAAAAACACAATATTTAAAATTTTTGTTAGTCTGTCTGTCTGTATGTTCTGGCTAATCTCCGAAACGGCTGGACCAATTTTAACGTGACTTTCACTGGCAGATAGCTGATATTATAAGGAGAAACTTAGGCTACTATAATTTAAGAAAAAGAATTAGGGTTTCGGTTAAAAAAAAAACTAAAACGTACCTAGTTTAAATAAATATTAAGGGCACGGTTGAATATATTTATTACGGTATTTTTTTGTCGGTAAATAAAAACATCTAAGAGTCAATTAAACAGTTTGACGAAACGGCTTCTTAGATCATCTTAAATAACATTTGAGCGTCCTTATTTAACAAATTAACTCGTTGAGTTTTGTGGGAATTTTATATAGACGTTTAAAGATTATCTATATAAAATTAACGTTATTGTCAGTATGTCCACAATACTTGTTCTTCTGAAGACAGATGCCAGTTTGATTACCATTTGTGATAAATATTTATATAACTAGTAATTTGCCCTATTGTCGCTTGGGTACGTCTGGGGTACTTTTTGCGACTTGATATAAATATATACTATTATATATTTAGCTTTAAGCAACAATCGGCGCCACTTTTTTTTTTACTAACAGTACCAGTAGTATGTATCCAAGTCATATAGTAGTAGTATCTGTGTACAAAATTTTATAATATAATTATGGAGGGTAGAGGTAAGAAGAGTCATCTTACATGGGAGAAAAGTTGAAAAAGTGTCCAGTTGTATGCGCTAAATAACAGTTCCAAAATCCTCCACAATCGCGCTGGTGGATGCACAGGGTATGGTATGAATGTAGTAATCGTAGATGAATTGAAGTATGCCGAGTTAAAAAATTTAATGTCATTATCGACTAAAGTAGTTAATTATTGAGAATTTCAACAACTTACGTTGTACAAAATATTGTGGTAAATACAACCTTACAGAATTATTATAACCAAACGTGCGTTTAGAGTGATTTTATTTCGTGAACAGTAAATAGTACGGTTATTGATATATAAACATTTAATTTTATGAAAAAGTGAGTGAATAACAGAACAGTTATGGGTAAAATTTGTGCTGTAAAAAGTTGTCCAAGTGGACGTAAATCCCAAAACAAAAAAAATAGTTCACCTCAGCCTCTTTCGTATTTCCAACCAACAGTATGTAAATCAATTTTTTATAAATTATGAAAATTAAATTAGCCGACATTGAAAAAATTTTATAATTTTTTTTTTCGAAAAAAATGATTTCAAAATAATTGAAAAAATATTTTAAGTGCAATTTTTAAAAATAATTTTTTTCTTATAATTGTTATTAATTCAAAATAATCAAAATTGTCAAATGCCTGCTAATTTTAGTGTCGTGAAAAACTTACATTATAAACCTTTGCTCAATTCTATAATTTTTTTGTCAAACGAAAGCATATTTATTTTTTATTTATCTAATTTCAAACTTCACTTTTAAGAGTTACCTTGATGCAAATGTGGCGCCATCCTAATTTAATACATTTTGACGGACACTTTTTCATATACACAGATGACTCTCCTTACCTCTACCCTCCATAAATATAATGTACATGCACACGCACAAGCAAACGTATACACACGCACACGCAATACGCACATCTATACGCACACCCACACATAGTGAGCAGTATGGGGATTAAAGATAACTTATGTCCTATTGCATGGTGCTATTTACAACCTTCACAAATTTCATTGAAATTTGTTCAGCGTTTTACTATTATATAACAAAGCAAAAGAGAAAATATTTTTAGTTCATATCCAAAGATACTAATAACTATTTCCACTATAAAGTCAGGAATTTCTAAGCATTGTGAGAGACCGGACGGCGTGACAGCTGACGTGTGTAGCTTCTATATGAAGACTATTGTTTATGGTAAAAATATAGGATGGTAGCTAATTTTCAGTTTTAATATGTGATTTTGAACTTATAGTGTAGAACTGTATTTGTTGATCTATTATATTATATAGTATTAAATAAAAGATAACAACTATCACTTACAGCTTCTAATAATTGCACTATGACTTGCAAGTTGAATTGAAGATATGTTCGATTTCTTTCTCCGATTTTTCAATTGGAACACTGTTTATTGACATAAAATCTTTTATTTCACGTCTTACACAGACATCTATATAATTTTATTTTGAACGGGTATCAAACCTTCGACCACGCGCGTATCGATGACTGCGCAGCAATGATTGCACAGAACCTAAATACTTATCGTGAAATCGATACTTTACTATTATGTATGAATTTAATATTTTATTAAAACATTAAATATGTAGAAGTATTCTATGTTATAAATACAATGTTATACTTCAAATTAAATAGCTTACGTGATTAAGTACTGTTTCTACTTTTCGATTTTTAAGACGATGATTTGACGCTAGTATTTTGCCTTCTCACTAAAGAGCGAATAAGTTTATTTTACCAAATCTTAGCATACATATATATTTTGTTACTTATTTTAGTGTTTCAACTTTGTATAATATTATTATGTTTCTTCCTGTTATTTAGCACGGAATTCTTCAGATGTATGTATATGTTAACACGGGTATGTTAGCAATATGTTAGTCCTGATATGACAGCATGGATGTTATAATACTTTCTTAGATTTACGCGAATATTTGACATTTAAATAAAACTATCTTTTCGGTTTTTTTCGCGGATTTATTTTGTTTTTTGTTTCCCGACGTTTCGATTGCTTTACAGCAATCATGGTCACGGGAGAGACTAAGGTGTTAGATGTCTCAAATTTTGTAAAATAGTAGGTAGGCTGTCTGGAACAACTGTATAATGCCATTGAGACATCTAACACCTTAGTCTCTCCCGTGACCATGATTGCTGTAAAGCAATCGAAACGTCGGGAAACAAAAAACAAAATAAATCCGCGAAAAAAACCGAAAAGATAGTTTTATTTGAATAAGCATGGATGTTTTGGAAACAATACGTAAAGATGGATATATTAGTCCAGATATTATATTAGCCCAGATATTATTATAAGGATGGATGCCTTGAGACGAATATGTTAATACGGTTATGTTAGCACGGCTATGTTGGGATATGTTGTAACGGATATGTTAGGATATGTGCTCTAAGAAAATCTACTCATCGAGAATCTGATGTGACCAAATATGTAATGTACACACGTAAAGCTTCTAACACCCTCCGTCCCGTCCAACCCTCTGTTTGTGTCGGGGGTTAAAATATAAATACGTATAATACAAGTAATAGAGTAAGTGTTTTTAATTATTTTAAATAAAATTATCTTTTCGGATTTATTTATTTTCTTGGTTCTCGACGTTTCGAATGCTTTACAGCAATCATGGAATATATTTAACCGAAAAGATAGTTTTATTTAAAATATTAAATATTCGCGTTAATCTAAGAAAGTATTACGTTTTTAATTATTTATGATTGACTTTAAAAAAACTCGACTCTACTGTTTTTTTGTGTATGACACGCGATATTCTCGCAAATAATCCATCAATTTTAGTACATTTTTAATGAATAACTATAACTTACGGGTTTTAAGTTAAGTAATAGTTATCATTAAATTAAGTAAGTCTTAAAAATAATTATTTTTAAAGTGAAATTTCTTTAGAATAGTTGTGATTTGAAACTCGATGAAATAAAAATGATTCACGACAAAGAGACAAACACATAGATATATAGGATTAAGCCGGTGAAAGAATGAGGACAGACATCTCACAGGAAGTGAAAAATAATAAAAATAATACCGAATTACATGTAATGTAGGTTACTTTTCTAACGTTTCACTTCTACCATGTGTAAATGTACACAAACGCACACTTTTTATATGATTTTGAAGTAGTAGTACCTTTTATGTGATATTGAGGTATAGTAATAATTTTTTTATTAATATTAAAGCAAAGCAACGTAGCGTCGCTAGTTTTATATAAAAGAGTTTACAGAAAAGAGAATGTACTGAGTGAAACTTGTTTTTTTATTGAACGGTCCTCGTACAATGGGCTACCATTGTAGGGATTATGTAGAGGTTTTATGCAAAATAATTCATATCATTATAGTCTTTATTCTTTAACATTTAGGTTTACAATTGTGTGCACAGGCAGGCAAACGAAGGCAAAATGTACAGCGGTCCAATTGTCTGATCAGACTTGTGTTATATGAGACTGGGTTTTCGGATAGATATTTTTTTAAATAAAATTGTTTTATTAAACTAGTGACTTGCTTTGATTTAAAATGGTAAATGTAAGAAGCATAACTGACGTATGGCCTAAGGCCTAATTCTAGACTTTTTAATAATTTATTAACAAATAAAAAACATAAGTATACAGTAAACAATATTACATGTAAAGACAAACATACATATGTTATGATACAGAATATTCTTATTCGTCAGAATATTCTTATATCTTATTCTTAGTTTTTAATCTCACTTTTTTGACATTTAGTGTCTTGGCATAGTCCTAAATATTGGCCTCACGTTTGGCTCAGTTTGTAGTACTTGTTGTGCAAGCGGTCGCGGGTTCGAGCATACATTTGTGTGATGAGCACGAATGTTTGTACTCCAGTCATGGGTGTTTATATCCATAATATGTATGTATTTAAAGTTATATATCTGTAGTGTATCAACTATCTGGTATCCATAACACAAGCCTCGTAGCTTACCATGGAACTAGATGATGCAGGGTGATAATGTCCCAACATATTTATTTATTTAATAGCGAATGTTGATCTAGGAAAAATATAGAGACTATATTCGGTAGGTAGCGATTTAGTAGGCAGCAATTTTTTTTGCCGATTTAAATAAGGAATTTAATTTCGCTGTATGTTTTTTTTTGTGTGAATGTTACATGTATGTAGATACATGATATCTTTACTAATGTATTTTTTTATTTAAAAATGAAAATTGGATTTTTATTTAAACTTATATAAATTTTAAGCGAAACTTTCACTATTCAGAGCGATATAATACTTATTAATTTGATTTTGAAGCTTTTACTTAAAGTTAACTATGATTCATTAACTTAATAGGTATTCTTGAGTATTAATAATTATTGTAAAACTAGCGACTCACCCGCGCTTCGCTTCGGTTTCGTCCCTAGACAAAAATACATCTATCCCACGGGAACCATACAGTTTTCGGGATGATATATAGCCTATAGCCTTCCTCAGTTAATGGGCTATCTAACGCAAAAAGAAATTTTCAAATCGGATTAGTAGTTACTGAGATTAGCGCGTTCAACCAAACAAACAAACAAACTCTTCAGCTTTATAATATTAGTATAGATAAAATATATTATACAATAATTATTGTTTAAAAAATATATACATACATAACAATTTTTTATTTACTAGTTTGTAATATATACCCTCGATCCCTTGTACCAAAATTATCTGTTCTTTCATGGAAGAAGTATGAACAAACTAACTCTCGCATTTACTTTACTTAAATAGTTTTGCGTTCCTACCCTTTCTTTTCCGAGATCAAAAGTACTGCAGACTGAGTTGTTATATTGAAAAATTGTAAAGATTTCCAAGTTTAGTTTTAAAATATTTTCCGATATTTCTATTTTAGCTATCAGGCGTCACAGCGTGAGCTTGAAAAGAGATTTAAAAACTGTTTTGAATTTTAAAATAGTTTCTTTTTTTTAATTTCTATGCAATATTTTTTATAATATTAAAAGTTTTACTTTGATTATATTGGAGAATATTATATTTTCTAAAGAGTTATTATGTGAAGGCAATAGTAGCCCAGTGGTAACACCGTAATAGTGAGAAGATTTGGGAAACCGAGTGAAGCGAATTCAAATCATGATTTTCGCACCTCTGATATTTTATGTGCTAATCATTTCCAACTATTACCATTGATTACCACTTGTCTTATGGTGAAGGAAAACATCGCGAGGAAACCTGCATTTCTGAGAGTAAGTATTCGAAAGACATACCTATGCAGTCCACCAACCCGCACTTGACAAGCGTGGTGGACTATGGCTTGATCCCTCTGATATCGTATGGAGGTCCGTGAAAAGCAGTGGGTCGTTAAAAGCTGCTGAATATATATTATGTGCATTTGAACTAACAATTTCTTTTTTATGTACGTTAAGTGATTTCGCAATTGTGATTTATCGTGGTCTGTTTTCAATCATACACAGCCAAAAGATTTATATTTAGGGACTATTTTTGATCTAAATAAAGCTAAAATATGGTAAATAGATGTCCCATGTGAAGTGTTAGACAACTCGGCTGTCACATTACGAAAAATAAAAAAGCAAGTGACACTTCACAAATGTAGCTCAGAGAGCTAAGGTAAATTGTTTTAAGGAAGAATCTATGAGATTTAGTATATAATACGAAATATTTTCGGTATCATGTGTTCGGTAGAAAAAGTAAAGAAATAAAACAATGTTTTGGGCTACGGACCCCTCGGAGTGCGCGTTAGACTCGCACTTGCCCGATTTTTAATCAGTACGTCAAACCTCTAAGGGACGAGTCATTGAAGTTTCTAGAAAAAATTCAACCCCTAATGATTTACCAATTACATTTAAAGTTCTTAAAATTGATCTACTTTTGTAGGGAACTAGTTTTATAGGACTCACCCTCGCTTCGCTCTGGTTCACCCCTAGGTATGTTTTAACAGTTTTTATGGAATAAATAGACTATATATTATATGATATATAATATATAGTCTATTTATTCGCCTTCCTCAATAAACAAGCTATCTAATGCAAAAAGGATTTTTCAAATTGGATTAGTAGTTCCTGAGATTAGCGCGTTCAAACAAACAAACAAACAAACTACCTCTTTATAATATTATTAGTATAGATAGATAAGCATAAAATATAGATTATTCACCAAAATAATATTTTCACGGTCTAGTTTAGTATAAAAAGTTTTTATTGATGTACACATACGTTTACGTCTGAGTTCAATACTTAAATAATAAATTACTACGCAGGGTCGTTTTATGAGAAGCTATGGTTAAAAATTTACTCAGTCCCTTTCAGTGTTTGGGAATGAGAATTAAATTTCTTGTCGGTATAGAGTAATAAAGGTAATTTTTATTTGTTTAACATTAATGTGGGCATATTATATTGTACCCAATTGATTTTGTATTTGTTTTCATAGTTATCTTTTGCAAGTAATTATACATTTAATGCAAAAAAATGTTTGGAATTTTAAATAAAATTATATTTTTTCGGATTATTTCGCGGATTTATTTTGATTGCTTTACAGCAATCATTTAGTTCGTTTAGTAGTCGTTTTAGACGTCTCAAATAAATCCGCGAAATATTCCGAAAAGATAGTTTTATAATGTCAAATATTCGCGTAAATCTAAGAAAGTATTAAATGTTTGAAAATTAAAAAATTTAATTAAAAGAGCGAGCTTTATAAAAGCGTCTTTGCTTGTCGGGTTTTGTTAGAAAATTTGAGTTCCGAGTTTGAGGAGACCACTGTGGTTGACGTCACAAAAGCTTAGCTTGAAAACTGAACCTCAGAATCTACACAAGTTGACATATTCCAATCGTTATCGCAAATAGGAAATTGTAAAATGTATGGGAATGACATAAAAGTGATTAATTTTGATATTAAATGTCATTCATTCTAATAATATAAAACTGTTTTATCCTAACTTCCGTAGGTTCCGTCTTTAGTAATAACTAGCGACTTACCCTCGCTTCGTTCGGGTTCATCCCTGGGTTGCTTCCCCATACAAATTTCATCCCCATTTTTATCCCATTAAGCTATGACTTTCGAGATAAAAACTATCCTTTGTCCTTCCCAGAGTCTCAAATTATCTCCTTACCAAATTTCATCTAAATCGGTTTTGTAGTTTCAGAGCCTATTCGGTACAAACAAACAAATCTTTACTCTTTCTAATATTAGTATAGTTGTTATTTTAATTTATAATATTATGTACAGGCAACGCCACCTTTGAGAAAAAAGTATTACTAATAGTAGCCTATGTATTACTCCAGGTCATAATCTATCTTCTGTGTAATAAATGTCATTCAAATAGAAATTCGAAATACAACCTTTGTTTGTTTGTTTGTTTGTTTGTTTGTTTGTTTGTTTGTTTGTTTGTTTGTTTGTTTGTTTGTTTGTTTGTACATATGAGTATATCGACCAATTTACCGAAAGAGTTGTTAGTATAGAATAATTATGTTTTAAATGTCAATTCCATTGGTATTAAATACACAATTTTTATTTTTAAAAAGTGTACTTTATCTAAATCTGTACATATAATAAAGTTTTGAGTCGAATCTGTACATTAAATAACTTTTGGGAAATCTTATTGAAATAGTAATTATTACCCACACAGTGTCCGAATTTATAGTTTTTGCAATTTTTCTCTGTCTGTCTGGGAACGTATTACGAGAAAACCACTAAACGGATTTTGCTGAAATTTGGTACGTTGGCAGCTGGCTATCCGGGTTAACATATAGGATTCTTTTTACCTGGGAAAATATCACATCTCTGAGAAAGTTATTAGTATATATAGACCTTAAAAGGTAGGGACGAACCCGAGCGAAGCGAGGATGATTCGCTAGTATGTAAATAAATCTTAGCAATCAAGCTTTGTTTTAAAATAGAGTAAAAATCCCTCAACTGTAAAGTACAGTATGAATTGGTCGTTTGAAAAAATGAGCACTAAGGCGACGATATGTATATATTATATACGTTACAGTCAGAACTCTTTTGTGTTCAAAACTTCTTTTGACTGATAAAATTAGTTAAAAGTAGTTTTGACAGCAGGTCTTGGTCAAAACTCTTAAAATCATGGCATTCACCGGCCGCTACCGCGGCACGCTCGCTTCGCTCGCTCGGTTCGTGCGCTGTGGTCGCTGTTTTAACCTAACCAAACCTAGAAAGAAAGAAAGGGTTCTTCCGAGTAACCTTCAACCTATTTAAATACTTAACTTTTTAAGAGTTTTGACCGGTATGCCAGTCAAAACTGCTATTGACCAAAACCAAATTTACTTAAAAGTAGTTTTGACTGTAGCATATACATTCATACCATATAATGATTATCAGTCGTAAAGTCTGGATATGACTGTGCCCATCTGTTAGTACTACCTGATTTTGAATGACATGTCAGATGAATGATTTATACGCTGCAACATGCGTAATAAATTGGCTATCTCTCAGTTTAATATTTAACGAAAGCAGAAGCTCAAATTTGATTGGAACGCTTATAGCAGATAGCAGAAAGACAGATTACTGCATAAAAATTATTATGATTTATTAATAATTTTCTAATTATATTTCATACTAGCGGCTCACTGTGATTCGCTCGAGTTCGTCCCTAGGTACATTTTAACTAGACTATATTTTCTATTACTGCTCCGCTCCCTTGGATAGTAGCATGATGATATATATGCCTTACTAAATAAACAATCTAATGCAAAAAGAATTTTCCAAATTGGATTAATAGTTCTTAAAATTAGTGCGTTCAAACAAACAAATAAGCAAAGAAACAAACAAACTCTGCCTCTTTCTAATATTAGTATATATATATATATATATATATATATACATGTATATGACCGTCCTTAAATATATTTCACCTACTCATTAAAAAAAATTATAAAAATCGATTTGCAATTGTCGTAGATATAGCGTGGAATACACATTTTTTTTATTAAATTGAGTATCTCCTTTTTTTTGAAGCCGGTCAAAAGACATTACCTACATTACTCGATTCTTGCATAAATACGGACAAACCGATATTTATATATAAATAGGCAAAGACAAAACAGTTCAGTACATTTTTCTTCTATGTCAACCGATGTTTTTTTGTAGCAGCTATTGAAGAGCTTTTATGTTATTAATAAAAAAATTGGAAGTAGTTAGATTTTTTATATAAATAAATAAATTCTACTCATATATGTTTTATTAAAATTGTCAATAATGATGATTGTGGAACTTCAACTAGGCGAAGACTAGTACTTATAAAACCTCGTACATTAAAATACCTTTCAAATAATATATTTATGGCAACATGAGGATTTCTTTCATGAATATCGTTATTTAACAGCTTACACAGTTTCGCTCGTCCGGCATTTCAGCCGGACGCGAAGCCAAGAAACACACAAGGAGGTAGCCCTGTCGTGCGTGGTTACGTCAAGCGCAAGCGATCCTGCGACGCCCCATTAAGATGGGGCAGGTTTTATTGGGTTTTAGTGGGTAGTACTGGCTTTTATAGCCGGTGAGTCCTACATAACCATATGTATATCTAATAGGTGGTATGCGTAAATGCATTTCTTAACATTAAAAAAAAAGGAAAAACAGATTCGCGCGGGTGCATCTCTAAGTGCCTTACAGTAGCTTATGTGCTATTCCAGGTCTATCTGTGTCTCCCCCGATGTGTGTTCAGCTTGCCTTTGGCCTTTTTTTTTTTATTTTTTTATGAGATTCAGTGACAAACGAGCAGACAGACCACCTGATGGAAAGCATTACCTGTCGCCCATAACACCTACGGTTCATGCACTTAGGTTATAAGTAACAAAAATGCAGAACCACAGGTGCGTTGTCACTGTGAGGACTAAGATGATATGCCTCTTGCCTGTAATTGCGCTGGCTACCTTATCCTTCAAACCGGAACACAACAATGCAATCATTGTTGCTTGGCGGCAGAAATAGATAAGGTGGTACCCATCCAGTCGGACTTCTCAGGCTTGACAGAGTACTACCACCGGTAAATTACTTTTAGCGTCCGGCAATTCAGCCGGGCGTGAAGCCAGAAGCACAAAAAAAGTCTATCTTATATATTTAAACGAGCAATTCTTGTATATTTATATATTTATTTATTTATTTATTTATTTATACCAGCGATCTCGGAAACGGCTCTAACGATTGTGCTGAAATTTTGTATATGGGGGCTTTCGGGGGCGAAAAATTGATCTAAATTAGTCACATGTCTGGGAAAACGCGTGTTTTCGAGTTTTCATGTGTTTTTCTTATGCATTATTCTACGCAAAATTTAATAGCGACATCTATACAATTGTCTCAGTAACACTTAGTCACTTAATGTAAAATTATTTTTAAGCCAAATTAAAAAGAAAATTATTCTTATGGCGACATCTATACAACTGTCTCAGTAACACTTAGTCACTTAATGTAAAATTATTTTTAAGCAAAATTAAAAAGAAAATTGTTCTTATCGCGACATCTATACAACTTTCTCAGTAACACTTAGTCACTTAATGTAAAATATACAATCTTTCAAGAACTCCGAGCGAAGCTCGGTCGCCCAGGTACTATAAATAATGTACTAAACATTCAAATCCATCGACACCTTTCAGTATGAAAGAGTAACACACATACACATACAAACGTTTGCATTTATAATATTACCGTGGACCATTGATAAGAAATAATGTATAGAACAATTTGAAATTAATTAACCTCAATAAAGTAATTAATAGAGGACGCGTTCAATGAATTAATTATTTTTGCGTCATTTGCTCCCATTAAACCTATTAGCATTCCCAGTAGAGCAATATTTTTTTAAATATGACTTTTTAAAATGGTGATATGACCTCGTTTCGCTTCTTTTTACAGTGTTTTTGCTTCATGTTATTAAAATATCTTCTATTTTATTTAAAGTGGAAAAACTAAGGCACATGGATGCTCAACTTTAAACGTGTCAAGAAACATAGTTCTAAAGTAAGTAAACCTTTAACTTTTGAAGTATGAGTTGAAAAATTCAGACAAATATTGAGATAATCTCTTATCGTTATCAGTTTCATAATGCTTCTAACGAAGATTATTTTGAAAAAAATATTATGTCGAGCAGTGTTGATACATAGGAAATGTTCCATTTCACACGTTCAGCCGCAAAGTTAATTTTGTTTCTCTTAGTAATATAATGATATATGTACAACCTTATTTAGGCTATTAATAAAACAAATATAGAAGATGAGTTAATATTCTATTTTACTTTTAACGTGACAAATTAGTATATGAAAATAAAATACAAAAATGTTTCATGCTCTTCGGATCTCTTGGTGTGCGTATTCTTTCACTCAATATTTTTATCTGAGAAGTAAAAATCTGGACAAATGCGAGTCCGAGGGTTCCGTACAAATTCCGTACAAAACCTGTAAAGTACCTACAGAACCTATAATTTTCAAAATTTTTAATTTTTTGGAATTTTTCCTTTATTTGTGCTGTAAGACCTTGCTCTTTGCCAAATTTCGTGATTCTAGGTCAACGGGAACTGCCATATAGGTTTTCGACCCAAAACCTATAGGGTACTTCCGGTTGACCTAGAATTGTTAATTTTGGTTCAAAGCAAGGTTAAGTAAAGGAAAAATTCCGAAAAATAAAAAATGTCGAAAATTAAGGTAAATTTTGGTACTTACAAGTTTTCGCGGAAATCTAAATTTGCCCATATCTTTTTATTGTGTTGACTCAGGACTTTGATTTTTATACACCTAATAGGGATAGACTTTATTATCTGGTATAAATTTCAACTTGCTAGGTCCACCCATTCCTAAGAAAATCAGTGGTGACACACGAACAGACAGATGGACAAAAAAATGATCTTATACGGGTTCCCTTTTTACCTTATGAGGTACAGAACTCTAAAAACAAACAAGTAATGAATGAAATTTAAAACTGTAAAACGCAGACTATAATAGGAATTTATATGTTTTTACGTCCTCATTTAGGACGAGTATCATAAATATGCTTCATTTTTACCACTACATATGTAGCTGGTAAGTAGCCTGTCTGAAGGTAAGCAGTAAACGTAGCTTATGTATTAACCCTTGGGAAATTAATCGCGTGTTACCACATGAGGTGAAGGGATTGCACGAAAGGGATAATAAGTTGGTTTTGGGGTCTCTGGCTTTTTCTATGGAACCAACGAAACATTTTGGATCTTGCATAGATTTGCATGGGTGCTCCATCAGGAACAAAAAAATAGTTGAAATACATTTATCGATTTGTAATTAAAGCTTTTGTTAAATTAAAGGAGGAAAACTTGATTGCAAAAAGGTTATATGGTTTTAAAAAATACTTTTAATAAGGGAAAATTAAATAATGCGTTCGAAATCAAATTTGCGTAATTCCACTTATTATTGAAAAATTAGCCATTAGGTAATGGGTTTGAAATAGGTAGAGTTCCCAGATTGCGTTTTTGAAGTTATACTTCTTTTGGCGCGCTTGGAAAAAATATGAGCGTAAAATTTTTACGATGCGCGCGCATACCGACAGCCAAAAAGCGACATGATGAAGTTAGCTGAAAGCGACATGATAAAGTTAGCTGCGTTCCTTTTACAAACAGAGAGTTGGGACATATGGGATGAAATCTTTAGCTATTTTTGTTCTGTCACGCCAAAGAAGTACTCGTATATAACTTCTTACGTGCCTACATAATTACACACATACGTTTTTTACTTTTTAAATGCAATGTTTTTTACTCTTTGCAAGTTTTTTAACATCCTTAAAAACGTTCACTGAAATTTGTTTATTAAAATACAGAATAAATTTTGTCGTATTTAAACATAGCGATCGCAAAGTGTCGAACTATTTTATTTTATAAAAAATACATATTAATAAAATAAAATAATTCAACAGTTTTCGAATTAACACCACCTATCGTCTATTCAAGCAAATAAAAATAGCCCGAACAATAGTTCAGATTATAGCTGTCCAATTTCTTTGTATGGAATGGGGCATCTGTACTAGTAAAGTATTATGACATTTGTAAGAACGTGTGATAGTAGTTTCTAACGATGTCCAGCAGGTCTATTAATACACTCGCAAGGTATTCACACAAAGCAGGCGCCTATTACATACAAAACGTTTTCGAATGCATAATAATTTAAACTCTTAAATTAACCACGCTTTTTAACCCCACTTTCAAGTCCAATTAAAGGCATCATTCAAAGTTTCAGAAAACTATTTTTCACTAGCAAAACTCGCGGCTTCAATCGCGCTAAAACTACAACAAAAAAACTTTAAAAAGGTAGGTTTCATACAATTTTTCATCCATTATTTTATCTCCTTATGGGATGAATTACAAAAAACGCTAAAACACGTATTTATTTAATTGTATTAAAGAGCATTAATACCAAGTTTCAAGAAATTCTGATCATAAATATTTTTTGGGTTGTGTTATAACGTGTATTCCCGTGGGAATGAGATAATATCCCGCGGTAAAAAGTATCCCATATGTTGACCCAGATATCCAGCTATCATCATACCAAATTTCATCAAAATCCCTCCAGTGGTTTTTCCGTGCTGCAGTAAAAGACAGACAGACAGACAAAAATTCTAAAAACTATAGATTCGGTCTCTGTATAGATAATATAGTCTATTTCAATAAGATTTTCCAAAAAATATTTAAGGTACAGATTCGACTCAGTTAGAATTTTATTATATTATGTATAGATTAGTTATGTTGTCAAATGTTATTTTCTTGATATTTTTTGTAACTATCAAACAAGCATATTTAATAATATATAATACTAGCAGAACCAATCTATAAAAAAAAAGCTCTATGGCTTTATGTTATATAGCGACTCACCCTCGCTTCGCCCGGGTTAGTCCCTATGTATCTATATAATATATTATACATAGTTTTACAATAATGTATGGAAATCTGCCCATCGCTATAACGGCTTCAATAAATGGGCTATCTAATGCAAAAAGAATTTTTCAAATCGTATTAGCGGTTTCTGAGATTAGCGCGTTCAAACAAACGAAAAAAAACAAACATACAAACTTTACCTCTTTACAATATAAGTATAGATTATGATGTGTTTCTTTTTTTGAGTATAAATGACAAATCTTTCCAAATAATACAACAGCGTTTCGATTTATTTTTCCTCGTTACGTCGAATTAAAAAATCAAAAAACGTATTTGTGCTCCATAATATTACTAAGGACTCTATAAATATATGTATAGTATTAATGACGATTATGGTTTAAATAAATAAATAAATGAATATGTTGGGAAATTAACACACAACACCATCTAGTTCCATGGTTAGCAACGAGGCTTGTGTTATGGATACCAGACAGTTGATACACTACACATATATAACTTTAAATACATACATATTATAAATATGTTTATATTTATATGTACATATGTATTTAAACACATGACTGGAGAACAAACGTTCGTGCTTATCACACAAATGGATGCCCCCAGCGGGAATCGAACCCGTGACTGCTGGCACAGCAAGTAGGGTCACTACAAACTGAGCCAAACGTGTCGTCATCCTACTAAACTGGTTACAACCTACTGGTTTCCTACTAAACATTTTATTAAATGAAGTGTTATATTGTTTATTTGTTCCAAAGTGTCCCTTACTCCCTCTGTGACATCGAGCTTAGAAAAGGGTCAAGACTACTCAAAGAATTAGTCCACACTAGTGAGAGTAGTGTGGAATCGTGGTAAAGTCTTGGATTGTGTTACAGATTAATTATTGTGAAAAAGGATTTTATATTCTGAATTTATTTATGACTAGCTTCTACTGCAGTTTCGCTCATCAATAAATTTTTCATAACCATCAATAGTGCGAGAGACGTTGTTTTATTTTTGCAAGTGTCTTTTATTATGTTATGATTTACTCGTATCTATACATATAATATTACTCTCCTGATTTAAAATAAAAGCCTAATTGCGTTTCTGTAACAAGAAAAGGTTTATTTAACTTCTAGATTTAGAATTAAACTAATTAAATCTTTATAAAATACACTTACAATAAAACAAAATATTATCATACCTGTAACAATAAAAGGAACTACATTTAAAGCTTTTATTTAGAATCTCTTAATATTTTATTTAAACATATTATATAGATAAAAACTTAAAAAAATAAAATAAAAACCGACTTCCAGGCACTGAAAAGTAAAAAATAACTAAACGGGCGTTTTCATTTAGAATAGATACTTAATTAGAAATTTTCGAAGTCGGTGTGCTTTGATTTGTATCGACTGGCAATATTTACATTTTCACCTTCCAAAAGGTATTTTGGAGCAAATCCCGTGACTGTGTGTTCTGTTTCATTATATTTTTCTACATATTTCTGTGTTATAGTAGTCCATGCTGTTTTTTTATCACTTTCATTTATTTTGCATCTTACCTTGTTGACTAAAGTTTGATTTAGCCTTTCATTAAGTCCGTTTGAAAATGGTGTATCGACAGTTGTGAAAACCATTTTTATGTTTTCATTTTTTAGAAATTCTTTAAATTCTTTGGAATATATGCCAGGATATTGGTCCGTTAAAACCATATCAGTATCATAATTTTGGGTCACATTTTTTATTAATTTAATAAACTCACTGGCACTTTGATTTCTTCATGTGTGAATATAAGCATACCTTGTGAAATGATCAACCAGAAGATGTAAGTATTTTTTTGTTGACCGTGATCCTCCAAAGCCACCAATTACCATTGGTATATCAATAGATATTATATATATATATATATATATATATATATATATATATATATATATATATATATATATATATATATATTTATGAGTTACCAGACTGATATCGGACCGAAAACGAACCGTGATTGGCATAACAGTGTGGATCCGGCTTAATAGAACCGTATCATAACCGACCAACAGTAAAGATTTGGCATTAAAGGTGCTTTGTACATATTTTATGTTTCTAAACAGTTGTACATTGTATAAATAGTAAATATCAAATATATTACTATTAGTAAATTGTTATGAAGTAATATGATAAATAATCAAAACAAGCCTATTAAATATAATATAGCTACATAGTTCTATCATAGATTATATAATATTATTCTTCTACGTATTTTTTCTAAAATATAACATGATGTGTGTAACCTTTTTTCCTTTATAAACATATTTTTGTCCCGTTTCTTATTGTTTGACATAAATATTTATCAGATCTCTCCTAATTCAAAGTAACTTTTGTATGAAAACCTTGTGTAGTGAGTGTAAGTTTCATGGAGTTTGCCCTACTTGTTGGAATTTCGTTGGAAATACGCTCACGATATTGTGATTTGTTCAACAACCGTACTTTTGGATTTTTTTATTTTGCGAATTTTATTAACTGTAAGGGAAAAAAGTAATAATTAAAAAACCCAAAAAACCCAACTACTTAAAATCTGGAACTAAAGAGAAAGAAACAAAATGATGTAGAAATATAGATAGTATTATGCAGTCGGATACATACTTGTGTATATAGTAACACAGAAAAATTAAAATATCGCGGTTATCCGTCCAAAGCACCGGTGGACAATATTAGTGTCGTGTGTAGCGGCTATTATAAATTTTGAAGATCAAGTGAAAGCCTGTGAAAAACATCTCCAATCGTAGCAGGGGATGATGTACACCGCCAGTCTATTCGTGCCCACGTCTGGTGTCATAGACACGTACAGATTCACGCGCCAAGTCCCGTAGTGTAGTTATTATATCTTATATATTTAAACGAGCAATTCTTGTATATTTATATCTTTATTTCTTTATTTATTTATACCAGCGATCTCGGAAATGGCTCTAACGATTTCGCTGAAATTTAGTATATGTGGGCTTTCGGGGGCGAAAAATTGATCTAGATTAGTCTCATGTTTGGGAAAACGCGTGTTTTCGAGGATGTAAGCATCGTGGTCAAGCGGTCAAGGCGCAAGTTAGACAACACATATACCGGAATATAAAGTTTTTACTTTTGTTTTTTTTTTGTATTTATTCAAGTTTTTAGTTTTTTTTTATCTAAAAAATACGATATAACAAAAAAGAAATCCGAGCGAAGCTCGGTCGCCCAGATTCTAATTATGGAACGCGAAAATTTAAAAAGTTAAAATAACAAAAATCTACTAAAAACTTATGAAAACATGTTCATTTTATATACTATGATTGTTTTTAATTAATTCAAAGTGAATATGAACATAAAATATTAAAATAATGCAGCGAAAATGATACACAACACGTATTCGTATCGTCCGGAAATAGACGGAAGTGAAATGCTGCGTCGATATCATCCTCTCGGCTTGCATCGTAAGGGGATACATATATGTGAAAATGTATACGAAACTAGTGACTTGCTCTAGCTTCGCTTGCCTCAGTAACTAATCTATTACATAAAAAAAAATTGTAGTGCTTGTTTGTAATGTCAAAATGACAGATTTTCATTAGTAAAAATTGCATTTAGATGCACATAAAAGTATATACGGTACTTATAAGAAAAAAAAAAACAATTTTAATTTTTTTGTCTGTCTGTCTGTTCGTTTGTGCGTGTGCGTGTGTGCATGCGTGCGTGCGTGCTTGCGTGTGTGTGGTGTGTGTATGGTTTTGTGTATATATGCATATGCGTGTGCGTTCATGCGGTCCTATGTATTATTTTAATTCACAGGTGGTTAACGACTTGTTTTGTACATAAAAGAATTTAACTACATATTTCGTTACAAGTTAACCATTAAGTTAGTCCACATCTTTGCGATGTAACTTTTTATGTTAGCGCTTAATGAGCTCGATCTTGGTACACGTGTTTTTAATTGAGTTTTTCTTAGAAGAGGGAAAAGTTAATAGTCGAGTGAAAGATCTAAAGCGATGTTATACTAAAACAGTTAACGGGAGGACTTTATTTTAATTTAAAATTCAATAAAAAGTTAAAGTTAAACTTAGAGTTTAAAAAACTTAAATAATTACCACAGATTACTTAACCATATTTTATACTGCGTTATTACTATGTAATAACAAATTTCTTAAATTAGAAGTATTTATAATATATATATAATTTAAAAAAAATTCTAACTTAGTCGAATGTGCACATTAAATATTTTTTGAGAAATCTTATTGAAATAGTCATTATTATCGATACAGAAGTCGAATTTATAGTTTATAGATTTTTTGTCTGTCTGTCTGGAAATGCATCACGACTAAACCACTGGACAGATTTTGATAAAATTTGGTATGATGATAGCTGGTTATCCGGGTCGACATATAGGATACTTTTTACTGCGATAAAATATCTCATCTCTGATAAATCTATACTAATATAATATGAATATAAATCTATACGAGCGGAGCGAGGGTGAGTCGGTAGTTAATATATAAATATCACAATTTCATACAAACTTTGAACCCCGTTTATAATTTTTTTAAAGGTTTGATTTCTACTGTGAATATCTAAATCCTATGACCCTACAGCGCCCTATGTGAAAATGTACCTGTAAAATTTCAAGTTTGTACCATTTAAACTTTCTGAGAATTCGTGATTAATCTGTGAGGAAGTGGTATTCACTTTTCATAATATAAACACATACATATGTATTTATAGAAGAGATATTCATATAATGCACACATTTGTGTGTAGAGACATAAGGCGCAGGACGTTTCACCACACGAAGGCGGGCTGTTTCAGAATACAGCTTTACAAGGGATTACACATTTAGTAGCGTATGTACATATACTGAATGCATAAGCTTAGAGCTTGAAATGACTAGGTTTTCTCATTAAGTCTACTCTTTAAGTTAATAAATGGACTTTTTATTAAGTTTTAGTAGCTAGTATAAGAGAAGTTTCTACGTAGTAGGAACGCGTATTACCCTATACAATTTACGCGTCTATACTAATATTATAAAGAGGTAAAGTTTTGATTTTGTGAGTTTGTGAGGTTGTAGGGGGTAATCTCTGGATCTACTGAACCGATTTAGATGAAATGTAAGAAGATAGTTTGAGACCCTGGGAAGGACATAGGATACTTTTTATTTCGACAATCATCCCTTAAGGGGGTGAAAATGGGGATGAAAATTTGTATGGAGATCAACCTAAGAGCGAATCCGAGCGAAACGAGGGTGACTTGCTAGTCTATAATATGTTGATATTACTCTACTCTCTTACTCTACTATATTGTCAAAAACTCTGTATGCTTACACAGATATATTATCTACATTCATATTTATATATTATAATTTCATGGTTACAAGTAGTTTTATAGCTATAGTTTTGGTTTATTTATTTTAGTCATAAGCAGTGGTAGTCCACTGGTAACGCGCTCACTTGGGAAACCGAGTGAAGCGGGTTCAAATTCTAGGTAATCATTTCCAACATGATTATCACTTGCTTTACGGTGAAAGAAAACATCTTGAGGAATCTACTATGTCTGAGAAAATCTAGCAAGTTTTCGAAAGACATGTAAAGTCCGCCAACTCACACTTGGTCAGCGTGGTGAACTATGGTCTAATCCTTCTGGCATTGTAGGGAGGCATTGGGACGTTAAAAAGGGCTGAATACGTGGATATACAGTCAGTGTAACTGTTGAATGATAATGCCTAATATCGAGAACTGGGCTGTGGATTTGATTCTCACGTCAGTTGACTGTGATTTCGGGGCCTGGAACTCTCATAGTTATCGTGATAAAAGAGAAAACCAAATAACGGATATAGGTTTACTATTTTGTCTGTCTGCAAAAGTAAATATTTGAAGATGAAAAGTTTTTTCCTTTGCTAATAAGACGCTTTTTAACCTCTCCGGTTTCTTTAGAGGTTTTTCAGAGTTGAATTTTCAACGATCCTTTTTATTGCCTGTACCTGAGTCCAAGTCATAGTTGTTTAAAATTCGTTAGTTTTCTTAACTCATAGAATTTCTATTTTCAGTTTTCAATTTAAGGATTTTCTTTCTGTCTTTCATTATTTGGAATTTACACAACTATATTTATAAACAAAATATGTCATTGGTTTTAAATTGATTGTATTTAACACTATGGTATGTTTTACCGGTAAGTATGGGATAGATAGACTATATAATATGATATATAGCCTATAGCCTTCCTTAATAAACGGGTTATCTAATGCAAAAAGAATTTTTGAAATCGGATTAGTAGTTCCTGAGATAGCGCGTTCAAACAAACAAACTAACTCTGCCTCTTTATAATATTAGTATGGATAGGCTACTTTTATCCCAGGAAAGATAATATATCCTAGGATGTGGGATAAGGATAGAATAATAAAGGTTTAACAAATTTTAAGGACATTTTTAGTAGCGGGCAAAGAAAATTGTTGAGAGTAGCTTTCTTTGAGATCTTTGCATACAAACGGAACAGCGGCTGATTGTGCTTTTAAAATAAATAATAAACAGATAATGCAATACTTTTCAGAATCGATTTTTACGAAACTTGGGTTATATATTAACAATATCATGTGATATACCTTAAATAAATTTTATTATTTTAATAAATTTATTTAACATGAAACTTTTAGATGTACTTTTAAAAATTAAATTTCTTAGGCCATTTTTAATCGACGTAAGGCGTATCCTTCCTCCCACACACATTTATTGATCGCATTACTGAGATTCTACAGTAAAATAGCATAATTTCCTCAAGAAACCTATTTCCGGTAAATTATTATAGGTTTCATTGCTTCGTATCCGCCTACATAGGATTTGTCTACAATCTACATAGACCACTTTGTTCTCGTAATTATGATACTAAGTACGGCTTATTCTAAGTTACTTAACGTCGATTATACTAGCAGCTAGAGATTAAGTTTCAAAAAAAAAAAGAAAAAAAAAAACAAATAAATAAAAATAAATAAATATGTTGTGACGTTAACACACAGCACCATCTAGTTCCATGGTAAGCTATGAGGCCTGTGTTATGGATACCAGATAGTTGGTACACTACACATATATAACTTTAAATACATACATATTATAAATATAAATACCCATGACTGGAGTACGAACATTCGTAATCATCACACAAATGTATGACACCAGCGGGACTCGAACCCGCGGCCGCTGGCACAATAAGACTACAAACTGAGCCAAACGTGTCGCCATTTTACTACGCTGTTAGATAATATGTTAATATGAATGTACTGTTAAAATTTTAGCGTTTTGGTTAGGTCTGAACAATGATAAAATTGTCAGGATAAGCATTTTATATGTATGTCAAATCGTGATCACTTTTTTCGTAGCCTATTTGGAAAAAAAAATTTGAGCGGGCGATCGAATTTGTGACTTTTGAAGAAAAAACACTGACTACAATACCAGATAAACGTTACACTACTAATTATTATCTATACTATAATAATATTATAAAGCTGAAGAGTTTGTTTGGTTGAACGCGCTAATTACAGGAACTACTAATCTGATTTGCAAAATTCTTTTTGCGTTGGATAGCCTGTTAACTGAGGAAGGCTATAAGCTATATATCATCCTGGAAAAATGTACGGTTCCCGTGGGATAGATTTCTTTTTTTATAATTATTTATAAAGTAAAAAAAAAAATGTGTACAAATTTTACCACTTAAAATAAGAGCAATTATTTCTGTTGCAAGTGCATTTTAGTATGTTTCGTTAGAAATAGATTGAATAAAACATGAGTTAGAATATTTTTAGCATTTTGATTTTTTACTTTGAAATATTTTTGAACTGACGATATATGTACATAGGTTATTTTTTGTTTGAAACGGTCACTTTTATTTATATAAGTATATTTAATTTGAAAATATTAAGACTCTTTGTCTACTTTCGAATTTGGGCGAAGAGATTTTATTTTATTTATTTATTTATTTATTTTAAAATAATCACTAAGGAATTACTATTATTACTTCATTTTAGGTAAATAGTAAAAAAAAAAACCTCGTATAATTCCTAAGTATTTTTTGCTTCAAATCAATATTCCCATCCAATATTCTGACAAATATGTCAGGATAAAAATGTTCTATCGATCTAAATCGGCTAAAAAACAAACATTTATAAAACTTCATGTATTTTTGCATGTTCGAAGTAAGAAATAGTAATTAGTCTATACTAATATTATAAAGAGGTAAAGTTTGTGAGTTTATGAGGTTGTAGGGGGTAATCTCTGGATCTACTGAACGGATTTGGAAGAAATTGGGTAAGGAGATAGTTTGAGACCCTGGAAAGGACATATTTTTTTCCCGGAAATCTGCCCTTAAAGGGGTGAAAATGGGGATGAAAGTTTGTATAGGGACTCAACTTAGGGACGAACCCAAGCGAAGCGAGGGCGAGTCGCTAGTTTTTAATAAAAAGTTTCACCGATTTAAAAATCACTTTAAAAGTAATTCTGTCATTAAGGGTGTCATTTTCCCCTCGATATTTATAGAAGGAACCCCATTACCTATAAAAAATCTAAGAAAATCTATTGCAGATATCACGTAATATAACACACAATACACACAAAAAACAATTTCCTATTTCTTACATTTACGCGAATATTTGACATTTTAAATAAAACTATATTTTTGAATTTTTTATCGGATTTATTATGATTTTTGGTTCCCGACGTTTCGAATGATTTACAGTAATCATGGTCACGGGATCTCTCAAATTCGAAATTTCGAGAACCAAAAATCAAAATAAATCCGCGAAAAAATCCGAAAAGATAGTTTTATTTTAATTTTTTTCTTTTTTGAAGTCGGCAAAAATGAATGAAGATTGCCAGACATAGCATGGCGATTTGATGTTTAAATATAATAAATCCTGCTGTCATAAAGTAATAGTCCCTTATCACGCGAACACTATTGATATCTACTACCTTTGTCGTGTTCTAATTAATGCTCTTATAATTAACTGTGGAAAAATATTTCAACGATGGCTCATCTAATGTTGATTTCATAAAGATTTTATTCAGATCTATGGTAACATTGTTATCCGATCTTTGCAGTAACTTTTGGTAACAAGTAGGTACCAGAAGACCTCCTTCCTTCCTTATTGTATTATTAGTGACTCACCCTCGCTCCGCGCGGGTTCGTCTCTAGGAACTTTTTAACAGTTAGTATAGATTTTTCAGAGATTAAATGTTTTCCTGCAGTAAAAAGTATCCTATATGTTGACCTCGATAACCAGCTATGATCATACCAAATTTCATCAAAATCCGTCCACTAGTTGTTCCGTGTAAAAATTGTAAAAACTATAGATTCGACCTCAAATAAATATTCAACGTACAGATTCGGCTTAGTTAGAATTTTTTTATATGTATAGATGAAACGGTTTTTATAATTATTTTTTTATGAATAAATTATTATATGTCAAGGACAGAATTTTCTTGAACGGACCACCATTGAGGTATCCTACTAAACCTACTAAACAAAAATTTCTTAATAAATTGATATCCTTCTTTTATCAATCGACTAGCGACTCACCCTCGCTTTGCTTCGGGTTTGTCCCTAGACAAAAACTAATCTATCCCACGGGACCCGTACACTTTTCTGGGATGATATCAATCAAACCTCAGTCAACGGGCTATCAAATGCAAAAAGAATTTTTCAAAACGGATCAGTAGTTCCTGAGATTAGCACGTTCAACCAAACAAACAAACAAACAAACTCTTCAGCTTTATAATATTAAGTATAGATTAATAATAACTAAACAAAAGATTGTCTGATTATGAGTTAAAATAATAAAACCTTAATAGCCAGCCCTAAGATTTTATTTATTCTATGATTTTATTAAAGAAAAAAATTGTTTGCTTTTTATTTGTTTGAACGTACTACTTGCTGAAGTTACCAGTCCAGTTGAAAAATTCTTTTCTTACATTATGCAACGAAATAACATATATCATGTGAATATTGTATATAAATAAACTATGCGAGCAAAATAGCATGTAAAAGTTCGAGAATATAATAGTAAAGTTTTATAAGTACTGCAAATTACTTGCATATCTTTAAATTATAAGATAAATGTTTTTCATTAACTCAATTATAACCCGATTGAATACAAAAGCAAATCAACAGAACTGTTTTATTCGTACTTAATTATACAGTTGTAACTAGCGACTCAACTAGTCTTCGTCCCTTGGTACGCAATGTTGATCCGGATTTTCTATAAGGAGTAACTTAGGCTACTTTTATTTTAGAAAAAGAATTAGGGTTCCGCGAAAAAAAATTAAAACCCATGAAATTGTGAACAAAATCCGCGACGACGTACGCATCCGAGCGAAGCGAGGGTAAATCGCTATATAATTTAAATGAATATCTTAGGAGTAGCAAGCTAATATTTATGTATAAACTGCGAAAACGTACCTAGGGACGAACGCGAGCGAAGCGAGCGTGAGTCACTAGTAGATAATATAAATTATTAAGCACTTAAATAAATAAATGTGAAGTAATAACCAACAAACTCAATATAATTTTTAATATTTATGATATTGTAGAATCGCAAAATGTGGTTTGTTACGTGGATTTTTTGTTTTATACTTTTCAAGAAAAACTTTATTTTATGTCTTTCAGCCAAGTATACCGACCTAAGCCAATTTCTGATTTTTTAAATATCTTTTTCTACAAGAGTTTTCATCGCATGTAATTGTTTTTAGTTTATATTTTCGACGAAACAAGGTTATTTATTTTTCTTTATCAAGGGTAAGGTAGTTCTAGAAATTTGAATTTTGTAGCTTCTCGTAAAAAATGATATTTATCAAAAAATTTATACTATGATTGTCTTGTATTATCGTAAAAACAAAATGGCGTTACCGTAGTGTTTTCGTTAATAGCTAATAAATAAATATGTTGGGACATTAACACACATTACCATCTAGTTCCATGGTAAGCTACGAGGCTTGTGTTATGGATACCAGATAGTTGATACACTACAATGGTGGGCTGGAGTACAAACATTCGTGCTCATCACACAAATGAATGCCCCCAGCTGGAGTCGAACCCGAGACCGCTGGCACAGCAAGTAGGGTCACTACAAACTGAGCCAAACATAAAAAAAGTAAGTAAATAATGAATATGTTATGTATTTGCGAAATTATTGTCATGTTTTTTATTTGTTGCAAACTTTTAGCTCATCTCTTGAAATAATAAAAGTACGCCATAAAAGTCCTCAAAAAGATGTATACATTTTTATATTATTCAAACTCTAAGAAACTTCGCTAACATTCGTACGTCTATAAAAACATGAATAACTTTATGGAAAATGCAATTTAAAGTTTTCAGCTCGTTAGACAACATTATGACTATCTGGTACAGTGGCAGTGAAGCCGTCTATATGTATACATACATATATAGATAGCAGGTTTTATGTCTAGTCTAGGGACATTTTTATTTTACATCTAGCGACATGCCCTCGTTTCTATCGGGTGAGTACCTCGATGCGTAACAGTAGTCTATGAGTTACTCCAGATTATAGTCGTAGTAACAAACATACATACATACACACTTTCATATTTATAATAGTTAGATGATGGTAAGTGGAGATACGACCTGCGTGATGCATACCGAAACTTTAGCCCGTGTACGTTTGGTTTCAAGAGCTCTGACAATGACACATCATACTGCTTCTCTAAGTGATTATATTATAAGGTGTTTTTGTATTCATGTCCCTACTATATTGTATGGGGTTTTTATTTTATATGGGTTACTGTATGGGATTCAAGTAAACTTATTATAATTATCATCTTTATAAAGCTTATGTGAATCTTTTGAAATGTTTATATTTCATAATCAATAACGACATGAATGAATCTGCGATCTAATTATTACCGGACAAAAATGAGCACCGAGTCAAATGATCTTTAGTAGTCGTAGCTTAAAACTAAACTATTTCCCATATGACAATAATATATGTATGACCTAGTTTTTGTCTATGATCCTGCTCTGTAAAATCATACAAAATATCCTCAAATTAATAAAATTTTCTAAGCAATGGCAAAAAATATTTTTTGTATTAGTTATAGAGAACAACCCCTATATGCAAATGTGTCTACTATATACAAAACCCCTATATACACAACACTCAACATAATAATGCGAAATTGGCTAATTTTTTGTGTTCATTAAATACAATAACATTTATCATTCAGTAAAATTCCAGTAATCTACATAGAAAGCTGCAATATATTTCATATTTGGTCTCACACAAAGAGTTGTACTGTATTCAAACAATTTTAAGTATCATAGAACCTCTACAGTTCTGAGGAAAGTTCATACATTTCAACTTTGCTTTTAATACATCTAGTGGTTTTTGTTATGTGTGAACTCTAAACATACTCGACCAAAGTTAATTTTATGTATAGCTTAAGGATAATGAATTAAGTTTAATCAATATCTACACAAAGTAATATATATATATATATATATATATATAGTAGTAGTATATTATATATATATATATATATATATATATATATATATATATATATATATATATATATATATATATATATATATATATATATATATATATATATATATATATATATATATATATATAGTAGTTCCTGAGAAACAAACAAACTAATTTTTCCTATTTATAATATTAGTATAGACTAGTAATAAACCATGCTTCTCTCGGGAACGGCTATTAAGTAGTAGTCCTGAAGTAGCTTATGTGCTACTTCAGGACGATGACGTCTATTTTTATACAAAACTTTATCCAAATCTGTCCAGTCGTTTAGCGTGAAGAACAAACATATACCCGAACACATACAAACTTTTTCGAGTATAATTGTAGTATTTAACAATGCATATAAATATTATAAATGGACAAGCGTGTTTGTTTGTATGACATTTTTATCTTTAACACGTATTTTTAAGCTGCAACATATTGACGTCATTTCTTGATCAAATTCAAAAAAAGGAGTTGTTCGATGCATAATTTTGTTGTGTGATGTCTTCGACAATACATAGTTGATGGTTTTTCAAAATACTTTTTTAATTAATAGTTTATACTTTTAAGGCAATTCCATCTTAATTTCAAGAATAATTCTTGGGCATTTTAAATCTATGCTACGAGTGATGTTATAAAGAGGAAAGATTAGTTTTTTTTTAGTTAGTTTGTTTTTTGGTTTGTTGTTTGTACTGAATAGGCTCCGAAACTACTGGACCGATTTAGATGAAATTTGGTAAGAATATAGTTTGAGATCCTGGGAATAACATAAGATATTTTTTATTCCAGAAATCATCCCTTAAGGGGGTGAAAATGGGCATGAAATTTTGTATGGGGAATCAATGTGGTATTTATAAGCCGGAACGGTACACCATGGTACAATAATCGATACAGCCTTCTAGGCACCATCACCGCCTAGCCGGACTTCTTTGTCTTATTTTCGATAAAAATACCATGAACTATAGAAGTAGAGTCAAATTACTTTAAAAATATTTATATGAAAAAGTTCTACAAAAGAATTGAAAACCTTCTATAAGGAATTTTAAATTATTATTCATAGTGCAAGATGACTTGAAGGACCTGTATAATATTATACTTATATAATAACGGCGGATGCACTTTGACTCGCCCTCTTGTATCTTCGTCTGGTCTGGTTTTTTATATTACAATTTTTCTAAAAATGAAATGAGAATTGTATGAAATATAACATACAAGTATTTATAGATTATAATATAAGGAATTTGATTGTTTAAATTATTATTTTAATATAGTCTCGTTCGTATACTTTATCTATTAAAATTCTGAGTTAAATCTGTTATCTATACTAATATTATAAAGAGGTAATGTTTGTTAGTTTGTGAGTTTGTAGGGGGTAATCTTTGGATCTACCGATTGAGATGAAATTTAGTAAGAAGATAGTTTGCGACCCTGGGCAGGACATTGGATACATTTTATCCCGGAAATTATCCTTTAAGGGGGTGAAAATGGGGATGAAAGTTTGTATGGGGTGTCAACCTAGGGACGAATCCGAGCGAATCGAGGGTGAGTCGCTAGTATTAAATATTTTTTGGAAAATCTTATTGATTAGTAGTAGTAGTCATTATTATCGATACAGAGGCCGAATGTATAGTTCTTAGAATATTTGTTTGTCTATCTGTCTCTCTATTTGTCTGGAAACGCATCACGAGAAAACCACTGGACAAATTTTGACGAAATTTGGTATGATGATAGCTGGTTATCCGGGTCAACATATAGGATACTTTTTACTGTGATAAAATATCTCATCTCAGAGAAATCTATTCTAAGCGTTAAAACGTTGTTATATATACTTCTTCATTTTTTTAGATATGATAATATAGGCTCAATAAATTGCGTTTTTCAATCCCAACCCTTATTTGTATGGGTTATAACAATATGATTCCACGTATAAAAATAGTAACGGTAATTGAAATATATTTAGGTAAACATGATTGTTTTGTTGTTATTATACTGAAAATATTTGTACAAATAAATAAAATTGAAGTATCTGTTTGTGATGTCAAATACAGCTTTTTTCTAAATGGATATGCAAGTATAAATGGTATTTTTAAGAAAAAAAAGAAACTATTTTTAAAACGTTTGTCCATCTGTCTGTCTATTTGTTCCGGCTTATCTCCGAAATGACCGATGGACCGATTTTGACGAGACTTTTACTGGTAGATAGATAGCTGATGGTATAGCTTTTATTTTGGAAAAAAATATTTGGGTTCCGCGCAAAAAATTAAAACCCTTGAAATTGTGAACAATATCCGCGTACCTAGGGACGTATTCAAGCGAAGCGAGGGTAAGACGTTAGTAATTTAATAAAGCTAAAAAACCTTGCTTTTGACCAAATGAATGCATGAATCAAATAACTCTAAATTCCATGTTTTTTTTAGTTGCCATGGAAAAGTTCATTTATCCACCTCCTGGATCCACCATCAGAACACCTCTATTGCTTCAAAATGAGTATTTCACTTATAAAGTTTTAACGGGTAGAACAATCAACAATTGATTTAATTAAACTTCTTAGATACGATTATATATATAATTAGTTTAAGTTAAGTGAAGTTAATAAAATTGGTAACATACTGCCAACGTTATCGGTAATATGATTGATTTGATTTAAAATGATTTTCCCATACAACGCTTTGACTAATTAAGTGAAAGCGTTTTGATCACGTTCATGGCTACGAGAGATTATTGCTTGAAATTCGAACACAGATATAGAATATCATAAAAATACATCAATAGGGTATGATAACGAAAATTGATTCATTTATGACTTGCAGTACCCGCGGCTTTGCCCGCGTCCAAGCTTCCGATCTCTGCCAAACTTCACAGGATCACCCACTGGGTTAATCTGAAGAATTCCTGAAAATTTCATCAGAATCGCTCCAGCCGTTTTGGAGTCCATAGGGAAACATACACATCGATTTTTATATCTATACATATAATAAAATTCTAACTAAGCCGAATCTGTACATGAAATATTTTTTGGAATATCTTATTGAAATAGACATAGGTATCGATATAGAGGCCGCATCTATAGTTTTTAGATTTTTTCTGTCTGTCTGTCTGTCTGTTCCCGCATCACGGAAAAACCACTGGAGGGATCTTGATGAAAGATTTATGATAGTTGGTTATCCGGATCAACATATAGGATACTTTTTACTGCGGGAAAATATTTCCCGTTTCATCTTTGAGAAATCTATACTAAACGTTAAAATGTCAGTAGGAACGGGACTCGGGGCAACGAACCCGAGCGGAGCGAGGGTGAGTCGCTAGTATATGAATATTTTCTTAGTCGAAATTTTGAAGTCAATGTACATTTTTTGTTAAAAGTAAAATAAATATCAAACTATAGTTGCATAACAAATAACTCATTAGTGTTTTTTATGTAACATCGCCAACAAAGAAAGAAACAAATGGCCTCGACTTAAAAAAACATTTACTCTTGTTTAGAAATTGGTTAAATAACAGTTTAAAATATATTTTTATCTAATAATTACACCTTACTTAGTAATTCCATTGTAAAGGTCGCACGCAGACCAAGTCTCGTTTGGTCGATACTGTACAAGTACTAGTTTATAGCTCAAGACAGTTTTACAGTTAAATATTTTATGTTTTGAACTCAAAAGATGACTCAGTACTAGTTAAGCACTTAAAAGTTAATTGGTGTTTGTCTGGGAGTTTATTTTTAGCTGTTACTATTGTTATATATTAGCGAGTCACCTTCGCGTCGGGGGATCGTTCTTGGATGCAAAACAGGTAGCCTTGTGTTACAGGTCATAGTCTACTGTGTACAAAATTTCATCAAAATCGGTCAAGCCGTTTCAGCTTGAAGGAGCAACAAAAAGTACATATGCATATGTATACGTACGTACTTCGGGTAAATTAAAACGATACTTCAAGTAAAATAGGGTTTTTATACGTGTTTATGTGCATATATAATAATAATAATAATAAGCCCTTTATTCCAAACTGTATGTTTGTGTGCGTTTATAGAAAATGTTTTATTTATAATAAGTCATGTCATGTCATGTTTTAGTATGTCTCGTAGTTCGGTGTGCCTCTTGGCATAGGCCTCCTCTAACATTTTCCATTGCGATCAGTCACAAACCACCTTCCTCTAATGGTGTCCAGCTGTCAGTTTTATGTCATCCTCCCATCTGGCTTGTGCATATATAGTATACATTGAATTTGATTCTTTTAATAAGAGCACGCGTAGTATTATCATATAAAGTTCGTGAAAATAGTGTACCCTGCAAAGAAAGATAGGGAAGAAACACGTTTGGCTCAGTTTGTAGTACTTTCTGTGACAGCGGTCGCGGGTTCGAGTCCCGCTTGGCATTCATTAGTGTGATGAGCACGAATGTTTGTACTCCAGTCATGGGTATTTATATTTATAATATATATGTATTTAAAAGTTATATATGTGTAGTGTATCAACTATCTGGTTTCCATAACACAAGTCTCGTAGCTTACCATGGAACTAGATGGTGCTGTGTGTTAATGTGCCAACATATTTATATATATTCGATTGAAGCGGGTGTTGCAAATCCGGATGTCGCACCACTGATGTTTTCCATGTGAGAATCATTTATTACCACTTGCTAATACGAGGAAGTAAAACGTCGCGAGGAAAGCATGTTTAAGAATAAATAACTAGTTTAGAAAGACGAGTGAAGTCTGCCAAACTGGACTTGGCCAGCGTGTTGGACTATGGCCTGATCCCCCTTGTATTGAGGAGATGCCCACCTCCAACAGTGGGACGTTAAATACTAAATTATTATTATACCACATGAGACCAACTTGCATTTGTTTTTTTATTATCTTCAATTTCTATGTTGTTTTTTACACTAATGGTGTGTATTTTGTTGATTTGTTTTTTTGTGATTGAATATATACTTATTTAATTACTTTATATAGTATATTGTAATATTATTCCACGAAATTAATTAATTAATAATATGTCAGTTCATCGGCGCTCACTGGGGGAGGACTTTGTTCAGCAGTGGACGGCGATAGGCTGATTGATTGATGTCAATCCAAGACGCACAAAGTCTAATGTGGGTTTAACCTATCAGAATAAAAAGGATAGAAATATGATTTTTATATGAATAGAAAGAGCACGAGATACTTAATTAGGCTAATTAAGAAATTGTTAATTGGTCTGATCTTAAAGCGCGATTGTTGGACACAATGCCTTCCTATATTGCATGAATCGATCATTTAGTAACATTATAAAATGCAAATTAAAATTGCTAGTTTTGGATTTAACTCTAAATGTCTTGCATTAACTAAATTCACACATAAATATTCGTAGTTCAACGACCTAGACAGACAGACTGTCAACATATTTGGCAGTACGTACATATAGCAAAGCCAAGATTGCCCTAAAACGATCGCAGTTAATAATATTTTAGCATTTACAATACGAATTATTATGTACTTTCTAATTGTACATATGTATAAGCATATTAAAGCAACGATGTCTAGATTATATATATATATATATATATATATATATATATATATATACTCGTATAATAAAATTCTGAGTCGAATCTGTACATTAAATATTTTTTGGAAAATTTTATTAAAATAGTCATTATATAGATGATGTTCTCCTGACCGATTCCGGCCACGGCGGCCAATCTCATTGAGACCAGCCAACTGCGCAGGAGATATTATAGTGCACAAGTGTACGCGCGGACACAAGTGCACTCTCTATTCCTGTCACTCTCATACTCCGGTGGGACGACCTTACCGGTGGTAGGACTCTGTCAAGCCTGAGGAGTCCGACTGGATGGGTACCACCCCCTTATCTATTTCTGCCGCCAAGCAACAATGATTGCATTGTTGTGTTCCGGTTTGAAGGATAAGGTAGCCAGCGCAATTACAGGCGAGAGGCATATCATCTTAGTCCTCACAGTGACAACGCACCTGTGGTTCTGCATTTTTGTTACTTAAAACCTAAGTGCATGAACCGTAGGTGTTATGGGCGACAGGTACTGCTTTCCATCAGGTGGTCTGTCTGCTCGTTTGTCACTGAATCGAATAAAAAAAAAAAAAAAAAAAAAAAAAAGACTACTCGACACCACCGGTGAGAGTTAAGGCGCAGGACCGACGGCTTTATGTGCTCTCCGAGGCACGGGGGTGTAACACCGCCAACTTCCCAACTCCGGGCTGTTAGTGAGGCTTACTATACAGAAAGACTCAATAACTAAACTTGGCCCGACCCGGGACTCGAACCCAGGACCTCAGGATGTGCAGCCGTACATACTAGCCACTACACCACCGAGGCAGTATATAGATACAGAGGCAGAATCTATAGTTTTTTAATTTTTTTGTCTGTGTGTCTGTGATCGCATCACAAGAAAACCATGGACAGATTTTGATGAAATTTGGTATGATGATAGCTGGTTATCCGGGTCAACATATAGGATACTTTTTACTGTAGGAAAATACTTCATCACTGATAAATCTATACTAAACGTTAAAATGTAAGTAGGGTAGGGTAACGAACCAAAGCGGAAGGATTGTGAATCGCTAGTAGAAATACCATTCATAAGATTTGAGTTTAATCAAATAGTGTCAGTTTCCCCGCTACAGTAGAGAAAGCTGCGTTGTTGTAGTGGGCAGTAAACCGTTACATAAAAAGGCGAGTTTTGATTTACCAAGAAAATATATTCTAGATGCTACATGTAAATACGTTAGTCATTATTAATAAATAACTGGGCGACCGAGTGTGCTCGGCGTTTTCCGGAAAAGATGCAAAAATTGCGTTTTTTTGAGAAAATACACCTATATAGATAAACTAAAAAATCTAAATACAAAATTTGATCCAAATCGTTAGAGCTGTTTCCGAGATACACGAAATATAAATTTATATACATATATGTGTATACAAGAATTGCTCATTTAATATTACAAAATATATTAAGCCCTTTTTTCTTTTAATATTCTTCATGTGTGTTTTCTTTATCTGCATACATACATATTTACTCAATCATATTAAAAATCAGATATGCGCTTGAAAATCTTAGGGGTACGAGATTCGGGATTAAACCCGTTTACTTGGATTTTCAAGCGAGCTTCTTAATAATTGTCTACGATTTTTTATGTTATTATTGACAGTACAAATATTTATCTTGTGTAATAACTCAAAGTATCTAAATTTAATTTTCTTTCTTTCTTACATCTATATTAGATGAAAGAAATAGATGCAAAAGTGTGTGATTGCTCCACGGATTTGTTGAAGTTCAAAATGGGGATAACTTATATCCTGGATTAGCGCATAAACATTTAATTGTTTTTAAAAATAAATTGGTTTAAAAAAAATTATGGTGTAAAATCTAAATAACTCCTTATAAACATACATTACATGAAATTAAATAATGTATATATTTCACGAAAAGGTAGTATGTATGCAAACTAACTAATTTAGAAAAAGTTAAGTAAGAAAATAGAGAAGTATTGTTGTATTTTAATACAACAATACTTCTCTATTTTCTTACATTTTATTAGTCTGTGTTTTGTTGTTAAAAAGATTTTAAATTAAATTAACAATTTAAAAAAAAAACCGTCGACACTACTAGTCAAGCCCTTTCATTTGATACATATTTAGGGGGTTGTGAAAAAAAATGTGATTTGCCATTTTGTGGCGGCGGCCATCTTGGGCCGATTTTCATCAAACATAGCTAAGAGCACTCTCGACTAATTCACCTTTCAAGCAATAAAATCGAAATCGATTCAACCGTTCAGGAGCTATGACGCCACACACAGACAAGTTAAACTTATAACACCCCATCGTTTTTGCGTCGGGGGTTAAAAATAAATAAACTTAAAATATAGGAAACGTAAGACATTTGTATCTATACTTTGGGCGAGACTTGGTAAAATCAATATTATAATGATTGTTCTTTTCTCCACCTGGCACCAGTTGATCGAAATAGACGAAATAAACATTTACACCACTTAATCGAAGGTTATATTATACTAGCGACTCACCCTCGCTTCGCTTCGGGTTCGTCCCTCTAGGGAACAAAAACAAATTTATCCCACGGGAACCGTACATTTTTCCGGGATGATGCCTATAGCCTTCCTTTCAATATTAGTATAGATTACTTTCTAACTATGGCCTGATCCCTCTCGTATTGAAGGGAGGCCCGTGTCCAGCAGTGGGACGTTAAAAAGGGCTGAATTCTTTCTAACATTTACGCAAATATTTAACATTTTAGATAGAACTATCTTTTGGGATTTTTTCGCGGATTTATTTTGATTTTTGGTTTCCGACGTTCTCAATGCTTTACAACAATTATGGTCACAGGAGAGAATCGCTCCTGTTCACACTTTATATTTTTAAACTTCTAATTCTGACAATTACATATAACATTCTGTATACGACACCATTGTCGTAAGATCGATTGAAACGAGACATGTGAAATAAAAATAACGTCTGACTGTCTGTTTGAGCTAGATAAGAACTTTTAATACTGGCTTTTGCCGTTACTGACATATAAGAAAAGTTTTTACTGGAAAACTTATTTGTTATATTAAAAATTATGTAACAGTGGAGTATGTTATAGTATTTCCTACTATTTTAGTGATTTTTTGCATGTGATAAAACTTTATCACACATAGTAGCAACTTACTCTTGCTTCGCTCGGGTGTGCCTCTAAGTACGCGGATTTTGCTTAGAATTTCATGGGTTTGAATGTTTTTGTGCGGATCCCTAATTCTTTTTTTAAAATAAATGTAGTCTAAGTTACTCCTTATAACATCAGCTATTTTCCAGTGAAAGTCACGTAAAAATGTCCAGCTGTTTCAGAGATTAGACGGAACAAACAGACAAAAATGTTAAAAATTGATTTTTTTCTTATAACTACCGTATGTATGTTTTTTTTTTTTTTTTTTTTTTTTTTTTATCGTATTCTGAATTAGTGCTTGACTACGCTCCACCTGATGGTAAGTGCTAGCGCAGTCGTAGATGGTAAGTCGCACTAATTCAGTAGCCACCTATTCACTCTTGCTTTGAAGACACCCATATTGTAAACGGACGGAAACACCGACGCAGGCAGGTTGTTCCAATCCTTAGCCGCACGTATAATAAATGACGTAGCAAAACGCTTCGTCCGGACGGGTGGAATGTCCACGACATAAGGATGGAGGCTAGCCGTTCGTCGGGTTGTCCGATGATGGAAAGGGGATGGGGGAATTAAGAAGTGTAGTTCCTGCGCACACTCTCCGAAATGTAACCTATAGAATACACAAAGGCTGGCAACCCTACGTCGGTGATCGAGGCTTTGTAAGTTAGCCTTTATTAACGTAGGGTCACCAATAAGCCTTTGAGCACGCCTCTCAATCGAGTCCAAGGCTGACAGATGGCATTTCGCAGCACCAGCCCATATGTGACTACAGTATTCCACACACGACCGGACTTGAGCTTTATATAAAGTAAGAAGCTGTCCCGGCGTGAAATACTGTCGGACCTTTGCAAGGATGCCAACTTTCCTCGCTGCGATATCAGCCTTAGACTCGATGAACCGGCCGTAGTTCATGTTGGGGCTAATATCCATCCCCAACAACTGCAGACGGTCAGTGTATTCCAGAGGCACATTTCGGAAAGTAGGAGTCAAGGTAAAAGGACTCCTTTTTGCGGTGAACAGGCACGCCTGTGTTTTGGTGGCGTTGAAACTCACAAGATTGGCATCGCCCCAAGTGGAGACTGTCCTGAGTTTGAGATTCAACCGCTCTACCATGGCCTCTCTTTCGGACTGAATTTGATCTCTACTGGCCCGAGGATTCGGCAGGTATCTCTCTACAACAGTGCTGTCGTCTGCGTACCCATAGATACCGGGTACAAGCAGATCGTTGATATGCAGCAGGAACAAGGTTGCAGAGAGAACAGACCCCTGTGGAACTCCTGAGTTGGTCTTTAAGGGTTGTGATGAACAACCCTCAACCACAACTCTGAGTGATCGGTCGCTCAGGAAGTTTTTAATCCAGCCGATCAGGCCAGGAGATATGCCATAGGCTGAAAGCTTGCTTATAAGGCTAGCGTGCCAGACCCTGTCAAAGGCCTTTGAGACATCGAGAGAGACGGCAATCGCCTCCCCGCTTCGCTCAAGAGCTTCACCTAAGATGTGATTGGCATACACTAGAAGGTCCCCAGTCGACCTATTTCGGCGAAACCCATATTGTCGATCACTGAGGAGATCGTTCTGTTCTAGGTATGCCATAAGACGGGTGTTCAATACACGTTCCATAATCTTGCAGAGCATGGAGGTGATCGAGATCGGACGATAATTGGCAGGGTCAGCACGGCTTCCTTTCTTGGGCACTGGTTGCACGTTGGCAAGCTTCCAGGATTTAGGTACTATTCCAGTCTTAAGAGAAAGGCGGTACAGACGTGTCAGTATCGGAGACAGCTCGGGAGCACATGTTTTAAGTACTATCGCTGGTATACCATCAGGACCACTGGCTTTATTCACATCTAGACGACACAATACTCTCTTTACCTCCTTGTTAGTTATGGTAATTTCAGGCATTGTAATCCCGCAGTGAGGTAGATGTGGTGGAGTAGCATTGCCAGTGTCTAGACATGAATTTTGGGCAAAAAGAGAGGCAAGCAAAGTCGCCTTTTCTTTTGCCGTATGAGCAAGGGATCCATCAGATTTTACCAGCGGTGGTAGTGAGGGCCGAGAGAAGTTCGTCTCGACTGCTTTGGCAAGGGACCAAAAAGCTCTGCTACCAGATGGTTGGGCACAGAGCTTTGCGCCAAAATGTGTAATTCGGTCAAGACCAGCCTTCTTTAATGTCTTTTTATAGGACTTGGCGGCTAAGTTAAAGGCTCTCTTCTTGGATCTTACATCCGGAGCTTTGCGGTCTCGAGCATCAACCCAGGCAAGGTAAGCCGATTGCTTACGCTTTTCAGCAAAGGTGCATTCGGCGTTAAACCATGGGCGAGCTTTGCCACCAACGGGTACATCAGAGAACGGGATAAAATATTCCATCGCTTGATGCACCACATCAGTTATAGTATCCGCACAGCTCGACGGATTCGAAGAAGAGAAGCAGACCTGTCGCCAAGGAAAGGATGCAAAAAAGTGTCGCATCTCATCCCAATCTGCTGACTTGTATTGCCATACTCGTCTAACACCAGTAAAGTCGTTATCAGGTGGAGAGTAAGACGATACAGTTTTTACCAGACAGTGGTCAGAGCTACCCAATGGGGATGATACCTGGATGTTATATCTGTCTGGATCAGTGGTCAGCAGAAGGTCCAGACAATTAGCTGTGTGGCCGTCTACATCGGGTACCCTCGTCGCTTGTTCAACCAACTGGGAGAGTCCAAGTGGGACAACTGGGACAACGCAAACTTCCATGCTTCTCTCCCAGCATGGTCCGTCTTCTGGTATGGGAACAGCCAATCTTCATGATGGGCGTTAAAGTCCCCCAGAAAGACAAGCTGCGCGGTGGGGTACCGTTGCATAGCCACATCAGCGGCCTCACTAAGGTGTTCGAACAGCCGAGTTGTCTCCTGGTCACCTGTGTGCGATCGGTAGACACAGGAATACAGGATCTTTTCGATTCCTGTATCTACGATAACCCAGATCGTAGAGAATGTGTGGTCTTCAAGGTGGCGGAGACGCTGGAAACAGAGGTCATTTCGCGCGTACAAACAGACCCCAGCCCGTGAGCTGAAATTATGCTCCAACGTGTAGCCGGGATAGTCCAGGTACGCAGCGTTCAATGGACATTGAATCTGCGTCTCCGTCAAAAAGAGCATGTGTGGCTGCGCAGTCTCGAGGTGGAAGTGGACTGATGAGAGATTTGTGTGCAATCCTCGGATATTTGTGAGGTGCACTTTAAGTGAGGGGGAGTGCAGCCGCTTAAAAACAGTACTCTTTTTGCGTCTTGTCATAATTTTATAAAGAAAGAGTGAATAGGATGGAGAATGGCAGTTGAATGAGGCGCTGCACGAGCCTGGTGGTGATATTGATGTTGTCATATCATAGAGGGCTTAGTCTGGAGACTGCGGGGACGCCCGAACCCCCCCAAGGATCGCCATCGGGCCCCCTCTCCTGGTCGCCAACCAGCACGATGGAGCCACCCTGGGATTTTTCACAGATGGCGGGGCAGCCTTTCATGGGTGGCTAGCCCACTAGTTGGGCCCCCAACTGTCTGCGGTCGGCCAGCGGTAAGCCGTGCTTCGGATCCCGCTACCCTCCGCGACTAAGCTCTCGACACAACAAACAAACAAACAATGATCCACCACCAACACGGCTACTGTGCAACACAACTATTCAGACCCATTCCCCATACGGCTTCATCAGCCCCCACATGCCGGAACACGCTGTTGGGCGCTTGGCGGCACGACTTCTGCTGACGGGTGGTAACCATGCCGTCGGCCGATGTTAAGGCCTACCACCGCGACTACCATGGTGTTCGGTAGCTTGTCCCTTAGTCGCCTTTTACGACACCCACGGGAAGAAATGGGGTGGCCATATTCTAGTTGCCGTAGCCACACAGCCAAAATGTATATACTTTCATATGAATTTAATAAAAAGTTGTTATTTTGTTATAATCTAAATTTTTATAACAAAAAAAAACACTCAAAATACAACAAAAGCTCATAAAAAGGAACGGACCAAAGTCTTTTGTGTTCGCAGACTCACTTAATAAAAATCTCACCGCACCATAGCAAAACCACTGAAAGGATTTTGATGAAATCTGGTATGATGGTAGCTGGTTATCCGGGTCAACATATAGGATACTTTTTACTGCGGGAAAATATTTCAGCTCTGAGCTAAACGTCAAAACGTAATTAGGGACGAACCCGAGCGGAGCGAGGGTGTGTCGCTAGCATTATCATAAAAAGGCGCCTAAGCAAAGCAAGGGTAAGTCGCGTAGTCATTTTCAGAGAATATTATATGGAGATTACTAATGAAAACGCAATCTGTCCGACTGTAAGACAGACAAAAATTGAACAGCCCCTTCTTTTAATTTTGAACTTGCTATAAATCGGTCTGTCAGACAGTTTTCTCTTGTTATTTTTTACGCAGCACTTTGCTTCGAGCGAGCTTTAATTGTCAAAGTTTTAAGTCCTCTCTCTATATGTGACCAGTATTTTTTTTTCATTGTTTTTGTTTTACAAATATGTGAATAAACTATCATGACACCTGACAGAGTGAGGTACATGAGTGGATAATCCTGTTATGTCTTAGGTCATGAGTTCGAATCTCGTTTGACAATATTTTTAAAGCTTAAATCTAAACTTGTAAAATAAAGTGTGGTGTAAATCTGGTACTTGACTGTAACAATAAATTAAATGTGTTTAGTCTAACTTGGAAACACAATATGGTCTGTTTGTGAAAAGAATTTTAATTTAATTACTGTGCAAATACAGACAGTATTTATAATTATATTATACATACATATTGTCCCCTTAAGGGTAATGAGCTAAAACGAGCGTTGAAAATTTATAAATGCTAGTAGTTTTCTTTTTTAACGCTGATTTATCTGCATCAGTGGTCATATTTACATATATGTATTAGTGGTCGCCAAGTTTTAAGTTTCAAGTTCCTCAAGTTAACAGTTCAACCACAATCAGTATTGAATATTGAAGCATAACATATATGAATAGGATTTACTTAATTATATAAAAAAAAATTACTATAGGTACCCTAATTTTTTTTACTTATAACACTAAAGCTCTTCAATAGCTACTACACAAAAAAAAAAAACGGTTGACAAATAGTGAAGAAAAGTGTACTGAACTGTTCTGTCTAAATTTTTATTTATAAGACATACTTATACTAATGTAAAAAATATTTGTGTTTTTGTTTGTTAGAACAAGCCAATATCTGGAACTAATCTGATTTCAAAAAAAAATATTTTGTAGAAGCAATTTCTTAAGGCAGGTTAAAACCTAATGTAATATTTAACTATAGGCTATCTAACATATTACAATATATATTTATATATAAATAAATTAAATGATACAAAAAAAAAACCGACTTCTAAAAACACTAAAAAGTAAAAAATAGCTGATAGGTAGTTTTCATTTACTATAGATACCTAATCAGATATCTTCGAAATCTGTGTGCTTTGATTTGTATCAGCTGGCAGCCTTTTGAAGAAGTCGGTTGAAAAGCAGAGGGAAATGGCTAGTGCATTTATATATTATTAACTAGCGACTTTATTTAATTTATAATGTAGCGCTATAATAATCCAATTATAATGAAATAAAATGTTAGGTGTTTGTCATTCATTAAAATAAATTGGGGCATCGAATTTGTGACAACTCTTGAAGCTTGTTATGTTTAATTATTCTGATTTCGCTCGCAAATATTCTATAGAAAACACAATTAGATATCAAAAGGACCAGGACATATAATTATTGTCCTGTTCATGAGCTCAAACGTCTATTAAAATATCAGTCTATACAGATAAATAAAATTGAAATGTCTGTTTGTAATGTCAAAATAACAGCTTTTTACTAAATGCATATGGATTTATATACGGTACTTATAAGAAGAACACAATTTTTTTAAAATGTTGTCTGTCTGTCTGTCTGTTTGTTCCGGCTAATCTCCGAAACGGCTGGACCGATTTTGACGGGACTTTCACTGGCAGATAGCTGATGTTATAAGGAGTAACTTAGGCTATTTTTATTTTAGAAAAAGAATGAGGGTTCCGCGAAAAAAAATTAAAACCCATGAAATTGTGAACAAAATCCGCGTACGGCGTACGCATCCGAGCGAAGCGAGGGTAAATCGCTATATAATTTAAATGATTATCTTAGAAGTAGCAAGCTACTATTTATGTATAAACATAGCTAACCGTGAAAACGTACCTAGGGACGAACGCGGGCGAAGCGAGCGTGAGTCGCTAGTATAGAAATAAGAAGACTATACTCTTTTTATGAGTATGCTCTCTGCATTATGGAAGAAATTACATAAAGACGAAAAATTAAACTACTTTTGTCAATTCTTTGAAACAGTTTTTAACCGACTTCCAAAAAAAGGAGGAGGTTCTCAATTCGACCGTATATATATATATATATATATATACGGTCGAATATATATATATATTTTTTTTTTTTTTTCGAAGTCGGTGCCAGGCAATACAAATCAAAGCACACCGACTTCGAAAAAATCTGATTAAGTAACTATTCTAAATGAAAACCTCCGTTTAGTTATTTTTTACTTTTCAGTGCCTGGAAGTCGGTTTTAATTTTTTTTTAATTTTAAATGCATTTACACATGCACACTGTTCATGTATATGTAACATTTGTATATAATGTAGGTAAATTGAGTGTACAAGTTCAAAATGCTATCAAATAGACATAGCTTGAAGTTGAATTTTTTATGTCATCATCCATCATTTATTTATACGATAAAATGTAGCATGGATTAAAGGCTTATTAGCCGGTTTAAATTTATTCCATGTTGTGTACATTTATACTAATACTAGCAAAACCCGCGGCTTTTTTTTATAACATTTTTTTCTATACCAAAAAAACTTTAAAAAGGTAGGTTTCACACAAATTTTCATCCTATATTTTATCTCCTTATGGGATGAATTTCAAAAAACGCTAAAAAACGTATTTATTTAATTATATTAAAGGGTACTAATACCAAGTTTCAAGAAATTCTGAACATAAATATTTTTTGGGTTGTATTAAAACGTGTACTACCGTGGGAATGAGGTAATCTCCCGCGGTAAAAAGTATCCTATATGTTGACCCGGATATCCAGCTATCATCGTACCAAATTTCATCAAAATCTCTCCAGTGGTTTTTCTGTGATGCGTTAACAGACAGACAGACAGACAGACAAAAATTCTAAAAACTATAGATTCAGTCTCTACATCGATAATAAAGTCTATTTCAGTAAGATTTTCTAAAAAATATTTAAGGTACAGATTCGACTCAGTTAGAATTTTACTATATGTATAGATTATAAAGAGGCAGGATTTGATTGTTTGTTTGTTTGCATCGAATAGGCACCGAAACCGAACCAAACCGGAAAGCTGAAATTTGGTAAGAAGATGAGACCCTGACAAGGATATAGGATAGTTTTTTTTCCAGAAATCATCCCTTCAGGGAGTAAAAATGGGGATAAAAGTCTGTATGGGGAATTAACATTATAAAACATTATACAATAATTTAAAAGCAAGAGTTGCCGTGTTTTTTATTGGAAGTGCTAATAAAATGATTTATAAAATTTATATTTTAGAATTTAGAATTTTTGGGGTCTCCTTATACAGGCAAAAATAACTTGCTTAAAAGGGGGCCTTAACCACAAATTTTGTCAATACTATAATCTCTTTATGCATATAAAATATTTTTATGTTATTTTTTTATTTATTTAGAATATTATATATATTATAGTAGCTTATTTGTCATCTTTGTCATAATCTCTCTTCCTCATTTTCTATTTTAGCCTAATTTAGCAATTTTTGCCAATTCTCAGGCAATAAATTCTCTTCATGTAAATAAATCGTAGACATTATACAATTATCTGTTTTAGAAGTGCTGTTTCACAGAAGTCATCTTATTTAAATACAGGTCTTGGAATAAAATAATTGCTCACCCATCCAAACGTAGGCTTCAACCACAGTTGTTTAACCAATTTCCATACCAAACTCACCCTTATCAACCTTGCACCCTATTTCACGCCCTTCGCTCTCAATTAGAGATTAATATCGTATTGTCTGGAGCCCTAGACAACCCCTCGACATGCAATGGCGAATATCTATACATGTTTTGAATAGTACCTGGTTGACCGGCTATTTCTGAATGTGAAAACTAGTTTTTTTAGTGGCTACACTCGACTTTATATACTATATACATATATATCTCATGTCATGGTGTTTTTGGTCGCACTCCTCGGAAACGGCTCGTTCGATTTTAATATTTTTTTTGTATATTTGGTAGGTATGAGAATAGGTCCTAAACAATTTTTCACCCTCCTACCCCCACCCCCCATTTTTTAATCGTGATTTTAGTATTTTTGTATCTTACATTAGATTTGTTTGATAATTTATATGGCAGAACAACGTTTGTTGGGTCAGCTAGTAATAATCTATAAATCTGTTAGTTTCACTGTATAAACCCGAAATCACTAATTTTATTGGAAAAACTAGCGACTCACGCTCGCTTCGCTCGCGTTCGTCCCTAGGTACATTTTCACGGTTAGCTATATAGTATAGCTTGCTACTCCTAAGATATTCATTTATTTATCATTTAAATTATATAACGATTTACCCTCGTTTTGTTCGGGTGCGAACGCCGTACGCGGATTTTGTTCACAATTTCATGGGTTTTAATTTTTTTCGCGGAATCCTGATTCTTTTTCTAAAATAAAAGTAGCCTAAGTTACTCCCTATAACATCAGCTATCTGCTAGTGAAAGTCCCGTCAAAATCGGTCCAGCCGTTACGGAGATTAACCGGAACAAACAGACAGACAGACAGACAAAAATTGTAAAAAATGTTGTTTTGGTATATGTACCGTGTATACATCCATATGCATTTAGTAAAAAGCGGTTATTTTAATATTACAAACAGACACTCCAATTTTATTTATCTATATGTATAGATTTATTCCTGTTAATGTTTCGTACTTTTTAATATTATTTTGTACATAAGTATTATGTAGTATATCAAATAACGCAAAATTTTTGCTCATAATTGAGTATACAAATAATACCTACTAGCGACTCACCCTGGCTTCGCTCGGGTTCGTTCTAAGGTGCATTTTAACGGTTAGTATGGAATAGGTAGACTATATACTATACGATACATAGCCTATAGCCTTCCTCAGTTAACGGGCTATCTAATGCAAAAAGAATTTTTCAAATCGGATTAGTAGTTCCTGAGATTATCGCGTTCAACCAAACAAACAAACAAACAAACTCTTCAGCTTTATAACATTAGTATAGATTAATACTAATTTATTGTCAAAGGTTATTTGTTAAATAAACGATAGTAAAAGTTCGATAATTTTCTGATTTTATTATCAAAAAGCCATGAACATGTTCCATCTTGATAGCTATTTTGGAACCGTATTGGTACTTTAAATGGTAGGTAATGGTTGTAATAACGAAGTTTATGGGTTCATCTCTGAATTTATTGTTTTAATATACTTAAATTTCATAGTGTTCGTATTACTACTTTGAAAATGCTTGTTTTCTTTAAATGTGTGAATCACCCTCGATTCGCTTCCGGTTCGTCCCTACACAAAAACAAATCTATCCCACGGGAACCGCACATTTTTCCAGGATCAAAAGTCCCCTATATGTTAATCCAGATTATAATCTATCTCTTTGCCAAATTTCATCCAGATCCGTTCAGCCATTGTGACGTAAAAGAGTAGCAAACCTCCACACATCCATCCTCACAGACTTTTACATTTATAATATTAGCATGGATTTAAATGTTATACATTTATTAAATACTTATATTTTAAATTAAAAAAAAGAGTATTATCGGATATTATAAGGCGTTCCTTATAAAAATAATGAACGAGGTTTTAATTGCTCTTCATTTTCCTTTCACTTCGATTTTAATATTTAAACCACATTTCTTTGTTGCAGGTGCATTGGGATATTAAGTATTAAGTATGTTATAGTTACGTGTCAGTAGTGATAAAGTGTGCTACAGAATTGCAATTGATTTAATAGTAGATATAGTGTTAAGTGTCAAAATGGGTTGCAATACCAGTTCAGAGGCAAAGTCAAATAAAGAAGAGAAGGACACCCAAGAGAATCAAGAAAATACCAAAACAGGTGAGTTTATCTTCACTTTTAAGGTTTTTGTAAGTTTAAATATTGTTAAGTTCACGCTATTCGTGTGTTTGTTCTATTAAATAACAGTATATTTCACACCGTGACAGGCAAACGGTTAAAGTTTTATGGAATATGATGCTACGGAATCCTTAGAGTATACGTCCGACTTGTGATTAGCAAAATGTTTACTTTTCGTATTTTCATGTTTGGTATTGAGATGTTTTTACAAACTCCTACCAATATTTTTTAAAAAAGGTATTTAATTCTGCATATTATTCAAGTTATTTTTACATTTCCCCGAAAAAGACACTTCAGGTCTCAAATTAGAAAAATGTGTTGCTGGTCATTTGCACCCGCTATATTTTGGTTGCTTAAATCAGTCTTTTACTGGCATATAAAAGCTTCCACTTATTAAAACAGGCAATTTTTATCATTTTAACACGAAAATATATTATAAAGAAAATATATAGTTAGTATTTATAGAATAAAAAATATAAAATAATTCAATTCCATTCTGAGGTTTACCTCGCTTCGTTCGGGTTCGTCCCTATGTATGTATATAATATACTAGCGACTCACCCTCGCTTCGCTTCGGGTTCGTCCCTAGACAAACAAATCTATCCCACGGGAACCGTACATTTTTTCGGTATGATACAAAACCTATAGCCTTCCTCAGTTAATTGGCTATCTAATACAAAAAGAATTTTTCAAATCGGATCAGTAGCTCCTGAGATTAGCGCGTTCAACCAAATAAACAAACAAACAAACAAACTCTTCAGCTTTATAATATTACTAGTGACTCACTCTCGCTTCGCTTCGGGTTCGTCCCTAGACAAAATTAAATCTATCCCACGGAAACCGTACATTTTCCCGGGATGATATATAGCCTATAGCCTTCTTCAGTTAACGGGTTGTCTAATACAAAAAGAATTTTTCCAATCGTATCAGTAGTTTCTGCGATTAGCGCGTTCAACCAAACAAACAAAAAAACAAACTCTTCAGCTTTATAATATTAGTATAGATTATTTAGTTTTACAATAATGTATGGAAGTCTACCCGATTTGTTGACATTTATGATTACTGCTCCGCTCCCTTGGGTAGTAGCATAATGATATATAGCCTATAGCCTTCCTCAATAAAAGAGCTATCTAATGCAAAAAGATTTTTCAAATCGAATTAGTAGTTCCTGAGATTTGCGCGTTCAAACAAAATAACAAACAAACTCAGGCGGAGTTCTTAATATTATAAATATAGATAGATGTTGTAGATCGTATAAAAAGATAATATAATTAAAAATCTTAACGCGGTTGAATGAAGAATTAAATTTTAATTGCGCTTTAAAGTATTTTAACGGTAACGGTAGTTAATACTTTCTTAATACTTTCTTAGATTTACGCGAATATTAGACATTTAAATAAAACTATCTTTTCGGATTTTTTCGCGAATTTATTTTGATTTTTGTTTCCCGACGTTTCGATTGCTTTACAGCAATCATGGTCACGGGAGAGACTAAGGTGTTAGATGTCTCAATGGCATTATACAGTTGTTACAGACAGCCTACCTACTATTTTACAAAAATGATTTTAAAAATTCAAAAATGGCATCAAAGTACCTTCCAATATTGGTTGATTTTAATTCTAAACATTTTAAAATTTAAGTTTTTAATAAGTATTATAATTAAATATAGCTATATTATTTACTTAATTTTTGCTATTATAATAAATATTACAATTTTCTTTATTAATTACTAATCTTATTTAGTGTTGCTATTATTATATTATCTGTAACCATAAAGATTATTAAACATTTTTTAAAATATCAATTATTTATTTAAGCAATATAATTGTTTTATATGTAGTTTAAAAAAGAAGTTTAATATTAATTTAGATTGTTATTATTTAAAGTTAAAATATTAAGCAAACTATTGTTAACTTTATAGATAAAAAATGTTAATTAGAATTACTACTATTATTGCGATCCACACAGTATGAACTAACTACATCTACTGGTCTGTTATATTTGTTTTTGTTGTTTGTTTTTATTATGTTTATTACAGGATCCCATGATGATGGTAGTACCCAGCCATCTTCCCTATTGAAGTTTGGATATTTTTTAATTTCAATAGCTTCGCGAATCATCCTGGGGCGATAACGGTTTTCTTTCGCTAGTATTTGTGGATTATCAAAGCGAATGTAGTGGCTTGGGCGATCCTGGCTATGTTTACAGACTGCAGATGTTGTATTGCGACGGTGCTTCACATCAGCTATGTGTTCTTTGACCCGAGTTCTAATGGATCTCTTTGTTTGTCCAATGTAAGAGAGCCCACAATCACAATCAAGTTTGTATACCCCTGCATCTTGGAGAGGGATGTTGCACTTGACTGGTGGTAAAAACTGACTAATTTTCTTTGGCGGCTTGAAGTAAGTTTTGATTGAAGCACGCTTTAAGATGTAGCCAATCTTGTCAGTGACTCCTCTCATGTATGGCAGGACAGCAGGGACTCGCTCAACTGTGGCTGGTTTCACTCGATCACTGTGACGCAGGCGCGGCACTTGCAGCTTGTTGTCTCGCAGGACTTGCTTAACATGCTGCAGTTCTCCGGCCAGATGTTGCTCGTCACAGATCCCTTGTGCTCTCTGAAACAAAGATTTTCCCACGGTAGCTAACTGTGAAGGATGGTGGTGAGATTCACCGTTCAGGTACCTATCAGTATGGGTCTTCTTTCTATACACAGTATGACTCAAGGTGTTATCTGAGTTGCGTTTTACTAAGACATCTAAGAAAGCTAAGGCATTGTCAGATTCTAATTCCATAGTAAATTGTATTTTAGGATTTATAGAATTAAGATGTTCTAAGAATACATTTATTTTATCAGATGGTAATATTGTGAAAGTGTCATCTACGTACCGCTTGTAGAAACGAGGGGTCACAGGTGATGTGTTCAGAGCAGTCTCCTCGAAGTCCTCCATGAAGATGTCGGCCACAACGGGAGAGACTGGCGAACCCATGGCCACTCCATCCACTTGCTTATAGAATTCATCATTCCACAATAGATAGCCGGATGTTAGGCAGTGTTTTAAAAGTTTAAAAGGTAACGGTAGTTTATCAGAAAATAACTTAGAACTAGACACTATATGTTATCACATGATCACAATAAACTTTTGATTAGTCAGACGTCTACAAAGACTCGTGTTAGACTTCGTGACTAATTTAACTGTAGCTAAATTAATACGTGAGTTAATTGGTTAGAGCTTTAAAGCACTTTACTCAGTTTACTTGTACTTTGAATTTTTTTCTAAAGAGGTGTTCAATTCTTATATATGTTTTTATGTGTTTGTCACGCGATATTTTCGCTAATTATGATTGTTTAATCGTTTTCTTGAGCTTAGAACTATGGTTTAAAAACTGCTCAGCGTACAGGAGATACTGAGCAAGTATATCCTAGCAAGTACGGTTATTATGGTCTATCTATATCTATCCATCTAAAGGCCACCTTTAGTCACCACTTATATTAATTAAAGAGGATTCTACGGATTACAGACAACCACTCAGACTGGTCTTGATAAGAGGATCCGGATAGAAGACATCAAATGAAATAACGTTGTTATTTATAACTATAAGCTATAATAAACCTATTGGCGTATTATTTTAAAATACCAATTGACTCATTTTCGCTTCGCTCCGGTTCGTCCCTAGGTACGTTTTAACGATTAGTATGGAACAGGTAGACTATATATTGTGCATATAGATACATACATAGGTATGATGAGTTGTTATGGGTTGTATTATAACGTGTTTTCCCGTAGAAACGAATCTCGTTTATCCCCGGGAGATTATCTAATCTCCCGGGGTAAAAAGTATCCTATGTCACTCTCCAATCCTCTAAATATCTCCACACAAAAAATCACGCCAATCCGTCACTCTGTTTCAACGTGAGAGAAGGAACAAACAAACAAATAAACACATTTTCACATTTATAAAATTAGTAATTCAGAAACACATATTGCTTGTCAAAATCTTTACTAGCAGTTAAAAAAATGCCTTCGTCATCTGTCTATTGCGCTACCCATTTATATCTAGAATAGCAAAATGGTGTATAGACGATTTCGTAGAAAATACATGTTATGTATGTAGGTATATTTTATATTAAAAAAGTATATATGAAAAATCGCTTTTAATATATTTTTTAATAAAATAAAGACAAAAATGATATACCATCATGGAAAGAAAATTTTACATTAAATCTTAGCAGTAGTAAAATATTTATCTTAACTCACATGTTTTCGGTAGAAGCTACTTAGTTTGATAAATTATAGACCGTCTCAAATCTCAATGACAAAAACTGTCCTCGTGCCAAGTTCTACGTACACTCCAGACGTTGACCCGTGAAAATGTACTGAACGGACAGATGAACAAGCTTTTGCATTTATACCTAATACTAGCAACATAACTTCGCTTTGCTAGGGTGCGTTACTTAAGAGTCTATTGTATTTATATATAATTAAAATTCGCTCGTCCCTAATTACGTTTTTACGTTTCGTATAGATTTCTCAAACATGAGACATTTTCCCGCAGTAAAAAGTATCGTGTATGTTGACCCGGATAACCAGCTATCATCATACCAAATTTTATCAAAATCCCTCTAGTGGTTTTTCCGTGATGCGGTCACAGACAAACAGACAGACAAACAAAAATTCTAAAAACTATAGATTCGGCCTCAATATCGATATTTCAATAAGATTTTACAGAAAGTATTCAATGTACAGATTCGGCCTAGTTACAATTTTATTATGTGTATAGATAAAATAGTGACATAGTTAGATCTGTATGTGAATATTTTACATATTATGTACAGAATGTATACCCCAAAATAATAGTTGTCTGTTTGTTTATCTGAGTGCGTTTAACGCAAAAAGTATTGAACGTATTTTACCTAAATGTTGTGTAGTGATAACTTATAACTCGGGTCATCATTTAGGATACCTTTTACTACAGGAAAATCTATCATTCTCACGGAAAAACACAAAAACTGGTTTTATGGAGTCTTCGTTTACATAGGTAACGCTGGCTAAACCTTAAGACATACTCGTACATTGCCGCGAAATACTAGAAAACTGTAAGCCTCCAACTTGAGGTGAAAGTTAGGTAATTTCTAATGCCTTCATTAAAAAAAAAAAAAAAAAAAAACCGGTTGGATACAATGTCCGGACGGATTCGTAATAGATTTCATATATATTTTTAATATATAAAACCACTTATCTCCGTCATACTTATTGCTATATACATACATACATACATATGTATGTACCTACCTAACTTTCAAACGTTTTCTGTTTATTATGCTGAGTAGTTGTAAAAAATAAGCTATGACCTACGTGCAATTCTGTAATAGATAAAATTTTATTACATACTAGTTTTTACTCGCGGCTTCGCTCGCCTAGTAAGTACAAAGGTAGCTTATTAATGTCCCCAGGTTGCAATTTATGTCCTTGCTAAATTTTATCGAAATCTGTCCAGCGGTTAAGCGTGAAAAGATCACAGACAGATTTTTGTTCATATCTTCACTACTAAGTATTATAAAGAGGAAAGATTTGTATTTCTGTATGTTTGTAATGAATAAACTCAAAAACTATTAGACCGATTTAGATGAAATTTGGTAAGAAGATAAGTTGAGACTCTGGGAATGACATAGGATATTTTATATTCCGGAAATCGCCCCTTAAGGGGGTGAAAATGTGGTTGAAAGTTTGTATGGGGAATCAACCTAGTTACGAACCCGAGTGAAGCAAGTGTGAGTCACTAGTTTATAACATTAGTATGGATAAGTGCTCAAACTTAAAAAAAAACTCATCGAGTTAAGTTTATAGAGAAACTTTGAGGGATGAAATCCTAAAAAAGTCACGTTTTACTATTGAGTTTGCGATATAAGTTAATGTTTATCAGATTTATTTTGCAAATTGCGTTTAGGAGATTTGGATCTTATGAGAAAAATAGAATATTCGATATTTCTTGTGTCGCGGTGCGAAGTAATTTTTAACAACGATTTTGGTAAAGAAGAAGATTTTGTTCTCAAATGTAACAATATATTATGCAATAATACGTTAACCGTGTTTACTTTCTTACTAAAACACCAAAACAACGTTACTCACTTTCAAAGAAATTCTTCCACTCGTAGGGGTTAGAGATATTGACATTCATAACATGGAAACATGCTTCATTACATAGTATAAAACAAAGTCGCTTCCCGCTGTCTGTCTGTCCCTATGTATGCTTAGATCTTTAAAATTATGCAACGGATTTTGATGCGGTTTTTTTTAATAGATAGAATGATTCAAGAGGAAAGTTTATATGTATAATACATGCATATACATATACTACTGAAAAGCTGAGAAATTCAAAGATTTGTATTTCATACTAACCTTTAAAACGTACCTAGGGACGAACCCGAGCGAAGCGAGGGTGAGTCGCTAGTGAAATATAAATCATTAAAGAACCTAACCATCTTTGTTTGAAATCAGTCAAAAATATTTGTAATAGCTAACTCTGTCTGTTTACTTCCAATAATCGAGAGTTATTAGACGGATTGAATGAAAATAAAGAAAGTATTTCACCGAGATAAAGTGCTGTCTTGGAAGTCTTACTCCCTACTTATTAAAATGGATTTTAATTAATAGTGCATTTAAAGTTATTAGAGCTTCATTATAAGTGCTCTAAAATAATACTAATTTTGACATATATATGATCTATGATCATTGATTTGTTGGATTTGTCTCCGCCCCAAATAGCAGAATAACTATTAAAACATCAGAAAAATTCTCAAAAAATATATATATGGCCAACGCTGGCAAATAACTATTTATATTTAAAACGCACCTGGGAAGGGACCCGAGGGAAGCAAGGATGAGCCGCTAGTTTTAAATGAAAGAGTGAGCCTCTGCCGTGGCCACAGACCATATTTGCTGTAAATCATTCGAATCGTTCGTAGCAAAAAAATGAAAATGAAACCGCGAAAAAATCCGATAAGATAACTTCATATTAGGTATGTTAGTTTAATAGTATAGTGGTTAGCAAAAAATCTTAAATTCGAAGTAAGTATAAATATTGAGTTTTTCTGTCAAAAAAATCTCAAAAGTCGAGTAGAAATTGAGTTGGAAAGCATTAAAGCCGTCAATTATCGATCGTGCCACGTTTTTATAAAGAAAAGAAATAGAGAATGCACTTGTATTTGCGTACAAACATACACAATATCTTCTGTACAGATAGGTTTTCGCAATAAATCTCAATTTGGCCACTGTGGCTGACTTCCGTAAGAACATCATTATTGCGTGTTTATTACTTATTCAAGCGGCTATTAAGCCGCTTGAATAAGTAATAAACTAACTTAATCTATTAAGATTAGTGTTAAATTAAGAATTAGATTAGTATATTTTCTTCTTCTAACATTGAAAGTTTTGATTGCCTTCATATTATTATTCTATACGCTTCGTCTATCTCATACTCTTTGTTTCAGTTAAGGAGATGGATTGGAATAGAACTCATTTAATTTAAAATATTTTTTGTATTGATCTAATCAAAAAAAAAGTGAAAGTAAATCTGTCTGTCTATCTGGTACGCTTTCTACTAAATCATTCAACAGATTTCTATGAAACTTCGCAAGGATAAAAAATTTATCCCATCCCGGTGGGGATGGGATAATAATAATCATGCGAGTAAATCGTGGATAGACTAGTAGTTATTTTATTTATTTTATTTATTTAATCCTTTATTACACCGAAAAAATATAATTAAAAAAAATTATAGATACGTATTTCAGTATTCATTTCAGTATTTCAGTGTTAAGGCGCCCTTATGAAAGAAACTCGTAGGCTCGTATGAATAATGAATGGTTGGCGCAACAACAAAATAAATAAAATTAAATACAAAGTATATAATATTGTTGAGAGAATTCCATACATAAAATTAGTCAACTACAAAGCCCTTGAAATTTTACTCAGAAATAGCCACTTTTTCGTAGGTAAAGGTCAATAGCTTACAGGTCATTTGAGGTCAGACTGAGGTAAATTTGATTGGTGTATTGACTTCTCTAAATCCGATCTAGACATTTTAAGCGAGATATATTGAAGATTCGATTTTCTTAGCGTCAATTCACTGAAATTAGATATTTGAGTGTAAAATATTTGGTACTTTTATATTGGAATCATGAAATTTGAAAATTTACTGATTCAACGAAAACGATTTTAATATTAGGTGTATTTGTTCTTCTGTTATAGAGCTATATAACTATTTAAAAACAAACTACATAATATCAGTCTTATATACTTAAGTTTACGTTAAAATGGAAAAAAGCCTCAAAATTATACAATAATTAGCGACACATCCTCGCTCCGCTCGGGTTCGTCCCTAGGTTGATTCCCCATACAAACTTTCATCCTCATTTTCACCTCCTTAAGGGATGATTTTCGGGATAAAAAGTATCCTATGTCCTTCCCAGGATACCAAACTATCTTCTTACCAAATTTCATCTAAATCGGTTCAGTAAATCCAAAGATTACCCCCTACAACATCAGAAACTCACAAACTTTACCTCTTTATAATATTAGTATAGATTTGAAAGAGAAATATCACTGTATAATAACAAACCTAATTGGGGTTGCTATAGTAATACAATTTGAAAATTAGTTCGTTAGAAGTTTAGTTCAATTCAATTTAGTAGTTCGTGGCTTTTGAATACTGGTATTTCTATAAGAAATTTAACATTATAATGTTTATAGTTAAAAAAATAATATTTTAAATTAAAAATACAGACAGACAGACAAAGAGAAGATTCCTTGTACGTGTGTAACGTCAGACGAAGGGATAATAATAGTCCGGTCAAATTAGCCCGAAAAATAGGGCCCTTACATAAATTCCCAAGAAGCTGAAAATTTACGTGAACATTAGAGATACCATTATAATGAAATTGTGAAAAGTCCCCATCGATCCCATGTGTGGAAAAAATGTATGCAAGGGTAAAATTCGCAAAAATTGTATTTTTTTGGATTTTTCTGCGAAACGGTCAATTTTATGATAAAAATAGTTCAAACAAAAATTGTAAATCATGCAATTATCTATAAACATTATTCTTACACTTTTTTTCTAAGAATCACCATTTTTGAGAAAAAACGATCCTAAAATGTACTAAAGTTGTTTTCCATAATATACAAAAGTTTTTACGCCACAACATGGAAAATAGTAGCATAAACAGTAAATCACGCTACTATTTTTGACTTTAACATTGTTTTGGTGGACTCCGTTTATACAATACTTTAGTCTAAACGTGTAACATAACAAAACACGAGTTGAGTAGATACTACCTTATGTAGTCGGTTAAATAATAACATTTAACGAGAGCTGTAACTCTAATAACAAACTGTGAATCTCTTGGATTAATTAACGAGATAATTAGAGAGCTTGCACAAACAAAGAGTCCCTGTATTCTGGCATTTTGTACCGTGTATGTATTTAAAATGACGAAAGTCTACAGTTTGAGTAAGACACGTAGAGTGTTAATAGATCTGCTAAAACACATGAGGGTACTGAAAAAGGGCTTTTTACTTTTTATGCCGTTTTTTTAGAGTTCCGTACTCGAAGGGTGCCAATGGGGTATTACTAAGCCTCCGCTTTCCGTCCCGTATGTTTGCGGACTGTATCTCATGAACCGTATTGGATAGAGAAATGAAATTTTCACTGTGTGTATTGCTGCTATAACAACAAGAAATAATAAAAAACCAAGATGGCGAATTTGAAAATGGCCGCCATGCAAATTAAATAATAATAATACATAGTGTTATGTTTTGTATGACGATAGGGAGGGACGGTGTTTCCCCATAAATCAAAAAAAAGGGAGGGACGGTAGGGGAGAATCCTTCGTGTGCAAGTCCGTCTCACAATTGTCCGTTTTTTTTTAAATGTTGGGTTGAATTTACACATACCATCTGCATGCCACAGAATCATTTACGTGCTTAAACACTACTACTCTACGGCTGGCCTGATGAAGCAGACCACAACAATCAAGGGGTTGCCCTCATGGTCCACTTTGTTATCAGAGAAGTACCAGGAGCAACTCGGATGTAACACAAACCACTGAGGTATGCCACCTCCAAGTGCGTTTCTTGGCCCGGCCCGGCTGGACGTTAATAAGCCTCCCGCATAAGCTCTTATGACTAATGCCTATTAAATATGTATATGGAGAGTGCATAGATTAAGTATATAGTAAGTAAATAGAGTACTAGCGACTCACCCCCGCTCCGCTCGGATACGTCCCTATTGTTCGTTTTAACGGTTAGTATAGATTTCTCAGAGATGAGATATTTTCACGCAGTATAAAGTATCCTATATGCTACCCGTATAAACAACAGAAAATCTGTTCAGTTGTTTTCTCGTAATGGGTTTCCAGACAGACAGTCAGACAGACAGACAAACATTCTAAAAACTATAGATTTGGCCTCTGGCTAATAATGTCTATAGTAAGATTTTCCAAAAAAATATTAATGTACAGATTCAACTCTGAATTACATTATATGTAGAGATATATAAAGATAATAATTACTTTTAAAATATTTTTTCTCTTTATACAAACGGACATATTATTTATATATATAAAATAATATAAAAATATTAATATATTATGCCGTACTAGTGTATTCATTTACTCGTAATAGTTGCTCACTCTCGCTTAGCTCGGGTTCGCTTCTAGGAACGTTGTTATATTATATTACTGCTCCATTCCCATAATGATATATAGCCTATAGTCTTACTAAACAATTAGGCTATCTAATGCAAAATGCTTTTTTAAATCGGGTTAGTAGTTTCTGAGATTAGCGCGATCAAACAAACAAACAAAAAATCAAACAAACTGCCTCTTTATAATATTAATATAGATATAAAGAAATTCTTATTCATTCATATGAATAAAGTTGCAGGTAAACTGTAGTCCCACAGCTCTCCATCGTCAGTTTATCTAATCCGGACTAAGTAGGCAAGTTAGGTAGTTAACTAGAATCTAGGTTTTAATATACCTGAGCTTTAAAGACACATAGAGCTTTATAGCAAAATGGTACCGGAGTTTTAGTATAGTTATGCTTTACTTTTAATTAAAAATTGTGTGCTTTTTATGTTTAAATCACACAACTGTTGTTATAAATGTGAAAGTTATGTTTATGAGTGTATGTTTGTTACTTTTTTACTCTGAAAAGGCTGGACGGATTTCGACGAAATTTAGTTCACACAAATAGACTATGATTTGGAGTAACATACTATGTGCTACTGCTAGGCAAAATCGCAAATCTATACAGATAAATAAAATTAAAGTGTCTGTTTGTAATGTCAAAAAACAGCTTTTTACTAAATACATATGAAATTATATGTATATGGCACATAAAAGAAAAACAAATTTTTAAAATTTTTTGTTTGTCTGTCTGTTGGTCTGTCTGTCTATCTGTCGGTCTATCTATCAATTTGTTTGTTCCGGCTAGTCTCGGAAACAGCTGGACGGATTTCGACGATACTTTCTCTGGCAGATATAAAGTTGATGTTTTAACAAGTAACTGAGGCTACTTTTATTTTAGATTTAGAAAATAATAATAATAATAATAATCTTTATTTCAGACGTAAGTACATCCATATATTGTTAATTGGTTAGTAACAATCATACTTAATACTATGTTAGTATTATTAGTATTTTTTTTTAAATTTATTTACCTTAGCCCAATGGCCAACTCCATCCAGTGTTTCTGAAAGGGGCAGTCCATTCTGGCCGAGATACACTTTAAAATACTGTTGTTGCTGTCATGTAGACGTTGCATCAAAGAAATGGCTTTCTTGCGCATAATGGCATGAAACCCATCCGTGTGTGCCTCAGCGAACATCTTTGAAGCACTGCAACGCCACGGCAGCCCCAACAGCATTCTAAAGGCATTATTATATTGCACACGTAGGGCGTTGTAGGCCCTGCGCGAATATGTCACCCACAGACTACAGGTATAAAAGGACTGACAGAACGCTTTAAATAGGGTTATTTTGACGTCCTTCGTACACCGAGCGAATCTGCGGACGAGCATATTGCTTCTAACCGCCAACGCCCTGCGTTCCCTCTCAAGGTCATCATCATCCCGTAGATCGCTAGTGATGATGTGACCAAGATACTTAAATTTGTCGACAACGCTCATCACTACACCGTTAAGACTCACGAGCGGGACATGGCGTGGTTTTAATTTTTGAGACTTAAACACAAGTACTTCACTCTTTTTTGAGTTATATGCTAAGCCATGCACCTTCGCGTATGTCTCGCAGGTAGCTATCAGCTTTCTTAAGCCGGCTATGGAAGGACTGAGCAAGACCATGTCGTCTGCGTAGCTTAAATTATTGACACAGGTGTCGTCAATGTGACAGCCGACATGTGTGTTACTCAATTCCTCCACGAGTCGATCGATATACAGGTTGAAAAGTAAGGGTGAACTCAAACCTCCCTGTCTCACTCCGCACTCCAATCTGTATTCGTCCGACAGTGCACCGACCCATCTTACTTGATTTTTCTGGTTAGCATACCAGTATTTCAGAAGGGACGTATACTCCGCCGGTATACCCGCATCCCTTAACTTGCTCCAAAGTACATCATACGAAACAAGATCAAATGCCTTAGATAAATCCAGGAAACACGCATATACCGGCGTACGCCTTGCAGTATAGTACTTGACAGTATGCTTCAGACTAAGAATAGCGCTTTCTGTCGACAGTCCTGATCTAAAGCCGAATTGGGCATCTTGCAATGAAACGTAATTATATAGCCTGTTATTTATCACACTGTCAAGTATTTTAGCTGCGGTGGTAGCAAGCGAGATGGGGCGATAATTGCTCATATCGGACGTGTCACCCGTCTTGTTCTTAACAACTGGTACTACAATAGTCCGCATAAGCGGCTCCGGTAAATATGAATGATTTAGACACAGATTAAAAAACAGTGCGAGAACTCGAGGCAGATGAGCTCCCGCATACTTAAAATGTTCAATGCTGAGATCATCATGACCAGGTGATTTTCCACGAACCATTTCTTTAATTATTTTTGCTACATCTGTTTCCGTAATCTTTTCATTCCCGCTCATCATGATAGTCTCAGCATCGTTCACCTTATTCGACATGGAACCCAGAGGTGATCGTATAGTGAAGCGCGACCTAAATGCATCAGCAATTTCTTTATGGCCGGAAAAACCATCTACACTCACGGGTAAACTTGGCCTAGTTTTCATTTTATTTGTTTTCTTCCAGAAACTTTTAAAATCTTTAGATAAGTGATCTGACGCGAGAATGTCCATTTGAAGTTGTTCCTGTCGATTTTGACACCATTTTAATTTTGACTTAAAATGTCTCCTAGATTCTAACATTTCATTGAAAACGCGACCACTAGTTGGCTGCCCCGCTAACATCCACATTTGAAATTTAAGCCGCGCCTCACAATGCGGTCCCGCGACGTGCCTATTCCAACCCGTAACATAGCCTCCCCTTTTTTTACATTTACCAGTGTGCGTACGCTTAGCGGCCATTGATAGCGTATTAATAATATTGCTATACATTTTATCTAAAATAGCGTGATGTTCTGTTTTTTTACATAAATTATCGCAACATTCATTAAGTTCTTGTGGATTTATCATTGACAGATTAGAGTGACACAGGTCATGACATTGGTTTATCTGTTTAATATTCCTCTCACCCCATATAACACAATTTAAAGAGCTAATTTTCGGCTGTGCAATTTTCGGTTTTAAACTATTTATACTACATTCCAATACAATTGGATAATGGTCAGACCAATACATGTCATATTGTACTGATACGCTAATAACCGTTTGTAAAGCTGATTTAGTGACGATGCAGTGATCTAACCATCGTTTACACCCATGTACTTCACTACAAAAAGTAAATGTATTTCTACTACACATGTTTAAATCCACACATATCCAATTTTGATCAACACAAAAATCTAACATTTCGTTACAAAATAGCTCATTGGGATGAGCATTAAAGTCCCCTAATATAAAGAAAGCTTCAATTCCATTACTTTCTTGTATTTCTATGACCGACCTAATTGTACTTAGACAATTACTAAATTCTGGTAGATTGTCATAAGAGTTTGTAGGCATATACACACTAAAAATAATTACCGATCTATTACTTACAGTTATTTTGATGGCACAAATACGCACGTTATCACATTCTACCACTGACACTGTTTCAAACACATTTTTGCGCCACAATAACGCTACACCACCATACGGCCTTCCACTGATTAAGCCCACCGAAGTATCTACAGCAGAGGTACCAGTCCATCCAAAGTCGTCGCTTATCGTACTCAGTACTGGTAGGTCATGAGGCATCAACCATGTTTCCTGCAGGGCTACGATATCAGCAGATGTACAAAGCTCTTTTATACCTTCTAATGACCTCTTGAGTGACTTGCAGTTAAAACTAATAATTTTATTTATATTATTCATTAAATTGATATTTTATTTTATTTTATATAGAAAAAGAGATAGGGTTCCGCTTAGTAAAATTAAAACAAAGCGAGAGTAAGTCGCTAGTGATAATATAAAGCCTTTAAATTTATAAAATACTACAGCACGATGTAGAAAATAAAGGCTTTACGTCGTAATTTTTACTTCTCTATACATATTTGTAATAGACAATACTTTCCCAAACCAAATGAAATTCTACATTTTATTCATACGCAGTACAAAATTTTCCATGCAAATAAACAAATACAGACACCAAAAAGACTAAGCAAAATATATGATAATACTCTTTTGTACTTAGTTTTTATTTTATTATCATGTTCTGTATGCTAAAGGAAAACTATACAATATACATTTGTCTCAACCAGAAATCAAATCTACGACATGTGTTATAGTTCTACTCGCAAGTTAGACACGAGTCTGAATCAACTCAGATGTTACCCAATAACTATAAAAACGAAACACGTCACAAAATCTTATTCGCTCAAAGAAATGGAGTCATAAACTACTAGAACAAAGCCATCTTAGGTGTTTATATAAAGGAAAGTAATACAGTTTGTATATTATGTAGTTAGATATTTGTCGATGTAGTTTTATGTTCACCTGTACTGATAAATAAAATTGAATTTTTTGTTAATGTTGGGACATGAATTTACGAGCTCAAACACGATTTTTCTACGGCTGGCCTGATGAAGTAGACCACAAAAATCAACCACCACCAGCAACTCGTATGTAACACAAACCACTGAGGTTGACTTAAATTGAAATGTCTTTTTGTAATGTCAAAATAACAGCTTTTTATAAATACTCGTGAAAGAATAGGGTAGAACAAATAGATGAGACATGGAAGAAAAATACCTTAACTTACTGTATACGGGGTATGGTACTAGTAAGAAATTTTTTTCTGTGTCTGTTTGTTCCGGCTAATCTCGGATACGGCTGGACCTATTTTGACGTGATTTTCACTGGCAGATAGCTGGTACTATAAGGAGTAACTTAGGCTACTGAGAAATCTATATTAAATGTTAAAACGTAACTAGGGACGAACCCGAGCGGAGCTAGGGTGAGTCGCTAGTTTATATATATACATTGCTGTAGTGACAACTACTCTTTTTTCTTTTTTTCTACGAAGAAAATGTTTTATTCATTTAATAGTGTTTTTTTTTAATTTTAATTACTTTTATAAATCTAAAAAAAAATGATTGAGTCTTTGTCTATGAAAACTTTACATTTATTTTATTAATGGAAAACTATATTATGGTGTGAATTAACGCAACAGATGTTCATTAATTTATATTTGTAAAATTTTAAGTAAATAGCGCCATCTAGTATTTTCAGTCGAGAACTATACAAATTATACGGGAGCTCGGCTCTATCTCAATGTTTCAAAAACAACTTAGTACGTAGTTAAACTTCAGTGCAACAGATGGCGTTGTTTGTTAACTTCTTACCTAATATTATATTTGACAATTACAAATATAAATAAGTATTAAAATAATTGGAAGTCAAATTTTAAAATACATTTCTGCTGTTATTACATTAATTTAGTTTTTCAAAAGTGGACTTGTAGGACTATAAAAATAAATGAAAATATTGTCTCTTTTGTGATCAGATGAGGCAATCCCCACAACCTGGACATTTTTTTAAAATTTTTCGTTATATATTAGACTACCAGGAAAACAAATATGCTATTTACTACTTGAGTTCATGGAAGTGCCTCGTGTTGCAATAACTGGTGCCCTTTTGATTCCTATATTTCTTTCTTTCTTTAATTTGGTTTTATTTTCTGAATTAAGTAACATCTTTCCCGAATTTTTCGCGGATTTATTTTGATTTTTGGTTCCCGACGTTTCAAATTTCACGTTCTCGTTTCAAGGTCACATTGCTGTATTATTGCTGTATTAATATATAATTGCTGTATTATTTAAAATGTCAAATATTCACGTAAATTTAAGAAAGTATTTCTGAGTTAAGTTGAATTATTACAACAGAGAAAAGAATAAATTATGAAAATGTTGTTGAAGTATTTTTCTTTTTTTCACAAAATAGAATGTTTGATGTTCATATAAATAGGGCGTCTTTCTTATTTAGTGAAGCTGTAGACCATATATAGTCCAGATACAACGAGTTTCACAAGAAAAACATACAAGTAGTTTCATGGTAATACATGTTATCACCCTAATTACATACATGCACACACATACATACATAATATGTATATATATGTGTTAAAAGTCTTGCTGATGAGCTTAAAACAGATTTAACTTTAACGGATTTTTGATATACATACATATTTCCATTCAGCCTCAGCATATTTTATCGTCCCACAGCTGGGCACTATCCTCCCTTCCATACGATGAGGATTAGACCATATTCTACTACTCTGGCCAAGTATGGGTGGCCGGACTTCATATACTTATCTTTCGTTAACTTACTAAATTCTCTTAGACAGGCAGGTTTTCTCACGGTGTTTTCTTTCACATTAAGGCAAGTGGTAATCATGTTGAAAAATGTATCGCACATGAGTATCAGAAGTACGAGACCTAGGATATGAGTCCCCTTTACTTAGTTTTCCAAGCAAGCACCTTACCACTGTTGCACCACTACCTAAAAACGGATTTAAATGTTTGTACATAGTAAAAAAAACCTATTTTCAATCAGAATTACATGCAGACGATTATATCTGTATAGAGCTATGACTATATATAATTAAAACTAGCAACTCACCATCGCTCCGCTCGGGTTCTTCCCTAGTTACGTTTTAACGTTAGCTCAGAGATGAGATATTTTCCCGCAGTAAAAAGTATCCTATATGTTGACTCGGGTAACCAGCTATGATCATACCAAATTTCATCAAAATCTGTCCAGTGGTTTCCCCGTGATGCGGTAAGAGACAGACAGACAAAAATTCTAATAACTATAGATTCGGCCTCTGTATCGATAACAATGACTATTTCAATAAGATTTTCCAAAAAATATTTCATGTACAGATTCGGCTTATTTACAATTTTATTATATGTATAGATTAGACTAATTTGAAAGAAATTATTTTACACTTGTGAATTTTTTCACACTTTTGTGTGAACCTCGATCAACGATTGGCGTACTTCTTTTTTGAAATCGGTCCAAAATACTAAGGCTACACATTTGCAAACATTCTGATTATTTCTGGTTACTAATTACAATTTTTTTCTAGGGCACCTTTGTCTAGGTTCACAGTGCTTGTCTTGTCCTCTTTACATAGTGGGTCACGATCGTTACGTACCAATGTAGAACAATGAATGGCTTTTATGAAGCTGAAAAATTTTAATATGCTACAATCCTACCTATTCGGTTTTTATTTAATATTTAATTTTTTCTCAATAATAATAGTAGGTATACAATTATTCAAATCACGTTCTTCATTGAATTAAAACCAAATAAAATATCCGTGCTTCAATTAAATGTTATGTGAACTTATATTGCAAATATTTTTATATTAGTTTTTCCAAACTCATAATAAAAGCAAGCATCGTTCCCCTGAAGATGAATAGGGCAGTCTTTGAAAGACTTTAATTTAGAAAAGTATATTCGAAAACTTTAGGAATATCTATAACTAACGACTCACCCTCGCTCCTCTCGGATTCGCCTCTATTTACGATTTAGCGTTTAGTATAGATTTCTCAGAGATGAGATATTTTATAATATATATATGTTATAATATATAGTATGTCTGTCTGCTACTGCATCACGGAAAAACCACTGGAGGGATTTTGATGAGATTTGGTATAATGATAGCTGGATATCCGGGTCAACATATAAGATTCTTTTTACCGCGGGCGATTATCTCATTCCCACGGGAATACACGTTAGAACACAATCCAAAAAATATTTATGATCATAATTTCTTGAAACTTGGTATTAATGCTCTTCAATACAATTAAATAAATATGTGTTTTAGCGTTTTTGAAATTCATTCCATAAGGAGACAAAATAAGGGATGAAAATTTGTATGAAACCTGCCTTTTTTAAATTTTTTTTTTGTTGTAGTTTTAGCGCGAGCGAAGCCGCGGGTTTTGCTAGTTTTATTATATGTATAGATATTATTAGTTTCGCAGTTTTTTTAGTAATATACTAATAGAGTTTTTTAACTTCTATCTTAATTATGATTTGATCGTTGGAGATGATTATCTAAAAGGCTCTATCTATAAACGTAGTTATGTTTTAATAAAATCTTATTTTTTTATAAAAATAAGTTATTTCTTAAAATACTTTCTGATTAATGATAAGAAAGATTTGCCTCCACAAATATTCTGAAGGGATACCAAATTGCTTAAGCCAAAAATTATATATTCATCTAGATAATTATCTATTCATCTAGAGAAAGTTTGTATTAAGCCCTTTTTAATGTCCCACTGCTGGGCACGGGCCTCCCTTCAATACGAAGAGGATCAGGTCATAGTCCGTCACGCTGGCCAAGTGCGGGTTGGCAGACTTCACATGTCTTCCGAAAACTTTCTAAGTTCTCGCAGACATCCAGGTTCCCTAACGATAACGACGTTCCTTCACCGTAAGGCAAGTGGTAATCATCCGGGATTTGAACCTTTAATTAGAATCAAATCAGCGTTTTAAAAATTATCGAATACAAATAAATAGTGGGACAAAAAATATGAGATAATGGGTAAAGTTAGTAAGTTTGTATATATGGGGGTAATTTATAAACCAATATTCTCGAAAATTATTTCATTAATAATATTGCTTATATTTTTAATCGATAAAATATATTTACTGTCAGAAATAATAATAACTTTAATAGAAGTTGAAAAAAATGGCTGTTGAGTTATTTTTTTTTTTATGTTACGATCCTCAGACCTTTGCCATGATTTTCTTTTAGTATAAGGCCAAGTGGTTTTCAAAAGCCCTCCGAAGTCTCTCTCTCCAACACCTTTCGGTCACTCCTTCATAAGACATCTGCTTAACCATTCTTTTCTCATACTTTTTTTTTACATGCTTAAACAATTTAAGCACATTTTTCTTGATTCTTAAAATTTTATATTAAAAGCTTTGAAATTAAAAATACAATATCGCTTAAACTACTGTTTAGATATAATTAGATCTTGTAGCTACAGTCTACGACGAACAATTAATATAAACGTTGTTCGTAGCTTGGAGCTACGTCGTAGCACCCTTACAGATGTTTATTTTGTTTCTAATAGATCTATTTATGTGTTTGTTTGTTCATAATACTCTTTGTTGTTTATTTAATATAAACGCTTTAATTAATTTAATGAATTTTCTGGTACAATTTCAAGCGCCTTTTGTTTTATTTGCTTAATTAAAAAATATGGGCTTGATTTTTATATAAAAGATATATTTTACATAAAAGATATTTAACTATATTAATGTTGTAATAAGATAAATTTAATATAAGTTTGTTTATATGTATTTATTTAATAATAATTTAATACCGAAAATACTTTGTTATAAAAGAAAAATATGTATATTAAAATATGTATATCATTTTTATTTTAGAACAGATGAGTTTTCATTAATTATTATTAGCTGATTTGACAGACGTTGTCTTGTCCAAATTCCTTTGAGTTCAAGCCGAAATACCTTAGAAAAAAGAAATTTCAAGTTTCCCAAATTTACCAATTTTTACTATCTATGAATATCTAGTAATTATAGGCAAATTTTTATTTTGAAATAGATGAGTTTTCAATTAATTCAAATATATTATTAGCTAACTTGACAGATGTTGTTTTATCCAAATTCTTTTGAGTTCAAACCAAAATTCCTTAGAAAAAAGTAATTTCAATTTTCCCGAATTCACCAATTTTTCAAACCTCCTAACCCTGATATGCTTACCAAATACCAACAAACAGCACGTTATTTTTATTTATATAGATATTCTCAATATAGTTAATTTAAGACATAAACCCATCATACATGTTTTAAATTTAAGTCTTCATCGCGATGAGTTTGTATTATTTCCAAAAACTATACAGAATTTTATATTAATTTCACTTATAGAAAGGTTTGCTATAATATAATATATTTTTTTCGGGCACAAAATAGTGGTAAGATATTTGTGAATTAAGTAGGAAAAATTATCCCCCCTTAAAGCTTAATATTTTTTTTAATGCGAAGGGCACATAAACGCTTATTGGGTTAAAGCTCTTCTTACATAAAACATCGACTTGTTAAAGCACAGATATCCAAAGCTTTCATAACAATCCAATTATATTTTAAAATAAACAAAGAAATGAAACATAGACTGATTTTACTTCAACATATTCTTACTAGCAAATCTTTTTTCGCAATATTGTAAATATATCACATTTAAGTGGCCTTAAATTTCGTAAATGTGTAAAGCGAACATAACCGATGACACTGGACGATGAACGGTAATATTTTTTATCGAATCGAATTTTATGAGGATTTCGTTGTAAGGTCATTTGTGGGCAAAACTAGGTCAAAGTAAAAAGCCCTTTTAGATAACCTTTAAGATAATTAAAATTTCTTAGAATATTATTCATAAGAAAAGAAATTCATTCATTTTTGTACTCTAGTCATGGGTGTTTATATTTATACTAAATATGTATGTATTTAAAATTATATATGTGTAGTGTTTTCACGTTTTCTGTGTAGAATGTTTAGTTAGGTTGTTTTCTTAAGCCAGTTGTATAAGCATTTCTCCATTCCTTGACTAGTGCCTGAACAATGTCTCGTAGCTTACCATGGAACTAGATGTTGCTGTGTGTTAATGTCCCAACATATTTATTTATTTATTTCTTTTCGATAGGTCAAATAGATAAGGAATTCTTGTATACATTTAAATTTATTTCGTGTAACCTGAAAATAGCAAGCAAACAAAAATTATATACTAGTAAGATATGTAAGTCATATATGTACCTAGATATAAGCACTAGATAATAAGTTAAACACCAAAAAAAACACTAACAATCACCTCAACAAAAAAAAAGAAACAAAACAAAATTATTAAAAAAAAAAAACAAAAAAAGCATGTTCATCAATTAAAACCAGTCAGTGTCGGACCACGTCATTCAATCTATAGCCTTAAGTACCGTTAGTTCTAAGTAAAAAAAAAATGTAATCGCCAAACATAAAAAAAAAAATTGTTAATGTATAAAAAGGGCACGGGCAATTAAAGCCTGTGGATGTAATATAACTACTCATCCACGCTTCGCTCGGGTTCGTCCCTAAGTTGATTCCTCATACAAACTATCATCCATATTTTCACCCCCTTAAGGGATGATTTCCGGGATATAAACTATCCTATATCCTATTCAGACTTTCAAACTATCTTCTTGACAAATTTGATCTATATCGGTTTAGTAGTTTCGGAGCTTATTCGGTACAAACAAGCAAAAAAATTTTCCCTCTTTATAAAATTTGTATACACTATTATATTTTAGTATACATAATACTGTGCGATCCTAAACAAGCCAGGGTCACGTTAGTGATTACTAGTCAAAGCCACAGGCCACAACCTGTGTATAATGTCACAATAAAACATCATTGGAACGTAAAAGTAGGTCATACTCACCCCAAAAGTGATTAATACGAAGAAATTACAGGAAAATGAACTTTCCTAATCAGTTTAAAAGATACATTATCTAATTGCCACCGTTTTACAACCAACAATGGCAGGTTGTAAAACGGTCTTCCTTTCTCTCGATATGAAACAAGGTTGTATAACCATACGCTAAAGTTTGACGTCACATTTAATTTTTCTTTTTTTTATATTTTTTTCTAATTTTATAATGATTGTAAAAGATTTACATTTATATCATTAGCGATTTACCCTCGTTTACCCCATAGTCTTTTTGCCTTTTATTTTATTACTTTATTTCAAACCGTTTATGTAGCTCACCCCGACAAAACAATTCAACAGCCATTTTTAACAACTTCAATGTTAATTATGATTTCTGACAGTAAATACATTTTTATTATAATAATAAAAAAAAAGAAAAAACCCGACTGCATAAAAGCTAACTAAAAAGATGAAAACAAGTTGACGAAGGAATATAGTATTATGCAGTCGGAGATATACACGTTTCATCCTTGCCGCCAGATGTACAATGTACGTACATATTACATAAACATTAAACATGTACCTATTATCAGGCTTTCCTATAAATAATTTAGAATCAGGATAAATCATTATGTAAACGTTTTATGCGTTTTTTTTATGGTACTTAGTGATAAACGAGCAGACAGTCCACCTGATGGAAAGCGGTACCTGTCGCCCATAACACCTACGGTTCATGCACTTAAGTTTTATGTAACAAAACTGCAGAACCGCCGGTACGTTATCACTGTGAGGACTAAGATGTTATGCCTCTTGCCTGTAATTGCGCTGGCTACCTTATCCTTCAAACCGGAACACAACAATGCAATCATTGTTGTTGCGGCTGAAACAGATAAGGGGGTGGTACCCATCCAGTCGGACTCCTCAGGCTTGACAGAGTCCTACCACCGGTAAAATCGTATAGTATTTACGGATCTCTAAAAATTCCAAATATTGAAAACGTAGTATAGAAAAGTAAACAGTATCTTTTACAAATCTTTCTTTGTATTTAGTTAAGCTTCTTTTTTCGCTTTATACACTCAAATAATTTATTGCTCAAAACTTTTAATAAACATCTTGATGAAAAAGAAAAAGGAAAACAGATTAACTTGTAATTACTTTTTCCACTAAACCGAATGAATGAATTATTGTTCAAAGCTTTCTTAAATCTTCAAAGTAGAAAATTCATTTTTATATCAAAACTTGTGTTACCCTCTGTATATATTGCACATACACGTCATATTAATGCAAGCAATTAAGAACTCTCCACTTTCATCTATAACGTCCATAATTCTATACAGTAATACATGGTGAAAAACCTCTATAAAACATGATACAGTTTTATAGACCTTATTAAATAAGACATAATTAATATATTAGAATGAATTGTATATTGATCATGATTATAAAATGTTTCCTGTCATAAAAACACAATTGGATTTTAAAGTAGCTTAAAAGTGGAGGTTAAATGTATACATATTTAATAGAAATGACATTTTAAACGGCTATTTGTTATAATATAATATGATGTTCTTAATTCTCGTGTATTCTTAAGTAGCTCTTTGCATCATTATGGTTTTAAATATAAAAAAATACCCTTATTTAATAAATAAATAAATATGTTGGGACATTAGCACACAGCACCATCTAGTTCCATGGTAAGCTACGAGGCTTGTGTTATGGATACCAGATAGTTGATATAGTTTATAAAATTTTAAATCGATATAGTTATAATTAGAAAACACTAAAAGTCCAACTAAAAGCACATTTATCCCTTCTTTTTTTTACTTCCTGTTTTTTTTTATTTATGTTAAAAATACCCTTAGGGTCCAAGCACACTACGTTTTATAAACGCACCGACTTCAAAAATGCAGATTATTTGTATTGGTATCGATTCAATTCAATTCAATTCTTTTGTTTAGTGGCTTCCAGATATTAGTGTGGTTAAAAAGTCGTTGTATGCATAGGGAAAATGAAATAATGGGTTCTTATATGAATTTTAAATTATACTATCAATTTTACTGATATTTGGACATTTAGCCCTAATTTAATGTACTGTGTATTTATAAAGAGGCTTCGTACACGTATATTTAAGTTGCTAATTCCGATTCTAATTGCTTATGATTATTTTAAATGAAACTATCTTTTCGGATTATTTTGCGGCTTTATTCTGATTTTTGGTTCCTGACGTTTCGAATGCTTTACAGCAATCATGGTCACGGGAGAGACTAAGGTGCTTATGATTACTGAGAATGTTTTGTTTTGCATTTTGTAATATATCACACATTTTGTATCTATGAATACCCACCAGGCATTTGCGCCATCTATCGTCTATTCAGGCTAAACAAAGTAGCTTGAAGAATAGTCCGAATTAGAGCGGACCAATTTCGTTGAATGGAGTATCTATACTATTATTATATCTGTGATTTTAGTGTATAATAAGTTATAAGGACATATAAATTGGTGTCACTAATCTAATTTTGTTAGGTGATAAGCCTCAAAATTTACAATATACCCATTAAATAAATATCACTTAATAATTATACACCTTACTTCCTACGAATTAAAGTACACTATCCCTTACCATGTAACACCTGGTGGGTCCACCATAAGTACACCTTATCCATCATCGATAAAATGTTCATGCTATTTTGGTTCTTATTATATTTACAAAAGACGTATTTTTCTGTGAGAAAAAAAATGGAGAAATATATGTCCCGCTGTACACACCACCCTTTTCCCGCTTGACGCGCGTCATTGTCTTCGCGCTCGCGCTACCGCACAGACGTGTACACTTAGCCACCAACGACGGTGGCAAAACTCGGTACTTTAAAAAGTTAAAGTGGATTTACTAAGGAAATATTTGAAGATAGTCGAGGAGCGATTTTTTCCGGGTAAGTGCTTCAATTATGGGATTTTTTCTATTTTATGATTAAATGTAAAATATTTTTCATATTTTATTAATTTTTAATCAAGATGATATACAATTTTGTTTCTACACGTGTTTTCTAATAAAATATTAAATAAGAAACGTAAAATTTTAGAGTTCTTTAAAAATTAAATCAATAATTTCAATTAAAATTAATTTCATAATAATAATAGTATAGGTACTTAGATTTTTTTTATATATAATTTGCTAACTTCCAGTCTTGTAGAATAAGAATATAAATTCATAAGAAAATGTATAATTTTATGCTAAAAAAATAAATTATTTCATAAATTATCTGTGAGCGAACTTCGTGAAATGTTTGGATGAATTTAAGACATTTTTTTTTTTGAAAAAATTCTTAATTGAACTATGATAAATGTGTATAGAAATTTACACTTTTACGAGTATATATAAACAAAGGAGAGCAAAAGCTTTGAAGTAATTAGGTTAGAACTAATTAAATAGGAGGGTAACTGTGTATATTTACACCTGTAAAGGGTAGGTTATTCTTGATATAGGCTCAGTATTATAATTTATAATACTAAAATAATAACGGAGTAAAACATTTATAATGTACTCGTATATTTATCAAAAATACTATGTAGATTCATTCAATAGTTTTTAAGTTTATTTTATATTTGTTGTAACAAAATTCGAGAAAGGATGAACAGATTTCGAAGGAACTTTTGTATTATACACGTATATTTTTGATATAAAAAAGTCGTGATAATATTTATTCTTGAGCGCAACATTTCATGCGCTCTTGTAAGAAGCTGAAATCATGCTTAATGATTTTTATTTAATACTAGCGACTCACGTCTTTTCACGACCCTACGATACGTTTTAACGTTTATATACTATACGTACCCGGATACCTAACTATCATCATACCAAATTTCATCAAAATCTGTCCAGTAGCTTTCTCTTGAGGCGATAAAAATTCTAGAAACTATAGATTCGGCCTCTGTATCGATAATAATGAATATTTCAATAAGATTTTCCAAAAAATATGTAATGTACAGATTCGACTCAGAATTTCATTATATGTATAGATATCTGGTTTAAAATACTCTAAAAGAACATTTCTAATAACTAGTAAATAGGTTCGTGAAAAGTATGAGCTTTTTGTTGAAAGAAAAACCACGCCTTCATTACGGTACCTACCACCATTTGTGACCGATTCCACGAAAAACAGTATTCAACTCGGGTGTATGATTTTTTGTATTTACCAATTGTAAGCTTATGATAATAATTATTGTGGAAAATAAATATTTTTGTGTAATAATGATTTTAAAGTATATGTGCCGTTTTCGTTAACCATTATTCACTAATAATTTCATTCTTAGATTTACATCAATATTTGACATCTATATCTATAAATATGCCTAATAAAATTCTGAGTCGAATCTGTACATTAAATATTTTTTGGAAAATCTTATTGAAATAGTCATATTATTATCGATACAGATGTAAAATCTATAGCTTTTATAATTTTTGTTTGTTTGTCTGTCTGTGACCACATTACGAGAAAAACACAGATCATATTTTGATGAAATTTGGTAGGATGGTGGTTATCCGGGTCAACATACAAGATATTTTTTACTGCGGGAAAATATCTCATCTCTGAGAGATCAATACTAAACGTTAAAACGTAAGGTAACGGTTAAATAAAACTGTCTTTTCGGATTTTTTCACGGATTTATTTTGATTTTTGTTTGATATTTCGAATGATTTATAGCAATCATGGTCAAAATAAATCCATGAAAAAATCCAAAGAGACAGTATTTACTATGTGTGAAAAAACTGACTTAGCAATATAACAAACACATACACAACAAACTGTGCAAACAGTTTTGTGTGTCCACTTATGTAAAATGCTGTATTAGTATATACTATAATAATCAAATACATAATAAAACAATTAGTAAATACTACTATATTACTAATATAATGAATGACGGTAGCCATACCTATAAGATAATGAAATAAAATAATAATTAGTGACTAAATTAACAAAATAATGTCTGACGAATTTTGAACATGGGCCTCTAAACATTAAAAATAATAATATAAATAAAATTCTTTGGTAGACTGCGAGTGAAATTTTCGCAACTTTGAAATGCATCTATAATCATATCAAAAGGTTATTCGTCCAAAGAATATTCTTAAAAAAAAACAGACCTTTAAGTTTCTTTAGAAAATTTAAATTCATTGATTTCTAATAATGTTTATTTTACGATACTTTGTCGTTGAAAAAATATATCTCCAACACTCTTTTTGATTAAAGTCTGATACTTTAAAATGCATGATTTGAAAAGTTTTCTCGCTGGGTATATAAAATGCTGCCTTAGAGAATTTCCTTAGCGTCTTACCGAAATGTTTATGTAGAGCAAACTAAAAATGTTTAAATTTTTACTTATTTCGGCTTTCATTGGTTTTCCCTTGTGTTTTATTATTATCTCAGTAGCAGAGTAACGTTTTAAATTAAGTTAAATATTTAGTTGTAAGACGTTGGGAAACAAAAAATCAATTTAAAAAGTTATATAAGCGATAGATACATCGACAGATACATATGCTGGAGAGTGACATGAGCTACTTAACTTGTATATTATACTAGCAACTCACCTTCGCTTCGCCCGAGTTTGTCCCTAGTGAACAACAAAAACAAATCTATCCCAGGGGAACCGTACATTTTTTCGGGATAAAAAGTAACTTATTGCTATTCCACACCTATCTCTGTACCAAATTTCATCCAGATCAGTTCAACCGTTCTGGCGTTATTGAGTAACAAACATCCATCTAAACTTTCGCATTTATAACATTAATGGGATTATAAATATAAAAAACACCTATAGATAAAGCGAGGCTAAGTCGCTAATCAATAAAACAAATATTTTTTATCAAAACCAGTCCTTCCACTGACATTATTTTAGGAACCACATAATATATATTATCTATCTTATATATGTTATAAAATATCTAATATCTTCGCTAACATTTTGCTTATTTTAGCAAATATTTACTGCCTAACTCACTGCCAAAGTGTTCGCAATGCCGCATAGTATCCTGCAGTAACGTTAATTGGCTATCGGTTCTCAGCTTTATCAAAAGAAGGATTACTGTTAAGCTGACAGATTCTATTAATAATATAAAATCAATATTATATTAAAATCTTTTCATGTAGAAAACTTATAACTGAGACTTGTGGGCATAATATGATAAGAACTCCTATTATATATAGATAAAGGCGGTTGAGTTTTGCCTTTACTTTTAAAATTATTTAAAAGTACTTATTTAAGTGGATGGCTGGCTTAAACAAAGTTTGATTAGTAGTAGGTATGAAGAAAAAGGTGCTCAGATGTTGGGGACACATAGAAAGCATGAATAAAGAAACAATAGTCAAGAAAATGTGGTATTTTCAATAAGAAGAGTGAGTAGAAAGTGAAATAAAAGGAGATCTCGACCTTTTGAAGAAAAAATAATTTTATTATTTTAAGAAGGTTAAGTCACAAGTGAGGATCCCCAAGCATGTATGAAGTAGAGATCATAGATGTACCCTTGGCAATAAGTTCTATATGCCTACCCTGCAAAGGATACAGATATAGTGTGAAATTCTGTGTATGTATTTCATTTTTTTTATTTTACGTGAGATCACTTTTAAATATAATCTTTTTATTAAAAAAAAGAATTATAAAAATTCATTCATATTCGGTGAAGATATCAATAAAATGAAAAGACGATAGAATGTTCTGTTTTATTTATAAATGTTACGTATAATATGTCTTACGGTAAAGAAAACATCATGAGGAAACCTGAATGTCTGAGAGAACCTAAGTTTGAAGACTTCGACCGCTAACCTGCACTTGGCCAGCGTGGTGGACGTTGGCCTCGGACTTTAAAAATAGCTGTATTTTTATTATTTATTGCTAAAGAGGTGATTAACATAACAATCAATTGCCGTTGGTTAGTTTCGCTAAAACTCGAAAACGGCTGGGCCGATTTAAATAATTCTTTTTTTGTTTTGTTGGGAGTGTATCAGGGGTAGTTTAAGTATCACAAAATATAGAGAAAACCTAAAAAACCAGCTGGAAATCCGAGCGAAGCGAGGGTGACTCGCTAGTTTTAATAAAACTAAGAAAGTAATAAGAGGTGACTGACTCTAAATCCGTCGAGTCTTAGTTATTTTTACATTAAATTTGAAAATTGGTTCTTTAAAGAATAAAGATATTATTTTAAGAATGTTACATAACATAATATAATTTTTATACATGTAATGTACTACATATCGTAATAGTATAATTTTATGAGTACAGTAAAATTATACTTTCTGTTCTTACGTCAATATAATGAAAACTAAACGAAAAGGTTTTTAGTTTTGTTGCCAAAAATAAAAATGTAGTAGCCATTTGTAATTTTATTGCCAAGTAAATAGCTTAGTATACTCGTATGGATGAAATGTTATCACCCTATACTTTTCCCGGCCAAAAATTGAAAATTTATGGACAGATGAGTGTTAATGTCTGTAATGGGGGCTATATTAGTAAGCTGCACTTCAAGGAAAGCGACGGACTTTTAAGTGTGTTTGTACTCCTTTAAATTAAAAACAACTGAATGGATTTGGATGTAATTTAGTATATATATGTAGATGTGTGTAAGTATGAGAAAGGCACATTGTAAGGTACCTAGGGAACTAAGTTATTAGTAAAGACCTTAAATGTATATTATTACTTATATCAAAAAATATTAGTAGTAACTACTATGTTTGGTGAACATCATGTTTTTTTTTTAATTTTAACTTTTTTTTTATATCAGAGATTAGAGATCCAAAGAATAATTTCAAATCAAACTATTTTTTTTGGATATTTTTTGATTTTGGGTTCCCGACGAGACTATGGTTGTATTCATCTCAAAAGTTTATTATATAGTTCTGTAACAACATCTAAAATGGTAAATTTTCGCGTAAAATTTCAAAAAATCAACTACCTCAAATCTTAATATTGTAAAAAATCGATTATCTGATTTTATATTTTAACAATTGTAATTTTACAGCTTGATAGTTCCACAGTATGCGGTATTCTTTTTCTTACTCTTTCTTCAATACAAAACCTATCTTTTTTATCATCAATATCTAAATTATTTAGTAAATTTCAATTAAATGACTGAATTTATGAAATAAGTGTCAAGTGTTACCCAAAAGTATACCAAATACTTGGTTCGTTAAGTCAGAACATTGGAGCTTATTTTATTGTCGGACTTTGTAAAGAATCGATATTCAGGGCGCATAAAAGTTTTCTCTTTGGTATTATTCCTTTCGTTTAATTGCAATCAAAAAGTTTTATTTCGGTAATATCGTTTGATTTTATTTTTATTTCTTGGGTTTGACAGGAATGGGGTTTTGTGCAAACAAGGTTATAAATATTTTTGTTATCAGCCCTTTTTATAATCTCATTGTTGGGCACGGGCCTCCCTTCAATACGAGAGGAATCAGGCCATAGTCCACCACTGGCCCCAAATGCGAGTTGGTGGACTCCACATGTCTTTCGAAAACTTGCTAGGTTTTCTCAGACTTTCAGGTTTCCTCACGATGTTTTCCTTCACCCTAAGGAGAGTGGGAATCAAGTTAGAAATGATTCGCACATGAAAATATCAGAGGACCCGGGATTTGAACGCGCTTCACTCGGTTTCCCAAGCGTGCGCGTTACCACTGGGCTACCATTGCCTTATATATAGGAAATATATTTAGATTTTGATGTTTTCGTGACATTCCTAATAGAGCTTTTGAAATTTTTTTTAAAGCTTTCAGTATAAATTGTGTTTTATTGAGATTTTTATTTCTTTTTATTAAATTAGTCTTCAATTGTCTTATATAAAATGTAATTCAATATTAAATGTGTGTTCATAATTTCTTTAAAATAATCAGCTATATCATAAAATGTTGCCATTTAACATAAAATTGGGACGGAACACAATCTGGCTTAAATATTAATCGGACTTTTTTTTTTTTTTTTTTTTATGCGATGCAGTGACAAACGAGCAGACAGACCACCTGATGGAAAGCAGTACCTGTCGCCCATAACACCTACGGTTCATGCACTTAGGTTTTAAGTAACAAAAATGCAGAACCACAGGTGCGTTGTCACTGTGAGGACTAAGATGATATGCCTCTTGCCTGTAATTGCGCTGGCTACCTTATCCTTCAAACCGGAACACAACAATGCAATCATTGTTGATTGGCGGCAGAAATAGATAAGGGGGTGGTACCCATCCAGTCGGACTCCTCAGGCTTGACAGAGTCCTACCACCGGTTAACTCTTCTCTTTTAATTACCAAAAATTACTTCTCTTCATACTCGTAATTATACTACTTATCCCGAATTAAACTTGGCTTGGTTTGTATTTTTTTGCGAAAATATTTTTATTTTTGACATTTCGAGTGCTTTACAGCATTCATGGTGAAATACTGTATAATCATAGAAGCTTTTTTTGTCCTGTATCGTATTAAAAAAACCAAACGACGGAATCTTTATAAATTCAGTTCGCTGTGCTAATGCAAAAGCTCGAGTTCGCTGAGAGTTGTGCCAAGTAGTCCGATCAATGTACCAACGACACTCTTCTATAACCGGTAGACTGAGTTATTAAATTGTTTGCATTGCCAATTTTGATTTTAATTCCTTCTTGTAATGTAAATTGTTGATACTAACCGTTAAAACATACCTAGGGATGAACCAGAGAAAGAGATGAAGCGAGGGCGAGTCACTAGCTCTATTATAAAAGTTTGTTTCTGCGTATACCACACATGTGTCTTCACGCGAAAAGGCTTGACCGATTTAAGTGAAATTTAGTATACATATCTGTGTAGCTTTATTACGAATGATTATGACCTACAAAACGGCTACTGTTAGACATATAACTGTACAAATTTTTTTTTGGAAAATCTATTCTCATCTCTGGTTTTTCATATATAATCTCATATTATAATAAGGTTCTTCTCATTTTTCTACTCTGAATAAAGCTAATGGGAGAATGTAGCCACCAATTTTTGTTAATATACAACGATAAAATTAGCCTATATGTTATTGCAGTATATAATATAGTTCCTTACCGACTTTCAATCGGGTACTATGAGCTACTACAGCGTTAAGACGTAGCAAACGCTGTTTTTATTTTAGAGATTAGTATGTAATAAATACTATTTCAATACGCACGAGTAAATCACGAACTTTCTTTAAAGTTTTCGTTATGCTGTTAATTAAACAGAATCCATCAATTTTATTTCTAATATCATAAATTTTTTCATCCCCTATTTAATTCTTAGATTTAACAAAAATTTTTGCTTAATGCTCTCTCTCCCTCTTACATACAGAACTTTTGTGTATTTAATGTATATATATATGCTTTATTTAAGCTCTATTGCTTAAATTGTGGGGGGTTTTTCAATAATGTTATTATTTTTATAATTAGGTTTGATGGGATGAATTTTTAATTTTTGATTGAAATATTATATTTGAATGTCTGCATAATCAACATAATATCTAATTTTACCGCAGTACAGAAGAATTGTATGACAAATTTTACTATAAATTTCCCTGAAGACTTATAAAAATAAAATTTCTTTACGACACTCTTGAGACTTGATGTTGGAAAACGTTCACTAGAAATATACTTTTAGTACGATTTACTTAGAAAAAGTTAAGTTTTCATGATTTTAGTATAAAATTGATATTATGTATGTAACTTACATTGAATATTTTTTGCAAATCTGTACAAATATTATAAAGCTGAAGAGTTTGTTTGTTTGTTTGTTTGGTTGAACGCGTTAAGCTCAGGAACTACTAACCCGATTTAAAAATTCTTTTGGCATTAGACAGCCCGTTAACTGAGGAAGGCTATAGGCTATATAACATCCCGGAAAAATGTACGGTTCCCGTAGGATAGAATTGTTTTTGTCTAGGGACGAACCCGAAGCGAAGCGAGGGTGAGTCGCTAGTTCTGTATACAAGGTATGTTTGCTTTGTTTTAGAAGAAAAACGAATATGAAAAGTACTCTGTCTATATGAGCCGGTTATATGAAGTTTTAAGCTGCTATTTTATACCGTCAGTGAGCTTGCTAGGATTTCACATTGGCAAAGTAAACAGAACCTTTTACATTCATTTCTAACTTCAAAAATGACGAGCTTTCATCCTTTATGAGTATGAGACCCTTTTACAATGAATGTTAATTTCAATTGTTATTAGCACTAGTAAAGAAAATATGTTTTTAAGTTTGCATCATCTGTCAGACAATGATTTTTTATTAAGTATATTAATTAATAACGTCCATTTGTATTTCACCAAAGGATTGCTTTTGATATTTTTAGAGTAATCTTTTTTAATTTGGCTTTTGAAATTTAATCGGTTTGTATATAAGATCTATTCATATAATAAAATTCTGAGTCGAATCTGTACATTAAATATTTTTTTGGAAAATCTTATTAAAATAGTTATTATTATCGATACAGAGGCAGAATCTATGGTTTTTAAAAAAATTATCTGTCTGTCTGTGACCGCATCACGAGAAAAACACTAGACAGATTTTGATGAAATTTGATATGATGATAGCTGTTTATCCGGGTCAATATAAAGGATAAATCTACATTAAACGTTAAAATGTAAGTAGGAGCGAACCAGAGCGGAGTGAGGGTGAGTCGCTAGTTTTCAAATAAAATTTTACATACACTACATGGCCATATATAGTCTTAAAACAAAAATCTCTGTGATAAATACCAAGCTTTGTGAGAAGATGAGAATAAAAGTTATGCGAATTACTTTTTCATCGAAATAGCTTTATTTATACCATTTTTTACAACTTTTAAAAAATTGTTTAAGTAAATATGGACATACCAACATACACATATATTGAGGTAATTGAAACATCCATCAAGGCATGTTCGAACATCAATCATCTTGTAATTCGATATATATAAGTACTTGGTGCTATGTTGTTGATTAAGCAAATAGCTCTGTTAACGGAAGATTTACCTTTAAAGGTAATATGTTAAATGGAATATGTGCTTAACTACTAATAAGGTAAGGGGTTTTGAAAATAAAAAGTTTTCTTAAAGTTTTTTAGTATAAATTTTTAACTGACAATTAAATCAGTTGGAATGAAATTATTACACCGTTAGAGTTATAGCGTTTTCAATAAAAATAATATGGAATTATAATGTATACATATAGTTAAATTGTAACTAAGCTGAATCTGTACATTAAATATTTTTTGGAAAATCTTATTGAAATAGTTATTAATATCGATACAGAGGCCAAATCTATAGTTTTTAGAATTTTTGTCTATCTGTCTGTGACCGCATCACGGAAAAACCACTAGAGGGATTTTAATGAAATTTGGTACAATGGTAGCTGGTTATCCGGGTCAACATAAAGAATACTTTTTACTGCGGGAAAATATCTTATCTCTGAGAAATTTATACTAAACGTTAAAACGTAAGTAGGGACGAACCCAAGAGGAGCGAGGGTGAGTTTCTAGTCTTTTATATTTTTGTGAGTATGTTGCTCGATATCTGTGAGAATTGTGGATCAATTTATTTTTTATTATTATTCTTGAATTATACCTTAACGATAGTAAAAATATAACTTTTATTTAATAAAAATTTTTATATTGCATGTACCAATCGCCAACTTGTATTTTTATACTGTGGTAATGTTGAACTCACTGACTAGAGTCAGTACCACTTACTTAAACTTTTTTTAACATTGACAAGTGCATTTACGCATGCGTACATTTATGCACTTGCATAAACATAAGTAGTTATGTGGGATTTATTGGTTAAAAAAGTTAGTACTACCCAATAAAACTTAACGGAACCTCCCGGTCTTAATGGGGCGTCGCAGGATCGCTTACGCACTCAACCACGACACCCCGACGGCTTGCCAAGGCAGACGAGAATAACCATACGGTTGATCCCACGGTCCACTTCTCACTTAGACCTAACAGTACCTTAACCCTCTTATCAGATTGGTGTAGGATCTTTATCATATTCAATGATGGTATTCCAAGAGATAGTCTACTTAACTAGGCCTTCCCACACCTTAGGAATTGGGGATATTTTAGATTTTAGAAGTTGGCTTCCTATGCCCCTAGTAAGACTTAAATGATGTTATGTTCAACTCTTCTCCCTAGAAAAAATCAAAAAACCAGGTGTAATAAGCATATTAAATATAAAAAAATAGGGTGAACTCAAAAATCCCGAAATCTATAGTTTATTTTCTTTTTCTGCCGAATCTATAGTTTTTAGAATTTTTGTCTGTCTGTCTGGAAACGCATAACGAGAAAACCATTCGATAGATTTTGATGAAATTTGGTATGATGATAGCTGGTTATCTCGGTCAACATATAGGATAACTTTTTATTGCGGAAAAATATCCCATCTCTGAGGAATCTATACTATTTTAATTTTTAGACATTATTTCTAAAATTAGAAAGCGTAACAAGTCGCTTTCAGAAAACACTCTAAATACATTACTACAATAGACTTGAAAACATTTATAATATTTCAATAAAAATAAAATATTTTCCCAACAATTTTGCGACCCAATTTCGCATGGCGGAATATCATCAATCGCCTGACCTATAAAAGCCTAAGTTGATTCTTCCGTAAGACGGCTCGATTCTCGCTAGCGAGAACGTCACATTCATTTTAAGCCGAGCTTCTATTTACTCTATTTGTAGTATACCCACGTTTCTAGATGCCCTTCTCATTTATCCATACTAATATTATAAATGCGAAAGTATCTCTGTCTGTCTGTTACATTTTCACAATTAATCCTTTGAACCGATTCAGATGTTTGGTATGAGGATAGTTTGAGACCCTGAGAAGGATATAGGATAATTTTATCCCGGAAATCATCCCATAAGGGGTGAAAGTTTGTATGGGAAATCAATAATTTCTCAAGGAAGGGATATAAAACTCACCATACCTGTGTATATATAGATAATAGATAGTCTATTTCATTCTAACCGTTAAAACCTACCTAGGGAAGAACTCGAGGGAAGCGAGGGTGAGCCATCAGAAATTTTATAAAGCTAATTTTCACGTATTGGTCCTAGATAAGTTCTGTTACAATTGGTGTAAACCATATAAAAATTCGTAGTTTCTGAGATAAGGCTGAACAAACACAATCTCAGCGCGACGGGGGACTTTAATATACTGTATGTGAAAATGCATTTTTTATAATTCCCTAAGTGTATATAAGTAGCGAATGGTAGCAGCTAATCTTGGAGACTGAGATAAATCGTTTAAACATAGAGCAGAGTTACTTAATAGGATTAACAATATTACGTTTGCATCGTACACAATAATCACCAGTAATGCTTAAGGTATGTTTCCACTGGAATATGAAAGCTTCGATTATCGCTTTTATAAGCTCAATTAATGTACATGTATATTAATTTACTGCGAAAGTTTGTTTGTTAGTGGGATTATTTCAGATATTAACGAAATAAATGATCAAAGTGTTATATAGGCTAGTTAGATTCCTTTTCGTAATGTAATTAATAGTTTTTTGCTATATATTAATTTATATTAAAAATATTGTCGACGAGACACTTGGTTGTCATGCTTTTACTATATTTTTCCAAATTATCTTGTCAAGTATGTAAATCTATTAGTGCTTGTGATATATAATCTCATGATAAATTCAAAAGATGTATAATATAATACATAATAGATCTCGAACTTTATTTAGTTGTTTTTTTTGAATTGATAGAGAGAGAAACATGAGTTTGGTGTTACCGATATTAATAAAAAAAAATCTTAAAATTTTACTTTGAAAATCTTTATCGATAGTATTGATTGAATGTTATCCCAATTCATATGGTACTTATTGGCAGGTGTCACCCGCAATATTATATGATTTATTAATTTCTATGATTTATTATTATCGCTTCGCTCGAGTGCGTCCCTAGACACGTTTTAAATAGATATAATTAGTTATTAGCCAGTATTTACCATGTACAACATTAATACATATAACATTTTCAATATACATATAACATTCATTACATATAAAGCGAATATAGCGCTATACATTTGTTATAAATGTGTCCTTATTCCTAACGCAAGCTGTAAGCTCAGCAAATAATTTCCACTAACATAAGCACAAATTTAACAAGATCATTTAAGTGCTATTACAGGTTTGCTGTTTGTAAAAAATACTTTGATTTCATCTCAGTGTATTCAAGAAGAATTTTCTTACAGTATTAAATAAAGGAATGTAATATACCTATACTATAAAAAAAAATTGCTCGCTCGCTTTCAATTCACTCGCGTATTATATCCATAAAGATAACCCATGGCAGATTTCACATGTCTTTCGAAAACTAGCTAGGTTCACTCAGACATGCAGGTTTCCTCACGATGTTTTCCTTCACTGTAAGGCAAATGTTGGAAATGATTAGCACATGAAAATATCAGAAGTGCGAGACCCGGGTTTTGAACCTGCTTCACTCGGTTTCCCATGTGAGCGCGTTACCACTGGGCTATCACTGCCTAGCTTTATGAAAGTGTAGAATATATAGAATAACTCATGTAGCTTCAAAAATTATCCTCTACGTGCAAATTAACATATTTTACCTTATCGTTGCATTATTTTATACCTATGTATTATTAGTATTATTTGGCACTTATTTCATTTACCTTTTTATTGAAGCAAAATACTATTTAGCGAGATTAAGCTAGAAGATTATTCTATACATATAATAAAATTCTGAATCGAATCTGTACAAAAAAATTTTTTTTGGAAAATTTTATTGAAATAGTTATTATTATCGTTACAGAGGCCGAATCTATAGTTTTAGAATTATTGTCTGTTTGTTTTGGAACACATGATGAGAAAACCACTGGACAGATTATTATGAAATTTAGTATGATGATAGCTGGTTATCCGGGTCAACATATAGGATACTTTTTACTGCGAGAAACTATCTCATCGAGAGAAAATATCTCATCTCTGAGAAATCTATACTAATCGTTATGGTAATATTTGTGAGTATTAAGTGTAGGCTAATTAATATTCGTATCAGATGATTTTTCTTCATTTTGTCATCCATCATTTCGGACTTTTCAAAATAAAACTATCTTTTCGGATTATTTCGCGAATTTATTATGATTTTTGGTTCCCGACGTTTCGATTGCTTTACAGTAATCATGGTTACGGGAGAGACTAAGGTGTTAGATGTCTCAATGGCATTATACAGTTGTTACAGACAGCCTACCTACTATTTTACAAAAATGATTTTAAAATTCAAAAATGGCATCAAAGTACCTTACAATATTAGTTGATTTTAAATCTAAACATTTTAAAATTTTTTATGTTTTTAATAAGTATTATAATTAAATATAGCAATATTATTTACTTAATTTTAGCTATTATAATAAATATTACAATTTTTTCTTAATTTAATTACTAATCTTATTTAGTGTTGCTTAGTGTTGTAATATTACATGCTTAAATGTGTCTACTGTGTATGGTTGTTCTTCCTACATGCTATACCGGTTAAACGGATTTAGATGAAATTTAGTATACAGATAGAATACGACTTTTTCTTTAACCACCAGCCAGAAAAGCCAATACTATTCCCTAAAATAACAGGCTATTGTTAGTCATTTAGAGACGTTAATTTGTTTATTTGGTATCCCTTGTTCCAAATGTTTCGGGTATAGTTCTGGTATTCTGCTTTAGTCAAGAACTTAGTGTAAACCGTGGTTAAGAAGAATCTTATTATATTTGCTTTTATGAGGAATAAGATATGTATAGCCTAAAGTTTAGTATATTAACATAATGTGTATTTCATAGTAACTGCCTCGGTGGTGTAGTGGCTAGCATGTACGGCTGCACATCCTGAGGTCCTGGGTTCGAGTCCCGGGTCGGGCCAAGTTTAGTTATTGAGTCTTTCTGTATAGTAAGCCTCAGTAACAGCCCGGAGTTGGGAAGTTGGCGGTGTTTCACCCCCGTGCCTCGGAGAGCACGTAAAGCCGTCGGTCCTGCGCCTTAACTCTCACCGGTAATGTCGAGTAGTCGTCACACTGGAGTATGAGAGTGACAGGAATAGAGAGTGCACTTGTGTCTGCGCGTACACTTGTGCACTATAATATCTCCTGCGCAGTTGGCTAGTCTCAATGAGATTGGCCGCCGTGGCCGGAATCGGTCAGGAGAACATCATTTCATAGTGGACGTATAGAACATAAGGGCACTTAACTTTTTTCTTACTACTCAACTAACATAATGTTTGTACAAATTGTCTTCTTTAGTCATACTCATAAATCAAGACAAGTATATTCTTAATAAGGTTTTCTCTATTCATTTCCGTTCGCTCTCGGTATTTCAACATGATCTGGGATCATGGGAAAGGTACAGGATTGAAGGCGTAATGTGTTCTATGAGACAAGGGATTTTGACACCGCTAGATTTTCACTCCTGGCTGTGTGGTATATCTTCACAGATAAACCCAATAACTTTTTAAGCCCAACCTGGGACTAGAACTCAGTACCCCATAATCTGCAGCCATATAAGTTAGACAATAATCCCAACATGGCAATTAATAATCAATACCTTTTCACCTGCACGGATATTGACCCCGTGACCTTTGACGTAGTTGGTAGTCCTAATAGGACATGCCCAATTGTGGCAGAGAAACTATTTTTTAATTAGGTGCAAAGTCAATTGCTTATGACCTAGGTAGCTATTTGTTAGGTTTAGTTTTTTTTATAAAAGTAGGATCTTATCGCTTTAAAGTAGATTTCGTGACTGAGTTCGCGTGAGCTTCAAATATACAGGCACTTAACAAATCATTGGGGGTTTTCGGATTTTGTCGCTTTAACGTATAAAACATGTTATGTGAAATAACTATTACATTGCAGGAATAAATATTCCATTTATTTTTTATAAGGACTATATACAAAATCCATACTAATATTATAAACGTGAAAATTTGTGAGGATGGATGCATGTATGGAACTCTTTCACGCTAGAACGGCTGAACGGTTCTAAAATTTGGCGCAGAGATAGATTATAGTCTGGAATAGTACATAGGTACTTTTTATCCCGGAAAAATTACGGTTCCCGTGGGATTTGTTTTTGCTTTTCACTAGGGACAAACTCGAAGCGAAACGAGGGTGAGTCGCTAGTAGAATAATAGTTAGAAAGCCATTTGACGCTTTGGCCATTCATTTCAAACATGGCGATTACCATTTGTTTTACGGTGAAGGAAAAACCTCACGAGGAAACCTGCATGTCTTCCACTTGACCAGTGTGGTGGACTATCACCTCATACCCGTTATTGAAAGGCCCGTGCTCAGCAGTGAAACGTTGAAAAGGGATGAATACATAATATTAGTAAAGATATAGGCATATTACATTTTTTACTTAAACTTTTTTAATTGTTAATTTGAAGCTATCCGTAATGAATTTCTAACTTAATTTGTATTTGTATAGAATATATTATAAATATTTGAGGCAAATTTTTATTTTTAATATTTTAATTATCGTTTTGCCTCCTCTGTCACTCATAATTTTTGAATGTCTATAAAAATCACCGATAATCAAAGTACTACTTACTCTATTTGTTTTTTTTTGTATGTTATAATATGTATTTTGTTGATGATATTAAATAAATAAGTTAGTTAGTTCTACGTTTCTAAAACGAAATGCTAAGGTGTGGAACACCCTTTCAGCATCCGTGTTTCTTGCCACCAATAATACCTATAAGTATCTTCAAGGCAAGAGTGAATAGGCATGTTCTAGGCAAGCGCGCTCCAACCTAGACCTCATCAGTGTTTCCCAGCGTTGCATGTCGTCAAGAGCAAGCCTATCTTACAATAAAAAAAAGAATAAAATAAAATTAAATGTACAGTCAAATTATTCACGTAGGTATTGAAGAAAAGGATCTACATTTTGAACTCTACAAAATTTTGCTTAGTGACTCCACTAAATGAGCGTTGGCTTGAATTAAGATTTATATAAGATTTATATGCGTTTCTGTTACATAGAGCATGAGTCTTTTTATAATAAAATATTCACTACACGAAGGTACGAGCAGTAATCTCGACTTTTTATTCGAACTAAGTTCACGCCTCGAAGAATATTAACGGTCACTTTTTCCCATATTTCTTGTTATTTCGTACAAAAAATATTTTATTCATAACTTAGTTTTGTGCTGTAAAAGTGTAAATTGTGTTTGTATTTTTTATTTGTAAGGCTTTTATTAGATTATTGTGACCATTCCATATTGGAATATAAATTAGATATATTTTGTAATCCTTGAAAAAACGTAAAAAACCGTTTGAAAGAAAAATCAGGCAATATTTAATAATATATTATTTAATGTCCGGTTGTATTTAATATAAACATTTTATTCAGTTAAAGCAGTGGTAGCCCAGTGGTAAGGTGCTCGCTTGGGAATTCGTGTGAAACGGGCTCAAGTCCCGGGTCTCGCACCTCAGATTTTTTCATGAGCGAATCATTTCCAACAAGATTACCCCTTGTCTTACGGTAAAGAAAAACATCGTAAGGAAACTTGTATGTTTGAAAGAAACTATTAAGTTTTTGAAAGATATGTGAAATCTGATGGACTATGGCTTGATCCCTCTCGTATTGAAGGGAGGCCCGTACCCAGCAGTGGGACGTTAAAAAGGGCTTAATACAAACTTTCTCTAGATGAAGCAATCTACTTGGTATTCAGCTAATCTAATCAAGCTACAAATCTAATCAAGCTACTTGGTATCCCTTCAGAATATTTGTGGAGGCAAATCTTTCTTATCATTAATCAGAAAGTGTTTTAAGTTTTGTTTAAGCTTGAATAAAAAAAGGGGCATGTTCTGAGGGAAAATAATATTTTTTGTTTCTATTTAAAAAAAAGTAAACCGCGCAGCCAAGACAAGATATTATAGTTTCATATACACTTGATACCTCAGACTTTTATGTTATAGAGCTAAATTCTGTACTATGTGAAGCTCATGTAACTCTTATGTTTTGCCAGAGTCATGCGCATTAAAAGCGTCTTTTTACGACCGGATTGGACAAAACGTCAAGATTATTCCTTTATCTCAGTTTCATTATAATATAAATGCGAAATTATGTTTTTTATAAAGAAAAATCTTGGAAAGTCCTGAGGAAAATAAGGGTACAGAATGTTATAAAAAATGTATCAGCAGTAAAACTATATTAAATGTTCATTTTTACACGTTTATCTTTGACAGGAATATGAATATTTTTCTTAGGTGTCATTGTGATTTAGATTCAACACCTCTTAAATTTAGTAGGATATGAAAGCTAAGATAAAGTGTATGTTAATAGCAAAACAGAATTTTATTTTATTATATCTATATCTATACATATAATAAAATTCTGAGTCGAATCTGTACATTAAATATTTTTTTGGAAAATCTTATTGAAATAGTCATTATTATCGATACAGAGGTCGAATCTAGAGTTGTTAGATTTTTTCTGAAACATTTTATCTCTGAGAAATCTATACCACTAGTATAATAAAAAATCAAAAAACAACTTCACTTAAATGGGCTCCTAAAACCCTTTCCTGGCATTAAAATTAACTTTGAATGATATTACTTTAAAAAATAATATTTTGTATATTAAAGAAAAAATTATTAATATTTGGATTGAATTGTAAATTAGTAATAGCGTCATTTAAATATATCTTAAATTAGCCTTTATTTGAAATATATGTAAATAGTAAATTTTTGTTCTTAGTATAAATTGTTAAATGAATTACTTTAAGATACTTTATATATTACGTTGGCTTCCTATCTAAATCTGTACAGATAAATGAAATTGGAGTGTCTGTTTTTTTTTTATTTTTTTTCCAGCTTATCTCTGAAATGGCTGGAACGATTTTGACGAGACTTTCACTGGCAGAGTTGTTGTAATAACGAGTAACTTAGGTTTCTTTTATTTTAGAAAAAAAAAATAGGGTCCCATGAAAAAAAAAAACTTAATTTGTAATTCATTAATTTTGTTTTGGGAAGCAACCCAAGGACGAACCCGAGCGAAGTGATGGTGAGTCGCTAGTAAATAAATAAAACTTAAATAAATTGCTTAAGACTGTTTACATTTATAATGTCAGAAAAACAAAATGTAAAGAGTTTCATTAATAAAAGACATTTGTATGATGACGTCACTAATGAGTGTGGTGGGAAGCGTCGAATTAAAGTTACTGAGAACTTCGAAAGTAATAAACCGATTTGCGTGGTTTAAGCTTCAAGTTGCCGAAAGTAAGCGCTTAGTGGTGCTAGTTGAGTGGAATAACTATGTATAAAGTTATAAACTATAGTTTTGGAGCCATTACTTGCAAAACGGCTAAGCCAAAAAAGAGATGATATAAGAGGAAAAAATAGAGGTAGCTTATAGCTCTATATACATGTTTATGGAATAACAAAAAATAGTAAAGATAAAATAAGGAAACGGGGCAAAATGAGCCCCACTAATGAGGTGTGAAACCGCTCTACTGAGCTTCAACCATCTACCTCGAGAGATGCAATGGAGAGTGGATGTGGATGGGCTTTTTAACAATTCTTCGAACGAATTCCTACGAGCGATGTTAAAACCGTAATTGCAAATAAGCGAGTAGATAGCCGAGTTCGTCAGAGAAATGGCTGATTCTAAACAGCAGAATATATTCCATATTAGATAAACATTCGTTAGTTTGTAGTAATAATAACTAACTCTTCACGTAACTATAAATAACTCTTCACGTGTTATCAACAAAATTTTGTTTTTTTTTTAATATAAATTGGTAAATTCTACTTATGTTTTTAACCGACTTCCAAAAAAAGGAGGAGGTTCTCAATTCGACCGTATATATGTTTTTTTTTTTTTTTTTTTTTTTTTTTTATGTTTGTTCGGGCATTTTTTCGTCGTTTATGAACCGATTTTGATAATTCTTTTTTTGTTTTATGGAATAACAAAAAATAGTAAAGATAAAATAAGGAAACGGGGCAAAATGAGCCCCACTAATGAGGTGTGAAACCGCTCTACTGAGCTTCAACCATCTACCTCGAGAGATGCAATGGAGAGTGGATGTGGATGGGCTTTTTAACAATTCTTCGAACGAATTCCTACGAGCGATGTTAAAACCGTAATTGCAAATAAGCGAGTAGATAGCCGAGTTCGTCAGAGAAATGGCTGATTCTAAACAGCAGAATATATTCCATATTAGATAAACATTCGTTAGTTTGTAGTAATAATAACTAACTCTTCACGTAACTATAAATAACTCTTCACGTGTTATCAACAAAATTTTGTTTTTTTTTTAATATAAATTGGTAAATTCTACTTATGTTTTTAACCGACTTCCAAAAAAAGGAGGAGGTTCTCAATTCGACCGTATATATGTTTTTTTTTTTTTTTTTTTTTTTTATGTTTGTTCGGGCATTTTTTCGTCGTTTATGAACCGATTTTGATAATTCTTTTTTTGTTGGAAAGGAGATATCCCAAGAGTGGTACCATGATAAGGAAACCAGGATCTGATGATGGGATCCTAGAGAAATCGAGGGGAACTTTCGAAAATTGTAGCGGCGACTAGTGCGTTTGTTAACTTTTTCATTAGGTATTTTAAAGCACTACTATGCAATGAAGGTCTGGAGTCGATCTGATGATGGACCCGAAAGATAGTCGAGGGAACTCCTCAACGATTTACAGCAATTACCTGGTGTTTGGGCTTGATTAACTTGTATTGATGATACGTCTACACTAAAAATGGAAAAATAAAACCTTAAAAAAAAAAATAAAAACCGACTTCCAGGCACTGAAAAATAAAAAATAACTAAACGGGGGTTTTCATTTAGAATAGATACTTAATCAGATTTTTTCGAAGTCGGTGCCAGCAAAACAAATCAAAGCACACCGACTTCGAAAAAATATAAAAATGAAAACCCCCGTTTAGTTATTTTTTATTTTTCAGTGCCTGGAAGTCGGTTTTTATTTTTTTTTTTTAAAGTTTTTATATTCTTTTATTTTATTTATTTAGGTACAAAAACAGAAAACAAATTAAAAAAAGAATTACAACTACGTAATAAAAGCTAAAATACCATTTTAAGTCCAGTTATATCTGAATACAACATTCTAATGAATACATATAATTATATAAACAAACTTAATCAAAAAGTGAAAGTGAATATTATAGTACGTGCATTTGAAGTCAGATAAAAAAATTAAAAACAAAAAAAAAAAACGAAAGAAAAAAAGGAGAAAAAACAGAGAGAAAGCATATATATCCTTATCATCGAAAATATAAAAGTAAAAAAAATATTTAGAAACTGATTTTTTTTATTGAATGATAAAATTGTATGTTTTACATATTCTGTGTAATATGTTTTCCTATTTTCAACAATGATCACAGTCGACTATTGGATGAACACTAGTATTTAAATTAAATAGGTTATCATATATTGAGTTATTTATAAAACACAATAGGATTTGAAGTTGCAATTGGCAGTACGGTAGCTCAATCAATGATTCAATTACACATTTCAAATTGAACATGAATGTTAGTTATATTGTAAATGAATATAAATTGATTTGCGGTTGATAGACGAGATCGGTCACAGCATCCCAATTTATTTTGTTAATTGGTAAAAATAATTACTGTATAGAATAAAATAACATTTTTTATTAGTGTAATGTATTCAGCCCTTTTTAACGTCCCACTGCTGGGCACGGGCCTCCCTTCAATACGAGGGGGATCAGGCCATAGTCCACCGCGCTGGCCAAGTGCGGGTTGGCGGACTTCACATGTCTTTCGAAAACTTGCTAGGTTCTCTCAGACATGCAGGTTTCCTCACGATGTTTTCCTTCACCGTAAGGCAAGTGGTAATCATGATAGAAATAATTTGCACATGAAAATATCAGAGGTGCAAGACCGGGGATTCGAACTCGCTTCACTCGGATACCGAAGCGAGAGAGTTACCATTGGGCTACCACTGCCTTTTTATTAAAGTGTAATACAATAAGTTAAATCTTTTGCGTCTTCCATTGTCACCATTCTCTACATACACTCTCGTTTGGGGATCTCAGAGTTCTGACTCTACCGTTGAAAATCATCAGTTGAAAATCTATACAGATAAATAAAATTGAAGCGTTTGTTTGTAATGTCAAAATTATATATGGTAGTCATAAGAAAAAAAACTATTTTAAATTTTTTTGTCTATCTGTCTGTCTGTTTGTTACGGCTAATCTCCGAAATAGCTGGACTAATTTTGACGGGACTTTCACTGATAGATAGCTGATGTTATAAGGAGCAACTAAGGCTACCTTTATTTTAGAAAAATAATTAGGATTCCGCTCAAAAAAATTGAAACGCGTCTAGGGACGCACTCGAGCAAAGCGAGCGTAAGTCACTAGTAATAAATAATATTCTTTCTTTTGTATACAATCGCGGTATTAAAAACGTAAAGGTTAAAATCATTTAAAACCTCAGTGAACAGGACACAGAGATATTAATGAAAACAAGATTGTAATTCAAATTTAAACATATTATGCATCTCCTATACATAAAAAGAATAATTTATTATTGACACTATTTGTAGGCTGTGATCGAGCCTACAATTTTGCAATTTAAATCCAAACATGAAAATATGTTTTTATTTCATTCAATATTGAAATACATTACATTTTATTTCATTCAATATTGAAATAACCTAGAGGCGATAGTTTTAATCTCAAATGTCTATAAAAGTTTGTTTTATTTTAAAGAGAAACTTTTTTTTTAAATATTTTTAGTATATTGCTTTTTTGCTGTTTATACGATGTTTTTGTAAAAATATGGCTTAATCAATTAGTGCTTAATAACTGAATTATGCTAATGTTTAGTTCGATCTAGGCTAGATCTAGACAGCGTAGGATCAACTTAATTAGTGTCCCAATTCTAGTAAGATTAAGGAAAGTGAAGAGTTATTTTTTTGTTTACAGGAAAGTATTATTGGAAAATATTCAATAGTCAGTAAATAATGTCGATTGTATTTTAGTTTTAGTATTTGAATTAATTACTTCTAAGGTCAGTTTTGATCGACAATCTATGTGTATATATAAAAGTTTTGAAGCAGAAACAAAAACAGATTTCGTAATAAAAGGTTTATTATTAAAAGCCGCATCGTTATTTAGTCCATTAATGAAATTAACCCACTACCCAATAGTGTGTGTGAAGTAAATAAATTATTAATGGGTGTAGCGCCATCAATACTTGATAACCTTATAAAGTTCCGTGATTGGGTGTAACAAAACACGTGATCGGAAAAATCCGGCTCGAAGGACCATAAAATCCTTTTGTATAAACCGTATGGTATGGCTATAATTTTAATAGTCTGTTAAAGGTTTGATTCTTGTATAGGGTAAGTTTATTTATATAGAGCAGATGTGATTGTTTGTGTTTAAATTTTGTATAAAATGGAAAATAAAAATTTTAAGCTACTAAGAAACTTTACAATTTAATATGATAGGCAATTTGTAAAAATAAATACGTTAAATACACGTAGAAAATGATTTTTAACATTATTTAAAGTACTAACCTACTATACTAGCTACTTCATTACGTTTAAGATTAATCTAGTGCTTCTAGGTTACTGTCATTAATACTCTACATATGTACATAATATAAAGAAAAAAAATCCTTTCATTAATTATAATCAGATAATATAAGAGCTTTGCTAGATAATATAATATAGATCACACCAAAAATAGCCGGAACGTAAAAAACAGTGACATTTTTGTCGAGTAAATAAATTATTTACGAACGAACCGCCATCAATATTTGATACCCTTTACATAAAGCGTGGTTGTGACGTGATGATGGATCACATGTTTTATGGTAAAAATAACAATTCTTAAAGGTATTCTGTTTCAATTAAATTGTTTTTTTTTTAACATTATAATAATTTTACTATTGTATAGTTTTTTTTGTCATGATAATAATTTATGAATAAAAAATAGTTAAGTACCATTTTTCTTCTGTTTGTTAATAGATTTTCTTTTTTTTTGTTTGTTAGCTATTAACTAGCTTTAGTGTTATTAATAAAAAAAATTAGGAACGGTAAGCACCGCCTTCAAAATAACTTAGAAAGTTATTATTTCACTCTTAAACCTCATTTGTATATCAAATTTATGTGATGTAATAGGATTCACATATTTCTCATAAAACTTATTAATAGAATTAGCGACTTACCCTCGCTTCGCTCGGGTGCTTCCCTAGGTACCTAGGTGCGTTTTATTTTTTTTGAGCGGAACCCTAATTCTTATTCTAAAATAAAAGTTGCCTAAGTTATTCCTTATAACACCAGCTATCTGCCAGTGAAAGTCCGTCTGTTTCAGAGATTAGCAGGACCAAACAGACAGACAAAGATTTTAAAAGTTATGTTTTTCTTATTAGTACCGTATATAATTTCATATACATTTAGTAAAACGCTGTTATTATTGACATTATAAACAAACACTTCAATTTTATTTATCTGTACAAATTATAAAAACCAGTTCAAAATTGGCTAAGCTATCACAAACAGTAAAATATCCATTTAATTGAATTGAAAGCCTTTCCTTTCTTTTTGAAGTCGGTCAAAAGTATCATGGAAAAAAAAACGAAGTAAATTAAACCAATAAAGCGATTCCCTATAATATAATATGTAGGAGTGTATGTATATTGTATACGTATAATCTGACGAGAGCAGGCGAGGTGCCAAAAACAGAAATGAAAAGTCACTCAATTTAAACTGCAACGTTAAGGTTTCGTTTGTAAATTCATTTTTGAGCCTACTTATAATTTTGGCTGTTTCCACGTTATTGTTTTCAACAGCAGCGGCTGTCATCGTTAAAATAAATTACGTAATAAATTATATGAATATTTGAGAAATGTGAACATTTTATTTGAATGTTGGTATTGTTCTTGGTCATTTAAATTGATCTAACTTGTATTGTAAAGAAGCTGCTATTATAAATGAGATAGTTTGTATGTGCGTGTGTGTTTGTTGTTTACGATAAAACAGCTAAACGGATGGATATAATAGAGTATATAAAGCTGAGTGCAGTCAGGTGAAGTCGCTAGTAGTCTACACACACTACTATTATAAAGAGGAAAGTTTTGTATGTTTGTAACGAATCTATACTAATATTATAAAGCTGAAGAATTCGTTTGTTTGTTTGTTTGGTTGAACGCGCTAATCTCAGGAAGTACTAATCCGATTTGAAAAATTCCTTTTGCATTCGATAGCCCGTTAACTAAGGAAGGCTGTAGGCTATATATCATCCCGGAAAAATGTACGGTTCCCGTGGGATAGATTTGTTTTTGTCTAGGGACGAACCCGAAGCGAATCGAGGGTGAGTCGCTAGTAAAATCTAAAACTACTGGACTGATTTAAATGTTTGGTAAGAAGATTGTTTGAGATCCTGGAAAGGATATAGGATATATTTTATTCCGGAAATCATACCTTAGGGAATTGAAAATGGGGATGAAAATTTGTATGGGGAATCAACCTAGTAACGAACCCGAGCGAATTGAGGGTAAGTCGCTAGTGTAGTAATATAATTAATTACATTTTTATATATACTTATCAATATAATTATTACTACATATTAAGTAATTACATTTTCGATTACTTTTTTACCAGTTACAAACAATATTTTTTCTTATTTCTTTCATGGCTTACTTGGCTAGTAGATCAATCAAATCAAAATATACTTTATTCAAATAGACTTTTACAAGCACTTTTGAATCGTCGATTTTACATTTTAAATTTAAATTAAATTAAATGTCAGTGTATAGTAGAAAATATATACATATATAAAATAGGCAGTGGTAGCCCAATGGTAACACGCTCGCTTGGGTAACCGAGTGAAGCGGATTCAAATCCCGGGTCTCGCATCTGATATTTTCATACGCGAATCATTTCTAACATGATTACCACTTGCCTTACGGTGAAGGAAAACATCGTAAGGAAACCTGCATGTCTGAGAGAACCTAGCAAGTTTTCGAAAGACATGTGAAGTCCGCCAACCCGCACTTGGCCAGCGTGGTAGACTATGGCCTGATCCCCCTCGTATTAAAGGGAGGCCCGTGCCCAGCAGGGGGACGTTAAAAAGGGCTGAATACAGTAGAAAATACTGTATTTGTTTTAAGCCTGCCTATTATAGTTTCTTCTTGGCTTGGCTTAAGCCAATATTTTAAAATGAAGAAAGTTATTTAAATAACAAAAAAAAACAGTTTAACAATTTCAATTAAAAAGCAAAAAAGGACAGTTATTTCTCAGTAGATATTTTTAAGTATTTTAAATATTCCTAAGTTAAATAAGCGGAAAATGTAAAGACCCAACGAAACGTAATTTATTATCTCCCAAAGTAGTTTAAATGTTTAGTTGTTCAGATTCTCTAGTATTTTAAACCAGCGACTTACCCTCGCTTCTCTCGGTTGCGTCCTGTTACGTTTTAATTTTTTTGAGCGTAACTATTTTTCTAAAATAAAGTACCCTAAATTACTACTTATAACATCAGCTATCTACCAGAGAAAGTCCTGTCAAAATCAATCCAGCCGTTTCGAAGATTAGCCGGAACAAACAGACAGACAACCAGATTATTTTTGAAAAAAAATTGTGTTTTTCTTATAAGTACCGAATATAATTGCATATACATACATGTAGTAAAAAGCTGTTCTTTTAACATTACAAACAGACACTTCAATTTTATTCATCTGTATAGATAGATGGGTTAACAGAAACCCATTACATAAATATTATAAATGAAAATGTTTATGAATGAGTAGGTTTGTTAATTTAGCGTTGTAACGGTTTTACAGATTAGAGTGAGATTTGGAATAGAGGTCACTTATGGATTGGATTAACACAAAGATTTTTTAGTAGGGTAAGAAATATACCGTCTCTAAATGATGTCATTTACTAGTGACTTACCCCCGCTTCGCTCGGGTGCGTTCCTACGTACGATTTTGTTCACAGTTTCATGGGTTCTATTTTTTTGCGACAAAAATTTATAAAAATGTTTTTTCTTATCAGTTATACATACACTTTCATATGCATTTAGTAAAAAGCTGTCATTTTGACATTACAAACAGACACTTCAATTTTATTCATCTGTATTGATAAGAAATATAAAAATTTGCTTGTATGAGAAAATACAATTTGAACTACTACTAATTACTAAGTACTAAGTCTTTTACTAATAGAAAGTTACACTGAAGCTGTGTATTATTTATTACTTATTTTAACGTTATAGAATAAAGCCAGTACAAAATCTACTCTAGTCATGTTAATACATTATAATATTTATCTACTTTTCTTTATACATACTAATATTATATATGTGAAAGTTTGTGATGATGGATGGACGGATGTTTTTTACTCTTTCATGCCGGAACTAAACGGATCTGGATGAAATTTAGCACAGAGATAGATTATAGTCTGGAATAGCACATAGATTACATCACATCTTGTATACATTAGGTATTTTTATCCCAGGAAAATGTACAGTCTAGGGTTGAAACCGAAGCGAAGCGAGGGTGAGTCGCTAGTAATACATAATTTCTATATTTGTGCATAGTAAAGAATTTCATAGAAATTAAGATAATGAATAAAGTTGGGTCTACAACCCCCTCACCTCTAACTTCTAAGTAAGGATGCTTATTCACTATAGGGCGAATTCCTTTGATCAAAAGCTTTATGAAAGTTTACTGTTAGTTGAGATAACCGGATATTTTACGCTATAAATAGATTCTAGAACAGGCAAAGAGACAAACAGTAAGTTACATTAAAATTTTTGTTGCAAATTCATAATATGAACTCTAACTATATCGTTTGAATATTTAACAGTACAAATATGGAGTTAAAGTTTTTTTTATATTTCAAAAAATAATCAATGATAGCCTACAATACTACATGTAACTACAACTCACTATCTAGTGGGTAGTGTGTGGTGTCACGCTTGCTTTGGAAACCGAGTGAAACGGGTACAAATCCCGGGTCTCACAATATTGATATTTTTAAAGAAAACATAGTAAGAAAACCTGCATGTCTTAGAGATACGAGCAAGTTTTTAAAAAGACATGTCAATTTGCAAGCGTGGACTATGGCGTGAATCCCTGTTGTATTGAAGAGGCATGTGCCCCGCGGGACGTTAAAAAGGGCTGAATACAATCATTACGCTTGATAAAATAAAGAGAAATCGACGGAAAATTCTGATAATTAAAATTTTAACACATTATCGATTTTATTTTCATTTAACATTTTTACATATCATTAATTACGTTTTAATGTTTAGTATGTGTCTGTCTGTCTGTGACCGCATCACGGAAAAACCACTGGAGGGATTTTGAAGAAATTTGGTATGATGATAGCTTGTTATCTGGGTCAACATATACTTTTTACTGCGGGAATAGCTCTGAGAAATGTATACTAAACCTCAAAACGTACGTTGGGACGAACCCGAGCGGAGCGAGGGTGAGTCACTAGTATCATATAGAATTCTATTGCAACACACCAAAATCCTTTTCAAAAATTATACCGCATTCAATCTAATAGAAAGTCTTCTATAGAAAAGATATTGAGGAATTTTCGTATACACGTTCAAATTTAGAAAATTGCGAGTCACCGGCCATTTCAGTAAATTATCTTTACACAAAATGGCGTTAATGGAAGCCTATTTTCGCTTAGATTAAAACTTTTCTGTTTATAGATCATTTGACATCGTAAATTAGCTACAAGCTGAATTATACTTGACATGCGTTGACACGTGGCTTTACTTGCTATCTATATCAATATATAAAGCAAAAGAAGTTTTTTTGTTTGTAAGCGTTAATTTCTGGATTGTCTCAACAATAATGACTTATGAGAGCAAAGAAATTAAAAAAAAAACTAAGAAATTTAAATATATCACGTTATTTTTTGCTACAAATGATAGATATTTTTATATTTACAACTTGTATTGTTTATACTTGTAAATATTTTGAACTTTTTAAATTCAGTTTGCTTCGCTTTTTCTGGTCAGAAAAGCTCAACAACTTTTTTACCGAAACGATATTAGAACCTCATATATGGACCTAATATAACTCAACCTTTTGGGGCTTTTTATAATTGAATTTTGTAATATACATATTATAGTCTATGTATAGCTAAAGAACAATTTTTGCTTTTTTTTATTTTAAATTAGATTTTTACGATTTAAAAGCTTGGTTAAAAAATCCTACTCGCCGAAAATACAGAAAAAAATATTAAAAATGAATGGAAAGCTTTGTGAGCTATTAAGAAGGAGATATACGATTATTATAGCGCTTTCGGCTACAATTGCTCCTATCTTATATACACATGATCCACGTGGATACAAAAAAATAATATTTTCACCATTTTTACTGGAACATTCAAATCTGTTTTAAAAGGATACGCTTTTATAATTTTTTCAAGCAAAAATAGAGTATATTTATTTTTCGTCTTTTTCACCGTTGTGGTCCTAAAAAGTTATAATTGATGAATGAATGAAAAATAGATACTTATTAGTTAATCACGTACAAACCGTTTAACAGATTTAAATGAAAATTTATTATATTCAAATGTATCGTGAATTGGAATATTTTGTTATAAATGTGAAAATTTGTACATATGTGAACATACCTTGTTACCTTTAAGCTGAAAAAGCTGGATGGATTTAGCTGCAATTTAGTACACATAAAGGCTATAATCTTGAGTACTGTCGCAAGCGAAGCGAAGGTAAGTCTAATCTATTTTAATATTATAAAGAGGAAAAATTTGTTTGTTTGTTTGTATCGAATAAATTTAGTAAGAAGATAGTTTGAGACTCTGAAAAGGACATAGTATACTTTTTATCCCGGAAATCATCGCTTAAGGGGGTGAAAATGGGGGTGAAAATTTGTATGGGGAAGCAATCGAGGGTGAGTCGCTAGTATAGAATATAATACTTTTTTATGCAAGTAATGCTTTCCTGTGTGATATTTTAACTTTAATATTATTTTGAACTACCTAAAAACCTGCCTAAGGAGTTTGTGTCTTCCAAACTTCACCTAATTTTTACCATATTATTAGTACTTGTAGTAACTTATAGGGTTTGTGTTTTGTTGCCACAGAAATCATGATTACGTAAACTTTTATCTTCTCGAATTCAAACAATCTTAGTTGATATTATGAAGTCTCATGGTATACACCTTTAAAGTAAAAAAATGTCAAAAATGATTTAAAATAATCTATTAGTAATCTCGTAGATGAGTTTAAATGAAAAATAATAATATTTAACAAGTAAAATCACAATCTGAAATTCAAAAATAATAAATTTATTTCCTTTTTGTTTTTCATATATAACCCACATACGTTGTTATTACCGTTACATAGAATGTGAAAAAATAACAACATTTTCTCCAAGCTCTAAGTGAATTTAGCACTATACGAATGTTTGTTGAAAGGATGAAATATAAAAGGCTTTGTGAGATATGAAGGAAAAAGGCTGTGTAGATTTGAATCGTTTTGAATGAAAAAAACTTACATGATTATAATAGCGTAAAGATTGTTATACGCGATGTATGTGTATTTAAAATTGAGGAAAATCTAAGAAAGAAGGCCTATGATTATTTATCTTTTATTAAAGAAAATGAAATAAAATGTTGTAATTTAGAGATACAAAAAAAATATTTTTTTAAATAAAAAATACTAATATTTTATACATATAATAAAATTCTGAGTCGAATCTAAACATTAAATATTTTTATGAAAATCTTATATAAGTCATTAATATCGATACAGAGGCCGAATCTATAGTTTTAAGAAAAACTATATTTTTAAGATTTTTTTCTTTCTGTCTGGGAATATATCACGAGAAAACCACTGGACAGATTTTGATAAAATTTGGTATGATGATAGCTGGTTATCCGGGTCAACATATAGGTTACTTTTTACTGCGGGAAAATATCTCATCTCGGAGAAAACTATACCTCCTAATCATTAAAATGTATCTAGGGATACGGACCCGAGCGGAGCGGGACGCGTTCCGACACTAAACTAAAATAGCTTTTGACTAAAAAATTTATATCTCAAAAACTATATAACATATCTTTAATAGAATAATTTTGGTTAAAAGTATTTTAGAAGCTGCATTATCCTAAATTCTTAGGATTTTTCACCCCAAACATTAAAAGTTAGCTTGACACAAAGTTTACGACTTTAGGAGCGTGTAACTTCACAACTTTTGACCTTAATAAAAAAGTTTAGACACATGGATGCTACTTTTAGGAGTCATATTTTGACTATAACCTTTATTTACATACACTTTATTGTATACCACAGTAATATCATAAAGATAGAGAAACAAAGCGCAAAGAAAATCTGATACGAAAAACGTACACAAAAGTGTAAGTTTATATTAAAAGTCTATTTGGGTCGTTCTTCTTTTCTTGCGACAATGAATTGGTGTTTCTCAGTTTTTCGAGTTTTTCAAGTAACAATATTTTTATTTCAGAGTTAGATATTTTTTTGCAAATGCATTTAACTTTCATTTGGATCATTTAATCTTTGTTTTCATGCCCGTAATGTTGTTTGTTTTGTGGCTATTTCCGAGAAAACACTGTGGCAGAGTGGTTTCTTTTCGGTAGGACATCATTATGAATTACTACTCTGTCATGGTATTTAATGAAAAATGCAAATAATTATTGGCTACAGAAAGTTAAAGATTATTTAGTATTAAAAGGTATAAAGCGATGAGGATGTAAATTCAAACAATCAATATATAATAATCTATACTCTAATATGACACAAAATGAGATGAGTGACAGATAATTGTCGCTAGAAAAGAAGAACGATCCATTTGCTAAATTGCAGATGGACAGATGAACAGAAAAATAATAAAAATCTTATATTATTTTAATTCTAAATAGGTATATATAAACAAAGACTGTCAGTTCTCTTGCAAAAATATCTGCATCATTTCCATTTCAAACTTCTTTTTTTATAAGCAAAATGTCCATTACATTCGTCAAAACTTTATAATATAACTATTCGATACTTACTGTCGAGTAGTTTGAATGAATACACTAATGTACACACGCCCTTACTTGACTTATCACATGATATCACACCTGACTCAAACCTTTTGTGTTCGCGCTTTCAGATATATGCACACCATTTTTCTCAATTCAAAAGGGATTTTCCTTGTGATAAAGAGCATACTGACTTCAATTCAACGTAATATATCCCTTGCAATAAAAGATTATTCAAAGATTGATCAAAAATTTTTGTGTAACTTTCAATATTATAATGAAAAAAATACATTTAGAAATGCTTTATAGGAAGGATTCATTAAAATAGAACCTATGTATGTATACTGTAGAAAGAATATAACATATAGACAAACAGACAAAAGATCTAAAAATTGTAAATTGTTTTGTATTATATATTCAACATCGATAACGAAATCCAAAATGTATTGAAAAAGCGAAAAACTTTTAAATTATTGCTGACCTTTAGGTCCGTATGGGGAGAACAAAGGTATCAACAGTGATTGTCAATTGGTAAATTGCATCCGACTAAAATTTATATATATCTCTGGGCTTATCTTTTTGAATTATTACATACAGACAAACCGACCACGATCCACTCAGACTTCATCACAAAACATTTTTCTTTATTTTTTATAATATACAATACGTCTTACATAATCTTTCGTAAAACATACTTAAATCTGTTGTGTAAATGATAATAATGTCCTCGTAATCAATTTTGGCTATAGCAGTCAACCCAAAAATAGAACATGCGATATTATAGTATACAAGTATGTGCGCAGACACAAGTCCCGCACTCTCTAACTCCATTGCTACGATAATTATTAGTAAGAGACGGATAAGAGATCAGTTACTGGACAGGTGACTTTACGTACCTTCCGAGGCACAACGCCAACTGCTCAAACCCAGACTGTTACTGAGAATTTCTTGACAGAAAAACCCAATTACTATACTTGGACCCAGGATTCGAATACAGGATCGGATCTGCATCCGTAAATTATAGGTTATTCAATCTAAAAGCTGACAAACAGACAGACATAGATAGAGACTTTTTATTGTATTACTACTAGCAGACCCGGTCACGTGCTGCTGTGGCACATTTATAACTTCGTAAGTTAATTATAATTTATGACAATAAATTATATTAGAATGTGAAATAAATACAATGTAAAATAAAAAAAAAAATGTTGGTTCGAGCTTAACTCAGATTCTCTCTACGGAATTCCTCACTCATATGAAAATCCTTAATTTTTTAATAAAAAAAGGAAACATTTTGGATAAAAACTATCCTATCTTTTAAGTTGGAACAAATCACACATTTCAAAAAAAAACTCTAAGATCGTATAAGTAGTTTCGGAGTTCATCGCGGACCAACATCGTGACACGGGAATTTTATATATTACGATTGTTTTCTTGTTTGTTTTTCTTTGAGGATTAACTTTGTATGGTAAATTAAAACATATATCTCCATTAAAAGAAACGCCTCAGTGTCTTACGCAGAATATTTTACATGTAAAATATTTTTATGATAATAAATTGTGGTGAGTCAACTTTATTTGATCACAAATAACCTATAACTCTTACTTTACCACGACCTCGAAGTGGGAGCTTAAAATTCAATTTACGTTACTGTTTACTTTCCTTATAACCTTATTTATTTATTTGTTTTTTCGTTCGTTACTTTGTCTGTCCGTCCGTCTGACTGTTTATTTATTTATTTAATGTACCATAGTAAATATCGATTAACTAATCCATACTAGCGTTTTTTTATTAATTTATTTATTTTTCAAGCATCATCCGTGAGGTAGAGTGAGATGCGCGTTTTTCATATGGTATCCCGAGTAGACCTTTAGGCTTATTCTAGTGAAAGCGACAAAAGATCTGGCACCCAAAACATTCCTTCAATTCATTTCGTGTAAGCGCAAGAAATGGGTGTGGTCGAGCCTATGAGTGTAGGAAAACAAACTTGAAATGTTCTGTTTTCTGCATGTGCTGCCATGAAGACGCGTGTAAAAGCAGCACAGAGTTTTTTTGCGGGCTATAAAGAAGAAGAAGACGACGACTATGAGAAAGAATACCTGACCTGACGCTTAATGAAATTCTGAGAAACAATGTTGCGATTTTGCGAAATGTAAAAATTTGCTGAGTTTGACTTTACTGTAACTGTAAAAAATATTTCTTACATAAGTTGCAGGAAATTTTATATTTTATAAATGTTGTAATGATTATTTATAACCTAGATGACTCTGGAGAGAAGATATTCCCGAAAATCTGGTTTATATAACCATTTTTCCAATATGCCGCGGCGGCGGTCGTTCAAGGTCACAAATTCGGAATATTAATTAGGTAACTAAATTTAATACTCTGCCAAATTAGAACTCTCCTTGACCGTTTGTAACGAAAGCCCTATTTTGTTTTCAATAACTGATGTACCTAATTGATTTTTATCTAAAATCATACAAAGCTAATTATAGTAGATACTAGCGACTCACCCTCGCTTCGGTCGGGTTCGTCCTAGGTATGTTTTAATTTTTTTGAGCGAAACCCTATTTTTTTCCGAAATAAAAGTATGCCAAGTTACTCCTCATAATATCAGCTATCTGCCAGTGAAAGTCGCGTTAAAATTGGTCTAGTCATTTCGGAGATTAGCCAGAACAAACAGACAGACAGACAGTTTTTTTTTAAATTTGGGTTTTTCTTATGAGTATATAATTCCATTTGAATTTAGTATAAAGCTGCTATTTTGACATTACAAACAGTCACTTCAATTTTATTTATCTCTATAGATTGTAAGCAAATAAATAATAGACAATAAGATCTGAATAAAATATAATTGAAGTTAGCAAGTTTTATTGAATATTATAGAAAGAATTGGAAGAAATTGATTTCAAATCTTTCAAACTAAAATCGATTACTCCATCTGCACCTGTTCAAACGAATTGATTGAATTCGTAAATGTAGGCTATAAATCAATGAATCGTTGACGTGATTCATCAAACAATAATATCGTGGATGGAAGTCACGCTAGCCTTGTACCAATCGAATGAATAGAGCTATCTATGGATATGATTAGATGGTGTCCTTGTATCCATAATATATGAATTTTAGCCTTCTTACTTATAAATGAAGCTTATTTTTTGTCAATTCTTTCTTTTGTGGCTTTAAGGTGTGCTTTTTATGCCCAATTTACTTTGTCGCCTTTTCCTAAATATAACAAGATACGGTGGAGATTAGCTATTTATCCGGTAAAGAAATATTTATACACCAGATTACATTTAAAATATAAGGATTCATTGTAGGAAAAATATAAGGATTCATTCTTTAAGCAATATTCTTTGTGTACAAAATTATTAATTAACGATGTATTATTGGTACGTTTTAACGGTTAGCTATGTTTAGGTACACATAAATAGTAGCTTGCTACTCCTAAAATATTCATTTATTTTAAATTATATAGCGATTTACCCTCGTTTCGCTCGGGTGCGTACGCGGTACGCGGATTTTGTTCACAATTTCATGGGTTTTAATTTTTTATCGCGGAACCCTGATTCTTTTTCTAAAATAAAAGTAGCTTAAGTTACTCCCTATAATATCAGCTATCTGCCAGTAAAAGTCCCGTCAAAATCGGTCCAGCCGTTTCGGAGATTAGCCGGAACAGACAGACAGACAGACAGACCGACAGTCAGACAGACCGACAGTCAGACAGACAGACAGACAGACAAAAATTGGCAAAAATGTTGTTTTGGTATATGTACCGTGTATACATCCATATGCATTTAGAAAAAGCGCTTATTTTAATGTAACAAACAGACACTAGAATTTTATTTATCTGTATAGATTTATAAGTACGAGTTTATTAATTTAATGTTTGAACCATTTTGTTTGCGTCCCTGGAAGCCTAATACCTATATTACTCCGGTCATTATCTGTATACTAAATTTCATCCAAATCGATCTAGCCAATTCAGAGTAATGGAGTAAAAAACATACACTAGTACGATGTATTTGTAACATTCACATTTACAATAGGAAAAGTCCGTTTAGTTAAACTCAAAAAAAAAAAAAAAAAACAATTAAAGACGATTTTTTACCAGTTACAATAAGAGAAAATGTATTTCAAAACCGTCTCTCTCATAAGCAGATATTTTTTGTTTCCATCCGATGTTTAACAAGCATTTTGCGTGTACATATCTACTCTATATTCAGAAAAATAGAATGTTGAATTAATTCAAGTGGTATTGATCAAGTACATTCAATAGAACATGCAATGAAGCAAATGTAAATAGTTGGTAATTCCAGTGAAAAGAGAGTTAAGTGGTTTTAGATTTTAAATGTATGTATATGATTATTATTTTGTGGTTATATTATATGGTTATATCGAACCTATGCTTAGGAATTTGAAGGCGAAAATTTGTGAGCTTACTTTAAACTACAATAATGTAGGGAATAGGGATAACCAACAAAAGATACATTAATTAGATCAATATTCTTTTAACTATAGGTTATTACAACATTTAATACAACGTCAATAACATTAGTGAATTTTGTAACTGATTTCGTTTAGTTGAAAAATAAGAATAATTGGGCCTCGATTACAGCGCTACTAATCGGATGCAGCTTTTGCTAAGAATCATCTTGGTGACAAATAGGTAGACAAAAGAAATTCATTAATATCGATTAGTACCTGGGCGACCGAGCTTCGCTCGGAGTTCTTGAAAGATTGTATATTTTACATTAAGTGACTAAGTGTTACTGAGAAAGTTGTATAGATGTCGCGATAAGAACAATTTTCTTTTTAATTTGGCTTAAAAATAATTTTACATTAAGTGACTAAGTGTTACTGACAGAGTTGTATAGATGTCGCGATTAAATTTTGCGTGAATAATGCATAAGAAAAACGCATGAAAACTCGAAAACACGCGTTTTCCCAGACATGTGACTAATCTAGATCAATTTTTCGCCCCCGAAAGCGCCCATATACCAAATTTCAGCAAAATCGTTAGAGCCGTTTCCGAGATCGCCGGTATAAATAAATAAATAAATAAATATACAAGAATTGCTCGTTTAAATATATAAGATATGCCATTCCCATATGTAATAGGGTCTATAAAAATAGTTGATATATTCATAAAAAAACTTCACGTATACGTTTACGTACGTACGTAGATTAAAAACATGATTAATTTAACCTCTACTACACTACTCAGAATATTTTCTTGGCTCGAATGTAAAGGAAGTCAATAAATTTTGTCAATTTGGCCATTTTAAAATGCCGTCAAGCTTACGCGATGGAACACGGCACAATTTCACCATTTCAGAAAGAATTTCAAATGTCTCTTTGGCAGTAAAATGTTTGCTTGATTTGAAAAGAAAAATTTGTATTCCAGCCAAATTTGTAAATTAGTTAGTGCTTCTTCGGAAATGCTTGAAAAATGGGTGTAAATTCCAGAAAAAAAGAAATATGTAGCATCTAGGTACTTGTCTAGCTAGCTTCCGGTAATTTGCTACTATGTCGTAAAATACAAATGTCTATATAGTTATTCTAGACTTTTCGATAAAATACAATGTGGTAAAATGCGTCTGGAATATATTACCATTTGTCGCATTGCTTGAAAACTTTACCGAAAATTGTACACAATTGAAACAAACATAATATAACCCGTCAACTACGGGCTTGAACAAAAAATTCAATTAGAAGTTGACTCACTATAAGAAGAAGGCTCACTAAAGACTCCATATGTAGAGGTTCACATAAGACGTACTAAATTTAAGCAATTTAGCACTAATAATCTTCAAATAAGATGGCTTGGATAGATAGATATGATCACATGATTTTCGCCTTTTGCTACTTAAATCCTAATTAATATACAATATTTATTATATCACTGCATTAAGTCTATCATATTTAATGTGACCGAGGTTAATGTAGCTTCAAAAGATTAGAGCAACTAAGTGCCAAATGCTACTTATGGTGCTGTTATCCTCTTGTAATAAGATTAGTATAGAGTTACAGGAAAATAAGTAAGAAAAAATTGAGCAATTGTTGATGTAATTTTATTACAGAATATTTTTTTTACGTGGATACGTTTTAACAGTGAGTATGGAATAGATAGGCTATACATATATTATATATATGTACATAGGTATAATGAATTGTACTGGGTTGTATTATAACGTGTTTTCCCGTGTGTATGAGATAATCTCCCGCAGTAAAAAGTAGCCTATGCCACTTTCATGCCCTCCAACTATCTCCACACAAAAAATCTTGAAATTCCATCACTCTATTTCGATGTGAGAGAAGGAAAAACAAACAAATAAACACACTTTCACATTTATTATGTTAGTATGGGTAGTTTTTAACTTATAGAAAAATGTATGATACAAGTAACTTACATCTTTGTTTTTGCTCATGTTCTAATTATATGTGATTTTAGCTTTAGTCAATTTGTCTTCTCATTCTAAAGACATTTATTGCTGGACGTAGACCCCAGAAACTATCGGTAATCATTAAGCTACCCGCATCCCATAGATTATACGATTTTCACCAGAAACCTGCCTATTCTTTTGTAGGTATACCTACATTTAACCTTTTGGTACATGAAAACCACTCGAAATTTTTTCGGAGTTATCGGTATGCCTTAACCATCTGCCATTTTATATTATTCTATACTGAACCTAATACGGGAACAGTGAACTAAAATAACTTCACTATACAGTACATATATCCAGAATACTTCATACATATAAATGGCAAACATACTATAATACGTTATTATCTGGCTAAATCAACAAACATGTTTTCACTTTCCCTAAAATTATTATAATCATTTACATTAAACTGTAAATAAATAACTCAACAGCAGAATATTAATTAAAAAATGATACTTCGAGTCGAACTGTCTTGAAACTTTTCGCTTACGTACGTTGTAGTAACAAAAATTTGCATGAAGACCGTATATAGTAGCAAGTCAAAATAGAGTTATAAGCGTAATAAAAACACGTAAAGCGAAATATCTACTACATTTTGCTTTACAAAAATATACACGATTTTTTTAATTATTAAACTGCCTTGTTCATACAATAATGAGTATCTACAATTTATAAAGTCTTCGGTACCAGCTCCAGGGCTGAGTGGGTTTGTCCAAAGGAATTATTGGATTTTTCTGCCAGAAAATCGTCAGCGGCAGCCTGGGAATAGAAAATGGTAATGCTTTACATTCCTATCTCTTAATTGCGTCAGGTTTACGCCTAATCTCCCTCCAATCATCACGGCTTCTTGTTTAATCGATCTAATTCCTCAGTACTCCTGTATTTTAATGTACGCTATCATATATTCTACGCTCATAGCTAGTCTTAATGGGATTTATTAAATGAGTATAACGAACACCATAGATTTTTGACTCTGTCTTTTTTTGAGTTGTATATAATTTTCTAAAGATTTTTATTTTTATTTTGAGAGGTTATAATCTTGCGTTTAAGTTTAAGATTCCACGAGTTTTATAAAATATAATTAAGGTTAGTTGAAACCTTATGACTTTCATTCGTAGTATTGAGAGTAGTTGTGAAGTGATGCGCCCTCAGATCTGTATAGGATGCTGGTATTTTTGGTATAAGAAGCTAATACCCAGTTTCTCGATTTACTCTTCATCTCTCTACGCTAGTGTTAATGGTCTGTTATGTGTACTTGATCTTCAATCACTGTGAACTCAATTCATATCCTTGGTATATAAAAAAGGATTATCAGATAATATTTCAAATTCGTACATTTTTTTAATAACTAGAACCCAACTTAATATTAAAGAAATAAGTTCTGTATCCATAATTTTATCTTGAAACTTTACTTATGTTGTGATACTGTACTAGTTGTTGATATATTATATGTAGTTGCTGCAAAGTTTCTTTGGCCACATTTGACCACAGTTTGGCCACACAAAAAAGTACATGGCATGTGCACTGACTAGGTATTACAATAATTTGTAATTGTTGTTGTTTCATATTTTCTGTATGATGTTTTGCACCTAAGCTAGTTATCCACGCTACAAATAAACCGCGCTTTCTTTTGCTTAAGTTCATATATAAAAATCAAACATAATTAAGAACTCAGTATTAATGAATGTTTCTTTTTATAAAGTCTTAAAGAGTGACCTTAATTTCTATACGACTTTAAATTTCTAAGGACTTGCACTCTCATTTTTAAAGAGAACATCATTTTGCAAATCTAAACTTATATACTTGAATCAATTAAAGGTTATGAGTACATTATGTACATATTCATTTATATATTATGTATTTATTATATAGAATAGAACATTTATTCTTCCGTCCATCAGTTTTAACTGATATCTACTAATGTATTATATTTTTTGACCTAGAGAAGCACTGGCTTCCTAAAATATTGCATAAGATGGGGACAGTTTAATTACTTAGTTAACTACTAAAAGCAACAAGGCGGGGCTCATATCCCATCGAAGTCGGAACATACCGCAACTGACCCGGTCACCTGATCTGTGTTAGTACACTCACACACTAACAATATAATATTTCATACTAGCGACTCACGCTCGCTTCGCTCGTGTTTGTCCCTCAGTACGTTTTCACGGTTAGCTATATTTATACATAAATAGTAGCTTGCTACTCCTAAGATATGCATTTAAATTATATAGCTATTTACCCTCGCTACGCTCGGGTGCGTACGCCGTACGCGGGTTTTGTTCACAATTTCATGGGTTTTAATTTTTTTTCGCAAACCCTGATTTTTTTTTCTAAAATAAAAGTAGCCTAAGTTACTAATTATAACATCAGCTATCTGCCAGTGAAAGTCCCGCCAAAGCGGTCCAGCCGCTTCAGAGATTAGCTGGAACAAACAGACAGACAGACAGGGAAAAATTTTTAAAAAAGTTTTTTTCTTATAAGTACCATATAAACTTTCACAAGCATTTAGTAAAAATATTTTGACATTACAAAGAGTCACTTCAATTTTATTCATCTGTATAGTTTATATGTATGTAGGTATAGATAATAGACAGTCCTTCCAATTTTTTTGATTCTTTTGTTCACTCCGGTGATTGAATTCCCAATAATCTTTTAAGCTTGCAACTAGTTTTATTTGTATGTTATATTTCTCTTCTTTGAGTTTCTCATGTTGCATGCGCCACAGTCACTGATACAGTATGGTTAACTAACGGCTCACCCTCGCATCGCTCGAGTTCACCTCTAGGAAAACAAAAACAAACCTATCCCATTGGAATCGTATATTTTTCCGGGATAAAAAGTCTTTGTGTTATTCCAGACTATAATCTATCTCTGTGACAAATTTCATCTAGATCCGTTCAGCCGTTCTGGCGTGAAAGAGTAAAAAACATACTCACAAACTTTCACATTTATAAGACTATATGAATTGAGTAACACATAAGCCACTGTTAGGTAGTTAAGGACGCACTCGAGCGAAGCGAGGATTAATCTATAGTCGGTATAAATTGGATCGGTGTTTAGCATTAATCAGTGAAATTATATAAAACTTTTGGATGCTTTTACCAACTTTTCAATCGTATTTATGCTTTTAAATTATTTAGGGAATAATATGAAAAAAGACCATTGAAATTTTTTAAACCTAAGTCTGTTTCGTGAACATGATCGCTGTAAATCATTGGAAACGTCGGGAATCAAAAATTAAAATAAGTCCGCGAAAAAGTCTAAAAAATTTGGTTTTACTTAAAATGTGACATATTCGTATAAATCTAAGAAAGCATTATGAAAAAAAAAATAGTTTTTAACATAATATATGTAAGTGTATTAATGTTAATGATTCGTAGGTTACATATTTAAAAGTTGAAAAATGGACCAACAAAAGTGAAATAATAATTACAACAGCGAAACTACGGGAATAATGTAATTCGATTATGAGAAATATTGCGATATTTCTCATAATCGAACAACGCAAAACAAAAACGATTAACGAAAACAAAGGGAATTTAAAACAGTCGACCAAAGCAATTTAGCTGTAAAGCTCTGAAAAGCGTTTATTAAACTTTGATGGAGCAACAATGAGAAAAAACCCACACCTGTACTATTTGCGGTTTTAAATGGATCGCTGTAAACTTGACCTCTTTCTTCGATATTTACATTTAACTAGTTTTAAAAGGTCTTCTTAAAATACTGTGCAATTTTATTAATTCCGGTACATGTACATATATTGGTAATATCTAAATATCTAGTTAATGCCTGTGGCTTTTAATGTAAACCTATAAAAATAAAATAAAAATGTATATAACATTCCCAACACAAAGCAATATGTAGGATTAAGTATTCATTAAGGTCATTTCAATGAGCCTAAGCACGATATCTCTCTCTGAAGTAATTTAGTAATGATTTGAGTATCTTGCAGATCAAGTGATGCTGCAACATCATGCCAAGAAGACCATATCGTTGCGATGTCATTGAAGTAACGGGATATTAAATTTCGAATGAAATTCTTTTACCGTTTAGAACAAAGCAGAATGATAAACTAAATTAAAATCGGCTCATCATGGGCGTCACAGATAGACATACAGATAGACAATTGCATAATATGCAATAAAATATTCTTATAAGAACATACTTTCATATTATGAAAGTATGAAAGTATGTACTTATAAGAAAAAAAAAACAATTTTTATATTTTTTATCTGTCTGTTTCTTCCGGTTCATCTCTGAAACTGCTGAACCGATGTTGACTGGACTTTCACGGGCATATAGCTGGATGTTATAAGGAATAATTTAGGCTAATTTCGAGTCGCGGTTGAAAACTATTGTTAAGGTTTTACTTATAGCACTTACTACGCAGTAAGTAGTATAACTAGTGGACATGAAACAGAATATAGAAATTTCTAAACCAAAGTAAATGTTAACATAATTATAGTAACGAAAAAATTGCATGAATTCTTTCTGGTTTTTCGGAGTGCATTTTAAACGTTAATACTTTTGTGTAAAGATATTTGAAAAATTACTCGATCAATATTTCATTTAGCCGATGCATTGTGAATTTAATTAAACCACGCTCCAATAAGTTACATCTATGAAATATTTTCATCATCCATGTTATAATAATGAAGCCTTTACTTAAATATAAAATAACGTATTATTATATATAAGATACATACATTATTTTATATAAATACTTAGTGATTTTTGTTCAATTTGGTTTTTATATTTAAGTAACCTTTAAAAGAAAAAACGGAAAATGTACTTACTATAAGATGATTTTGACGACTTGTCTCTCTCTCGCACCTTTCTCCGAATCTTGACGAAAAATTTGAAATATGGTGTATATTATACAATACGTATTTATATTATGAGTTAGGGGACCTAATAATAGACTTATCATCACTATATTTATTGCTATCAAATAATGACAGTAAGTTAAAGAAAGTTCGTATTAGTTTCGAAAAGTTACTACTGAACCCAAGACTAACTATGAGCGACATATTATATAGAAAACTTTCTGCCCTAAAAATATTTCACCATTTTCACGAACATTTCGTTAGCTTTTATTAATTAATTAGTATTTTAAATGTGTTTTTTTTAATGTGGTTGGTTGTGTCACTTTTTTTATGTTGGGAAATGCATTTACGCATACCACCTGAAGACATACAGGTGGTTATGTGGGACTCACCGGCTAAAAAAGCCAGTCCTATCCAATAAAACCCAATAAAACCTTCTCCGTTTTAATGGGGCGTCGCAGGATCGCTAATGAACTCAACTACGACGCGCCGACGGCAAGTCTGGCGAAGCAGACCACAACAACCATAGGGTTGCTCCACAGTCCACTCTGCTATCAGAGAAGTACCAGGAACAACCCGCATGGTACATCGCCCAACGAAGTGGGCCACCTCCCTGTGCGTTTCTTAGTTTTGCGCCTGGCTGAACTGCCGGACGCTAATGAGCCTCCCCCACCACGACAAGGTGAACGCACGTTCGGGGGTGGTTGTGTCACTGCTGTACTTTTTCTTAACCTGTAGCTACTCATTTTAAATATAATTTTAAGCGATATTTGAACCTGCTACTACTAGTAAAGTAACCAGTGTCACTCAGTGGAGTGTACTCATCCCAGTATGGAGGTCATCAACAGACAAAGTTTAAGACCATAAATAAAATAGAATCAAGTCGAGTTTACCAGAACTTTTAACAAAATATTAGGTAATTGTAACTTTCTTTCATCTATTTAAAAGTTAAGTTTGAATTTTCAGGCGTAGCATATTTCCTGATATAATGTGTCGATTTTCTCCAAAATGGATTTTAAAGTTTTAATGAAGAGGAAGCTCTGGTTACGGTTTTCGGTATATGCCTCGGTCAACCCAAAAGCTTTTATTTTGAGATTTTTCGAAAATACTGAGTATGTGTTTCATTAATATAATATACTAGCAGTACATGTGGCTTCACCAGCATTCAAACTTCCGAGTCCTAAGGGAATATATTACAAACACATCGATTTTTATGTGCATATAATCGTAGATTTATTTTTTATATAAAATTTGTCATTCTCTTGGAAGGGTTACCATTTTTGGGACTCATTTCAAATGAGGTTGAACCGATCTCTGCGAGTGTGCTGGAAAAGACTAAACAATAGATCACATCCTCTAGCGATGGCCTTTGTTCTCTTATAAAAAATCCCCAAATGACTTGTTCTTGCTGACGCGAGACCTTATCTTCTTGAAAAGGGACGTTAATGAAAATTGTAACTTTTCATTATAAAGCTGTTCTGCCTGTATTTGATATGATTGAATAAAATTTAGATCTCATCTAGATGTCGATGAATCAGTAAACTAGTTAGTCAGAATATAAGTAAAATGTTTATAAAATATCTAGACATGTAATAAAATTCTACTTGAATTGAATCTGTACATTAAATAATTTTTGTAAATCTTAATGAAATAGTCATTATTATCGATACAGAAGCCGAATGTATAGTGTGTAGAATTTTTGTCTGTCAGTCTGGGAACGCATCACGAGAAAATCACTGGACAGATTTTGATGAAATTTGGTATAATGATAGCTGGATATCAGGGTCAATATATAGAATATTTTTACTGCGGGAAAATATCTTATCTCTGTGAAATCTATATTAAACGTTAAACATAACTAGAGAAGAATCCGAGCGGAGCGAGGGTGAGTCACTACTTAACTATTAAAGCAGTTTTATAACAGTGAAGAGAAAAATTCTCACGTACTGATATTATTCAATTTGTTATGTAAATGTGCGCTTGCAAACTGATATCGAGTATTCAATTATAGTCTACTATTACGCGCGATTTCATCTGCTATTTATTTTTATTCTATTTTATAAACACATCCTTCCTTCCTTTTTTCGATTTACTTTATTAATTAAAATTACACTTTAATATGTTTTTAATACGGCTGCAGATCTGGAGGTTCTGGGTTCAAATCCCGGATCGGGCCAAATGGTGATTGGGTTTTTCAATTATGGAATGGAGAGTGCACTTGTGTTTGCGCACAAATTTGTGCACTATAATATGTCATGCGTAAGTTTCATTAGGATTGGCCGCCGTGATCGAAATCGTTCATTCATCTTTTTAATTTAGAATGAATCAAATTAAATAAAACCTTTATTTAAACTTTTGACTGTCAGGTGTCACATAAATAATTTATAGAAGTTTAAGTCGTTTAGATAATCACAGGGGAACATAGAGTCGGACATACATGCAGACCAAACACATAACCCTTTATTCGGGTTTCGTCGCAGTCGGGTAAATACACAATCAAGTGTTGGTTAAAAAGATAATAAATATATTTACACTAGAAATTGTCTAAGAAATTATTAAAATTTCATATTTTTCTATACAAAATAAGAAATGTTCTTAGTAAATGTATTTTGAAACGAATTACTGGTACCAATAACAGTTTGTCAGAGTAATCTCTGCGTCGGGCCATCTATTAATGTTGTACACTGAACAATAGTGCCCACAAACGCTATTCAAAGTAACAAAACGCCTACGCATATTTATGTTTAGAGTCTAACTTGGGTATAAACTATAAATAGATAAAGTTTATGTACATAGTTTTAATAAGGCCTCTCTCTTATGGTTTTATTTAATTTAAATATTATAAATGAAAGCTTCTTTTTACAAGCTTTTTTACAGTGTATGTATTTATTAAGGTCTTAATAAGCTTGGTTTCTAAGGTTTGCTTGAATTTTACTATGAAAATTAAAAAAAAAAACATCAATTGTACAAAATCCACGTTATGGTGGAAATATGTGATTTTACTTGCATTGGCATAGTTTATAATTTATTACTATAAATTCATAAATGCATAAAATAAAATTGTGTCTGTCTGTGATTTCAAAATAACTTTGTTTTTTTTTTCAAGTACATAGAGTTATTTATATGATTGTAGTATCTAAACAACGCTTTTTAAAATTTTTGTCTGTCTGTCTTTCTGTTTGTCCGGGATTCCCTGTCGAATAACTCAACCAATTGTAATGAGCCTTTAGTGAAAGAAAGAAAAAATTAATGATAGGGCTATTAGGGTATGTTTTATTCCGGAAATATTTATCGTTCCAGCCCGAAAATCAAAAACCTTTAAAAATTACACAAAATTTGAATTTACGATTTCACGAAAAAGTCCGCAATACGTATACACTCTAAAACTATTTTTATTTATATAAAACGTAACTAGGTAGGACGCACCCGAGCAAAGCGAGACTAAGTCGCTAGTATTAGTACATTTTTAATAAAAAGCATATTTACAAACAATAAAAGTTTTTAATACGCTTTATCCGCTTGCTATTCTTAACCACTTTTATCTTGAAGCGCTTTAAGATTGCTTAAACCGTTTGCATAAGAGGCTTTTATATTTTATTTTAATAGCTACTTTCCTAAGAGAGCTCGTTTTGAATTGTTACTGTTAAAATTCAAAAGAAATTATGATAATGAAAAATTGACCGTCGTGTAAAGTACCATCAAGTTGGTTATTACGGTTATAATTTAACTAGCAACTCACCCTCGGTTCGCTCTAGTTCGTCCCTAGGTTGATTCCCCAAACTTTCTTCCCCATTTTCACACCTTTAAGGGGTTTCTGGGATAAAATTTATTCTATGTCCTATACCTTTCCCAGGATCTCAAATTATCTTCTTACCATCTAAATCGGTCCAGTAGTTTCGGTCTTATTTGGTACAAACAAACGAACAAAAATAAATTAAAAATAAATCTTTCCCCTATAATGTATATTAAGTATTAAGTATAGATTGGTTTGAGTAATTTATAATTTGAGGATGGTGTTACATAAACGTCGGTAAAATCATAATTTACAATATTACATTGTTAAAAATGTAGTATGTTTAGAATGTAATGAAATAATAAATCAATATCAACAAGGTCGCTTGTACGCATTTTAGGCTGTGGTAGTCCAGTGTTACGAGCTCGCTTGGAAAACTAAGTGAAGTGGGTTCAAATCCCGGGTCTTGCACTTCTGATATTTTCATCGTGCAAATCATTTCCAATATGATTTTACAACTTGTCTTACGGTGTAAGAGAACGGTCTTAGAGAACCTAACAAGTATTCGCAAGACATGTGAAGTCCGCCATCTTTTATATCTTAGAAAAAGTTATTAATTTGATTTTATCCCAACAGATGTGTCAATTTATAAATAATATAAGTATAGACTAGTGACGTAATAAGCATGCCTGTTGCATTTGCTTTATGATACTCCTAACTATATATATATACCTAGTTGCGAAGTATTTTTTTTTACATTTTAACATTTAGTATAGATTTCTCAGGGATGCAATATTTCCCCGCAGTAAAAAGTATCCTATATGTTGACCCGGATAACTAGCTATCATCATAGTAAATTTTATCAAAATTTGTCCAGTGGTTTTCTTGCGATGCATTCCCAGTCAGACAGATAGATAGATATACAGACAGACAAAAATTCTATAAACTATAGATTCGGCCTCTGTTCAATTCAATAAGATTTTCCAAAATATATTTAATGTAGTACAGATTCGGATTAGTTACAATTTTATTATATGGATAGATCATCGATAACTTTGTAATTCTTATTGATCAGTTTGATTCTCATTATTTATTATAATGCATATAAATAACCAGTCAAATCACGAAATGACGATACCACTTGATTTGGACAGATTACGATTTTTCGAATCCAACGTTTAGACTTCAACATACTAATAAAATCTTGTTAGTGATAAAAAATAGCTGCTACATTATATCTTTTTTGTATGGCAAAATAAGTGACGCCTCATAGAAAAATAAATCTTATTTATACCATATTACTGTCCACATTACGTCATCACATTCTTATCCGACAGAAGCAGATGGATAATTTATAGGGTCATTTGTCATAAACGTCGGAACGTTGAAATTTACGTAAGAACAAGTGGTGGATTTTGATTTAGCTATCTTATCATAATATAATACTATAATGTACATTTATCTATACATATAATTAAATTCCGAGTCGAATCTGTACATTAAATATTTTTTGAAAAATCTTATTGGAATAGTCATTATTATCGATACAGAGGCAGAATCTATAGTTTTTAGAATCTTTATCTGTCTGTCTGTCTGTTTGTTTGTCTGGGAACACATCACGAGAAAATCACTGGACAAGTTTTGATGAAATTTGGTATGACTCTGGTTATTCGGGTCAACACATAGAAAAAATTTTACTACGTAAAAATATCTCAGAGAAATCTTTACTAAACGTTAAAATGTAATAAATAAATATTTGAAAAATACTATATTTAGTTTTATTAAGGAGTTTCTATAACAGGGTTCGATAAGACTTAATTGTGAGTCATGGCCACATATTCTTTTTTTTTTCTTACATTGATATGCCAAATTTTAGTGCAATTCGCATCGATCAAAAACGTACTAGATACACAATCAGCGACAAAAAATGTCCTCACCGAATGAGCGCTCATTTGAACATTTGAGCGTGCTTTTAATATATATTTTTTGTAAAAACAACTTTAAGCATTGTATTAAAGGTTCAATTTACATTGTTTGGCAATTCGTTACCAGTATTGTCGATGGCAATTCGTTACTAGTATTGTGTGGAGTTGACTATAGAATAGCTTAAAATTTGATAAGTAGGTATTTCTATATTTTATTAATGTTAAATAACCAAAAAAACCATAAAAATATTCTTGATTTATGCATTTACAGCGTATTACTCATTTAAAAGAATAATTTTCACTGTAATAAATATACATTTATCGTCAAATTGTCGTAAGAATGGACATTTCGTTAAATATTTTGAACACTTATTAGCAGTAATATTGTTATATTACTGCTGTAGAGGAGCTACGAGCATCGTAGCTTGTGCTACGTGCAAATATTTCAAATGAGTCTTACATTTTGTACTGTTGTTTCATTATTTGCATTTATTAGTATAGTTTCAGTAAATATTTTTTATAGATTTTAATTTCGAAAATATATGAATATATGGATAGAGATATTTTTAGAAAATATTTAAAACAATTATTTTTCTTTTGTTTAATAAAACATTAAAATTCGTTATTAATAATAAAATTATCTTGTATTCAGCCCTTTTTAACGTCCCACTGCTGGATACGGGCCTCCCTTCTCCCTTCTTCGGGCCTGCAATACGAGAGGATCAGGCTAGAGTCTGCTACACTGGCCAAGTGCGGGTTAACATGTCTTTTGAAAACTTGCTAGGTTCTCTCAGACATGCAGGTATCCTCACGTTGTTTTCCTTCACCGTTAAGAGAAGTGGTAATCACGTTAGAAATGATTCATACATGAATATATCAGAGTGCGAGACCCGCGATTTGACCCACTTCACTCGGTTTCCCTATCGAGCGCTTTACCACTGGGCTATCACTGTCTTGTTATAAATATAATAAAATTAACTGTTCTGTATAAGTTAAAATAAGTTCATAATTTTCATGATAATTTTGCTTTACTTAAAATAAACAAATTTCATTTTTAAATTTTAGTTTTTACTTGCAATTTATCCTCAGCTCACTGTGGTGTTTCTCTAGGTACCGTTACTCTAGGCTATATTTGTATACTAAATTTCATCCAAATTCGTTCAGCCCTTTCAGCGTGAAAGAGTATCAAACAAACATACAAATTTTCGCATTTTTAATTGTAGTTCGATGTTGATAACACCTATAAATTTATTTACAGGGCATTTTTTTAATATTAAGTCTAAATCATACAATCCATATCCACACTAATATTTTAAATGTGATAGTGTGTGTGTTTGTCATTCTTTCACGTCAAAACAAAATGACGGCTTGGCGTGATTTTTTGTGTGGAGATAGTTTGAAAATTAGAGAGCGACACAGGCTATTTTTTACCGCCGTAGATTATTTCATTTCCACGAAAAACACGTTATAATTACACTAAATACTAACCGTTAAAACTTATCTAGAGACGAGTCGCTAGTAAATAAATAAATAGGCTATTATACAGTAAAAAAATTAGTAGGTACTAGGTAGGCTAAGAAAATGATTTACGTTTTTTCATAAAAAAATTCTTTGCCACAGCAAAACGTCATACCGTTGGTTAACCTTCCACGTAGCTTAGGTACTACGTGCAAATTTTACAAATGAAGCCTTATAAAATTCATATTTGACATTACAACTAGCGAAATTCTAAAAGCTTATTATGGAATAGATTTGGCTGTATTGTATATTAATACAGCATTTTTAGAATATATTTTTATTTATTAGATACGATTTAACGTTTATTATAGATTTCTCAGAGATGAGATATTTTCCCGCAGTAAAAAGTATGTTTGATCCGGATGACCACTTATCATCATGACAAATTTCATCAAAATCTGTCCAATGGTTTTCTTGTGATCTGTTCCCAGACATACAGACAAAAATTCTGAAAACTGTAGATTCAACCTCTGTATCGATAATAATGACTATTACAAAAAGATTTTTCAAAAAATTTTTATTAATGTAGGGATTCGAATTAGTTAGAATTTTATAATATGTATAGATTTATTTTAATAATATGTACTTATAATTTTTATATATATTTACACTTCTATAAGCTAGTTACATTAACTTGAAAGTGTTTTTAGAAATTAATATTAAACAAGTGACTACTTCTTACTTTGCTTGGGTAAACCTCTAGGCGCCTATTAGTAGCTTATGTGTTACTCCAGATCGTAATCTATCTGTGTACTTAATATCATCCAAATCTGTTTCGCCGTTACAGCATGAAGTATTAACAAACAAACATACAAATTTTCACATTTATAATAGCAGTACTTTGCTAAAATGAACTAAATAAAGAAGACGGACTGCTAACAACCAGTTATTTAGTTAAATACATGATTAAATTATTAGATTACAATGTGCAAGAATGCAAATGAAGTCAGACAAAGAGTTTATTTTAAATTCGTTTAAATAGAAGCTTACTAGATAGGATTTCCTTTTTGTGGTAGTAACTGTTTTAATTTTAACGAAGTGAAATCCTTGAATACGTTTGCTATTCTATTCTACTATCTTATTGGTTACTTGTCATTATACTTTTTTAGATTTACGCGAATATTTGATATCTATACAGATAAATAAAATTAGGAGTGTCTGTTTGTAATGTCAAAATAACAGTTTTATACAAAATGCTATGCATACACGGTACATATACCAAGACAATATTTTTTACCATTTTTGTCTGTCTGTCTGTTTGTTCCGGCTAATCTCTGAAATGGCTGGACCGATTTTGACGGGACTTTCACTGACAGATAGCTGATGTAATAAGGAGTAACTTAGGCTTTTATTTTAGAAAAAAAATCGGGACCCACGAAAAAAAAATTAAAACCAAATTAATTAAATAATTAATTTTAATTTGGGAAGCAACCTAGGGACGAACTCAAGCGAAGCGAGGGTGAGGCGCTAGTTTTAAATAAATGATTGCTGTAAAGCATTCGAAATGTCTGGCACTAAAAATTAAAATAAATCCGCAAAAAATCCGAAAAGATAGATAGATTTATTCAAAATATTAGGAGTCACTTACCCCTTATTGATCGAGTGTTTAAAAATATAATGTTGAGAAAGACATAATATTATAAATTTATAACACAACGATATTTGTCATTTCAATACAATTTTGAACCTTTATCGATTGATGATGTCTTGTCTAAGACTCTATAGGTCTTTTCAGTAAGAAATTTTATACGATTTATAAAATATGTACGCGGCTTAAGCTGTCGAGTTACGTAAATATTCTTATAGATTAGATTTACTGAGTAAAGGACCAGACACACAGACAGGAATGATAGCTTTACTTGCTTCCCGAGGCAGAAAACATATGTATAATTTCCTAAATTTGTGCTGCTAGAATTTTTTTAAAACAATAACTGTTTAGGCTTCACTCGGTGTCGAACCCAAGATTTTAAGATGTGCACTCGTAAAGCAGTCACAAGACCAAAGAAACCTACGTTTTATGGCTTTTAAACGTGTCAAATGGGCACAGATTATTTCACCAATGTCACGTAGGATAATAAAGGGAGATAGGACCGCTATAGACCACTTAAAATAACAAATTTTATAGTATATTATAAATTTGAAAATTAGTGAGTGATTGAGTGTGTTTTAGTATTTTAAAACTTTCTTTATTTACTGACTTAAATAAACTTTTACCTAACCAATCTAAAAGAGCCAAAACTAAGTTAAAAATATATGAGAATTTAAATTATAAATTAAAAATAAATAGACAAATATATAAAATAGAAATATGAATAAAACTGGTTCAAATGTATTCTAGCGTTTCTTAATACCTACGCTTTTATAACTCGGTTTCCTAATGAAAGCACAATGAGTAGTGCACTTTTGGAGTGCAATTGTTCTCTTTCTGGCGCTAAACAAAATATATCAACGTTCTATACCTTTAAAGCTTGAAGGCTAATTACCATTAAAGTCAAGAGCGAAAAAGCTAAATAAACTTTATACATAAAGTGTCTGCAATTATTGTTTTTTAGAATAAAATTATATGGTTTTTGTACGAATGAAAATTTCGTCTAAATATTAATAAAACTAGGCAGTGGTAGCCCAATGGTAACTCGCTCGCTTCGGTATCCGAGTGAAGCGGGTTCGAATCCCGGGTCTTGCACCTCTGATATTTTCATGTGCGAATCATTTCTAACATGATTATCACTTGCCTTACGGTGAAGGAAAACATCGTGAGGAAACCTGCATGTCTGAGAGAACCTAGCAAGTTTTCGAAAGACATAATATAAAGTCCGCCAACCCGCACTTGGCCAGCGTGGTGGACTATGGCCTGATCCCCCTCGTACTGAAGGGAGGCCCGTGCCCAGCAGTGGGACGTTAAAAAGGGCTGAATACATTAATAAAACTATCTGAAAATTTAAATGAATATATATGAAATGTAGTTTATGTGTATATTTATTTAGTGTATCTCGGAAACGGCTCTAACGGTTTGGACGAAATTTGTATTTAGGCAAGGTTTTGATTTTTAAGTTTATCTTTATAGTTGTCTTTTTTGAAAAAATGCCATTTTTCCACATTGATTCGGTAGCTCAGGTATTTATAATAAGTAAATCTATCAACTATATAGATTATAGTTATGTATCTAAAAAGAAAATAATAAACTACCATAATCAATATATATAAATGTATATATAACATTACCGAATATTTCTCATATACTTAATAATATATAAACACTAAGTATAGCTAGCATGTGTTCATATAACTTTGCTATAACATAATTGTAGGCGCTCGTAAATACCCCGTCGTTTTCAAATAATTTCCGGGCTGGTGTTTGAATAATGTATGTCTGTGAGAGTTTCACGACACCTCAAATCACCGATATTAATAAAAGGTTATTGCCATTTTGTATTAAGTGTGTAGTGATATTTATTATATAAAACTTAACGAGCGTAAGAAATTATCGACCATATTCTGCGTGGAATAATGCGAAAGAAAACCGCATGAAAACTCGAAAACACGTGTTTTTTCAGACATAAGACTAATCTGGATCGATCTTTTGCCCCCTAAAACCCCCACATACTAAATTTCAGCGAAATCGTTACAGCTGTTTCTGTGATCTTCGGTGTAAATAAATAAATATGCAAGAATTGCTCGTTTAAATATATTGGATTATAATTAGATTAGATATATATAATAATTTGTAGAAAAACTTATATAATTTAATATCTAGAAGCTGATGCTGAAGAAAAATTAGGTGTCGCTAAATAATAATAATAATAATAATAATAATGTTCTCCTGACCGATTCCGGCCACGGTGGCCAATCTCATTGAGACTAGCCAACTGCGCAGGAGATATTATAGTGCACAAGTGTGCGCACAGACACAAGTGCACTCTCTATTCCTGTCACTCTCATACTCCGATGGGACGACTACTCGACACGACCGGTGAGAGTTAAGGCGCAGGACCGACGGCTTTACGTGCTCTCCGAGGCACGGGGGTGAAACACCGCCAACTCCGAATTCCAGGCTGTTACTGAGGCTTACTATATAGAAAGACTCAATAACTAAACTTGGCCCGACCCGGGACTCGAACCCAGGATCTCAGGATGTGCAGCCATACATGCTAGCCACTACACCACCGAGGCAGTTAAATAAAATAGATATAAATATCTACTAACTGGCGTTTGCCAATGATTCCACGCCTTGTTTATTGAAATAAATAATTCTCTTCTAAGGGTCATAAGGGTCGAGGAAGGCTTAGGCTATCCAATGTCACGCGATATTATAGCCTCTCTCAATTTTATAGAATAAAAAGAAGTTGGTCAAACGTTACTGATACTTTCAGAGATAAATAAAAACAAATTACAAAACAAATTATGTTCTTTTCAACTATAGTTATAGTTTATACAAAAACTATGAATTGCTGATATAAAAGTATATAAATAAAAAAAAGTGCGTGTGTGTACAATTCACACATGGTAGAAGAAATACTTCAGAAAAGTAACCTACGAAAGAATGATATGAACATATCTAGAGTATCAGGAGTACGAATTATAAGGTTTATTTTTTTAACAAATTTAAAAGTTATTTTACATTTTATATGACATAAATATATATTACATATTATTCAGTAATTAATTTTATTATTTTTTACTTCCTGTGTAATCGCAATAACAAGACAGTAGTTTTTTCTTTGAAATTCCTCATAAATATTGGATATTTTATCTACTTTTGTTTATAAGTTGATATGTAGGTGCCATTTATGACAGTAACTGAAAAAAACTATTTTCGTGGACTGGATCCATTTTGCATAACTACGTCCAATGTAAATTCGGCTTTTGCGTCAGACTAAAGCCTAATATTTTGCTTAGATAACACGTATTTGTTTTTATTGCTTTTTCTCATTAAAAAGTTTTATAAATTCCTTTCATTTTTAATAATATAAATAGTGAATTTTATTTACTTATATAGATTAGACTAGCTAATTTGGTGGATATAAGTTTGTATGAAATTTTCGTTAGTATGCAGAAATTGCCGCATAGAGTGTCATAGAAGCGCCGTAATTATTATTTAATATTCGTATGGTATTTTGAATATTTTGAATTCAACGGAAAAGAGCCGTGTTATCAAACACGGGTAATGAAAGTTTATATTAAATTTTTTCATCGTGTTATACTTTGATATTTTATAATTACGTTTTAACAGTTAGTATGGAATAAATAGACTACGTACTATATGGTATATAGCTTATAGCCTTCTTTAATAAACGAGCTACGTAACGCAAAAAGTATTTTTAAAATCAGATTGATAGTTCTTGAGATTAGCGCGTTCAAACAAACAAATAAAGAAACAAACAAACTCTGCCTCTTTATAATATTAGTGTACATTAATTGGCAAAACAAAAAAATACACATATATAATTTTAAATACATGTGCGTTATAAATATAAACACCCATGACTGGAGTACAAACGTTCGCGTTCATCACACAAATGAATGCCCCCAGCGAGACTCGAACCTCGACCCACGACCGCTGGTATAGCAAGTAAGGTCGTTATAAACTGAACCAAACGTATCGTCTTTGATTTCATTATATATGCCTGCTTAAAAAAATAAATCAGCTTATTTAAAAAAAAATATTTCCTCCACCCTCCTACCCTTATAATTGAACAAAGCGGAAGGATATACAGTCGTTAAATACAACGATCCGGGCAGCGTAATATGAAAGTTGAAACTCTTATATGCCTTTTTAGGGTTTCATACCTAAAGGATACAACGGAACCCTAATACTAAGACGTCGCTGTCCGTCCATCTGTCTGTCTGTCTGTCCGTTTGTCACTAGGCTGTACCTCATGAATTGTGATAGTAAAACAGTTAAAATTGTCACACCTGATGTATTTCTGTTGCCGCTATAATAACAAATATTAAAAAAGATAATAAAATAAATATTTAAGGGGGCTCCCATACAACAAACGTGGTTTTTTTGCTCGTTTTTGCTCGATATCGATAAAGGCAACAGGAAATATTCACAGAATATTTAGTTATATATTCACATTAAAATTAAGTAATTAAATTAAAATAAAACAAATATTTAAGGGGGGCTCCTATACAAAAGACATGATTTTTTGCCGTTTTTATAGATAATGGTATGGAACCCTTCGTGCGCGAGCCCGACTCGCACTTGGCCGGTTTTATTTATTTTTTTCGAACCGACCGAACCGATCCGACTTAGATTACGTCTGTTACGCTTCACTTCGCTTCGCTTTTACCTTACGTTTTTTAGACTCAAAAATCCTTACAAATTTTAATGCTGTACAATTTAAGTTAAATGCTACAATTCTATATCTCATTGTCCCTATAATTTATACTAATATTATAAAGAGGTAAAGTTTGTGAGTTTGTGAGGTTGAAGGGGGTAATCTCTAGATCTACCGAACCGATTTAGATGAAATTCGGTAAGAACATTATTTCAGACCCTGGGAAAGACATAGGATACTTTTATCCCGGAAATCATCCCTTACGGGGGTGAAAATGGGGGTGAAAGTTTGTATGGGGAATTAACCTAGGGACGAGCCCGAGCGAAGCGAGGGTGAGTCGCTAGTACATGATAAAACCAATGGTCTCATTTTACTATAACTAAAAGTAACTTTTATATAAACATAAAAAAATATTTCTGTATATTTTACTTTGTTCTACCTTAATACATTAAGAAACACAACGTGCCATAGAATAATTTGGTGAAACCTCGCCATAATTTTTGCCTCATTCTACTAAAATTACGCATCATATATGTATATAAAAAGCTATTTTGTACTTTAAAACCATTCAAATACAGTTCAAAATATATATAACACTCGTCTCTTTTAAGGCGTTTTGTTTTTGATATAAATATTATGGATTTTGTGTACACTGACTCTTATTTTATACGTCTTAAGGACTGTAACACACTATGTTGAGTCATTGTTTCTTGGTATTTGGGTTACTTGTAAAGAGCTTTAGAGATTAGAAATAAATTCTAGTAGTAAAAACTAGTAGAAATTAGGAGTTGTATAACTATAGAAGTATTTATGAGTTTTTAAAATAGTTGTAAAACTCTAATCACATTTAAATCAAATTAAAATTTCCACGAATAATGCTCAACAATTGTAGGCACTTCGACCCTGTACACTTTAAAAATGTATGGAATTATAATAATTTTATGAACTGAATTTAAAGGAAGTGAATAAGGAATTCGTTAAAAAAAGTTGTAATCTATTCATATAATAAAATTGTAACTGAGTCGAATCTGTACATTAAATATTTTTTGGAAAATCTTACTGAAATAGACATTATTATCGATACAGGGGTCGAATCTATTGTTTTTAGAATCTATGTCTGTCTATCTGTTTGTGAAAAACCACTGGAGAGATTTTAATGAAATTTAGTATAATGATAGATGGTTATCCGTGTCAACATATAGGATACTTTTTATTGCGGTAAAATATCTCATCTCTGAGAAATCTATACTAAACTTTAAAACGTAAATAGAGGCAAATGAGACGCTAGTTGCTAAATAATAAAGCAAAGACGCAAAATACCAAACAAGACAGTAGTTTTTTCTTTGAAATTCCTCATAAATATTGGATATTTTATCTACTTTTGTTTATAAGTTGATATGTAGGTGCCATTTATGACAGTAACTCAAAAAAACTATTTTCGTGGACTGGATCCATTTTGCATAACTTCGTCCAATGTAAATTGGGCTTTTGCGTCAGACTAAAGCCTAGTATTTTGCTTAGATAACACGTATTTGTTTTTATTGCTTTTTCTCATTAAAAAGTTCTATAATTTCCTTTCATTTTTAATAATATTTTTTAATAACATAAATAGTGAATTTTGTTTACTTATATAGATTAGACTAGCTAATTTGGTGGATATAAGTTTGAATGAAATTTTCGTTAGTATGCAGAAATTGCCGCATGGTGCGTCATAGAAGCGCCGTAATTATTATTTAATATTCGTATGGTATTTTGAATATTTTGAATTCAGCGGAAAAGAGCCGTGTTATCAAACACGGGTAACGAAAGTTTATATTAAAATTTTTCATCGTGTTATACTTTGATATTTCATAATTACGTTTTAACAGTTAGTATGGAATAAATAGACTACGTACTATATGGTATATAGCTTATAGCCTTCTTTAATAAACGAGCTACGTAACGCAAAAAGTATTTTTAAAATCAGATTGATAGTTCTTGAGATTAGCGCGTTCAAACAAACAAATAAAGAAACAAACAAACTCTGCCTCTTTATAATATTAGTGTACATTAATTGGCAAAACAAAAAAATACACATATATAATTTTAAATACATGTGCGTTATAAATATAAACACCCATGACTGGAGTACAAACGTTCGCGTTCATCACACAAATGAATGCCCCCAGCGAGACTCGAACCTCGACCCACGACCGCTGGTATAGCAAGTAAGGTCGTTATAAACTGAACCAAACGTATCGTCTTTTATTTCATAATATATCAGGCATATAAAAAATAAATCAGCTTATTTTTAAAAAAACATTTCTTTCCACCCTCCTACCCTTATAATTGAACAAAGCGGAGGGATATACAGTCGTTAAATACAACGATCCGGGCAGCGTAATATGAAAGTTGAAACTCTTATATGCCTTTTTAGGGTTCCATACCCAAAGGGTACAACGGAACCCTAATACTAAGACTTCGCTGTCCGTCCATCTGTCTGTCTGTCTGTCCGTCTGTCACTAGGCTGTACCTCATGAACTGTGATAGTAAAACAGTTAAAATTGTCACACCTGAAGTATTTCTGTTGCCGCTATAATAACAAATGCTAAAAAAGATAATAAAATAAATATTTAAGGGTACCCATACAACAAACGTGATTTTTTTTGCTCGTTTTTGCTCGATATCGATAAAGGCAACAGGAAATATTCACAGAATATTTAGTTATATATTCACATTAAAATTAAATAATTGAATTAAAATAAAACAAATATTTAAGGGGGGCTCCTATACAAAAAACATGATTTTTTTGCCGTTTTTATAGATAATGGTACGGAACCCTTCGTTTTATTTATTTTTTTCGAACCGACCGAACCGATCCGACTTGGATTGCGGCTATTACGCTTCACTTCGTTTCGCTTTCACCTTACGTTTTTTAGACTCAAAAATCCTTACAAATTTTATTGCTGTACAATTTAAGTTAAATGCCACAATTTTATATTACATTGTCCCTATAATTTATACTTATATTATAAAGAGGTAAAGTTTGTGAGTTTGTGACGTTGTAGGGGGTAATCTCTGGATCTACCGAACTGATTTAGATGAAATTCGGTAAGAACATGGTTTCAGACCCTGGGAAAGACATAGGATACTTTTATCCCGGAAATCATCCCTTACGGGGGTGAAAATGGGGGTGAAAGTTTGTATGGAAAATTAACCTAGGGACGAGCCCGAGCGAAGCGAGGGTGAGTCGCTAGTACATGATAAAAGCAATTGTCTCATTTTACTATAACTAAAAGTAACTTTTTAATATACATAAAAAATATTTCTGTATATTTTACTTTGTTCTACCTTAATACATTAAGAAAAACAACGTGCCATAGAATAATTTCGTGAAACCTTGCCGTAATTTTTGCCTCATTCTACTAAAATTACGCATCATATATATAAAAAGCTATTTTGTACTTTAAAACCATTTAAATACAGTTCAAAATATATATAACACTCGTCTCTCTTAAGGCGTTTGGTTTTTGATATAAATATTATGGATTTTGTGTACACTGACTTATTTTAAACGTCTTAAGGACTGTAACACACTATGTTGAGTCATTGTTTCTTGGTATTTGGGTTACTTGTAAAGAGCTTTAGAGATTAGAAATAAATTCTAGTAGTAAAAACTAGTAGAATTTAGGAGTTGTATAACTATAGAAGTATTTGTGAGTTTTTAAAATCGTTGTAAAACTCTAATCACATTTAAATCAAATTAAAATTTCCACAAATAATGCTCAACAACTGTAGGCACTTCGGCCTTGTACACTTTAAAAATGTATGGAATTATAATAACTATATGAACTGAATTTAAAGGAAGTGAATAAGGAATTCGTTAAAAGAAGTTGTAATCTACACATATAATAAAATTCAAACTAAGCCGAATCTGTACATTAAATATTTTTTGGAAAATCTTATTGAAATAGACATTATTATCGATACAGAGGCCGAATCTATAGTTTTTAGAATCTATGTTTGTCTATCTGTTTGTGAAAAACCACTGGAGAGATTTTGATGAAAAGTATAATGACAGCTGGTTATCCGGCTCATCATATAGGATACTTTTTATTGCATTAAAATATCTCATCTCTGAGAAATCTATACTAAACTTTAAAACGTAAATAGGGGCAAATGAGATGCTAGTTGCTAAATAATAAAGCAAAGACGCAAAATACCAATCAAAGTCGACTACGTTTTTATGTCATTTGATGTCAAATTCCAATTTTCATTGACAAAAATCAATTTGTTTCTTATAAATCTTTTTGTTACTTTATCTTTATATATTGTTTTCTATTTTATATTGTGTAATATTCCCATTTTTTTAAATTAAACAAATACTGGGAATATAAACATAAATTTAGATATTTATTTAAGCAAATTTCTGGGTGTATTATGGCCAAAAATGAGCTTAGTCTTTGACTTTAAAAAATACTAATACACATATAGCAAAATACTCATAGCATTAAAATAGCACAATACTTGCCCAATGACTAATCCAGAAATGGCATTTAAAAAGAAGTACCTGGGCACCCGAGCTTCGCTCGTTATATTGTATATCGTATTTTTTAGATAAAATCAATAATAAAAACTTGAATACATACAAATAAAAAAAAACAAAAATAAAAACTTTGTATCCGACCGAGATTCGAACCCGGACACCTGTGATTGTTAATCTTGAACCTTGGCCGCTTAACCACGATGCTTATGCTTGAGCGTTAGAAATTATCGATCATATTTTGCGTGGAATAATGCGAGAGAAAATCGCATGAAAACTTGAAAACAAGCGTTTTCCCAGACATAGGACTTATCTTGATCGATTTTTCGCCCCCGAAAACCTCCACATACTAAATTTCAGCGAAATCGTTAGAATCGTTTCCGAGATCGCTGGTATAAATAAATAAATAAATAAATGTACATAAGTTGCTCTTTTAAATACATTAGATAAGAATAAGTAGCCAGCAACTTTTTCTTCTTCTTACTGGTTATTCTACGTAATGTAACGCGTCTGCCATCTTACGTGATATTAATGAAGTAATTTGTTCCCAAATGTTACTCCAAGGAGCCATGGATAAAAGGTTTAAATTGAATTGAAGTAACGTGCACGATTATTACATACCCCACATGAATTCGACAATTTAAACAAAGCTGTCGCTTTATACATTAAAATCCATCAAACCGTTAAAGCTCTAAAGTTTAGAGTATCCTTAAAAATAATTATAAATACACATACATTAAATATAATAAAAACTTGAAAAACATTACTCTTCTTCTGGGGTAGTCGGGTAAAAAGAAGCAAGCAACAAGCTCTACTGCGTCAGATGTTTCATAGTTATGAAGTAGAAATTACGAGTTTCCAAATGAACCAACTTTGTATTACAGAACCAAATTCATACGGTTGGATATTGGAGTGTCGTTTCAATAAGCGATGACACCTTAGGGAAATTAATGGCAGACATGTCGAAATTGTATTAATATTGACAATAATAATATTCAATGCGAGATTAATGAAAATATGAACTAATTTATCTTACAAAAGTATAAAACAAAGTCATTATCCGCGTTTGTTTGTGCGTTTAGTTCCTCTAAACTCATTTTGATTTGATTATAGATAATTACAATACGGGACTTAACGCGTGAATTTTTTACAAGTACTACTACGAATACGAGTTCATGCGTTAAGCTCCGTATAGTAGTGTAATTATTATATAATTAGAGAACGCGAAAATTTGAAAAGTTATTTGATTTTAGATATTTTATTTTTGATGTCACTGGGAAAAAAAGAGCGAAAACAGTCAGGGGACTGTAGGACTCACAAAAAACAGTGCATTGGGGTGCAGTGGGGTTGCAGGATAATTTAAGCACCTATTTTAAAATCTTTGAGGTTAGCGAACTCTATTTTTTTACATTAAGAAAAGTATTTACGCATATTACCTGTACAACAGGTGGTTATGAGAAAACTCACTGGCCAGAACAGCATGTACTATCCACTAAAATCCAACTAACCATCCTCGTCTTAGTGGGGTACTCGAGCACGATTACTACTACTAAGTTCTACCGAGATAGACCACAAAAACCATGGGGTTGCTCTCTTGATCCCTTACTATCAGAGAAGTACCAGGAGCAATCTGCATGGCACACCTCCCAAGACCCACACAGGCCGCATCCTAAGTATGCCTTTTTGTTTCCCGCCCGACTGAATTACCGGATAAGCGTCGTCAAGTTTTTTTTTTCTAATAATTTCATGAGTGGTCCTAAAAAAATAGAAAATCTTCAAGGACTTTTAGGGTCTTCACTAAAATATATTCTCAATTCTTATATTTAGGAAAACAAAAACAAACCTATCCCACAATAATCGTATATTTTTTCTGGGATAAAAGTAGCCTATGTGTTATCGCAGGCTATAATCTATCTCTGTGCTAAAATTCATCCAGATCCTTTCTGATGTTCTGGCGTGAAAGAGTAACAAACATCCATACTCACAAATATTTACATTTATTATATTTATACAGATACAGATATTCGAAACATCATTATTATTTCGCAAAAAAAAATCAATAAGATTTTCAAAAATGTGCAGATTCGACTCCGTTAGTATTTTAATATATGTACAGACTAAGTTCCTACATAATTGTAAAACTCATTATAATCTACAGAACTAATTCATTCAATCGGATAATTTTAATTGTATTAGTGTATGACATACCCTAGATATATCCAATTATGTTAACCCAATATTCATACAATGCTTACCAGTATTCTTTGGAATCACGTAGTGTGAACACGTAAAAGTTATATGTTATTAAAAAAAATATTTTTTGTGTAAATATTAGCATCTTATCATAGAGAGATTTGTGCTATAAAATGTCTTAAAGTAAGTAAATATCTAAATTATCTTTTTATGTCAATCTTGTATTTGAGTTGTGAAAGTGGGCTCTTATTATTTTTAGGTTTCTTTTTCGGAATGATTAATTATATGTTGACTCAGTTATATTATAAACTAGCGACTCACCTTCGCTTCACTCGTGTTCACCTCTAGGAAAACAAAAACAAACCTATCTTACGGGAACCGTACATTTTTCTGGGATAAGAAGTAGCTTATGTGTTATTCTAGACTATAATCTATCTCTGTCCCAAATTGTCTCTCTCTAGCCTTCCAACTACCTTCATACAAAAAATCACGCCAATTCGTTACTCTGTTTCAACGTGAAAGAAGGACAAACAAACAAACACAATTTCACATTAGTATGGATATTGAATGTAACTTCTGTTTTAGGTTTACGCGAAAACTTGATATCTTTTCGGATTTAAGCCAAAAATCAAAACAGATCCGCGAAGAAATGTGATAAATATTTTTTTTTAATATTAAAAGTAAATAAAATATTGATATTAACGATAGCGCTCCCATTTTAAAAATATATAGCTAGTTTATAGCTAGATTTAAAAACTTTATATCCACTCTAAATTACTGTATATACGAGTGTGTAGAATGTAGAACCTTTCTACACCGTTAAGTTGCCGCATCATTAGCGATATCATCCGTCCGGGAAAAGTGCGGTTCCTTGCATATTCTCAAATTTTACTCTACAACGTATATTCTTTATGATATATACTGTCAAGTAGCTCGACATGCAAGCTTTTACTACTTTTACGTGCTTATGAAACGAAAACTTTAAAATTTAAATAAAATATGTTATATTATATACAGATGGTAATATCGTTGTATGGTAAATGTATATTTGAATAGCGCTTCGTACACAATTCACCCTTGAATGCGTGCGAAGAACTAAGGCATTTACAGATAAATCCCTCTGAATTTAGTTTTGCCATGCTGAAAAATTAGAGACGAATTTATCTTCTAAGCCATGACTACAATAGATCACAATAAATCACATACGTGTCACATATGTGGTAATTTATACTGAAAACGAAAAAGTCTTTGATTCAGTTCAGACTTGGGCTGTATTACAGTTTTTCCACCGATGCCAAGTCTACCACCGTAACATAGAAGTGTTTAGCTGTGTTTATGGAAACGCAGTCATACCCACTCGTCTTAAGTAGAAATTCAAGATTTAACCAAATGCAGCGAGGAGTTCGAAAAAGAGTTTGCAGCAAGAAGTGACGTGAGAGTGTGACATAAGAAGACGTATTTAAAGTCCTGAACTTGAACGAACTTGGTTACATAATAAAAAAAAACGTCTAAGGTTCTGTTGGAACCTTTCCAGTTTTATTCGGAAGCTCTAGGTCCAGCTTGATAGATTCAACTTTAAAAAAGCGGTGAATTGATGAGTACCTCTCAGTGGAGCAAAGTTCGCTAAACTCCGCAATAACTTCTTGTCTATTCATTTTCTAAAGACATATAAAGTTCGCCTTGCACTTGGCAACCGTAATGGAGCTGCTATATAGTCTGATGCTTATTAAGGGATAAGGATAAGGAATTACATTGAAGAAGGCTTGGACCCATCAGCGAGATGTCAAAAGCGTTAAATTATTATCTTACTAGCGACTTACCGTCGCTTTGCTCGGGTTTGTCTCTAGCTTGCTTCCCAATACAAACTTTCGACCCCACTTTTACCCCTTTAACCTCACAAACCCTACAACCTCACAAACTCACAACGTCACAAACTCACAAATTTTACCTCTTTATAATATTAGTAAAGATTATATTAAACGAGCAGTTCTTGTATATGTATACATACATAATTATTATACGTATATCTCGAAAACGGCTTTAACGATTTGGATCAAATTTTGTATTTAGATAAGGCTTTGCTTTTAAGGACCTTTATAGGTGTCTTTTCTGAAAAAAAACGCAATTTTTTTATCTTTCCTGAAAAACGCTTAGACGCTCAGGTACAGTGTGTATATCAGTATACAGTAACTATTATTGTTATTATTTGTATTACTTATACTGTAATCATGACATACACGTCTTTACAACCTCTCATAAGGATTTCTTATCATATTTTCATAGGATTCTCAATTACATCGACTTAAACTTACCGATATTCATTGATTTTAACAAACAAAAAGCTTAATTTAATAAAACAATCTTTTCGAATTTTACTTTCAATTTTATTTTGATTTTTGGTTTCTGAAAATTCGAATGCTTAACATAGTTTTAATTCGAAACGTCGATAACCAAAAATCAAAATAAATCCGCGAAACATCCGAAAAGATAGTTTTATTTAAAATGTCAAATATTCGCGTAAATCTAAAGAAATTTTAGGGTGCTTCAAAGTAATAGTTGAGAAAATCACTGAAGGAAAGGCAAACAAAAATGATATAAAAGCAAACAACTTAAGAGCGTCTCTATTTCGCTTACTAAGTTAGTAGCCAAGTACTGAGCCTTTGCATTTTTAATAACTTCTTCAAGTCACTTGACGCATGTCGTCTCGTCGTTGTTTCGACATTCGTGCTTGAGACGTGTCCTTATTTTAGAATTCACTTTGAGGTATTCTTTTAATATAATTATATATTAATAAATTTTCTAAGTTTAAAAATAATAATTTATAATTGGATTCTGACACTTAAAAGCGCTGATTGCTAATTAGTTATTAAGCTTTGTTTAAGACTTAACGAGAAAGTACGGTAAAAAAAAATTGTTTATTTTTCGAGTGCCTTACGTTATCTTACTTTATTTCCTTAAGAGTGGACTATATAAAAGTTTATTATAAATTCTAAATATCTGGGTGGAATTTTTAATTTAGTTGTTTGTTGTTTATAGCTTTTGTAAGTTTGGTTAGATATTTATGTTAGAAAAAATACTGAAATATTTCATAATTATTATTATTTCCAAATTAAACTTAATTTAAAGATAATATTTTTAGGCTGTTGCTATTCGTACGATAATCGGACGAATAAAAAATATATTATTCGTCCGACTAATGCCGGTTTGTACGAATATTTACCACTTTTTTGATTTCTAATGTAAAATAAGTGACTTTTAGGTGCAGGGGTTTCTATATCCAAAAAAAAGAAACCTTAACTTATCTAGCTGGAAACTTATCTTTTAAAATCCCAACGATTTTTAAGTTCAAGAGTATTTAAGGTTAAAAGATTATTTTTAGATGCAGGAGTTTCTGAAAAAAAAATAAACTAAACTTATTCTAATTATTTATTAATTAATTATTCGTCCTATGAAAGGACGAATAGACACTCCGTGTTTTTTATTTAAAAAAAAAAAACAAAACAAAAGGAGATTAAGAAAAACTCTAAGAGGAACTAAGTTAAAAACGAGTAAAATGAGATCAATATATATAAAAATACTTACATAAATGAAGCTATTTCTTTAAGCTGTCGTGCATTTGGCAAGTTTTCAAGAACCATTTCGTAGATTGCAGAGAAATGAGTACTGTTTCTGTGATGTCCAATGCATATAAAGCGTCGCATACCTGTACACCCTTCATATAACAAGTAGGTATAATGCATATTGCGGATACTAAGTAAACTATGGCCTTTGATGGTGTCTGTACGTTTTCCGAGGTTGAAATCTATTTCCCCATCCATTCTTTATCAATGGTAAAAAAAAAGTTGGGACATTAATATACAGCATCATCTAGTTTCATGGTAAGCTACGAGGCTTGTTTTATGGTTACTAGATAGTTGATACGCTACACATACATATATTATAACTTTAAATACAAACATTTTATAAATATAAATCCATGACTGGAGTAAAAACATTCGTGCTCATCACAGAAATGAATGCCCTCAGCAGGTCTCGAACCCTCGACGGCAGGCATAGCAAGTACGGTCACCACAAACTTAAAAATTACTGGACAGATTTAGATGAAATTTGGTAATAAGATAGTTTGAGACCCTAGAAAGGACATAGGATATTTTTTATTCTAGAAATCATCCCTTAAGGGGGTAAAAATGGGGATGAAAGTTTGTAAGGTAGTAGTAGTTTATAATAATTCTGTTGTGATTTCACTCTATTTATAAAACGACATACAAATGTATCTTGAAAGAGTAGTGCCCTTACGCGGTACAAATAAGATTATCTTTCGAGGTAATTAAATTATTATATGATATACGTAGACAAAAACCCGCCCTCGCATTGCTTATGTCGTGGCTAAGCCCCCACAGTTTTCTTTCGACGTGAGTTCAAAGTGTTACTGCTAATACCCTTACTGACCTATTTAATTGTGCATTTTCTAAGTAAAGGTATATATTAGTTAGATAAATAACGTATTTCTATAATAGAAAATTCTATAATAGGAACAGTCATTATTTAGTAAGTACCTGGGTGACAGAGCTTCGCTCGGAGTTCTTTTTTGTTATATTGTATTTTTTAGATTAAAAAAAAAAACTAAAAACATGAAAAAAAAAACAAAAAAAAAAAACTTTGTATCCAACCGGGATTTGGCCGCTTGACCAAGATGCTTATACCCGAGCGTGCGAAATTAGCGACCATATTTTGCGTGGAATAATGTGAAAGAAAACAGTATAAAAACTCGAAAACACGCGTTTTCCTAGACCTAAGACTAATCTAGATCGTATTTTCGTCCCCGAAAGCTCCCACACACCAAATTTCAGCGAAATCGTTGGAACCGTTTCCGTGATCGCCGGTATATATAAATAAATAAATAAATATACAAGAATTGCTCATTTAAATTAAAGTATAAATAAGTAAATAAGCCAAATATAAATAAGTATTACAATATATCAATAATGGTAATAAAAATTTAACAGTTCTCTGTTAAAGAAATAAACATAAATGTAGGAGATAAAAATAAAAGATAAAAGTACAAGAACATTTGAATTTCAATCTTTTACTTTTATTACTATTACTTACAGTTAACAGTTACCTAACAGTAACCCACGTTCTCGTGTTTTTACAAGCTTTTATTTAACTTGCAATGTTTGTTTGTTCGGTTTAAATCTTGCAACTGAATTTTAAAGCAGTTATCTTCAAGGCAGTGGTAGCCCAGTGGTAACACGCTCGCTTGGAAAATCGAGTGAAGCGGGTTCAAATCCCGGGTCTTACACCTTTGATATTTTCATGTGCGAATCATTTTCCAACACTATTACCACTTGTCTTATGGTGAATGAAAACATCGTGAGGAAACCTGCATGTCAACACACACTTGGCCAGCATGGTGGTCTATGACCTGAATCCCCCTCATATTGAAGAGAGGCCCGTGATCAGCAGTGGGACATTAGGAAGGACTTAATACATACAATACGTCCTCAATTGATTGATGACAATGCATGGTTAGGTAAGTGACGTCATTCTAAATCCAATATGGCGGACTCCTAAAGAGTGCAGACTATGTTTTTTTATGCACCCCCATGATATGGATATCAAATGAAAGGGTTTGCTGAGAAGAAATAACCAAAAAAAATATTATTGCAAAAAAAAAAACATTTTTAAAAAGAAGTTTTATTTAAATGCTCTAAAAAGAAGAAAATAAATATTACACAATTTATATTGTATAGAAGTTTGTCGCATGATTTACTTGTGCATATAAACAAGAAACAAAATGTTAAAAAATAAAATGTTTTTTTATAAAATAGGTAAATCTATTAGAGCCGGTTTGAAGCTTGTCTTAGCTCCTAGTATTTAGAGATGTATTTATTAATATTAATTACCTTTTAACTGAAATGTATACTGATTTAAAAAAATATTTCAAAAGAATCATGAAAATAGGACTGAGTGGATGGAAATGAGTGACACGCCATCGTTTTTATTCAGGCTCATTCAATACTCTACGATAATGACTTCATGTACTGGAGTAGAATTACTTATTTTTATTATTGACTTCATTTATTGAAGTAGTACTTGTGTCACTTTTCGACACTCTATGTTGAAAGCACCTCCATATGTTACTTCTGCACGCCGTAATAGAAGGACAAAAAACGCATTAGGTACATACTTTTATAACATTTTTTATGTAGATACTTCAAAATTCTTAGAAAACATAAAATAACGAAGAAAACATAAATTTCTTGAAATAAATGAAACAGTCACAATTTATCTTATGACCAAAGAAAATAGCGTTTCTTTAAAAAAATCCAACAGTTAACTTTGAAATGCACGTTAAAGTAGAAACGACGATGTTTTATTTAAATGCCTGATCTTTATTTCAGATAAGGTTTTGAGGTCGATTTTACATAAACGAGGTATAACGTAAGAGGGATATATATAAATGTTTTATTCTTAAACGAATATAATGAGCTAGTGGTTTACCCTCGCTTCGCTCGGGTTTGTTGGGTTTTTAAGTATATGATACTCCAGTTACCTCCAGGTACCCATAATCTATTTGTGTATTAAGTTTTATCAAAATCCATTCTACCGTTCTAGGGTAAAGGAGTAAAAACATACACACATTACTTACATTCGTATTTATAATAGTAGTAAACCTAGTACTTTGAGTAATCAACACGATTGTTACTTATTAACAATGTTGCGGCTCAACAAGGTTTGAGTGTTTGGAATAGAGGTAGCTTATATTCTTTAACATCCCACTGCTGGGCACGGGTTTCCCTTTAATACGAGGGTGATCAGGACTTAGTCCACCACGCAGGCCAAGTGTGCTGCAAAACTTGCAAGGTTCTATCAGACATGCAGGTTTCTTCACTATGTTTTCCTTTATAGTAAGGCAAATGTTAATCATGTTAAAAATTATTCGCACATTACAATATCAGAGAGACCAGTGATTTAAACACTCATCAGTCGTCACTTAGTTTTACTTGCGAGCGCGTTACCATAGTATATTAATTAATTGCGGGCTTGTACCAACTAATAAGGTAACGAACACTTTCATATCTATAATAATATTAATAACTACAAATTTTTACCCATTCCGGGAATATAACTCCGAACCAATTTTTTACCGATTTTATAAGTAGAAGTACTAGCACTGTGCCATCTACTGGCCTAATTAGCGTTGCAAGTAATTATGCACGCCGAAATGTTTTAAAAACCATTTTCCTTTGAAACAACGCTTTTGGTATTTCTCATACATTTCATTTGCAAAAATAAGCCTTTTGCTGCTTAAAATTAAAGTAGGTTACTTTGTCTTTGACTCTTTGATTTCACTCAAATTATAGGGAGTCGTCTTCGCGCCATTTAATCCTTCACTTGAATCCGCTCATCTTTAGTTACTTTTATAATATTTGGTATTTTTATATTTTTATTGGGACATAAACACATCACCATCTAGTTCGATGGTAAGCTACGAGGTCTGTGTTATGGATACCAGATAGTTCATAAACTATACATTTATAACTTTAAATACATACATATTATAAATATAAACACACACGACTAGAGTACAAACATTCGTGCTCATCACACAAATAAACCTCCAGCGGGACTCGAACCCACGACCGCTGGCACAGCAAGTAAAGGTAAGTAAGGGTCACTATAAAATGAGCCAAACATATCTTTGACCTATCCAAATTTAATTTATCGATATAAAAGTAGCTTAGGTATAATATCCTGGGATCCTGGGTTTTTTTTGTGAAAAAGTACTTTATATACTTAAAAGTTTCACCGATTTCGTAATAACTTTCAAAGTAAGAATTCTATTTTAATGGTGTTTTTTTTTTCTTAAAATCTAGATAGAAATAGACTAAGACAAAACAGTTCAGTACATTCTTCTCCTCTGTTTGTCAACCGATTCTCTTTCTTTTTTAGCTATTGTGGAGCTTTAGTTATATTATTAATAAAAAAAATTGTAAACAGTTTAAACAGACATTAAATTTTATTCATATATATTTTTCTCTAATTTTCAATTGGTCGAATTTTAACCCATAGGCGAACACTATTTGATATAAAAGTACATTTTAGTTGTAACGTATTTATTATATAATCATGGTAATTTATGCACAACTGGCAAGGATTTCGCGTAACATACATAGTAAACATCTGAATGACTTCCTACACCCGAGTACCTCCGTCTTGAAATCGATTCGTAGTTTTGTTGTTGCGTTAAACGTAAGACATAAAACTAATATAATCAATTATTTTATGGATGTAAGTCTTAGTGTCCAATGGCATATTTCATAATATTTATTATAAAATTATTTAATTCAGATTACTAAGAAACAACGTTCGAATATTTTAAAAGTAAAAAAAAAATCGCTTTTATAATCTTAATATTATAATATAAAGTAGTCGAATTATATTATCACTATTAAATGAAAATAAAGTACAATATTTGTACATCTATATATATATATAATAAAATTCTAACTGAGTCGAATCTGTACACTAAAATTTTCTTTAAAAAATCTTATTGAAATAGATATTATTATCGATGAGGCCGAATCTATAGTTTTTAGAATTTTTGTTTGTCTGTCTGTGCGTCTGTCTGTGACCGCATCATGAGAAACCCACTGGACAGATCTTGATGAAATTTGGTATGATGATAACTGGTTACCGGTTCAACGATACTTTTTACTGCGGAAGAACATCTCATCTCTGAGAAATCTATACTAAACGTTAAAATGTAACTAGGGACGAACCCGAACTTAGCGAGGGTGAGTTGCTAGTTAATATATAAAAACATAGATACACGTTTCTTAAAAAATATCTCTTCAAAAAGTGGCGTCGACATGTGACGTTAAGTCAAACCAAAGAATAAAATTAAAAAATAGTTAGTTCTGATTGTCTAGACATAAATTTTAACTTACACACACGACATAAAGTACTTTTTTTAAACGAAACAACGTGCATTTTAATTTTGTTATTCAAAAGCAATAAACGAATGAGATTTCAAAAAATCGCAATCAATTTCGAATTGTACCCTTCTTTTGAAGACACTTTTGAGACGCTAATTGAGTATATTGAGTTTTTATATATATCTAGTTTATTTATTCAAATACAAATTTATTCTCCGCTATATCTCTATCTCTTTCATTCATTTCAACGAGTCCCATACATTTGTTAAAGACAAGACCTAATTATAAATAATTTCCTTCTATTCCAGAGGAGAAACAAAAAGAACCTACAGAGGAGAGCAAGACATCAGAGGAAGAGGCTGCGACGAAGATCCAGGCGGCGTTCCGGGGTCACAAGACTAGGCAGTCAATAAGCATGAAGACCAGCAAACCGAGTCAGCAAGCAGAGCCGGAGCCGACAAAGGCAGAACTGGAGGCTGAGTTCCGATCTGATGATAAAGGTAAGTGCAGCTAAAGGAGATAAAACCCTATTGTGGCATTAAAATTTCCTGCCATTTTTTTTTAATAAGTGAAAATGTTTTTTTAATAAGTTAAATGAGTATATTTATATGGATAGAAAAACAAAAACAAGACTGCGTAAAAAGTGAATTAAAAGAAGAAAACAAGTTGATAAAGGAACATAGTATTATGAGGTTAGAGACATACTCGTATGTACACATTTTATCTTTGCTATAAGTCTTGCTACGTTTATGCCTGTTGTATTAATTTTTTTTTCAAGACACGCAACTATGCGCCTAAAATCCGCCATTTTTATTTTTAATGATATCCATATATCCTGTCATACTCGCGTTTCAAGCCGAATCTAACGTATAAATCATAAAATTCGGTTAAAAAAAGGGTCGGACATACATATGTACATACATACAGATCAAACACATAACTTTCCTTGGGCTTCATCGCAGTAGGGTATTAAAAAATAATTAGCGGTATAATGCCCTAAAGTGTCACGTTTCTAAAATATTCGAAAGTAAATGTAAGAAAGATATCATGTGAATATGATGACAATAATTAAAAATGAACATTTAGAAAAAATGGTGGCGGGTCGCTGAAACTTTTTGCGCAGAAAAATATTCGAACCTTTTTGGCCATATTTATGTAAATATTTTTTTAATTAAAAGTTTTATCGAGTTTAAAATTACCTAATTAGTCAATGTTTAGGAGTAAATTTCCTCTCTAAGCTTCCAAATGAAAAATGGGCTTATTTAAAAAAAAAATTGAACCTGTCCATACTAGTGCTTACTTTTTTGTAAAACGTACAGTAAAATATAATCGCTTGATAAAACACATAATATAAATCGAATTGTATGTAATATATTAGAAAAAAATACGTAGTTATCTCTAAAATAAAAAAAGACATTGAGAAAATGTATATTAATGTTATAGTATACATACATATGTATATCAAGTTTAACTTATTTCATCAAGATAATTTCATTTACGTATACGATATACACTCCAGCTTAGTAATGAACAATACAACACATGTCTATTTATGTGAGTATCGCCAGAAAGAACTTTATCTTAGCAGGGTGTCATGGATCACTAAATAATACCAGCAAAATAATCTAAAAGTCAGGTTTTCTCGGCTAGAGCTCCTCCGCTTTAAGGCATTACAAGTCCTGAACCTACTAATAACCCAGTTTCGAAACTGTCAATGTAAATACTTCATTTGAAACCTGATTGTCTAAATTCATAATTACAGTTACAGTTAGCCCACATTATCCCACTGCTGGGCAAAGGCCTCTCCTCTACGTTTCCAGGTTTTGCAGTCTTGCGCAAGAATAAGCTAATTTGTATGGAATTCATAATAATTTTGAGAAAATTTTCTTATAGATTTTTCCGACATCGCAAAAAATTTAGCAGATAAATTAATATCAATTATGTATTTGTTTTTTTTTAAATAAAACATATTATAATATTCAGAGCATTGAAAGTGGTTAAAGGAATATTATGTGAAGAAGGCAAAAGGGTGGAGTAAACTAATCTCGATGAGATTAGATTAGCGTTTCGTCGAAGTTTTGTCCTCATTCCTTGTTTTACGCTAAAGTTTAGGTAAGATGATTATTCTAGTAAAGTCACTCTTCATTAAATGTCCCATAATGTTATTCGCTATATACCATAATCTAAAACTTCAGTGTTAGAACTTGTATTGAAATTGAACAATTCAACATTTTATTTTTTTAATTTTTTTTTTTGGACTTCAAACGATCAACGGCCTTTATGACAACGAAAACTCTACAAAATGACAACCTATAGAACAACCCTACAGAACTGTCAACTCTGACCTAAGGACGTAAGTATCGGAACTTATATATATATAATTCAGGTCGGGCTAAAACTGATACTAGTTTTGTTTGGTAAGAAACTTAACGGAATTTTGAAATTGAGGTTTGATTTAGCTTGATTAGGCCACTCTCAGGTAGATAAATCGCCAGGAGGAGGACATTTATAAAATATCTTATAATATTAAATGAGCAATTCTTATATATACATATATCTGTATGTGTATCTCACAAACGGCTCTAAAAGTTTGAATCAAATTTTATATTTAGGTAAGGTTTTTAAAGTTTATCTATATCGGTGTTTTTTTTGAAAAAAAAAACTATTTTTAATATGTTTACCGAAAAAACACCGAGCGAAGTTCGATCGCCCCATGTACTATACATAATACATAGTCTTCGCTACTTTTCGCTTGTAGTATAACCTTCTTAATTCTAAAATGCTTTAAGCCACGAGTTTGCCAAAGAATTAAACTAACATTATCCATTCTAGGCAATTGATTAAAAAGCTCTAGTTCCACAATTTTCTTTAAACATTAATATTTCAGAACTTGAGATTTAGCTTTATAGCGAAGAACTGTAAATAATAAAGTAAGTGCCTCAGTTTCCTACGAAGGCTTCGAAGTTATTATTCAAATGTAGCAGTTTACTTTTAAAGATGTCCAATTTATGAATACTTTAAATACATGAAATAAAAAAATCAGTTTAAGTAAAACCAACAGATTTTTTATTTCTTTTATATCTCTGATCTTCTGTTAATATTTTAAACTAGTGAGAGCCTTCCCTTTAAAATAATGTATGAAACTTTGCAGAATTTCTTGACATTTATGATTACTGGTCCGCTCCCTTGGGTAGTAGCATGATAATATATAGTCTATAACCTTACTTAATAAACAGGCTATTTAATGCAAAAAGAATTTTTCAAATCAGATTAGTAGTTCCTGAGATTAGCGCGTTAAAATAAACAAACAAATTCTGCCTCTTTATAATATTAGTATAGATGTCTTCTTTGGCTCGTAAACTGTTGTTTATGATCTAATCTGTTGCTACGTTACTGCCTAAAAACAGTAAACATTAATAGTTTAAAGTAAAGAATTATATAGACGGAGCCCACCTAAAAAATGTCCAAGTCAAAAATAGTAGCGTGATTTACTGTTTATGCTACTATTCACGATTTTGGCATACAGATCGTTTACTTTATTTAAAGAACAGCGACTCACTCTCTTTTGGTTCGGGTTCATCCCTAGGTTGATTCCCCATACAAACTTTCATCCCCATTTTCACCCCCTGAAAGGATTATTTCCGGGATAAAAAGTCCTATGTCCTTCCCAGAGTCTCAAACTACAACATCACAACATCACAAACTCACAAACTTTACCACTTTATAATATTAGTATAGTTAAGGGATAAAGATATTTATTGGTCGTTGCTGCCTATATTATTCACTAGCGACTCACCCTCGCTTCGCTCGGGTACTTCCTATAATATTAGCTATCTGCCAGTCCAGCCGTTTCGGAGATTAGCCGGAACCAACAGACAGACAAACAAAATTTTTAAAAATTGTATTTTTCTTAAAGTATCGTATATAATTCCATATGCATTTAATATAAAGCTGTTATTTTGACATTACAAACAGACACTTCAATTTTATTTATCTGTATAGATTAGTCTGAGACAACAATGTTTGGTGAATTTATAGGTTGAGAATCCATACGATTTCTTTTCAGTTCTTATTAAGTCTTCTGCTTGTTTCATATTAAATTGAATATTAATATGTAAAACTACTTAGCTAAGCCAATATTCTGAAATGCTTAAATAACAGACGTACAATGTACATACGTTGTACACATATTTGTATTAATAACTTGTGTAATACGAGAATGTCCCTTTTCTCTTCTAAATATTCGGTATGTTGAATATAAGGTCATGCCTAATTGAATGAGAACTTTTATATGATAAGGATATTAAAGAGCTTTGTAAGATCTACGATTTACTATGGGATTTTCATATTATTTTTTTGTATATAAAAACTTAAAAAAAAAAACCGACTACATTTGACCTCTGTATCGATAATAATGGCTATTTCTAAAGATTTTTCAAAAAATATTTTATGTACAGATTCGACACAGTTAGGATTTTATTATATGTATAGATTGCAAATGCGCTATTACACTGTAAACTATACTTATATACGTACTGTATACAACGTATATGAGTGCGCTGCATATTTATAGAAGAAATCAATGCGGACTTACCACGAACAGCGGAGTACAAATGTATAATATCTAAGGATATGACTCGATTTGAATATTTATTTTTACATTAGTCAAATGCGAGTCGAAATAACATATAAGGGTTGCGTAAACAAGATCTTTATTTTGGTTTTTCGTCTAGTTTTTAGAATTTCTAATAAAAAAAAAAACTTTGGGTTGGTTTTAGGGCTTATATTTAAAAATAAACAAAAGTATTATTAAAATATATTAAAAAATGTTTACCTTATTTTATTTCATATTCATATTATTTCTGATGATTCTGATTATTTAGATTTACAAAAAAAATTGAAAGTTTTATAATACCATGTCTATAATAGAGGAAAAACAAAACAAAAATGTATAAACAATATAGAGAGCGTCACCTTAATAGCATTTGAGGTTTTATTTTTATATTTACTAGCAAATCGATTATAAAAAAACTAATTTTTAAGTTAGTCAACTGATTATCTATGAGGGTTAATCAGACGGTTCAAAAGGTAAAACTGTTTCAAGAAGCACAGTAACATTATGATAGAATTTTAAATAGAAGCTTCGAATACGGAATTCTATAATTGTGTATATAAATACGGACGAATCCAAGCGAAGCGTGGGTGAGTCGCTAGTTACGTTTTAAGGTTTAGTATAGATTACTCAGAGATGAGATATTTTCCCGCAGTAAAAAGTATCCTATATGTTGACCCGGTTAACCAGCTATCATCATAACAAATTTCATCAAAATCTGTCCAGTGTTTTTCTCGGAATGCGGTTTATACGCAAACACCTACAAAATTATTTATCACGGGTTTTTAGGTATTAATATTGAGGTCCACAATTTGCTAGCTCGATTTAGAAACCACAATTTGTAATCTACTTTAATATTTATTGATAGCAAACCAGATATTTTGTGAAATTTTGATAAACGTGCATTACGTGCAAATAGTTTTAGCATATATTCATACGCAAAAAAAAAAATTCTAACCGAGTCGAATCTATACATTAAATATTTTTTGGAAAATCTTTTGTAATAGCCATTATTATCAATACTGAGGCCGAATCTATAGTTTTTAGAATTTTTGTCTATCTGTCTGAGAATGTATCATGAGAAAACAACTGGACAGATTTTAATGGAATTTGGTATGATGATAGCTGGTTATCCGGGTCAACATATAGGATACTTTTTACTACGGGATAATATCTCATCTCTGAGAAATCTATACTATACTTTAAAACGTAACTAAGGACGAATTCGAGCGAAGCAAGGGGGAGAGTCGCTAGTTAAATCTAAAATACTTAGAATGTGATTCCTTGACCACTTACTATTATTATATATATATTAATGAAATGCATAGTAGCAATTTAGTTACCAAGTGTAGAGAACGTGACATGCCTATCAGAATCCCTCATTGATCGGAGTTTTCGGTATGTGGATTGTTTCTGGCTTGAAAGCAGATGTAGGTCACTATACCCTAACAGAAGCAATCAATTGGTTTTGTGTTCTATTCAAAATCCATATACTCCAATTACATTCTGTGGAACTTACAATAATAAGTTCTGTTCGACAGTATTAAGTTGTCTTTAAGTTCATTTTGAATCGTGATTTTTTTTAAATTAAAAACAAGATACTGACTTCTAACAGTGGATATTTTTTAATAAATTAACCTTTTTTTTATTTATGGCGAATGATTCATTATCTAATGTTTTATTTAGAAGAATTAAATGTATTATTAAGTTTTATTTTTACCATAATTTTATAATATTACATGCTGAAAGTCTAAATAAGTTTAAAACACATTCCTTAGGATTTTTAAGGCAATAGTATCAAATTGCAATTTTTCTTTTACTTTTCTATTGATGGATATTTTTAGATAGTAAATAAAATCAGACAAGTGCGAATTTGACTCCCGCACCAAGTGTTCCGTAGCATGAAAAATTAAAATAAGTTTATAATCGCAATTTTTTGTGATGTATGTACCATAACTAAAGAGGTTTTTGAATTTTTTCCTTTATTCATTATTCTAGGTCAACGAAGAGATTCTATAAGGGTTCCATTTTTCTTTCTGAACTAAAAAAAACCTTTATTTCTGAAAGAAATATAACGCACTTTCAGTGTATAATGCAATTTTACATTTATAAAAAATCATCTAGTTAAATTGTGTAGCGTCTTCTCTACATTTAAATTATTTAGTATGCAACACTCATTCATTTATTAATACGCTTTAGCCTTCAGCGACCAGAAGCTTTAAATATTTACAACAGGAAGTTTGCACTTGAACGGGAAGCAAAGCCATTTGTTTGAAAATAAAATAAAACTGAGTTGTCTAAATGTCATTTCTTTATGTTATTAACGAGGTAATGTCGGTTTATTTAATACTAGCGACTTAACCTTGCTTCGCTTGCATGGGTTCGTCCTTTGGTACATTTTGACGGTTAGTATAGATTTTTCAGAGTTGAGATATTTTCCCGCAATTAAAAGTATCCTATATGTTGACCCGAATAACCAGCTATCATTATCACACCCATCAAAATCTGTCCAGTGGTTTTCTTATGATGCGTTCTCAGACAGACAGACAGACAAAAAATCTAAAAACAAAAGACACGGCCTCTGTATCCATAATAATAATTATTTCAATAAGAATTTCCAAAAAATATTTAATGTACAGATTCGACTCAGAATTTTATTATATGTGAATTGTGAAGATAAAAAATATTTGCCGAGTCTTCATCTATCATACATATTCAAAAGATGTTTTTAATAATAATCCTCAAATTCCTTTTGAATTTCCAGAAATGTTATTATTGTATCCCTCGTATTCTCAGATGAATGGCATTCGCTGTTGTTAATTATCTTTCTTATCTTATATTTACACTAGCTGGTTCCTTCTATTTCACTCGCGTTTTATTTTTGTTTCATTTACGATTTCATATAAATGACGACGACGGGGCATTCATTTGTGTGATGAGCGAGAATGTTTGTATTCCATGGGTGTTTATGTTTATAATATATATAATGTATTTAAAGTTATATATCTGTAGTGTATCAACTATCGATATGTTGGTGCTGTGTTAATGTCACAACATATTTTTTTTATTTGAAAAATTGTAACCCCTTGATAATTTTATTAAGCGTTTAAATTATCGGACTTCTATTGAAATAGCGAAAGTACGTGTGCAAGTGTATGTACGTTTGTTACTTTAGCATGGTGAAGAACATAGGCTACTGTTATGCACCGAGAAATGCCCTCGAGCAAAGCGAGGGTAAGTCGTTAATGCAAATATATCTACACTAATATTATAAAGAGGAAAAATTTGTTTTTTTTTTGTATGTTGTGTTGTGACTCAAAAACAAAAAAAAAGATAGTTTGAGACTCTGGAAAGGATATAGGATATTTTTTATTCCAAAGATCATCCCTTAAGGGGGTGAAAATGGGGATGTAAGATTGTAAGGGGCTTCAACCTAGGGACAATAATGACTGACATGACTTTCTTTCCAATAAACAGTTACACTATCATTGAACCAAATAATCTATTTCATTATATACTTGTCACGTGCTAAAATGAATAAATATATTTTTATTCCAAACTTATTTACTACAAAAGCCCATACTTCGAAGTCATCCAGAAGTTTGCGACAAAAAGCTGAGTGAATTACCAACAGGATTTATTTTTAATCAAACTTATCGTTTATCTTTCAGTCATTTAATTACAAAGTAAAGTAATATTGATTCTTATTTTGTTTAGTTACTTGAAAGTTGAAAGTTAATTATTTTACCGCTTCGCTCGGGTGCTTCATGGGTTTGAAGTTTAGGCACGGAACCCTAATTCTTTTATCTAAAATAGAAGCCAAAGTTATTTCTCATAACATCAGCTATCTGCCAATGACAGTCCCATCAAAATAAGTCCAGACATTTCGGAGATAGGCCGGAATAAACAGAAAGATAGATAAAAATTTAAAATAATCTTTTTTCTTATAAATACCGTATATTCTTTCATATGCATTTAGTAAAAACTTGTATTTTGTCATTTCAAGCAGACACTTCAATTTTATTTATCTACTAGCGACTCACCCTCGCTCCGCTCGAGTTTGTCCCTACTTACGTTTTAACGTTTAGTATAGATTTCTCAGAGACGAGATATTTTCCCGCAGTAAAAAATATCCTATATATATTGACATGGATAACCAGCCATCATCATACCAAATTTCATTAAAATCTGTCCAGTGGTTTTTTCGTGATGCGATAACAGACAGACAGACAGACAGATAGGAAGACAAACAACCTAAAAACTATAGATTCGACCTATGTAGCGATAATAATGTCTATTTCAATAAGATTTTGCGCAAAATATTTTAGGTATTGCTTATACGTACCGATATTAGCGTAGATACCGCACCCACTGTCGTATAGATATAACAATTTGTAGATAATAAAAAAAAATAAGACGTTATTGAGTTAATCTTTTTATGAAATCAAGAGGTGAATACTGGAATACTTCAATAGGTACTAGTAAAATCTTCGAGTTTGGGCTCACTTGATATATTTTGTGGGTCCTATTGAAGTTAGTAAAAACTGTGTTTTTAGTTTATATCTAAACAGGCGAAGACAAATCATACAGTACCTATTTTTCCTCTGTTATTTTTCAACCAATTTTCTTTTATTTTTGGTTAGTAGCTATTGACGTGCTTTAGTGTTATAAATAAAAAAATAAAAGAAAAAAGTTTTTTTTTTATAACATTCAAGCATGACATTGATGTAAATCAAGAGATATAGCCTTGAATTTATTTTATCAGTTTGAATAAAACTTAATTGTTTATTATTTAGATTTATACCTATTTTATTATAAAAAAATCTTAATAAACTTTATGACTTAATTAGACTCTTCAAATAGAGGGCGCTTCATAAAATTAAATGCGCTATCGGTTTATACCTTATCCGTATCGATACATGATGCTTATTAAAAGAGATAAATTAAGTTATAACTACGTGTATATACTGTAATACTTTCTTAGATTTACGCGAACATTTGACATCACTACATAGTGTAATACATAATCGCTTACCGCTGTCTGTCCGTCAATATGTATGCTTAGATCTTTAAAACTACGTAATGGATTTTGTTGCGGTTTTTTTAATATAGAGTGATTCAAGAGAAAGGTTTGTATGTATAATACATGTATATTATAGTACAGAAAAGCCGAGAAATTCAAAGATTTGTATTTCATACTAACCGTTAAAACGTACCTAGGGACAAACCCGAGCGAAGCGAGGGTGAGTCGCTAGTTTTAAATAAAACTATCTTTTTGGATTATTTCGCAAGAGACTCTCTCCCGTGACCATGATTGCTGTAAGCATTCAAAATGTGAACCAAAAATCAAAATAAAACCGTGAAATAATATGAAAAGATAGTTTTATTTAAAATGTATATACTGTTTTCTTTATCGCAGAAATTGTTTTACGACTGGCACAATAGTGCTAAGCTCACCGCTTCTTTTTAAAGGAAAGAGTCTTTTCAAATATAATACTTTTATATATTTCTACTGTAAATATCTCCTTATGCACGACATGGCGAAATAATGTGCAAGTAAATCTTACTTTCCCATGGATGTGTGCCAAGGGAAGCGTTTCCGCATCATATACTTACTACTCAACTATAAACAACTTTTAGTATATGATATTTTTGTTGTGAAGGCAGTGGTAGCCCAGTTATAACACTCATTTAATATTTTCATGTGCGAATCATTTTCGTTATAGTTATTACTTGTTTTCGTAAAACCTGCATATTTGAGAGAACCTAGCAAGTTTTCGAAAGATAAGTGAAGTCCGCCCGCTTTCGGATGGCGTGACGACTGTGTGTGTGGTCTGATCTCCACTATAAGGAGTCCCAGCAGTGGGGCGAACTTTAAACGGGATTAAAATGGGCTGAATGCAAAAATCAGAAAAGTGCATCAAAATTTTATCTATGTTAACCATGTCTTCTTAAAAGCTATACTGTTGATATATTATTATTTTTTCACTTTAAGTACCAAAATACGAAACACGTTATTATCGAACTAATAGGGGTGTGATATATATTCAGTGATATAATAAAACTTGCTTTCTGAGATACCATCCAACATCAGGCTGCTACTGTAAATTTCTTTTAACAGAAAAACCCAATAACTCTTTTTCCTTAACGTAAATCGTAAGCTCGAAAACTAATGATCTGTAGCCATAAACTTAGAAGCATGTAATTGTAAAGGTGCTACACATAACGTGTCGATTTTACAAGTTTTTCGGACGTTTTCAAGGTTTTAGTTTGATTTTTTAAGTCCTTATGTTTCCAACTTTATACAGCAAATGTCACGAGAGAGACTGAGCTTTTTAATGTCTCTTCAGTCATATTTATAATAAGAAACCGTAGCTACCCACAACATTATAGAATAATAATTTAAAAGAGATGAAACAAATGGCACCGAAGTACTTTACTATTAAAAAAAGAAAAATCGCAAAATAGAAAACAAACTAGCGACTCACCCTCGCTCAGTTCGGGCGCGTTCCTAGGTACGTTTTAATGTTTAATATAGATTTCTCAGAGATGAGATATTTTCCCGCAGTAAAAAGTATCCTTATGTTGACTCGGATAACCAGCTATCATCGTACTAAATTACATCAAAATCTGTCCAGTGGTTTTGTCGTGATGACAGACAGACAGACAAAAATTCTTAAAACTATAGATTCGGACTCTGTATCGATAAGAATAACAATTTCAACAAGATTTTCCAAAAAAAAATTAATGTACAGATTCGACTAAGAATTTAATTATATGTATAGACTTAAAATGTCAAATATTCGTGTAAATCTAAGAAAGCGTTACATGATATATCATTGTATCACGGAATTTCAATATCCCTTTTTAGTAAAATTCTTAACAGCAGTTCCCATAACTTCGAGTGTCGAAAGCTTAAGGGCCATTCAAAACAAGTATTGACCGAGACCCTTTAACATCCTACAAAAGACTTTGGCAATTATTATTTACATTAAAACTTATATACTGTACAGTATATAGCACATATATTATGTAAAAGATGCCCTAAAAATCACATTTAAAGAAATTTTAATAGAATATAGAATTAATTCATAGAATATACATATATGTACAATATATTGTACATATACCTATGTATATTATACTTGTAGTCAAAAAATAAGATTTTTATGCCGAATAGTTTCGAAGTTCAATCACTATAGTGGGAAGTAAGCTGTACCCGTTAACATTAAATCAGTTTCTCGACTGTCATATGAATAAAGTATGTATGAGAGATGTAATCATGTTGAAAACGATTTGTACTTAACACTATCAAAAGTGCGGGACCCGGTATTTGAATCTGTTTTACTTACTTTTCCAAGCAAGTGAGTTACCACTGGGCTACTACTGTGTAATCAACAAAAGAAAACTATATTGATTTTATGAAAAAAAATAATAGCGTATTGGTTAAATTTTAAAAAAGCGAGGATTTCGCAAATAATTGGTTCCCCAGGTGTCAAGGCATCAGATCCTTGGTCATCTATTGTTAGGAGAGCTCTTCGAATGACACTTCAAGCTACTTCAATTTAAGATATAGATTATTCAAGCGACAAAGCACTTGAAGTTTTTATTAATTAAAATATTTTATTGTTTTACATCAGCTTTGCGGTTATATCGTAAAGTTGAGATTAACATAGAAATAATTTTACGTTATAAAATACTTTTTTTTTAAATTGTATTAAAATAAATATTATCTTTTTCGAGTCAGTAAGTATGTAAAAGATACAAGTAAATTCGACAATTTCAGCGAGAAGTTATAACCGAAAGTGTGACTTTCTTTGAGTTTGTTTGGAAGCATCTGTTCGAAACTTTTCATACTCATTATACTACTATTTATGTAGTATTAATAAAAAAATTTAAGAAATAAATAAAAGTACTTATTATTAAAATCTATATATATATTTATTGATGGCACGTTTGGCTGTTTGTATTGACCCTACTTGCTGTGCCAGCGGTCGCGGGTTCGAGACCCGCTGGGGCATTCTTTTGTGTGATGAGCACGAATGTTTGTACTCCAGTCATGAGTGTTTATTTAATAATATGTACGTATTTAAAGTTATATATGTGTAGCATATCAACTATTTGGTATCCATAACACAAGCCTCGTAGCTTACCATGGAACTAGATGGTGCTGTGTGTTAATGTCTCAACATATTTATTTATTTATATTTATACTAGCGACTCACCCTCGCTTCGCTTCGGGTTCGTCTCTAGACAAAAGCAAATATATCCCACGGGAATCGTACATTTTTCCGGGATGATATATAGCCTATAGCCTTCCTCAGTTAACGGGCTATCTAATGCAAAAAGAATTTTTCAAATCGGATTAGTAGTTCCTGAGATTATCGCGTTCAACCAAACAAACAAACAAACAAACAAACTCTTCAGCTTTATAATATTAGTATAAATTAGATATACATACAAATATATTTAATATTTATAAATTCTTGGCAATGAAATGACTTATCCCACTTGCCGCTACAATTTAGATCTACGAGTATTTCTACTATTTCCCTTTCTCTGATATGTTTCGAGCTTCATTGGACTTTACATTCCAAAACATTGAAGGCGTCTTGTAAAATTTTTCACTTAGTCTTTAGGTGAAATGCCGACTAGACAATATGAGCTATAAAAGCGTATAGCGTTTTTTTTAAATGTTTTTTTTTAAATTAATTTATTTATCTATTAATTATTATCTAACAAAAGTCACTCTCCACACTTTTTACGGACTTACTAAATTGTTTGGTTACTATATTATATTATATGGTAACATATAAACTAACTGCTTTTTGTATATAATAGAGCTACAATAGTTTCTTCACCACTTGCAATGGCACTAAGTGTTTCTGGATAACCCTATTTATTCAATTCTGTTATTTTAACCGACTTTAAAATAACTTTGCACAGCGCTATATCAAGCTATTTCCTTTAAAAATACAGCCTAAGCACTAGAAAAGTTAGGAAATAAAAGTAAGTTTATGCACACAGGGCACGTCCCCCTGTCGCCAGAAAGAATTATTGGATGCCTTTTGGCAAAATATCAAAATGTAACCCTCGCGAGGATAACTGCCAGTCGAAAGAGGTTTTATTACAGGTTATATATTAAAGTTAGTTAGATTAAGGTTGTTATGGCAATTATAAAGCTAACTAAATGACTTATACTATTAATATCAACGCAGGAATCGAATCTGTGACTATCGACGATAAGTGGTAATCATGTTCATATGTACCTATAATCTTACTATTATTATAAATGTATGAGTTTGTATGTTTAATACTTTCTTAGGTTTACGCGAATATTTGTCAATTTTAAATAAAACTATCTTTTCGGATTTTTTCGCAGATTTATTTTGATTTTTGGTTTTTGACGTTTCGAATGCTTTACAGCAATCGTGGTTACGGAAGAGACTAAGGTTTTAGATGTCTCAAAGGCCATTATAGAACCAAAAATCAAAATAAATTCGCGAAAAAAACCCGAAATTACAATTCTATTTAAAATGTATTTACGTTTATTATTCCTTCATGTAGAAACAGCTCGAAGGATTTGGATTACCTTTGATTAAGACCTGGAAAACACATAGGCTACTGTTAGTCATAAAATTTACAAATATAAGAGGTACCTAGAAATGCGCGTAATTTTATGTTGTAAAAGGTTGTATATGATGTATATTTTTAAATTGTTTTCTAGACATAGTCCTTTTAGACAGAGTATAAACCATACTAAAATCACACTGTTTTTTGACATTTTTACCCCCAAAAAAACATACCATACATTTTAGTATCTCTTTATATTTATTTCTGTATATTCAAATACTCCCTACTCCCTCACGTTCCAGGCGGCCTTACATTACTGTGATGCTTGACATACCCAAGAACAACACAAAGTTCTTTTTACAATCTTTTTCCGTGTATGGCGCATTGCTCTGGAACAAACTCCCGAAAGACATCCAATTAAGTCCCTCTGCTTGCTTTTAAAAAAAAATTGAGCATCTTCTCACCCAAGTTAATCCACAGTTATATTTACTACTACTATTATGTATTATATTATATAGATATGTATTTTTGTATATAGTAGTATGTTTAATATATCATTATATATTATACTTTTACTTTTGTTTTTTTTTTGTATTTATTCAAGTTTTAAGTTTTTTTTTAATCTAAAAAATACTATATAACAAAAAAGAACTCCGAGCGAAGCTCAGTGCGTAGGTACTGTATGTTTATTTCTGTATTTGACATATAAGTGAAATACAGAATAATAAATATATATTTTGCAGTATATCAAAAATATTTTAAAGTAAATATTAGCGTTCAAGAAGGTTAAACTTACTACGAGCTTTCTATAAGCTTCTTATATTGGTCTACATTTTAACAGTAGCACTAACCATTAGATAAACTCAATTTATATCTTTCTCGAAGAAAGCTTTCTGAATGGTATTGAACATGTGATGTTAAATTTATTATTATACTTCCGCTTACATTTTATTTAGTGTTCAAACGTAGTGAAAATTTTATATGGCGACCCTTAACGTACCCTTTTGTAATTAAAATATACAGACAGAGCCACCTTTTCGAAAAAATATTACTTACCAGTAGCCTATATGTTATACAATATCATACTTTATTTGAGAACTAAATTTCATCCAAATTAGTTTAGTTTTTATATATAAAAACTTTTGCAATTATGATAGTATAAGTTCTCCTGACCGACTCCAGCCACGGCGGCCAATCTCATTGAGACTAGCCAACTGCGCAGGACATATTATAGTGCACAAGTGTGCGCGCAGACACAAGTGCACTCTCTATTCCTATCACTCTTATACTCTGGTGGGACCACACGAGACACGACCAGTGAGAGATAACGCGCAGGACCAACGGCTTTACGTGCTCTTCGAGGGTTAAACACCGCCAACTTTCCAAATCCGGGCTGTTACCGAGGCTTACTAAACAAAAATACTCAATAACTAAACTTGGCCCGAGTCGGGACTCGAACCTAGGACCTCCGGATGTACAGCTGTACATGCTAGCCACTATACCACCAAGGCAGTTATTATAATAGTAGAGTAATATTGTAAACTAGCTGTGTCATATGACCCTGCTCGTACTCTATAAATCGATACCTTACATTGTTATTCTAATGATACTTAAGCAAAATAGAAAAAGATAATTTGAGGATTCAAATCATCAAATTATTTATTATATATTCAGCGTAAAATTATAACACCTTTTACTTCACGTCATGAACCTACCATTAGTTGGAAAAGAAAATGCCTTATTCCTGAGAAGATCTAGCGAAAGCAACTTCGAAGTACTTTAAAAGCTTTTCTCCCTAACATTGAATTAGCCTGGAGTTAAACTTTTTAATATAAATAAATATGTTGGGGCATTAACACACAGCACCATCTAGTTCCATAATAAACTACATGTGTCATGGATACATGTAGCTGAGTAGATAGTTGATACACTACATAACTTAATATATAACTTTAAATACATACATATTATAAATATAAACGCCCATGACTGGAGTACAAACATGCTCATCACATAAATGAATGCCCAGCGGGACTCGATCCCGCGACCGCTGGCACAGCAAGTAGAGTCACTACAAACTGAGCCAAACGTGTCGTCACACAGAATATTCTTTTAATCATTTACTGTATAAATATCTTTTAACATATGTATAAACATTTTTTACTGTATTTTTATAATTAAACAATGTCTCAATATTTTTAAACCCGCTTATACTTAGTTATTGAATTAAAATTTTCATTTAAATTGGTTAAGTAATTCACATTTCATGACACTACATAAAGGTCCTAGGCTTTAAAGAAGCAAATTTGGAGATTTAGCTTAATAAATAGAATAGAAACATACACACCAACACTATACAGTAAGAATTATATAATACATATGTAGAGTATTTTTAATTTTTGATCCCAATACATTCATAATGCTTAGAAATGACCATCACGTACCTTCAGCTAAATGAATCCTTGAAAATATGCTAATAGCACTCGAGTTGACGTTGATCGATTTAATTTTTAACCGACTTCCAAAAAAAGGAGGAGGTTCTCAATTCGACCGTATATATGCCAGCCGGTGCCAGCCAATACAAATCAAAGCACACCGACTTCGAAAAAATCTGATTAAGTATCTATTCTAAATGAAAACCCCCGTTTACTTATTTTTTATTTTTCAGTGCCTGGAAGTCGGATTTTTTTTTTAAAGTTTTTTGAATTCCCCTTTCGTGTCTATAAATAGAAATGGTTGACCAGTTATCTATTTCCGGCTATTATATATGTAGATAGCCAGAATGTATGGCTTTGAAAAAGCCTTGTTCTATGAAACCTTTCTCCTTTTGACTTTTGGTAGATGAAGTTTCAGCGTTGGTATAAAATGTGTATGACCAATACAAATGAATTTTAAATTCTACCATAATTAACGATTTTATGTAATTCCTAGCGACTTACCCTGGCTTCGCTCGGGTATGTTTTACTATTTTTGAGCGCAATCCTCATTTATTTTCTAAAATAAAAGTAGCCGAAGTTATTTTTTATACTATCAGCTATCTGTCAGTGACAGTTCAGCCATTTCATAGAGTAGCCGGAACAAACAAACAGACAGACAAAAATTTTATGTTAAGCTAAGAAAAGTGTTATTTTGATATTACAAACAGACAGACACTTCAAAATTATTTATCTGTGTAGATTTATTAAAATGTGTAAACTTTATTTTAATAAAAAAATTGAATACAATTTAAGTTTAAAATAGTGATATAAATAACACTGATATTATTCTGTTTTTTGCTTCCTAATATTTGTACTAGTTTTAGCCCGCTTACTAAGCGAAACTGCGGATAAAAGGTCTCCTTGATGCAATCTATCTACCTTGCTTTTACCGACATCTGTTCAGTATTTCAAGCATAAAAAGGTAACAAAAAGACGGACGGCTTCTCTTTAAAAATAATTATTATTGTGGATTTAATGATGACATACTAACATTTGACTTGACTAGAACGGACTAAAATACGTATGCCAAATATTATGCCCGAATGCAAATGTTTCATTAAAAACTAATGATTTATCCTCGCTTTGCTTGTAAATAGCCAGGCATGTACATTTTATTTTTTTTCCCGCGATTTTTTTGTTATGTTTTAATAGTTATTCTGCTATTGGGGGCGGAGAAAAATCTAATAAATCAAAGATCATAAAAATTGGTCCAGCCGTTCTTGAGTTAGTTATAAATGGTGCTGGACTTTGTTTTATAAATAATATTGAATTTTAGACATCTTACTTAAAAGAGCTAACTAGAAAACTTTCTACGTGTGAAAGTTTTATTAAAGGAAATACTAAATGTGTACTAATTTCAAATATGCTTGGAGATTTGCTCCCTTAAGTCCACATGTATGTACTCGTACAGAACTAAGTGCAGCTGTGTTTAACTGGGTTTCTATGTTTATGTACACGTACGGCTCGAAATTGGCCTGGTTGTTATGTATGCCGAAGTCGACCAGAGTTGGCAAGTTTGGTCGAGTGAATACAGTGAAATATTCATGGTTTCCTTAAACTACGACTGATGTATACAATAAGATTGCTTCTTAACTAAAATCTATACTAATATTATAAAGAGGCAGAGTTTGTTTGTTTGTTTGATTGAACGCGCTAATCTCAGAAACTACTAAGCCGATTTGAAAAATTCTTTTTGCGTTAGATAGCTGGTTTATTAAGGAAGGCTATAGCTATATATTATATCGAAAAAATATCAGTTTCCGTAGGATAGATTTGTTTCTGTCTAGGGATCAACCCGAAGCGAAACAAGGGTGAGCGCTAGTAACTATATATATTATATAAACTAAATATCTTTTGTATTAATATAAATATTATTACTAGTTACCTCAGATATAGTCTATATGTAAACTAAATTTATTCCAAATCCATTCTCTCAATCTATCTTCTTACTAAATTTCATCTAAATCGGTTTAGTATCCAGATATTACCCCCTTCAACTTCACAAACTCATAAACTCACAAACTCACAAACTTTACCTCTTTATAATATGAGTATAGAATATAGATTATGGTATTGTGTGAATTGGCTGACGATGATTATTGAAGATGTCGGAAAAAATCATGCTGACTTGGAGCTTTACTGGTGTGCGCCGCGTAAACCAATAGAGTTAAATTTAAACAATGCATCACGGAATTATTGCTCTTAAAAAGATCTATCAATCTATATATATATATATATATATACATATATATATATATATATATATATATATATATATATATATATATATATATATATATATATATATATATATATATACATAGGAACGCACTCGAGTGAAGCGAGGGTAGTTCATCAATTTTTAATAAAATATGGCAGGCGTCTTTTACGATGACAATCTATTTAAGAAATGAATGAGACATTTTATAGAGGTTCTGACATATTTAGTCAATTCACGCTAGGAGGCGCGCGAGTGGTACTGAATTATTCAATTCATCGGTCAGAAATTCTGTATATCTTGAAGTATATATTCTAAACTAACCAATATCAAAAGGGAATATGCGTATGATTCAAATAAAAGTGAAACATATTTTTTTTATAATCTGTATCGCTTCTGAATTAAGCCTACAGCAATATTTTTAATGTAATTTCGTTTTGATTAAGAAAATTATTATTAAAAAGTGCAAATATAGGTGGAAAATTCAAAATAGTTAGGCGTAAACGTATCGGTATCAGTATGAATGATCTCACCCTCGCTTCGCTTCGGGTCGTCCCTAGACTAAAACAAATCTATCTCACGGGATCCGTAGATTTTTCCGGGATGATATATATTCCTCAGTTAACGGGCTATCTAATACAAAAAGAATTTTTCAAATCGGATTAGTAGTTCCTGAGATTAGCGCGTCCAACCAAACAAACAAACAAATAAACTCTTCAGCTTAATAATATTAGTATAGATTACTTATGATAAATGTTGAATTACAATTTACTGTAGTCTTAAATCTAGAGTGTTAATGCTACTCATTTGGACTATTGCCCGTACTCGTTGCAGGTAGTGCTCTGTTAGTTCCTAAGTTTCAGTATACGCTTGGAATTTAGTTCAGCGTCGTTACGTACATATGTTGAATCAGTGCAGACTTTACTCTACATAATATATGACGTTGGTTTCTGTCATTAGGTACGAAAATCAAGCTTTTGCTTCAGTATTTGACTTCAATGTGGCGTACGTGCCTTTATTTCTTTGCTTTTATTTTTGTTCAATTTTGGAGCTCTGGAAAAAATAACGACTGTCTTTCAAAAATATACCTACAAACAAAGTTCGTTTTCTATAAATACTAGCTACTTATCCTCGCTTCGATCGGGTGTGTCCCTAGGTACGCGGATTTTGTTCACAATTTCATGGGTTTTAATTTTTTCGCGCGGAACCCTAATTCTTTTTCTAAAATAAAAGTAGCGTTAATTACTCCTTATAACATCAGCTCTCTACCAGTGAAAGTCCCGTCAAAATCCCTTCAGCCGTTTTGAAGATTAGCCTGAATAAATAGACAGATAGACAAAAAAAATGAAATATTGATTTTTCTTATAATTACCGTATATACTTTCATATGTATTTTTATTTATTTGTATAGATAATAGATTAAAAAATAAAAATTAGAAAGGACGAGGTACGAAAAATCCCACAAAATATTTTATTGATATAAACCAAAACTATTACCAAATAAATATATGTAACTTAATAGGTAGAATAGAGTTAACAAACATAATAAAAAATACAGCGGAATTGAGAACCTCCTCCTTTTTGAAGTCGGTTGATAAATAAAACAAACTGATCTTTGTTATTTAGTATCTGTATAAATATTATAAATGTGAAAGTTTGTGAGTATAGATGTTTGTTATTCTTTCACGCCAGAACGGCTGAACGGATCTGGATGAAATTTGGCATAGAGATAGATTATAGTCTAGAATAATACATAGGCTACTTTTTATTCCGGAAAAATGTATGGTTCCCGTGTGATAGGTTTGTTTTTGTTTTCCAGCAAAGAAAAAACAGTTCATTATCTTTTTCTCCTTTGTTTATCAACCGATTTTCATTTTTTGTTTAGTAACTATTGACGAGCTTTAGTGTTGTCAAAAAATTTGTTTCTTTTTTTTTATATAGATAGATAAATTCTATTCATATATATTTTCCTAAAATTTTGAATAATAATTATGATCCAATTTTGACCATTAGCTGTACACTGGTATATGTACATATTTAATTTAATTTATACTGTTGTCATATGCATTTCAAAGACCCCTAATATATTGTATTAATTTTGGACCTTTATATCATGAAACCATGGCAACGAAACCATGTAACGAAAATTTAACACAATATGCAAATTTTCAGTAAGACATGCTAATTAGGGCAGTCCAAAGACGGAACTTCTAACGACACGTAAATCACTGTCGCTATAGAAATTTTAGTCGATACTACTTGTAGTGTATTTTCGGTAACATTTAATCTATACATATAATAAAATTTTAACTGTACATTAAATATTATTTTGGAAATTTTTATTGACATAGACTATTATCAATACAGAGGCCGAATCTATATTTTTTAGAATTTTTGTCTAGCTGTCTGTCTGAGAACGCTTCATGAGAAAACCACTGACCGGATTTTGATGAAGTTTGGTTTGGTGAAAATTGACAATTCAAAAACTGCTTGTAAAAGCTATTTGAATGAAATAATTTTATTTAATTTATATTGACAAAGAAAATACAAAATCGAATACTGCATGCTACTAGAAAAAGATATCCCACCTACGTGTTAGAGAAACCAAAATATTTGTGTTAAAGCCAGTTTAATTCAAACAAAATTAAATTAATCCTGAAATGGAGTTAGATATTTTAATTATTAATTACTTACAAATACTGCAGTGGAAAATGCCATTAGCTGTACACATCAACGAACTGGAAACATAACGACAGAGCGTAACAAAATGAAGTATGAATGAGTTAACATCTTTGATATATTATTATAATGTGACATTTATCATCGTTGCCCGATTGATATATATCTATAAAAACATTATAAAACTGAAGAACTCTTCAGTCTTCTGTCAGTTTATTTGTTTGATTGTATTTAGCTCAGGAACTAGTAGCCAGATTTGAAAAATACTTATTTTTTATAGTATATTTATTAAGAAGGTACAATATAGGCAATTTTTACATCACGTCATGAACAAAAATTAATTATTTTTAAATTTATCGTTTATCTGATACTCATGCCAAGTTTCACAAGGGACCAAATTAAATATATGGAAACTTGTCTAAATTGATTGCTTTTTCTTCATTTTATTATCTGTTAAGAAAGCTGTAATAATATATACTCTGTGAACTTTTAAATTTTCTAACTATTACAATTTAAAAGATACGGTCAATTGATACAGATACAATTTAAAAGATGAAAGATACAGATAGGGTTGGCTAAAAATAAGCACTACTGTATACATAAAGAGTAGAGGAGTCTTTATAGTTATCTGCCGACTTAATCATCAAAGCTATAAGATGCCTTATTATTTTATTTTATTAAGATTAAATAGAATTTTAGATCAAATAGATGCTAGATAGTGCTTGAATTTTGAATCCGAAAGATAAAATATTAAGCCAGATAATTGAAAGAATTTTTTTTTTAACTTAAAAGATAATCAAATATAAAATTTCTTAAATATTAATATTTTCACTCTTAGGGGATGATTTTTTTAAGTTTAGAGTAAGTTTGTCTATCTGTGTGTGCAAGTAAAGTTCGGAATTAAAACAGAAATTTAAACTTAGCTATCACATATATTGTGCTGCTTTTTATGGACGTACTATGAGAGCAAAACCATGTGTGAAAACTAGTCTTATTTAATATGAACGAAATTAAATCAAAGTTTTCTTTTAACATAATTACTTGTATTTACTTTATAAAAAGTCACGCAATCAAATCGTTTTATATACCTCGTTAGCATTTAAATTTACATAATAGATTAATCTATTTTCCAAATATTTAAAGTTCATATTACATAATCTGTGTATATAATAAAATTCTGAGTCGGATCTGTACATTAAATATTATTTATGGATACAGGGGCTGAATCTATAGTTTTTTAGAATTTTTGTCTGTTTGTCTGTCTGTCGGTGACCACATCACGAGAAAACCACTGGACAGATTTTGATGAGGTATGATGATAACTGGTTATTCGGGTCAACATATAGGATACTTTTTACTGCGAGAAAATGAGATATTTTATTTTTTTACCTCTGAGAAATCTATACTAAACCTTAAAACGTAACTAGAGACGAACCTGAGCGGAGCCAGGTTGAGTCGCTAGTGTGATATTATATAAATCTATAATAATAAAAATAAATGTTTATATGTTGGTATCTATGCGATTCTAAGCCATTGATCCGATTGTAATGAAACTTTGGTGGATTATTCATGCGTATAGCATGCGAAGGTTCCTAGTGCAAAAAAAAAAAACTTTTCTTTGGACGTTTGTCTTTTATACATTTCTTAGCTTTTAAAGCTGAAGAACGGACCCGAGCGAGACGAGGGTAGATTGCTAGTATATAATAAATACTAAGTAACTACTAACTACATAATTCATATGTTTGTTAGTTTGACCTCCTTATAATCAATATCAAAGCTAGGGGTGGATCTGGATAAAGTTATTGGGTAATTTCAACCCGGATTATATCGCCTAATATTATATCCTATAATAAAATATCAAGTATAAGTGTACATATCCTTGTGTATATGTTTGTATTTAATAAATTAAAAAAATATCATCACTGATGGATCTTCAAGCCTATGTACATATACCTATATAAATAGGCAAAGACCAAACAGTTCAAGTACTATTTTCTTTAGAAGAACTTTAGTGTTATCCATAAAAAACCGAACACACACGCACATACACGTTCTCTCTCTCTCTCTCTTTCTCTCTATTTCTCTCTCTATCTCTCACAAACACACACATATACGAATCTAAGACTCTATTAAGTAGAGCTATAGTTTGATACAATAAATGGTATCATATTCTACAATCCGCACTAGGAATCCCCTTGTGAGTTCATGATACATATAATATGTACATAACTCCTAGACCGCGATATGGACTTAAGTTATAACCAGTATGTTGTACGAAACTTTCTATCTAGTAGTAGCTTAAATAAAACTAGTTAGAATACTACGCGAAGTTAAACTGATAACATAATATTACAACAATATAACTTTTGAAGTTGTCAGTTAGTGTGAGTTATGCTATGCTTTGACTATGGTAGCTGTATTCAGTCTGGTTGGTTTCTAAACTTTCGCAGATTTTCAAAGCTTTTTGTCACTCAGTCACAAACCGCGATGTTTTACATAATTGATTTTAGCAAAATATACGACGAAAATTTGTTTTTTTCTAATTTTAAATTATTTTTATTCCCATACATTAGAAATAATAACATATTACGTCTAAACACTTCTTTGTAGAATCACACGTGCAAATTTGGCTATGTACATATTCATTTATTATTTAAACAGAAAAAAAAAACAACTAGGTATTACTTAGGATATAATTTTCAAAAATAAATAGTAACATATATAGGACGACGTTAATAAAACTTCGAGATATTCCTTGTATATGTTTTTATATTCAGTACTTTTATAATCGTCAGTACGTCTGTCCATGTGGAAGCTACCACGGGTCGGAAAGCAGTTCTGCTGAGAAGAGCCGGCAAGAAACTCAACAGTTACTTTTCAAAATAAAACTATCTTTTCGGATTATTTCGCCTTTTCGATATTACAGACAGCCTACCTACTGTAACAACTGTATAATGCCATTGAGACATCTAACACCTTAGTCTCTCCCGTGACCATGATTGCTGTAAAGCAATCGAAACGTCGGGAAACAAAAATCATAATAAATTCGCGAAATAATCCGAAAAGATAGTTTTATTTTGAAATGTCAAATATTCGCGTAAATCTAAGAAAGTATTATCAACAGTTACTCTTTTAAAATAATGTGTTACATAATTTTTAAACAATAATTTTTGGTATTACAAACATTTCATAACTAGACACTACAGAGTGGTATTGACATCTCCCTGCAAAAGCGCGGGAAAATAAATTAATAACCGCATCCTTTTTATTTTATTTTTTTATACATTCCTATCGGCCAAGGTCACATAACTAAATGCCTTTAATATAAATCATTACAAATTAATCAAATATTACATTATTTTTCATTAAAACGCTCATATTTATAAATGCAACCTTACACATAAACAAATAAAATGATTACATACCTTAACTTAATTATAAATATTTTTACGCAGCACTTTTTTTTTATATCTGTCAAAATCGATTTTCCCGCCAAAGTGTATTTGACATTTCGTTATTTATCCATTATTTTGTCCTTTATCAAAAAGGTAACATTATGGTATAGCTTTGACGTTTTATTAAAGTAGTTTCCCTCATATAAACAGTAAAAATATGTAACCACTTTGTTTTCTCTAGCAAATAATACGTATAAATTGAAACGGACAGCGTCAAAACTTGTATGTCGAATTGAGAACCTCCTCCTTTTTTTGGAAGTCGGTTAAAAAAATTATTATTTGTGCTAGTGTGTTGATAAATAGAAAACTTTCATATTAGAACCTTATCAGAAAAGTTTTAGCAATGAATAATTATGAAATATAAAAATAATGTTTAGATAGAAAATAGACAGATTTCTATTCTGAAACTAGAGGTCAGTAACCTCGCTTCACTCGAATTTCTCCCTAGGTGATTCTTTAAATTAACACAACTTTTTTATTTATGAACCGATTGAAATAAAACATACTAAATGTTAAGTGATGCTTACCACAATATAATAGTGAAAACCGCACCCAAAGCGGTTAAGCTGTTTCTGAGATTAACGCGCGTAAACGCACAGACAAACAGACAAAAAATCTAAAAATCATTATTTCGGGTTTTATTGCGTTAATAGAGACCTCCAATATTCGTTTTTTTTTTCAAATATTTTCCATGTACAGACAGCGATCAGTTACAATGATTTTAACAATGATTTTGACCTGAGCGAAGCGAGGGTGTGTCGCTACTAGTGATACTTACATATCATTCACAGAACAAAAATACTCTAGGAGATCACTACATAGTATTTATACATATAATAAAACTGTACAGGTCGAATGTCTGTACATAGAAAATTGCTAAAAACCGAGTCAGGGGGATGTAAGAAGAGAAATAGAATAAATCCAGATTTTTTCAAATCTTTTGTTTCTCTGTCTGTTGGTGTCTGTTTGTATGGGCTAATCTCTGAAAATGTTGGACCGATTTAAATAAAATTTTGATGGTGATACCTTATATCTACGGTCAACATCTTAGATACTTTTCATCGCGGAAAATTAAAGAGTTCCCGTGGGATAGTTAAAAAACTATAGTAACTTATAAAGCTTGGTACACAAAAACTACTGATTGGATTTTAATGAAACTTTACAATAATATAGTTCATACATTAGAATAACAAATAGGTTACTTTTTATTCCGGAAAAGTGTACGGTTCCCGTAGGATAGATTAATTTTGTTTGTCTAGAGGTGAACCCGAGCAAAGCGAGGGTGAGCCGTTAGTTCTATATATAATATTTTGTATTTTTCAAGCATTAGTTCTCTTCCCCTTGAAAGAGAGATAGCATAATATTAGCTTATTTAATATTTTTCTGTATAATATAATAAAATTCATTGGCTATTTTTATTTATTAAAAATTTACTTATCACAGTAATGAATTTTATTAATTTATTTTTGTACTACTAAAATATTTTAAAACATTATTGTTTGGCTTCATATTTAGTTCTATGACACTCTGTCTATATTATTCCTTAATCTGAGTATCTGCCTATATTGTTATCCCATCCTAAGTGCTATGGTAAATACATTCAATTTGAACCATACCTATTATGGAGGTACTAACACAACTGTTATTAATACCCATACAGGGAGGATGACAGGTGGGATTTACAGGATGAACAGGCATTACAGGCGTGTTTATCTTCATTAGTCGTAATAATAACTACGTCCACATATCGTATATTAGCTATCAATTACGACCCCTTGTTTTACTCGAAGACCAGCCATTTTGGAGATTAGCCGGTAAAAACAGACAGACAGACATTTTTTTTAAATATTGTGTTATTCATATGACTGCCTCGGTGGTGTAGTGGCTAGCATGTACGGCTGCATATCCTGAGGTCCTGGGTTCGAGTCCCGGGTCGGGCCAAGTTTAGTTATTGAGTCTTTCTGTATAGTAAGCTTCAGTAATAGCCCGGAGTTGGGAAGTTGGCGGTGTTTCACCCCCGTGCCTCGGAGAGCACGTAAAGCCGTCGGTCCTGCGTCTTAACTCTCACCGGTCGTGTCGAGTAGTCGTCCCACCGGAGTATAAGAGTGACAGAAATAGGGAGTGCACTTAACGCGAAAAGTCGCCTCTTGAGCGCCGACCTGAGCGGACGTGTTTATGACCGCTGTCCGAATCCTGCTACGAGTGCGTACTAGTGTCCGTGTTTGCTGCTTGCTGCCGACGGCTGCTGAGCAGTTTGCTGTTTTCCGAAGAAGGATCAGGTTTAATCCTGAGAGGTAAGTGGAGTGTTTGCATACACAACCTACGCTTCCCACCAGAGGCGAGGACTTAGGCTCCGCCACACACCCCCCCTGCCCCGCGGCAAGGGGGACGCTAGGAAGTGCTAGATTTAAGAGTGTAGCTTGTAAGTTAGCTCGCGAGTGGGGTTCCTTGAAGATGGACCCCAAAAACAATTCGACCGCGGCCCTTCTGGCCTTTTTAAAACAGTGTTATCCCGAGGTATTCGCCGTGGTACCTCAGGAGATTAAGCGCGCGCACGGCGAATGCAACATCGATAGCCCGGCGTCTCCATCAGAGGCGTCGGAACGAAGCTGCCCGACTAATTCCGAGTCGGGCCGATCGTCGCCGGCTCTAAGCGACGCCGGCAATACCGCTTCCCCGATGGAAGCCGAGTCCGCGTCCGAGTCTGGATCCGAATCCAGCTCGGAAATATCAGACGAAAACGACGGGTTCGAGACCGTCGTCGCTAAGAAGCGTAAGGGGAAACGCGCTAAGGCGTCTCCCCCAGTTAAGCGAGCCTCACTCGCCGCGCCCCAGGTTCGCGCCAAAACCGCGGAGTTTCGCGCCAAAAGCGATGACTCACCCATGACGTCACCCGCGCCTGTGACGTCATCCGCTCCCGCGCCCGGTGAGTCATCCGCCGTGACCACGCCCCAAGCGCGTAAAATCAAACCGCCGCCGCCGGTGGTTCTACAAGATAAAAAGGCCTGGAACAGCATCTCCGCGTGGATGCTGGCCCAGAAAGTAAACTTCACTTCCGCGAAGTCGATGCCGCAAGGCATTAAGATTAAATTAGGGTCGCCTAACGACCACCGCGCGTTGACCGCTCACTTGAGAGCGGTCAAAGTAAGCTTTCATACGTATGCTCTGGAGGACGAGCGCCGTCTGCGCGTCGTCATCAAGGGCGTACCAAAAGAAATAAGTTGCGAGGAGGTCGAAAGCGACCTCAAATCTAAAGCCTACCCGGTACGCGAAGTGCACCGCATGTACGGGGGCAGGACGAAGACCATTCGACATGGTGTTAGTCATTCTCGACCTCTCGCCGGAGGGGAAGAAAATATATAATATAAAGTCGGTCTGCCATCTGACCGGTGTAGAAGTCGTGCCGCCGTACGCGCGGGGTGAAATAGGGCAGTGTCATCGCTGCCAATTATACGGTCACTCGGCCAGAAACTGCTACGCGCGCCCGAGGTGTGTGAAATGCCTCGACGATCACGCGACCGCCGATTGTCCGCGCAAGGTCCCGGACCCTAATGTGCCGCCCAGCTGCGTGCTGTGCGAGACCCAGGGGCACCCCGCGAATTATCGCGGGTGCTCCAGGGCCCCACGCAGGCGCACGCGTAAGGGGGTAAAGAAAGCGAGGGCTTCGAGGCCCTCCCAACAAGCACCCAGGGAGCCCTCGGCACCCCGGGTGTTCGTTCCCGCGCCACCCCCGACCACGAACGCGTGGTTTAAAACCGCTGCTCCTCCCGCGCCCCGTCCCGTAGCTCCGGCTCCGGCTCCGATACCGTGCCCGACTCCGGCCCTGAGGCCCACGCAGCAAGCACCGCGACCGGTGCAAGCGCCCGCTCCGCGACCGGCCCCGGCCCAGCAGCCCGCGCTGCTCCCGCCCAGGGCTCGCGTAGCCCCCGCGATGCCGGCAAGTCAGTCCCTGGCTTCTGACCTCTCAGTGGTCATGGACTTCGTCGGGTCATTCGACATTCGCGAACTCAGCGTGTTCGCGAATAAAATACGTGCCACGAACGGCGCCCCTCAGGCGCGTATGCAGGCCGCGTTCGAACACGCCGGCCTAATCGAAGCTATCACGAGCTTCCAAGCCCGCGCCTATTAACTTTTCCAATGGCGGTTAACAATACAATAATTCGTGCATCCGATTCGCGGCTAGGGCGAACAAAACCCCGCGGCATTACTATCTGCACATACAACGCGAATAACATTAAAACTCATATCGGGTTAGTTCGCGATTTCCTATCAGATTATAGCATAGACGTCCTCTGCGTACAAGAGACGTTCTTAAAACCGGCAACGCGCGATCCGAAAATCGCGAACTATCGTTTAGTTAGAAATGATAGAACCGCCAACAGGGGAGGCGGCACTATTATTTATTTCAAGAAAACATTACATTGCGTCCCCTTAGATCCACCGCCGCTCGCGAACATCGAGGCGTCGGTATGTCAGGTACATATGACGGGCCATCAGCCGGTCATAATAGCATCGGTATATCTCTCGCCAAACAAAGCAGTGCTAGAGAGCGACATTAGGTCGCTACTCGGCATGGGTAACTCGGTCATTTTGACCGGGGACCTGAACTGCAAACACACGCGCTGGCACTCAACGCGCATTAGCTCCAAGGGGCGAGTGCTCGATGAGTTAGCCAACCAACCATCCCTCAATTTTGAAATTATAGGGCCACTGACGCCCACGCGTTTTGGCCATAGAGGCACGCCGGAGGTCCTCGATATAGCGATTCTAAGGAACGTAGCCTTACGACTGCGTTCCATAGAAGCGTTATCCGAGCTAGACTCAGACCACCGGCCGGTAATTATTAAATTAGGTCATGACCGCCCTTCAGGCCCGTTGACTAGAAAGGTTGTTGATTGGAAGAAGTTCGCCGAGCTTCTTCGGTCGCAAGACTCTCCCCTACGCGATGTTATACCTGACATCATCGACTCTGCCGATCAAGCGAAGGCAGCGGCCAGTAAATTCACAGAGTTCGTCAATAGTACTATAGATGCATGTTCCCGCGTCATAGTTGTACCCCCGGACGGGCGTCTCAAGGTCCCGCGAGACCTAAAGGATTTAATTAGACGCAAGAACGCAGCCAACAGAGCTCACGACACATACCCGAGCGCAAGAAATCGCAGCGCGTTAAACAACCTTAAGAGACAGGTTAGGGCTCGATTCGACGAGCTGAGAGGGCATTCGTGGGATAGGCTCCTCGAGGGGCTCGAACCTTCGGCTCAGGCATTCTGGGCGCTGTCGAGAGCCTTTAGAGACGAGTCTCTCACTACGATGCCCCCTCTTATAAAGCCAGATAACTCCATCGCGTCAGACGACATAGATAAAGCCGAATGCCTTGCAGATAGTATCGAATCGCAGTGTTCGCCTAGCATTCAACCGTGTGACCCGGGTCACGTTCACGCGATAGACTCAGAGGTCACAGCATGGGCCGCCATGCCTCCCTCGGGCGAACCGCTTCGCCCGACGTCATACGACGAAGTTAAGTCGGTGATCAAAGGGCTTAACCCTAAGAAGGCCCCGGGGCCAGATCGGATAAATAATAAAATAATTAAATCCCTACCGAGACAGTTCGTGTCCCTATTGGTTACAATTTTCAATACTCTGTTGCTATGCTGCTCCTTCCCAGACGAGTGGAAAGAAGCCGTAGTAATAGGAATTCGCAAGCCGGGTAAGCCTAGCAATATGCCCGCCAGTTACCGCCCTATTAGTCTCATAAGCGCGCTAGGCAAAGTTTATGAAAAACTCATATTGACTCGCCTACAAGAGGTAGTCGTGTCTAAGTCCCTCCTCCCTAATGAACAATTCGGCTTTAGAGCCAACCATTCTAGCGTACATCAAGTGCACCGCCTTGCGGAGTACTTACTTCAGTACAAAATCAGATCCCGACGCAGGAGATGCTCAGCGGCCATTTTCCTCGATATAGCGAAAGCGTACGATAAAGTTTGGCACAACGGCTTATTATACAAGCTACGTAACTTAGGCGTGCCGGACAGTCTCGTACACATCTTGCGAGACTATCTATCGAATCGTACTTTCCGCTTCAGAGTGGAGGGCACGCTGTCCTCCCCCCGCCCTGTCCGAGCGGGAGTCCCTCAGGGCTCGCTGCTCTCGCCCCTCCTCTACGCGCTATACACTAGCGACATTCCCCGTACCCCGGCAGTGGAACTCGCGCTGTACGCAGACGACACCGCGATGTACACATCTTCTTGGTCGAAAGATCGAATTCACCGTCGCCTTCAGGAAGCGGCCGACGCCATAGGCGCCTGGTTCCGCCGATGGAGAATCGAGGTGAATCCAGAAAAGAGCGCAGCCTTATTGTTTCCCCTGCGCAAGTTCGACTCCGTCTCGACGATTCGTCTTCTTGGCAAGCCGATCCCCTGGAAAGAACAGGTTAAATATTTAGGAGTTACTTTTGACAGTAAACTGTCCTTTAGGCCGCACCTTCGCGAAGCCCGCAGAAGGGCCGCATTTGTCCTTAGCCAAATTATATCCTCTTCTATGCAAGCATAGTAAATTGTCTCTTAGAAATAAGCTGACACTATACAAAACTTGCATAAGACCTATAATGACGTACGCCAGTGTCGCATTCGCGCATGTAAATCTCGACACGCTACAGACGTTACAGAATAAATTCTTACGTATCGCGTCAGGCTGCCCGTGGTACGTAAGAAACGTAGACCTACATAGGGACTTCGAACTAGTCTCGGTTAAAAAATTCGTCAAAGACGCCTCTCAAAGGCACTTCGACTTAGCGGCGTCGCACCCTAACCCGCTAGTGGTGCAATCGTGTTCGTACGCGCCGAAACAAAACGACCCGCGAGCAAGACGGCCGCGGAACATTTTAACAGACCCCGACGACGCTATAACGATAGCGAACGCCGCGTTCCCGTTCAATACACGAACTCGGCTGCGTCGCCGCCGGCGACGGCGCAGACCGCCTAGGTTCGTCATACCTCGGCCGCGATCGGGCGCGGTCGGGACCCCCGGCAGACGACCGTACTAACACGGTCGATTTACATAGTAATTTACAGTTACACTCAGATACATACATTGCACTCCACTTTGGGTAATGTATTATTTTAATTTATCAAATTTAAAATTTTAAATTCAAATTTGTATTTAAATTTCATTCTCAGATTCCGGAGGCGCGAAAGCGCCTTCGTTCTCTTATTTCCGAGCCAGTTACTTTAGGCTCTAAGCTTTGAGGACGGGCTTACTAGCCCGCCCCCCCCAACCGGTTACGCTGTCAAGGCCCCCAGGGCTAACAGCAAAATTAACATAAGATAACATAACATAACATAACAGGAGTGCACTTGTGTCTGCGCGTGCACTTGTGCACTATAATATCTCCTGCGCAGTTGGCTAGTCTCAATGAGATTGGCCGCCGTGGCTGGAATCGGTCAGGAGGACATTATTATTATTATATAACTTCATATGCATTTAGTAAAAAGCTGTTATTTGGTTAACTTAACTGAGCCAAACGTGTCGTCGTTCAATTCAATTCAATTAACATATTTCCCGAGATTGTACGAGACAGATTTTGTGAAACGTATTTTAGTAGTCACGTATAAAGTTTTATTTGTATATAGATAGTGTCCTCTGTCTAATGCGACTTCTATGTTCTTTACTGACACTACTCGCAATTGAACAAATTACCCATAAATTCTGTGATCGAAATAGCATCGAATGACTTTGATTCTTTTAATCATTAAATACTGAAATAAAACTTAGAGGTAAAATTTTTGTATTCTGAAAAAAAACTTTTGGATATATTTTAAAAAGGAAAGATTTTACACATAGATGTCTTATAGGGATGAAAATAGACTACCTTTCATCCCGGCTTCGCTTAAATTTAAAAACATTAGTAATTTTTATTAGAATTTTAAATAAATTACGATTTCATTTCTCTACTATTTTCTGAGAAAGTAATAAACTACATAAAACTTGTTGAAACTATACAATAAATTTTAGTTCTTCAGCCATCCTACGCATTTGTTAGTAGAGTTGGTAAATTTAACAACTTTTGATACTACGTTATATGTACATTGTATACGTAATTTGTTTTAAAATTGAATTTTCTTAAAAAATATAACTTCAATCAAATAGAGTGTTTTTATTTTAGGCTATTTAATTTTTTTAAATCTATACTAAATAATATTATAAAGCTGAAGAGTTTGTTTGTTTGTTTGGTTGACCGCGCTAATTTCAGGAACTACTAATCTGATTTGAAAAATTCTTTTTGCATTAGATAGCCCGTTAACTGAGGATGGCTATAGGCTATATACCATACCGGAAAAATGTACGGTTCCCGGGGGATAGATTTGTTTTTGTCTAGAGACGAACCTGAAGCGAAGTGAGGGTGAGTCGCTAGTATATAATATAAGTATTTTATTTTAAGAAAATGAGTGCGTGTAACCTTGGTTTGACAAAGCGCGGTTGAAGTAAAAGTTCTTTGGCAAATTAAAACAACAAATCAATTATTAAATAAGGCATATTGGGCATTTTACAATTATATATTGTTAGAATATCGTATACAAAAAGAATATAATCTACATCAACTCTACAAAGAGGAAAAATTTGTATTTTTGTATGTTTGTAACGAATAAACATAAAAACTACTAGACCGATTGAGATGAAATTTGGTAAGAAGATAGTTTGAGACCCTGGGAAGGACATAGGATATTTTTTATTCCGGAAATCATCCCACATATTGTCAGACAATAATAACGGTTACCATGGCAACATGGCAATGCATACTATCTCATTCTCTCGCCGGCTTAATCCTATATATTTATGAGTTTGTGTCTTTTTAGTGTCGCATTTTCGTTTCATCGAGTTTCAAATCACAACGATTTTAAATTAGTTTCACTTCAAAATATATAGTTTCATTTTTATTTAGTGATATATGGATAATAGCTCGCTTTAATTTTATATTTATTCTATAATAGCGACTTAACTTTGCTTCGCTCGCGCACCTTAGGCGTATTTTGTATTTGCACAAATTTTATATACCAATACCTCTTTTTAGCAAACTTAATTACTAACAGTAGACTATCATAGTTAATGTGTACTAAATTTTACTTTATCCATCCAGCTGTTCCTGCACAAAGGAGTAACATATGTACATACACAGGCATATTAATAATTTATTGCGTTTTACTGTTCCTAATAAAGATTAAATTTACTTGTTTCTGGTTTAAAAAATAAAACCGACTTCCAGGCATTGAAAACAAAAAAAATAAATAAACGGGGGTTTTCATTTAGAATAAATACCTAATCAGATATTTTCGAAGTCGGTGTGCTTTGATTTGTATTGGCTAGCGCTCTGGGATGCCATCATCAGATTCTGGTTTCCAAAATAAAAAGAATCATTAAATGAACCGATGTTCATGAACGACGAAGTAATCCGCGAACACACAAAATTACATCCACGTAAACAAAAAATTTCATAAAAAAATTCATAAAATGAAAACTACTGGACCAAACTGTGTCACATTTTATGGGACCAAATGGCTACTATTTTGCACCAAACTAAAAAAGAATCACGTGAATCGGATCATAAATCTCAGCGTGATCGGTGTACATACATAAGAAAAACCAATCGAATTGAGAACCTCCTCCTTTTGGAAGTCGGTTAATAAAATGATATATTTTAATTTTTTAACTATTTATATTATATTTGTTTGTTAAGGTCGATCTTGAAAAAGTGGGTAACTACTTGTGCTAGTTTTATACGACTTTTTAGCAACAATTTCCATGAAATAATTTTTGACTCGATTACACGTTTAATATTAGTACCTGGGCGACCGAGCTTCACACGGAGTTCTTTTTTGTTATATCGTATTTTTAGATAAAAAAACTAAAAACTTGAATAAATACAAAAAAAAAACAAAAGTAAAAACTTTGTGTTCCGACCGGGACTCGATCCCGGGCATATGTGTTGACCATGATGCTTACATCCGAGTGTAAGAAATTATCGATCATATTCTGCGTAGACTAATGCAAAAGAAAACCGCATGAAAACTCGAAAACACGCGTTTTCCCAGACATGAGACTAATCTAGATCGATTTTTCGCCCCCGAAAGCCCCCACAATTCACATACCAAATTTCAGCGAAATCGTTGGAGCCGTTTTCGAGATCGCTGGTATAAATAAATAAAGATATAAATATACAAGAATTGCTCGTTTAAATATATAAGATAAAGTTAAATAAAAACACGTTAAAATATTTTAAAGAAGTTCATAGTCGCTTTATATATGAAATAAGTAAAATCCTTTTCCATTCCCAAAACGTGGATTAAATAAAAATTCATTACATTCAGTGCAAAATGTCACAACGGTGTTAAAATTTTATGTTATTTCCTCCGGTTTCAGGAGTATGAAATTGTAATGCTAGCTCTACACATAACTCTAAAATACGCCATAGTAGTTGATTTTTTGATACTTTTAGCCGACTTTAAATCAGGCTTTTGAGTGGATTTACTTTGTACGTTTTAGATTTAAAAATATTTTTGAACTCTACATTTCAAACACTTTTCAGTTATTCATGTTTGTCATTAGACTGACTTAGTATTGGCTCTGGTAGTTTAAACTATTCGAACACGGTTTATATGTCATGTTGTGATTATTGTTCTAGCAAAATAATGGTCTTCACCATTTTTGGCATACATTTTGATAAAGAGATTGGAATTTTCCGATATTTTAGAAATTTAAACATTAAATTTATCAAAACCAGCGACTCACCCTCGCTTCGCTATGTGTTTATCCCATCATATAGACTAAAATAAATCTATTCCACAAGAACTGTAAATTCTTTCGGGATAAAAAGAAATGTGCTGAAATAGTAACAAACATACATTCATTCTCACAAACTTTACATTCTCACAAACATTTATAATATTTGTATGGATATGGATAGTCTTCGTAGTTTATTATCATATAAAAGATATAAAATCTTGAATAATATTTGTCTTAGTCGAGTACATCTTAGTCATTTTCATCCCATTCTCGGTTTTTTTTTGCAATATTTAGACTCAGTATACTTTCTATTCGTTTGAAACTACAAAATATAAAAGTTTATGAGAATTATAGAATTTATCATTAACTCATTATTACAAAACATAGTTAATAAAAATTTATTGTAAGCTCATTTTTACTATATAATTCAAATCCAACATAAGTCAGCCATATCCTTGTAACGGTCGTAACGAATTTATTTCATGTATTCGTAAAAAGGGGGCCATGAAAAATTTACTTTGATCTTTTTGGCCTTCAGAATACATAGTTCGTAATTTATTTGTGTCAGTTGGCTTAAGCCATAAATTTTCTCAAGGCGCAGTAAATAATAAAGACATTTTCTCCACTTTCACTGTGTATCCATTACATTTTGTTTACTTGAAAAATATCTTCAATTCTCTTTTAATTTGTCTTTATATTATATCTTAAGTCTAGACTTTGTTATTTTAGAGAAAATTTCTATTAGATTAAAACACTAATTATGTAAGTTAATCTGTTTTTTATTTGCTAATATAATTTGGTAATACTTTAAATAAAGAAAATTATAATTAAATCTATTATAGCCTCTGTAAAGTAATACATTCACAGAAACTTACAAACAAATATACATTGTAACGATATTGAAAACGAATCCCAACCTAATTCCGTTATTGAAAACTCCATTTCTAAATCATATAAAAGTATAACTATTTAATAAAAAATACTAGCGGTTCACCCTCGCTTCGCTCGGGTTCGCCTCTAGAAAAACAAAAACAAATCTATACCACGGGAGCCGTACATTTTTTCGGGATAAAAAGTAGTAGTATTCTAGACTATAATCTAACTCTGTGCCAAATTTCATCCACATCCGTTCAGCCGTTCTGGCGTAATTGAGTAACAAACGTCCATCCAAACATTCAAACATTTAAACTTTCATATTTATAATACTAGTAAGATTGAAATACATATTAGAAAACACTAAATTACATAAAACTTTCGTAATATATCCAACAAAAGGAGGAACGAACCGAAGAATTTAAATTAAAGTAACATTTCAAATTCCACGGACTATGTAAGTTGTACTAAATTCAAGTTAAAACTTGTTATTTTCAAATGAACCTCGCGACAAAATATTAAAATAACGTTAAAAATATTAACTTGGATATTATTATTTACTTATAAATTAAACGGAAGTTCTAGTAATTGGACGTTTTTTCAACGACCCACTTCTGGGCGTGGACCTTCCCTTATGCGAGGGGGATCAGGCAACAGTCGGTGAACTTTTACGCCAAGCCCTTTTTTTGGCCGAGTGTAGGTTAATGGATTTCATATATTATAGTGTTTTACTAAATAGTAACTACACACTTAACCCGCCCTTTTTCGGTATTAAAGTTAGCAAGCGATTCCAAAGAAAGCGTGCTATCTCTGTACCAAAAATTATTACAATTTAACAAACAAACTTACACACACTTTCACAAGCACAATATTTTATCTATATATAAATAGGCAAAGACAAATCAATTCAATACCCGATAACCGATTTTCTTTTTCTTTTTATTTATTAGTTACTAAAAGTTTTAGTATTTTACAATGAAAAAAAAAAGTTTTTGAAATTATACTTCTTTTGGGACATTTGGAAAAGAATATGTTAAAAAACTATATTATAATAAATAAACATCGACAGCCAGAAAGCGACATGATGAAGTTAACTGATAACTGTTTTTTGCCATGGTAACCGATGTTATTTTCTGACAAATGATATATAATGTTATATTCTTTCCTTAAATGATATTCTATACATATATGATTGTAATATGCCTAATATGTCTTATTTAATTATTTTATTAATTAAGCATTCCTTTTACAAACAGAGAGTTGGGACATACGGGATAAAATCTTTCGCTATTTTTGGTCTGTTACGCCAAAGAAGTATAACTTCTACGTACGTACATAAGCATACACACACATTTTCTTATATATAAATCTACTCATAAATATTTTCCTCGAACTTTCAATAATGATTATCATCGAATTTAGTTGGGCGAACACTAATTAGTCAAAATAAACGGGAATTTCGCTAAATTTAAAGTGGAGTCAGGAGATATTACTAAATTGGCACAGTGTAGGTCAGGATATCCGCATAGCGGCCGGCAACTACATAATAGCATCACTGGGGTGTGAATTGTATTATTCATAAATTTGGTGCTAGAATTTCTGTTTATTTATATTATACGCGAGTATTTAACAAGCAATATCCTTCGGTTTTACCTTTTATTTTTAATTTTATACTTTAACCCCTTCGTCTTATAAATGATGGGATTGAAAAAGGTATCGAAGTATGTCTTTTGTTGTTTATATCGAAAAATAATACTAAGTTTAGTTATTTATATTAATGAGTAAAAAACCTTTTCAGTTGAACTTCAACATTTTTATTTAATTTAAAATACCTTTAATAGCATTTAATGAATTATTTAAAATTTGAGCTCTAAAAGTGTATTTGTATGGACAAGGTATTTTCCTAAAGCCTACTTCAGACATAACAATAAATTTTTAATTGATTTTCTTTTAACATCTTAAAGATTTTTAAAAAGAACTCTTAAAGAGATTTTTAAGTAGAAGATCTTTAAAAAGAAGGGGTCAAAAAAAAGAACTGACAATATGTGTGTGGATTGTAACGTACTCAATAAAAAAAATCTGTCAGTGAGTTAGGATATGCAATCTGATACATAGATACATAGATGTACAATTTATTGCCCACCATAAAAGAAAAGAAAAATATACATGAAATAAGATATGCGCAGCGGGCAGTCTTATGGCTAAAAGCAATCTCACAGCAACCTTAGGGTGGAGGAAAATATATATGAATTAATGGGAGGCGGTGTACTTGTTAAATAAACACAAATTTCTTTATAAATATACTAGCGACTTATACTCGTTTCGCTCGAGTTGTCTCTAGGTACGTTTTAAATAGATATAAATAGTTATTGCGAGTGTACCTTACGCTATGTAGACTATTCTGTAGGCCATTTTAAGACCTATAATTTTCTAGTATGTATACTATTATATGTTATTCAGCCATAAAATTCATCCACAAGGGACGGATTTGGGAAGAAAATTCTTTAGTTTTGTATAAAACTTTGTTATAATCAAAACTGAGCGAAGCGATAATATAGCTATATCAATATAAAATTTATTTTTTTCATAGGTTTTTCTACTATGAATAATGAATAAATATGTTTGGACCATCTCGGTCCAAAGACATGTGTTATAGATATCAGATTGTTGATACACTACACATATATAACTTTAAATACATACATATCATAGACATAAACAGCCATGACTGGAGTACAAACATTTGTGGTCATCACTCTCGACTGGACTCGAACCCGCGACCGCTGGCACAGCAAGTAGGGTCACTACAAACTGAGCCAAACGTGTCGTCAAAGTCGTCTACTATATTGTAACAATTTTCGTTGAAAATACAAGGAAAATCAGATGGAAATGCTAGTGTACATTATAATTACATCCCAACGTGCACTTCCTGTAACGTCATTATTCTCTTCATGTGTGCTCGTTGGAGTCTTCAAAGTTTAAACCTCATTATCTATAAGTATCTAACTTAAAATTTTATACACTGCTTTGTTTTCCTTTATTTTTAACCGATTTCAAAAAAAAGAGGTTATTAATTGGACTCGTATACAGTATGTAATGTTATTGGAACTGCAAATATTCACATATGATAATTTATTAGGCCTTCCAAACAAATATACAAAATTTTGTAGATGTATGTATGTATGTATGTATGTACGTATGTTTGTTTGACTTCGAAAATATTTGATTAGGTATCTATAGTAAAATAGCGACTCACCCTCGCTGTGCTCGGGATCGTTCTTACTTACATTTTAACGTTTCGTATAGATTTCTCATAGATCAGATATTTTCCCCCAGTAAAAAGTATCCTATATATTGTCTCGGATAACCAGCTATCATAATATCAAATTTCATAAAAATCCCTCCAGTAGTTTTTCCGTGATGCGGTCATAGACAGACAGACAGACAAAAATTCTAAAAACTGTACATTTAGCCTTTGTATTGATAATAATGTCTATTTCAATAAGATTTTCCAAAAAATATTTAATGTACAGATTCGACTTAATTACAATTTTATTATATGTATAGATGTAAACCCTTGTTCAATTAGTTTTACTTTTTTTGAAGTTGGTTTAATTATTTTATTCTGTCTTTTGATACAATAATATTAAGTTTAATCAATCGAAGTCCTTTACCTGATAAGATTTGTACCAACTTTTCATGATGTTAACTTCTACATGTGTAAAATGCCATCTCCCATTTACCCCCTTATAAATTATTTTAGGTTAGTATTAACAATTCTTCCCGTAAGGTACTAAGTGTCAGTATTGTATTCAGCCCTTTTTAACGTCCTACGGCTGGGCATGGGCCTTCCTTTAGTACGAGGGGGATTAAGCCAAAGTCCACCACTTTATCAAGTGCGGGTTTGAAGACAATCAACAAAACAAGTCAATCAGAACTAAGTTTACTGTGTGATGTTCTTTCTAGTATAGAGTAATAAATTGAGGTCACAGATTCGTCATTTTTGTATTTCCTATACAAATATTTACGCTGTTGTCCAATTAAGATAAGCATACGAGCGAGATGATGTTATTATTTTTCCGCCATCCATTCCAAATATATAATAATTTCGGGCTACTGTTATAAATGTTGAAATAAAAGTTTGGAAGTGTGTATGTTTGTTTCTCCTTCACTTCTCACTTCACACATTCCTTGAAAATTTAGTACTCATATAGTAGTCTATATGTGTGACGTCGCTAGTTAGCCATATATTCTAAATATTGTCTATACATATAATAAGATTGTAACTAAGCCGACATTTGTAAATTAAATATTTTTTAAAAAACCTTATTGAAATAGACATTATTATCGATACAGAGGCCGAATCTATAGTTTTAAGAATTTGTCTGTCTGTCTGTTACCGCATCACGGAAAAACCACTGGAGGGATTTTGATGAAATTTGTTTTGATGATAGCTGGTTATCCGGGTCAATATATAGGATACTTTTTACTGCGGGGAAATATCTCATCTCTGAGAAATTTATACTTAACGTTAAAACGTAAGTAGGGACAAACTCGAGCGGAGCGAGTGTGAGTCGCTAGTACTAAATAATAATAATAATATGTTATTTTTAATAACTTAACGAGTATATACATAGTAATTTATGTTGTTAAAAATATAATTATTCCAAGCGATAAAAAAGCCGCTCGTGGAAATTGGTGGTTTCGCGTGGCACTTAATATAATGGCATCAAACATGCTATTTTTAGATTTATTAAAATGTTTTCATCGAGCTTGATGCTTTTGGCTATTTATTTTATTTTAAACTAAAAACTTTTTAATTATTAAAAAGAACTAAATATAAAGTCTTATATGACTTTGTGCTTAACCAACCGACTTCTAGGTCGGGTGGCAGTTACTACTTAACTATAGGTTCATGTTTACCTTCATTTTTCTAATAGTGCAAAAATATAATAATACTAGCGACTTACCCTCGCTTCGCTCGAATGCGTCCCTAAGTACGTTCAATTTTTGTAAGCGATATCATAATTGTTTTTCTAAAATAAAAGTAGCCTTTAACTACTTAATATCAGCTATCTGTCAGTGAATATCTCGTTAAAACTGGTCCAGCCGTTTCGAAGATTAGCCGGAACAAACAGACAAAAATATTAAAAATTGTTTTTCTTATAAGTACCTACTGTATATAATTCCATATGCATTTAGCGGTTATTTTGACATTACAAACAGACACTTCAATTTTATTTAGATGTATAGATAACTAACTTCATATTTATTTGAAGGTATAGAATGTGTAGCTTTAAATTATTATTATCGAAACAAGTATTGATTACATTTTCTATTTTTCTAAGCTTTGAAATCAAACTATCACAAGCGAAATCATCTCGTTGAAAACTGTACAGCTGTTCCTGGATAATGGGAATGAATACCAATATACCACCAAAGTCTGGAATGGAACCAGTTATTTTAGCTTTACAGATGTGATCACTACATTTAGATGGTTGTTATATGAAATTCTATACCAAAGAAAGGTATGTAGATACATCGTCGTTCTCAGGTCATACTTGGTGTGCCTGTAATTATGCAGTGTTCAAAACACAGCAGACTAATTGGCAACAGAAATAGGTAAGATAACGAAACTCTGTCGAAATTTGTACTACTTGTACAGTTTGTTCAAATGTTATTGTTTTTATTTTTCCACTGAGAATGAAAGATAAGTACGTACAAAGTAATTACTCGCGTAGTTTATTTATGTTAATTGACCTTCCCCAATGAGGGCTATCGTTTCTGATGGCACCAATTGGCGCCAGTGGCGTGTAAGGTGGGACCTTGACAGGACGCTGTCGTTGAAAGGTATTTGTTAGTGCGTCAGGGCCATAAATTTAATATAATAATGATAATAATTGTAAGCGCGGCACCAGTTTATCAGGATTTTGTTTTAAATAATTATTATATACTAGCGATTCACCCTCGTTTCGCTTCGGGTTCGTCCCTAGACAAAAACAAATCTATCCCAGGGGAATCGTACATTTTTCCGGGATAATATATAGCCTATAGCCTTCCTCAGTTAACGGGCTATCTAATCTAGTTGCTGAGATTAGCACGTTCAACCAAACAAACAAACAAACTCTTCAGCTTTATAATATTAGTATAGATATAATAACTAAATAGAATATTGACTTTTTCTTAGCTCTTATTTTAAAGCAATAACATTTATTGAGTCGTACCATGTCTGCCATAATTAATGAGCAATGGCACAATCTTTACAATAATCATGAATAATTAATTGGTGAAGTTCCACGATTAAAAATTCGCAAAAAGTAAACATTTAGTGTTATTTGACATTTCTAGTGACCTCATTCTACACTAGCGCCTCTTGCGGCAAATTCAAGCGCGGTAGCCCTTATTATAAGACTGTAAAATGCAAGAACAATGTTGAAAACGGATTCGTAGTCCCACAGATTCGTAATTGGTCAACACAATACAGTATAAAGAGAGATATAAGCTCCGCTTCATCTTCATACATGAAGTGATTCCCAAAAGATATAATACTAGCGACTCACCCTCGCTTCGCTTCGGGTTCGTCCCTAGACAAAAACAAATCTATCCCACGGGACCCGTACACTTTTCCGGGATGATATATAGCCTTTAACCTTCCTCAGTTAACGAGCTATCAAATGCAAAAAGAATTTTTCAAATCGGATCAGTAGTTCCTGAGATTAGCGCGTTCAACCAAACAAACAAACAAACAAACTCTTCAGCTTTATAATATTAGTATAGATTTTATTAGTCACATATTTATGACCTGCGTGACGTATTATTTGTTTCAAAATTTGGGAATGGTGAATTAAGAGTTGTTATAATATCTTTATATCTCATATAAATAAATATATGTTGGGATATTAACACACAGCATCATCTAGTTCCACGGTAAGCTACGAATCTTGTGTTATGGATGCCAGATAGTTGATACATTACAAATATATAACTTTTAAATATATACGTATTATAAATATACACACCCATAACTGTAGAAAAAACATCCGTGCTCATCTCATGAATGAATACCCCCAGCGAGACTCGAACCCGCGACAGCTAGCACAGCAAGTAGGGTCACTAAAAACTGAGCCAAACGTATCGTCATAACCTCAATTTTGATGAACTAAAGTTATTTCCACAATATTCAAACTCATTATTCCTAAATTACTATACTGCTATACAGAAATATACATTATGTAGTAAGCTCAACTTACAATAGTTCATTCCAAAGTTTTTGAATGCTAAGAGGTTCTTAAAGTAATAACATAAATCAAAAGTGGAAGGACCGAGTTTCATTCTTTTATAATCGTGAAAATATTAATCAAAACTTTGATAAAAATACGTAGTAATATAAAATTCCTATGAAATTATAATGAGCATGTAAAGTAGATTTTAGCGTATCTCTTTGAATATTGATGCGATAATATTTCAACAATTTACATACTTTGACCCGTGGTTTTGCATACATTGTAGATATTATATCTGATGCATAATGTCAGACTAAGAAAAAGTCTCTCTAAATAAAAAATGAAATCTATAGGTACATATTATAATAAAATTGTAACTAAGCCGAATCTGTACATTAAATATTTTATTGGAAAATCTTATTGAAATAGACTTTATTATCGATACAGAGGCCGAATCTATAGTTTTTAAATTTTTTGTCTGTCTGTTACTGCATCACGGGAAAACTACTGTATAGATTTTCGTGAAATTTGGTATGATAGTAGCTGATTATTCGGGTCAACATATAGGTTACTTTTTATTGCGGGAATATATCTCATTTCTGAGAAATCGATACTAAACATTAAGATGTAACTAGGGACGAACCCGAGCGGAGCGAGGTGAGTCACTAGTAATATATAAAAAATCATTAAAATGACATTTTGAAGTACAGTAAGCGCTTTAAGCTCTAACGAGTAGTGGTAATTGAGGTAGGTAACGTTTCAACAAAGGGAATCCTGATTCCTGATGTATTGAACTCTAGCCTTTGCTACTTGTTTGACCTATAAGAGGCAAATTAATTACAAATGTTTGATCTTAATTGCTTTGGTGAAAACGTTGATGTTCATGTAGAATGCAGATGATCTAAATTAATACCTTCGTATATTAAGATTAATTCTGTATTTTATGGTGAAAGTTGTGAGTTCGATTCCTGTTCAATTAATATTTTTATGCTTATGTGATTTTTTTAATAGCCAAAAGATGGCACGCATCATTTGCTATAAGATGAATACATACTATAATATATAAATAAATAATAATATAAAAATTAGTCGATATTTTTGTATAATTCTTCCATAAGACTATTCGTCAGCCACATATGCTCAAATCGCTAGTGGTCTCATATGGCCAATAGAAATATTAAAATTTGCTTCTAGTGGGGTTGAACTCACGACCTCTGCTGTCGATACAAATACGAGCTTATAGTAAGTTGAAGTTCTGAAGGATGAAATATGATCATTATTGTTTTGATTTTTTTAATAATATAATGAATGTGAAAGTATATTCTTTGGTTTCTTCATTTGTCTATCTGTCACACGATAATAGAGTAATCGACATGATTTTATACGTAAAGATAATTTAAAATATACCTAAGTAAAATATAAGTAAAAATGTATAGAAACGATACATTTAATCTTCATGTAAGAAAGGTTTCTATTAGCGATATTGATTGTAGAAACTTGTCGAAAAGGGACTGAATATATAATTTTATTTTTAATAAAAAATTGATAAGATTAGACCAAATCAATTATAGTTCAAATATAACAGAAATATATGAAAAAATAAGAAAAAGAATATTTACTTTGCTCACCACTTTTCATTTTAGGTCAATTCGAAGGTAATGGCGTGTGTCAAACGTCTCATTTTGTGTTAAAATTACTTGATTTGTATTCAGCTTTTTTAACGTCCCACTACTGAGCACGGGCCTCCCTTCAATACGATAGGGGGATCAGGCCATAGTCCACCGCGCTGGCCAAGTGCGGGTTGGATTACTTGATTTGCCTGGATGAAAATCACATTTAGTATATCCCGACCATAAAAACAGCGAAACCTATTCATCTATCGAGAATGCATTTGTTATCCAGACCGCGATCTATTTGTTTGGAAATTTTCATCAAAATTCATTCAATAATTTAAACTTAATTAAGTAAAAAAACCATTCGGATGTCTTAAAAAATATTAATATTGCTCTACTATTCAATTGCAAATTGTCAAAAGTTTTTGTCTGTAAATGTTTATTCCTTCTTCACACTGTAATGGCTGGACTGATTTGAAATTTAATATACAGACTCACTATGGCCTGCAGTAGCTGTACTCATAGGCTATTCTTCGTAGTAAAAGATGCTGAAAGGGGGCGCTATATGTATATTATTATATAAATAAAAAAGCAATTTTAGGGACCCCAAGCAAAGCGAGAGTAAATTACATTTTCTATACATATGTATGAGTATAATAAAATTCTGAGTCGAATCTGTACATGAAATATTTTTTGGAAAATCTTATTGAAATAGCCATTATTATCGATACATAGACCGAATCTATAGTTTTTAAAATTTTTGTCTCTCTGTATATCTGTCTGTCTGTGACAGCATCACAACAAAATCCCTGGACAGATTTGAATGAACTTTGATATAATGATAGCTGGTTATCCGGGTCGACATAAAGGATACTTTTTACTGCGGGAAAATATCTCATCTCTGAGAAATCTATACCAAACATTAAAGCGTAACTAGGGACGAACCCGAGCGGAGCGAGAGTGAGTCGCTAGTCGTAATATAAATGGAAAAAATAATACCAGAATCGAACCCATAATCTCTAACATATTTCAAGGGGTATTGCAACTCAAACATGCCAATACGGTCATTCTATAAACGTATAAATCAAACAATTTTACTCATTCGTATCATTTCTAAAACAAAGCTCTAAAATGCCGCATATCGTTTTATTTTTCACGTTTTATTTTTGTTAGAGTAAATTTGACCTGGAAACGGCTGGTGAAAACTCAGTTGACTGAACAAATAAAAAGTTTGAATTTTCTATTTGGATTTGTATTTGGCTCTATAAAATCTTTTAGTGTTTTAGCGTCATAAATTTAATATAAGTTTGTTATTTAGATTTGATGAATACCTTTGTTATTAAACTTTAGACTATTCACTGTCCTCAGCTCCACTTACGTTTAATTAGGGATATAACGTAGTCTATTTCTGTCCTCATGCAATCTCGTCCTTGAAAATTAAGTATGAATTTTTTTCGTTGTATTCATGTAAGATCGGTTAAAAAGTTGCTAAAAAGATGCATTTACTCTAAGATTTTATTAAAATTGACTTTCTTTTAGCTTTTTTGTCTTGAAATTCATCTTGAGGTGGCTTCATTTACATATCCATAGACATTTTCGTGATCAACCATACTTTTTGTGAAATAAAATTTCAAAATAAAAAAAAATCACAAATTGTTTTTACTGTAAAGAAGGGAATATGCGTGATTTATTTTTTAATTTTTAATACAATAACATCGTTATATAATTCGCGCGCTAGGCGTGACGTCACACTGTGATATATGTACATAGAATATTGACGACACAATTTCTAGCGACAAAATCGCTAATCGCTCTTTTATGATACACTCTGACGTCATATTCGGTCTGACCAATGGCGTTCGTTTCAACTACTTTGAATTTCCCACCTATATTTGCACTTTTTAATAATTATTTTCTTAAAAAGAAATTACATTAAAAATATTGACGTAGGCTTAATTCAAAAGCAACAAAATTTATAAAAAAATATATTTCAACTTTATTTAAATCACACGTACATATATTCCCTATTAGGTATACGTACTATTACATCCAAGTGACATTTTCCAATATAGAGGTCTATCAAAGTCGACTACGCGGAAACATCAAAGGAATTCAAGGACATTAAATGTCACATCAAAGTGTTACACTGAATTTCTGTTGTTGAATATATTTTAGATTGTGGTTTTTGTTTCCCGAACCAAAATAACCGAAAGGATAGTTTTATTTAAACTGTCAAATATTCGCGTTAATCTAAGAAAGTATTATTTGAATTTGAAATTTATAGTTATATATCAAAAAATACTTAAAATAATTGGTTATTTATATAATACGAGAACTAAAATTATTATACAGTGTGTTTGTTTGTTTCTTTTAATCTCCGAAACAGTTAAATCGATTTAAAAGAGTTTTTACTGATGGATAGAGGAAATAAAAAGGTTTGCCGAATGACGGAGGATAAAGGAAAGAGGGCTTATCGATTTTCATGAGGGAGCACTGACGTGTGGAGGATAATGCGAGAGTGGCAAAAATACTATTGTAATACGAGAGAAGCCATGGATGTAAACTAGTATATTATATGTAAACATATAACAAACTTAAGATAGAAATAAATAAATTGTTGCAATTTTAGTTCGTGTTTTAGTGCTGTTTCTTTCCAGAAAATATAAAGTGCTAGCGGCTCACCCTCGCTTCGCTTGGGTTCGAAAAACAGAAACAAATCTATCCCACGAAAAAATGTACATTTTTCTAGTTTAAAAAGTAGCCTATGTGCTATTCCAGTCTATAATCTATCTTTGTGCCAAATTTCATCCAAATCCGTTCAGCCGTTCTGGCATGATTGAGTAACAAATATCTAAACATCCATCTATACTTTTATATTTATAATATTAGGAAGACAAAAAAAATAGTATCATACGTGAATTATATTTCTTTAATATGAAAAATCTAAAGAATCTATTATTACTCCATATAAAAGAACAATTTTCTTTGACAAATGCCTTTTTTAAAGCGTCGGATGATCTCTTCAGGTTAAAATTATCTGGAATCGATTTCGTTCGCTCAGTTGGTTTTAATCGTAGCTTCGTTCGTTTATAGGTAAATGAATCTATACATCTATACATGTAATAAAATTGTAAATAAGCCGAATCTGTACTTTAAATATTTTTTGGAAAATCTTTTTGAAATAGAAACTATTATCTATACATATATTTCTTATTTGTTCAAACGACCAATATTTGTTGTACTTTCCAGTACAGATCCCTCAAAAACAAAGCTTTATTTTTAAGACTTATTTACATATTAAAAATTAAATACATTATTTAATTTTCGGCTTTATTAAAGCAAAATGTGTATTTAATACCAATAGATTTAACCAATTTTGAAAATAAAAAAAAAGTGTGTATATCCCTTAGTACTTGACATGATTCCTCTTACAAACATTCATCGCCCTTTTCACCCCCTTAAGGGATGATTTCCGGGATAAAAATCCGGCATATCCTATGCCCTTCCCAGGGTCTCAAACTATCTCCATACCAAATATCATCTAAATCGGTTCAGCGGATTGGAGAGAGCGGAGCGTGAAAAGGAGACAGACAGACAGACATACAGAGTTACTTTCGCATTTATAATATTATATTAGTATAGATATTAGTATTGATTATTAATTAACCGTTTAAACTGTAAATAAGGGATTGGCAAAAATAAAGACTAAAATAAAAAAAAAAACTGATAGATTAATATCTATGTTCATCAACACTAATATTAAAAAAAATGTTTGTAGTTTGCTTATATTTATATGTAGAAGAATATATAAAGAATATATATAAAATTATATTTATATGTAGTAGTATATAAGTAGAAAATTTCATATAATTAAAGCATTAGTTCCAACGGGGAAGTGTTTCACCTACTGTATATTTTTACTGACAAAGCCTTTGTGTTTGATTCAATTACCTGCACTAATAACAGTTTTAAAAGTTTGTTACGTTGATTTAGAAAATACACAAATAAGATCGTATTTTAAGGTGAGAAGGTTCAAAATTCATTGTAAATGATGATAGTATCTCGTTTTCCGATGTATGAGCATTAAATTTCCTTTACCGAAGATAGAAATGTTAGCACCCATTGAAATAGGTGTAGCTGAAATTACTGTTTGAGAAGCATTGGTAGGATGTTTTATTTGTACTTTTTTATGTTTAGAGTTCCATACTTTTTTTTATATTTTTGAAGTGAAAACTTCTATAGGCAGGTTTGGATGGGGAGTAAATTCATGTAAGTCGTCATCGACATGGTCACGTGACGTGTCAACGCTGACACTCAGATTGCCGATAGATGTCAAAACCAGATAAATGTAAACAGTTTTAATTTACAAATTATAATTTAAGATCAAACAATTAATTTGAATATCCAAAAATATTTTTTTTTTTTTTTTATGACATTCAGTGACAAACGAGCAGACAGACTACCTGATGGAAAGCAGCACTTGTCGCCCATAACACCTACGGTTCATGCATTTAGGTTTTAAGTAACAAAAATGCAGAACCACAGGTGCGTTGTCACTGTGAGGACTAAGATGATATGCCTCTTGCCTGTAATTGCGCTGGCTACCTTATCCTTCAAACCGGAACACAAAAATGCAATCATTGTTGCTTGGCGGCAGAAATAGATAAGGGGGTGGTACCCATCCAGTCGGACTCCTCAGGCTTGACAGAGTCCTACCACCGGTATTAATGTTTGTTTATAGTTTTAAGTTTTCACTTCTGTTGGCAGTCCTTAGACTGCTTATTTTTTGTATAATATAACACTTTCAAAGTCAAAAAAATTATTACTATACTAGAAGACATTGGACTGGAAAGGACTTGGACTAAAGGTCTAGAAAACAGTTATCATTGCCCGCAACAAACATACGAAAATAGGAAAAAGCAGCAAATACATTGATTTGTCGAAACAAATAACGTTTAGATTTGCAATTTGATCTCACTTTGTTCCAATTCTTTCAGCTCTTCGCTTGATGTTCCGAAGGCATTTGAAGTTTCACTGTAGTTTTTAGCATTATTTGAAATTTGCTATCGGAATTGAAAAGTCAGAAATGTTTTCTTTCTTATTACACATTTTATTTTCTTTGTATTGGTTCGATGCTTATTTAACCTTAACCAGCTTTGTCTAACAAGGTAGACCTCCTGTTTTGAAGTAAGCAATTAGTAACATAGTTTAAATTTATATAATATTCTATTACTCGCTTTACTACTCAACGCAATGCTACTATCTTCCATCTAGATAGTATATATATTTGATTATATGTTTATATATATATATATATATATATATATATATATATATATATATATATATATTGCAATAAGTATAATTATATAGGTTTACAATAGTTTATCTCTACTAATATTATAAAGTAGCAGACTTTGTTTGTTTAAACACGCTGAACTTACAGACAACTTTACTCCAAAATTAATATCTGTGAATACATAACAAATCCATCAATAATAGTGAAATGATTAAAACTAAGTAAAGCCTTGGGACCGCAGGCAAACAGTAATAATAATGTATATTGAAAGATAATGAAGGTCTATGTAACTATATATATATATATATATATATATATATATATATATATATATATATATATATATATATATATATATATATATATATATATATATATATATACTCTCAGTTTGGCCTGAAGGTAATAAATAATATAAACAAACATACACATACATATGTAGTAAGTATTCTATATACGATGGTACCCGCAAGAATTTTATTATAACTCAAAGGAGTAGTCACTTTGATACCCTGTCCTTTGTAACTGAAATCTAACGAACCTAAGTGCTGAATGCATTGCACCGTTTACACTCTGTCGATGCGATTGTTGATATAAAATTATATTACTTAAGTTATATTTGTGGGAATAAAATTAATTATTCACTAGCGACTCACCCTCGCTCCGCTCAGGTTTGTCCCTAGTTACGTTTTAAAGCTTAGTATAGATTTCTCAGAGATGAGATATTTTCCCCAAGCAAAAAGTGTCCTATATGTTGACCCAGACAATGAAAAATTAGCATACCAAATTTCATCAAAATCTGTTCAGTGGTTTTCTCGTGATGCGTTCCTAGATTGACAGATAGTCAAAAATTCTAAAAACTATAGATTTGGCTTCTGTATCGATAGTAATGACTATTGCAATAAAATTTACAAAAAAATATATAATGTACAAGAAAAATATATTTCAATACTACTATATTCATATTTATTTTCACTTACAATATATCGAGGTATGTAATTTTCAAAACAATATGGGGACTGCACTTATACTGCTGTCTACGTTATAGTATGGCAGACTTAAGTCACTATTACAATTAGGCCGTATACTTCTTGACCATATGATTCTCATTTTACGAACTTGCTGTGCCAGTGGTCGCGGGTTTGAGTCCCGCTGGGGACATTCATTTGTGTGAGCGCGAATGTTTGTACTCCAGTCATGGGTGTTTATATTTATAATATGTATGTATTTAAAGTTATATATGTGTAGTGTATCAACTATCTGGTATCTATAACACAAACCTCGTAGCTTACCATGGAACTAAATGGTACTGTGTGTTAATGTCCCAACATATTTATTATTTATTATTATTTTTATTTTATGAAGTACAATCGTATATAAATATTTTGTTTATAAGATTATCACCTACAAGTGGTATTGAAAAATGATTGACATTGCATTCGCATATTGATTACAAAATACCAAAGTAACATACATATATTGTGGAGCGATTTGTTATTTTAAAGTGCTTTTTATTTGTATTTCTAAAAGATTCCGACGAGTTATTATAATGGCAAAATAACTCCTTTATTGAATTAGTTTAATAGTTAGTTAATTAGTTTAATTAGTTAAGTTTAATAATTAAAACTATAATCATTTATATTTAGGTTGTTTTTACCCAACTTAGTGTAAAATTTGGTTTTCCTTTTTATGTTGGAACCCAAATAACTTTTGAACGTTTAAATATAACTGATCATACATGGGGTGTAAAATCAATAGACATTGAGTCCCTCCTAACTCCTGATACATTCTGTATCCAATAAATTACCCGATTAAGAGATGCGACTGGTCTGATGTTATTTAAAGTCGCAACTTGACTTGATATATTAAGTTTGAATCCATTCATTAATAATGTCAGTTTACCAGCTTGAATATGGACTTTAACAAAATTATAATAGACTTATAACATCAAAGACTAATTGCTCCACTTGCTTGTATGCAGTAAATACGTACTAACGAGACAAAGTATTGGATATTTAATGTTCCGTTTACATTATATCGAACCGGTTTTTTCCAATAATTAATTTACTGTTTTATGTAAGATTTAAAAATACTTTAAAATTAGTTGCTACTTCAGGAAATAGGGAGAAAATGTTAAAAAAAATTATGGCAAGTGTTTCAAAGTGTGAAATTATTTTTTTTGGTCTTTTTAAGAAAAAATAGTCTTGTTTCTTTTTTTCATTGTCTATTGTCATTATTCAGTTCGTAATGATGTGTAATCTTTTTTTATTTTTTTTAAACTTTATAAATATATAAAATCAGGATAATAATACAAATATTCGATACCATCGAGTTGATCTAATAGTGTAGTGAAAGGTGTCTGGTGTCGCTTTTCAATGACTACAAGTAAAGTCTTCTAAATATTGGAAAGCGGCTAACTGGCAGAAAAGAAAAAATAAAATGTGCGTGTATTAATGTGGACACCCGTAAGAAGTAAAACTTCTGCAGATTATCGGTACTCTTTATGAAATTCAATTTATTTTTTAAATAATTAGGATAGGTGAGATACTTAAAAATAACGCATATTAGGCATATTACAATCATATATTTATAGAATATCATTTGAGGAAAGAATATAATAATATATATCATTTGTCAGACAATAACAACGGTTACCATGGCAACAAACGTACGTACTTTTTTTTGTAACGCATTCACCAGCTTAACCCCCAAGTCGAGCGTGCCTAAAAAAGTTTTACTTCAAAAATAACAAAACAGTACAAAGCAAAGTCTTATATTGTAGTGTCATGCTATTCTTCTTACGATGTAAACGGAGTAAATAATGAAAATTTTTGTTGGGGCAAGTATTGGGTGACAGGTCTGAAGCCGGTACTTTGATTTATCTCAGATGAAATTGATCCCACAAACTTTGTTATATTATGCCTATATATCAATTTCACTACAGCTTTAATGTGAAATATGTAATAAAAATAATTTCCCTTCTTTTTACTTTTTTACAGGTAAAAATATAAATACTTATTTTATGCGTCCGGAATCCCGCCATTGTCTTGTTTAAGGTAAACATTAGAACGTTATTTCAGTATCTTTTATCAGGGCCAGGAAACAATGTAAAAGGTTTTATAAAATGGTTTTTCGTTGTAAGGAAATATATAGGCCACTAACAACAATTTATCTATACAGATAAATAAAATTGGAGTGTCTGTTTGTAACATTAAAATAACCGCTTCTTACTAAATATATATGGATGTATACAAGATACATATACCAAAACAACATTTTTTACAAATTTTGTCTGTCTGTCTGTCTGTCTGTCTGTTTGTTCCGGCTAATCTCTGAAAGGGCTGGACCGATTTTGACGGGACTTTCACTGACAGATAGCTGATGTTATAAGGAGAAACTTAGGCTACTTTTATTTTAGAAAAAGAATCAGGGTTCCGCGAAAAAAATTTAAAACCCATGAAATTGTGAACAAAATCCGCGTATGGCGTACGCACCCGAGCAAAACGAGGGAAAATTGCTAAATTTGAATGAATATCTTAAGAGTAGCAAGCTACTATTTATATATACATAGCTAACCGTGAAAACGTACCTAGGGACGAACGCGAGCGAAGCGAACGTGAGTCGCAGGTTTTGAAATATTAAAAATAGAAAGAGATATAAAGATTTTATAACATTGACTTTGCAGTAAGGTAACAAACTCTGAAAGTCACTAGTACAAATATTTTTAACTAGCGACTCACCTTCGCTTCGGGTTCATCCCTAAACAAAAACGAATATATCTCACGGGAACCGTACATTTTTCCGGGATAAAAAGTAATCTATGTGCTATTCCAGACTTAAATCTATCTCTGTATCAAATTTCATCCAGATCGGTTCTTGTGTGAAAGAGTAACATCTATCCACCCTCACAAACTTTCACGTTTATAATATTAGTATGGATTTGATTTTAATGCCATGATGATTTCATACAAAATATTGTTACGTTATATAAGTTATATGGATTGGAAATTGAAGTACGTCTGTTACATAGATGTTTTGTTTGTCTCTTTTGGTGGTTCATTAACTCACACAGTACACGCACAGTTTAGCTTAACTTAGTCTCTGAGCACTATTCTCCGCCACTACTTGTATCTTATTCCACTTTTCTTCCTGTTTTCACTTTTTCGTAATTTTCCTTAACGTTAATTGAACTCTCGACATAATAACGCTGTTTTAATTTACATAAAATAGAACATTGTAGTTCCTTCCTTCCTTATTGAAAATTATTTTTTCCTCTTTAACTCACGCCAATTTACGATTAACTATTCTTGTCGTTGATTGTCGTATGTTGTCAACTGGCTTAACATATGTTAGGCATGCTTGAGACATGCAATTTTAAATTATTATTTCTGGGGCAAAGACGTTACCCTTTACTACGCAATAATATGTTTCAAATACGTCAAATTGTGTTTAATAATAAAATGTGTAGGCTTTATACCTAATTACGAATTTAGGTATAGAGTCATTCGTTTTGTGATAGAGGTAAAAAATCAATAAATAATTGTCATTTATAAATAGAACGTAATGAAAAAAAATATTCATATTTTATTCATATTTTGCGACATTTATCTTAAATTCACTGATAACAGGTAACTAGAGGACTAAGGAAATATTTTTGAGAAATCTTCTTCAAAGGCCAAGAGCACATGAAGCTTAGTATTGAATTTCGTAATTTGTAGTTGCAAATATAAAAATTGATGTTTAAGCATTAAATCTCATAGGGATCACTGATCTGTATGATTCCAAAAATTGCATGGTATTAAATGCGAAATGGAATGTATTCAACCTTTTTTAACGTTCCACTGCGGGTTGGCGGACTTCATATGTCTTTCGAAAACTTTCTAGGTTTTCTCAGAAATGTAGGTTTCCTTACGATGTTTTCTTTCACCGTAAGATAAGTGGTAATCATGTTAGAAATGATTCGCATTAAAATATCAGAGGTGCGAGACCCGGGATTTGAACCCGCTTCACTCGGTTTCCAAAGCGAGCGCGTTACCACTGGGCTACCACTGCCTTATGTGACATAGAATAACTAAAACAAAATAAACACTCGTTAAAAATAGTAGATTATGCAATAGTATAGGTATACTTCTGAATAGAGCGTTGATTAAATACGATAAACACTAAAGGTCAGCAAGTTATTAGACTAACAATCCATGTTGAAACGTGCGAGCTGAATTTTAGCTGAAATTTGTTTGATCTTTTAGCCCTAAATTTGAGTTAATTTATAATCAAGGCTGAGTTTTATATAGTTATTGAGTTTACTGACAAAGCTATTCTTAATAACAACTGGGATTTGAAAAGTTGACGATATTATACTTCCATAATTGGATAGTACGTCAAGCCGTCGGTCCTGTGCCTGATCTGTTGGATTCAGCCTTTTATAACATTTCACTGTTCGGCACGGGTCTCTCTTGAATAAGAGGGTGATCACGCCAAAGTCCACCACGTTGATCCAGTGTTGGTTGACAAACTCATGTCTTTCAAAGGTCGTTGCTAGGTTATCTCAGACTTGCAGGTTTCCTCACTATGTTTTCCTTCACCGTAAGACGAGTGGTAATCAAATCAAAATATACTGTAATCAAATAGACTTTTACAAACACACTTGAATCGTCACTTTTTACGTTTTTAAAATGTATATTAACTGTCAGTACCTACATATATATGTCTGTGAAGAATCTACCACCGGCCCGGAACGCAGTTCTGCTGAGAAGAGCCGATGAGAAACTCAACATTTGCTATTTTAAAAAAAATATTTGTTTACAAAACATAATCATGTTGAAAATGATCCGCACATGAAATATCAGAGATGCGATACCCGAGATTTGAATCCGTTTCACATGGTTTCCCAAGCGGGCTCGTTACCATTGCCTGAGCTGTTAGTCGAGTCGAATTTCCTTCCCATTCCCATATCTAAGGCGCAGATGGCTATTCACAATAAAACAATCAACTGTAATACACTCGGTCCATTTTGCTTTGTTATATAAATAAAGTTATAATTGATATAAAAGTTACTCTGTCTATCTTTTTTTGTTTTTACTTATAAATAGCCAAACATATTATGATAAACTTTTCAAGCAGTGCTTCTAACGAAATTAATTAATAAAATCTCTTATTTATAATATTAGCGACTTACCCTCGCTTTGCTCGGGTTCGCCCCGAGCTTGATTCATCCCCATTTTCACCCACTTAAGGGATGATTTCCGGGATAAAAAGTATCCTATGTCCTTCCTGGGAAGGAGAATGAAATTTAGTAAGAAAATAGTTTGAGACCCTGGGGTCTCAAACTATTTTCTTACTAAATTTCATCTAAATCGGTTCAGTAGATCCAAAGATTACCCCATACAACATTACAAACTCACAAAATTACAAACTCACAAATTCACAAACTTTACCTCCTTATAATATTATTGGTATAAATATTAATATATTGTTATGCGCAAAATATCGTACTATAATATATAGAAATACTGTTATTTTCTAGTAAAATGGTAAATTTCAGAATTCATATGACAACCCACACTAATATTTATTTCATTACTGTGGTGTACAATAAAATGTATAAATGAATAAATACTAAAGGTTAGATTGAGTTATTACACCAACTATTTAGTTTGAAAATCAAAGTAGATGATCATAAATTTGAACATACATACATACATAAATAAATAAAATAATAATAATGCATATATACATACAGGTCAAACACATAACCCTCCTTTGGTAGTCGGGTAAAAAGAAGGACGAGTCGGAAGTCCAAGAAGGATTATAAAAAAAATAGCTATAGCAGTTTGATCTTAGTATTGATAAATCAATCACAATATACTTTATATATGTTTATTTATTTAATCGTTAGTAAAAAATGTCAATGTAGAAGAAATATTATCTACATAAAGACAGTATTTCAGTGCAAAGACTACCTTATTACTAAAAGTGATATCTTCCAAGCAATTTATTATTATTTTCCAGAAAAGAAATCGTAGGGTTGCAAGGATAATGGTTGGTGAATACATAAACATAATATTATGCACTACGAGGTGTCTACTGCCTCGGTGGTTTAATGGCTATTGGCCATCAAGTACGACTGCAGATCGGGGGGTCCTAAGTTTGAATCCCGGGTCGGGCCAAGTCTAGTTATTAGTTTTTCTATTAAGATTGAAAAGAGGAAAACATATATGAATAGAAATACATAGAATTTATCTATATTAAAAATAACTATTTCGAAAATTTCAAGATACTAAACAAAAAATCCGATAATAAATAGAGGAGAAAAACATACTAAACTGTTTTGTCTTTGCCTCTTTATATATAGATAAGGTTTGGTAAATAACTTTATCACACATAGACTAGTCAACACTGGTTTCAAAAAAAATGTGAAAAGTGACGACTTCAAAGTCTATTTGAATGAATCATACTTTGAGTAGGTATTCATTGATACCTAAACTAAATTCCAAAGTAAACATTGGTCGTCAAAGCGAAGTGAAGTAAGTTAACACATACGAGTTACATCAGAAAACTATAGCACTTTGCTAGCACTCTGGAATCTATACTAATATTATAAAGCTGAAGAGTTTGTTTGTTTGTTTGGTTGAACGCGCTAATCTCAGGAACTACTAATCCGATTTGAAAAATTCTTTTAGCATTAGATAGCCCGTTAACTGAGGAAGGCTATAGGCTATATATCATCCCGGAAAAATGTACGGTTCCTGTGGGATAGATTTGTTTTTGTCTAGGGACGAACCCGGAGCGAAGCGAGGGTGAGTCGCTAGCATTGCATATACGCTAGTAAATATATTAAAGAGGCTTAGTTTAATATATTCATTGAACATTCTTTATATTATGAATATTTAAAAGTAAGTTAAAGCAGTGGTCGTTTTTAAAATGAATACGAAACTAATGTTTGCCTGCAGCTTCACTCGTTTTGTAAATACCCCAGGAATTGGGCTCAAATCTATGGGTTCGTTACAAAAAAAGAAAGAAAACATCAAACACACTCACAAAAAAACTTTATTTCTTATATTGGAGTGGTTATTGTGAAGAGAGTTCTTTTATATACATGCTTTTATAATTTTTGCAACTTTCTAATCACTTAATGTTAGTCAATCCAGATGTTAGATCCATCACTATGCTACAATGTCACACTACTGCGACGTTATTATTTCACTGTGAATTAGAGTTTCACAGCATCATGCCCAATAATGACCAACAATAACAACATCATGATTGAATTATTAGAGCGAAAACAAACAAAAATATTATATTATATGACCTATATATTTCAGGACCCCAAAAACTGTATGCAATAAATAACTTAAAAAAAAACAGCTTCCAGACCCTAAAAAGTAAAAAATAATAGAACGTGTGTTTTCATTTACTATAGACATTAGACACCCAGCTGATAATGCTATAAAATATAGATACACACAGACGAGAAAAAATACATACATATAAACATAGAACCTCCTTTTTAGAAGTCAGTTTAAAATCATCATCGATCGTTGCTATATTTCGTAAAATAAGAACAAAATAACTAACATAATACCACTTATAATATTAGCTTATAATTAATCCTTCGAACATTATCTACTCGAAAACACTTATATAATTCAATTCCACTATGAAAGCAATAGTTAATTAAAGAAAACAACGATTTACCCACTTTATACAGTTTTATTGACCGTTTAAGGCGTGGTTAGGACAAAATACGAGAACCACCAAGACACTCACAAATATTCAGCGTGTGCCGAAAATAGGCCAAAGTATTATATTCTGTGTCTAAATTAAAAATGAAATAGCGTAGGATCATAAAAAGGCGGTACAAATTCGATTACATAAGTGGTTTAATCTGCACTCATCTAGAAATTGCCACGTGCAATATTAAAGTGAATTCAAAGATATTATTTTATTTATATCTAGCGACTTACCCTTAGGGTGCGTCCCTAGGTCCGCGGGTTTCGTTCACATTTTCATGGGTTTTAATTTTTTTGCGCGGAATCCTAATTATTTTTCTAAAATAAAAGTAGACTAAGCTGTTCCTTAGAACATCAGCTATCTGTTAGTGAAAGTCCTGTGCAAACCGGTTCAGCCTTTTTGGAGATTAGCCGGAACAAATAGACAGACAAACAGACAGACAGACAAAAATTTAAAAAAATGTTGTTCTTATAAGTACCGTACTACACTTTCATATTATACATTTAGTAAAAACCTATAATTTTTACATCACAAACAAACACTTAAATTTTATTTATTTGCAAGACTAGCGACTTTCCCTCACTCCGTTTGGTTTCATCCTAAGATGACTAACAGTAACATTTGTATTATATTAAGGAATAGTTTATGTGTGAACTGAGTATGGTGTCACAAACATACACATACATATACATTTTTTCATTGAGAAGTCCGATAGAAAATATATTTAATTTTTTTACTGCATGCCAAAACCTTAACAAGTGGCAAAAAATGCTGACTAGTAAAGTTTTTGACATGCAAAGTCAAAGAAGAATTAAGAAAAGAAGAAAGTATATTTTTATAACGTTTATAAGTTTTTTATAGGTATTAAATGAACCCATAGCAATATGATCAAAACTAATTGTCACGGGCGGGAATCGATCTTGCTATACATCAGAGAAACATGCTCTAAATATTAAATTTATACATTAATTTCCTTGTATATTAAGTGACGCTTGTATAATGCACGACTCAAGTTGAACGTTCAATAGCCAATTTGCAATTCATGAGATGATGACGTTCTAGCAAAGAAGCTAGCTCAGCCATGCATTTTATTCATAAAAATATATACAGGTTGAAAAATTGAGCTGGATTTCATGGAATTATAATAGCAACATAAAATTTAAATATTTATACCTAGTCCATACTAATCCATACTAATATTATAAATGCGAAAGTAACTCTGTCTGTCTGTCTGTCTCCTTTTCACGCTTAATCCGCTGAACCGATTTAGGTGATATTTGGTATAAAGATAGTTTGAGACCCTGGAAAGGACATAGGATAGTTTTTATCCCGGAAATCATCAATTAAGGGAGTGAAAAGGGGCGATGAAAGTTTGTATGGGGAATCATGACTCAAGTAAGGGATAGATATATATATATATATATATATATATATATATATATATATATATATATATATATTTAATTTTTAAAGTATGTATTTATAAGCGCAGTGGTTATATGCATATTTGAAAAAGTAGATGAAACGGGTTCAAATTTAGGTCTTGCAACTTTGATATTTTCTTCTGCGAATCAGTTTCAACACATGACGAAGCTTAAATTAAGGTTATGTGTTGACCCGTATGTATGTATGTCCAATTCTATGTTCCCTCATAATTACTAAACGGATTAACTGATTTTTTCGATTCATACGTCGTTATAGGCTATATGGAAATAAAAATCAAAATGACGAATTTCAAACGCCACATCTTGTTTTTCTTCCAAACCTATCAAGCCTATCAAAATAAAGGTTTTTTTAGAGGCGATCACAAAAATATATACAATTTAAATGTAATTTGGGTTAAAAATAGCCTATATATTTTATTTACCGATCGAAAATTATACATTTACGTATAACGATGCATTTTGATCTACCACTTCTATACTGTAGTTACAAACTAAATAAAAACGCAAATAGGAGAGCGGCAGACAGCTATTTCTGATCTTATAAAGTATTCACCGATAAGACTTGTTTTCTCATATAAAATATGTACGAGTTGAACTTATTTACGCTGAAAGAAGAAATTTAAAATAATCCCCATACCTTTTTCCGCAAAATGTTAACCTAAATCAACCAAGCTTTAAATTCAATCTTCATCCGAAATCAATTCAATTCCCTAACATTGTACACGCTGAAGTGAATTAATCGTTAGTAAAGATCTAATTACTGTTTTACTTATTTAATTATTCCACCTTAAGAGTGGATATTCTTGAAATTTATGTGAAACCAATGTTAAAGTATAACCTATCTACATATATCTGTATATATAATAAAATTCTAAGTAAATCGAATCTGTACATGAAATATTTTTTGGAAAATCTTATTGAAATTCCGAATGTGCTAAAGACGTTTAAAATTGTACGTAGGTAATTAATATTAATCTCATTTCCTTTAAAGACTGTTTTTTTTCATGGGAACTATTTCCATGAAAAAAAAAGTCTTTAAAAAAATGAGATTAATATTAATTACTTATATGAAATACTATACCTACTATAGTTCATTTACTTTTTTAGCAGATTCAATAAGAAGCGTAATCCATCTTATGTGCTAAGTTCAGGCTTAGAAGCGTAAAGCTTTAAGCTGGCTTCCCACGGCACTTGCATAGTGCAAATGATTTTCAACTGTATTGCCAACGATATTATGTTCAGAATTGAATGCTCTTGCGCGTTTGCGGCTTGGTTTGAGTTATGTTATTTGATATTTAGACGCTACCAATTATATATTTCTTTATTTGTTGTATGGGTTTGTTAAAGTACGCACTATTAGAAGCCAACTAAGCATGGATTTATGGGATATCACAAGTATCAACGCTGCGACAAGATGATCTTCCAATTAAACAACACGTTACAATTTTATGCGTTTATTCTTATTACGCAAAAGTTTCAGCAGCAATTATATGCTGGGACATGTTGGGACATAAACACACAGCATCATGGATACCAGATAGTTGATACACTACACATATATAATTTTAAATACATACATATTATAAATATATATATATATATATATATATATATATATATATATATATATATATATATATAAACACCCATGACTAGAGTACAAACATTCGTGCTCATCACACAAATGAATGCCCCCAGCGGGACTCGAACCCGCGACCACTGGCGTAGAAAGAAGGGTCACTACAAACTGAGCCAAACGTGCCGTCATTATATTCTAATAGTATCTATAGTGTTCGAAGTAGTAAATCAAAATGGCCCACTTAACGATTAAACAGAAATTATGAAATGTAAATCCCACCCGTTTTACAGCGCTCCCTTACGAAGTTATCTATTATAATATTAAAGTTGACGATGCTGCCATTAGATAGTCAATACAAATCCATATTAATTATATAATAAATAAATAGAAGTAAACATAAGGTTTTATAATACTAGTTTATCATTTTAATTTTTAAAATCTATACATACGAGTATAATATAATTGTAACTGAGTTGAAACTGTACATTATATATTTTTTGGAAAATTTATTGAAATAGTCATTATTATCGATACAAAGGCCTATTTTTCAGAATTTTTGTCTGTCTGTCTGTCTTAAAACGTTCCTAGGGACGAACCTGAGCAGAGCGAGGGTGGGTCGCTAGTGTTTAAACAAATCAGTAAAATTGTTACAACAAATTTTACAAATATAAAAACATTGCCTATATTTTATACCTGCGGTGGTATTTTATTATTTTAATCCATACATTTTATTAATTTAATAATAATATTACTTTATTATAATATACTAATAACTAACGTCCCTAGCTACGTACATTGTACATATAGCGTTGCTACAGTTTAATAGAACCTTTTAAGAGGAATAATTCTGTACTACATTGTTTTCATATGAACCCCTCGGAAACCGTATATTTTTACGTACATACGTACGTTTATTTATATAGATGCCAACACTTTTTCCGACATTTTCAATAACAATCGTCATATTTCTGCCAGTGTACACAAAACTTTAATGAATTATGCACCTAAAACTTCCTCATAAATCATTTCGTCTATTAATGAAAGCCGTTTGAAAATCCGTTCGGTAGTTTTTGAGTTTATTGCGTTTAGACAGATAGACAAACAGATGTAGCAGGGGACTTGGTTTTATAATATAATAAAAAAAATCTTTATTGAAACAAACTGAAAAGTTACATTATAGATCGTACGACAAAAACTACTAAATAATACTAAACAATATGTACTAAACTAGCGACTCACCCTCGCTTCGCTCGGATTCGTCGTTAAGTTGATTCCCCATATAAACTTTCATCCCCATTTTCACTCCCTTAAGGGATGATTTCCGGGATAAAAATTATCCTATGTCCTTACTAGGGTCTCAAACTATCTTTTTACAAAATTTCATCTAAATCGGTTCAGTAGATCCACAGATTACCCCCTACAACCTCACAAACTCACAAACTTTACCTCTTTATAATATTATAAGTATAAATAATATACATAAACCAAAGTTAAGAATAGATTGGTATAGATATTAAAATTGAACCTTTTGATATATGAAACTTATTTAATTTCAAAGCTTAGAAATAATATTCTTAAATGTGAACCGAAATATGTTCAATATCAAATGGAATTTCATAAGGAATTTTTAATTAGAACGCGTAAAAAGATATGGATGTATAGTACCGTGAATTTTTAATACAACTTGTTATTGCTTAGAAAACTGCAGATACTAGACAGTAGTTATGCAATGACAGTTAATAATAACCGGGAAATATATCCAGGAAAAAATTAATTATATTTAATAATAATAAAGAGGAAAAATATGAGTTTTCTTCTTTAGAATTTTCTAGTTTATGTTCTTCTTAAAAATAACAATTTAGTTTAAATCCATCCTCCATTTAATGCCAAAGGAATAAAGCTATAGTTCACTAGGAGTTAGGACTACTGGGAAATTGTGGTTAAATATTAACTTTTCATAATTTATATAATAAAACTAGCGACTTAGACCTAACGTACGTTTTAACGGTTAGTATGAAATAAATAGATTTAAATATAATTAGATAGAAATAATTAAACGGGCTATCTATTGCAAAATGAGTTTTTCAAATCGGATTAGTAGTGCTTGAGATAAGCGCGTTCAAACAAACAAACTCCGCCTCTTTATAATATTAGTATAGATTTGCGATGTAATCACACTTAAATTAGAAATGCGAAAGTTTGCAAATGTATGTATGTTACTTCCTCATCTGGTGTTACCTTAAAGGATTTTAATAAATTTTAGAATAGACAACCATCTCTATATATAAATCATTATATCCTACACTACAAGATTTTAGTACGTTAGGCATTTTTCGGAAAGATCTTGATAAGATAAAACTTAAAAAGGAAAACCTTATCTAAATACAAAATTTGATCCAAATTGTTAAAGACGGTTCCGAGATACATAAAATAAATCTATATACATATTATATACTTATATTATAAGTATCTAATATATTTAAACAAGCAATTATTGTACATTTATTTATTTATACCAGCGATCTCGGAAACGGCTCTAACAATTTCGCTGTGGCATGTGGGGTTTTCAGGGGCGAAAAATCGATCTAGTTTAGTCTTATGTCTGGGAAAAATAAACGTGTTTTAAAGGTTCATACGGTTTTCTTTCGCATTATTCCACGCAAAATATGGTCGATACTTTTGCACGTCCGGACATAAGCATTGAGGTCAAACGGCCAAGGCGCAAGATTGACAATCATAAGTGTCCGGGTTTGAATCCCGAGTCGGATACAAAGTTTTTACTTTTGTTTTTTTTTGTTCTCATTCAAGTATTTAGTTATTTTTTAATGAAAATTGTTCTTTTACCCAAAAACTTCGAGCGAAGCTCGGTAGCCCAGGTACTAGGTATAAAATAAGGTACAGCTATAAACTATTTCTATACATTTAAACAACGTTTCTATCATACTAATAGAATAGAGCAACATATAAAACAGATATATAGCTAAGTTAGCTATCGTTATTTGAAGAAACAACCATTGTAAAACCCAATACCAATTTGTTGATGTTAATAAATGAATCGTATACATTTTCGAAAGCCTTTATTTTCATTTAAAACGTTTCTATTACTTTGCAGTACCGAAGACACGATACGAATCGATCGCTTTACAAGGTTTTACTGAGCCTACTCAAGGTCGAGACTTAATACGTATTGTCCCTTCTTACTTCACCCACCTTAGGCAGTTTAATCCGCTGTTATAAATGATTGAAAGAAATTTTATAAGGCTACCCTACGTATTATTTTATCACTATGATAAAAATATTGCTAAATTTAAACAATATCTTACAATTTTATATGGTTTAGAAAGCGTCTAAGTGGTTGTTGTAAAATAAATACCGAAAATTGGATAAATTCAGTCTGATTCCACTGAATTTATTTAATTAAGTATAACTCACTGATAAAATCTACTTAAATGTGTGATGAAAATTTTCAAATTTTAAAAAAACGTTTTGAAATAACATTGAGCTAATATATCAAAGAATCATAAGACATTACATATATTTTGTTTTTAGATTCTTATTAATTTTTAGATTTTTATTAATTTAAGTTGCGAGTCACCATTGCTTTGCTCGGGTTCGTGCCTAGTTACGTTTTAACGTTTAGTATAGATTTCTCGGAAATGAGATATTTTCCTGCAGTAAGAACTATTCTATATGTTGGCACGGATAACCAACTATCATTATACCTCATCAAAATCTGTCCAGTGGTTTTCTCGTGATGCGTTCTCAAACAGACAGACAGACAAAAATTCTAAAAACTATAGATTACGCCTGTGTATGGATAATAATAACTATTTCGATAAGATCTTCCAAAAAATATTTAATGTACATATTCGACTCAGAATTTTATTATATGTATAGTTTTTTTTAGACTTTTTAGACAAAGATATAGAATCAATAGGTATCAAACCTAGAACCATTGAGAAAATCAAAGTATTTTAATCAGTGAGAACTTAGGGAAACTGCTACCGATACCCACACAATAAGCTCCCTTCAGTGGTTCTGAAACCACAAACGGAAATTGACTAGCGACGGAACATCGTAGATATTATCGAACCATTTCTTTTCATATATGACTTTATTAGCAGGAAACTTGATAAATCTATACATACCTATAATAAAATTCTGAGTCGAAACTATATCTATACATATAATAAAATTCTAATATAGTCGAATCTGTACCTTAAATATTCTTTTGGAAAATCTTATTGAAATAGACTTTATTATCGATACAGAGACCGAATCTATAGGTTTTAGAATTTTTGTCTGTCTGTCTGTTACTGCATCACAGAAAAACCACTGGAGGGATTTTGATGAAATTTGGTATGATGATAGCTGGATATCCGGGTCTACATATAGGATATTTTTACCACGGGAGATTATCTCATTCCCACGGGAGTACACGTTATAATACAACCCAAAAAATATTTATGATCAGAATTTTTTGAAACTTGGTATTAATGCTCTTTAATACAATTAAATAAATACGTGTTTTAGCGTTTTTTGAAATTCATCCCATAAGGAGATAAAATAAGGGATGAAAATTTGTATGAAACCTACCTTTTTAAAAAAAATTGTTGTAGTTTTAGCGTGAGCGAAGCCGCGGGTTTTCCTAGTATTAAATATATTTTGGAAAATCTTATTGAAATAGTCATTATTATTGAAACAGAGGCTGAATTTTTAAAGTAGTATTTAAAATAGTTTTTAGAATTTTTGTCTGTCTGTCTGGGAACACATTATGAGAAAACCATGATAGCTGGTTATACGGGTCAACATATAGGATACTTTTTACTGCGGGAAAATATCTCATCCCTGAGAAATTTATACTGAACGTTAAAACGTAACTAGGCACGAACCCGAGCGGAGCGAGGGTGAGTCGCTAGTTTAGCATATATGTATATGTAAGTATGTTATTCTTCTCTTTTTGACCGACATTCAAAAAGGTAGAGATACTCAATTCGTTTTCTTATGCCTACCCGACTGCGCCGAAGCCCAAAGGAAGGTTATGTGTTTAACCTGTATGTATATTTATCCGATCCTATTATTAGGAAAATAATATACTACATTATATTATTTTCCTTAGTTAACTTGTTCTCTTATTTTTAGTTCGCTTTATATGCTGTCAGTTTGTTTTTATATTATAATTTATTTATTTCTATGGAATTATTCTTGAGGAATACATATACTGTATACTTATAACTTTTTAATTAAAACATAATTCACAATTAGCAGGTTTTCTACGCATAATATACATATAAGATTCTAAAAACAATAGAGCACCTCCTTCTTTAAAAATTGGTTAAAACAAATTATACTCTCTGTTAAACGCTACCAGAATGCCAATAACGTTCAAACGTGTACTGAACAATATATTCTTGAAATGAAATTAACAAAACTAATTCGCATTATGAAGCTTTCGTTTATATTTTCCAACTACGTCGGCCTTTGTTTCCGACGAATTCAATTAAATCAAAGCAATTTATATGTACGTCTATTATAATAAAACACTGGCGACTTCTCCTGGCTTCGCTCGGGTGCGTCCCTAGTTACGTGTTAATGTTTTTGAGCGAAACTTTAATTTTTTTTCCAAAACAAAAGTAGCCTTAGTTACTTCTTAAAATATCAGCTATCTGCCAGTGAAAGTCCCATTAAAATTGGTCCAGCCGTTTTGGAGATTAGCCGGAAAAGACAGACAGACATACAAAATTTTTAAAAATTGTGTTTTTCTTATAAGTACCGTATATCTATACTAATATTATAAAGCTGGAGATTTTTTTTATTTGGTTGAACGCGCTAAATCAAATCAGATTAGTAGTTCCTGAGGAACTACTGAGGAAAAATGCACGGTTCCCGTGGGATAAGTTTGTTTTGGTTTTCCTAGAGGCGAACCCGAGAGAAGCGAGGGTGATCCGCTAGTTCAAAAAAGTATTTAAAACTCGGGATCAATTTTTCTAATCTTCCACATTCCTCGTTAGTGTCAAATAATAATAATAAATTTTTCTCATAATAATAATCTTTAAGCCCAATATCTCACGTCATAGCTTGTAAGTTCATTTTATAAGATCAAAGTGAATTTTTCATGAATTAATTATTTCTTACCGCCTTGGTATTTTAATGAGTCGTGATGAAATTTGCAAGTACGAGAGAAATATAAATTTCTTGATTTTGCCCTTAGGGCCAATACATACGATTACATTACGCGCTGTCGACCTATCTTTCCAGGCTTTTTCTAAGTTTCTTGGCTTTTTAGGCTTTCTACAATCATTCTACAATCTTTGAAGAATATAAATCTATAAGGTAAAAAATATATGGGAATGACAACTTATGAATGATGCTATAGAGAATAAATTCGTCATTCCCTTGACCCATATATACCCTTTCTTTGACTAAATAATCGATATTATACGAGTTTTTTTATACATATGTAACAATAGAACGTATTTTACAAAATTATAATTTACTAGTGACTTTCCTTCGTCACTTCGCTCGGGTTCGCCCCTCGTTAAGATTTAACGTGTAGTATAGATTTCTCAGACATAAGATATTTCCCGCAGTAAAAAGTATCCTATATGTTGACCCGAATAACCAGCTATCGTCATACCAAATTTCATCGATCCAGTGGTATTCTCGTGATCCATTCCCAGACAGATAGATAGACAGACAAAAATTTTAAAAACTGTAGATTCGGCCTCTATATTGATAATAATAATAAATTCAATAAGATTTTTCAAAAAATATTTAACGTTTATTATATGTATAGAAGGAGTATGAGAGGGGTATCACAATAAAAGTTTTATAATCTTTTCGATTTATAGCTGACGATATTTATAGCTTTCTTTTAATAGTAGTGCTTAAAATAATATTATTATAGTGGCACTATGGAATAGAAATGAAATATAAGAAGGAAAATCTTACAAAGAATAAGGAGAATCTTACAAACTGTAAAAGAATAGGTAGAAAGTTTGCAAATAAAAGATAAGGTCGTGGTTTCTAGGTTTTCATCAAACATCTTACACAATGCTTTCTTTTGTTTGTAGAGGCATGTGTAGTGAAAATAGAAAACAAGTCCGTCTGTCCTAAATATATCTTTACATAACTAGTAACATATAGCCTAATATTTAGTACTTTAAAATATTTTTTTTTTCTTTTGAGGATCTAAACATTACACAACCTGCTTATTAAGGAAGCCACAGGTTTGATTCCTATCAGGGTATGTCTTATATAGACCTATTTTATCATCGAAATTTCTATTTGAATTTATCTTAGAAGTAATTAATTATATTATCAAATCCAAAATAGGTTGTTTTAATCTACTTTGAATTGTTTTATCGATTTTAAACTTTGTATGCAGAAACGTCATTACGTTATTATCATTATAATACAATAGTTTAATAGGTACGAGTAGATGTAATCATAGAGTTGGGATATTTGGCTCGTTTCAAGGTATACTTGTGAAATTAAAATCTTTGAAATTCAAGACAAAAAAGGTAAAAACTTTAAAATTTTAGGTACAAACGTGATTTTTTAATTTCTTATCTTATATTTGCTATTCGCCTACGCATCACATGATACACGTATGTATCCAGCCCTTTTTAACGACCCACTATTAAGCACAGGCCTCCCTTCAATACAAGAGGAATCAGGCCATAGTCCACCACGCTGGCCAAGTGTGGATTGGCATAATTTACATGTACTTCAAAAACTTGGTAGGTTCTCTCAGACATCCACGTTTCCTGGCGATATTTTCCTTCGTCAATGTTTGAAATGATTCGGATATGAAAATATCAGAGGTGCGAGACCCGGAATTCGAACCCGTATCAATCGGGTCCCAAGCGAGCGTGTTACCACTGGGCTACCACTGCCTTGACACATATATAAAATGACAATTACTATATGGTTAGAAAGTAAATAGATACGATAAAAGATAAATGTTTTAATATTAAGTTAAACCACATCGCTGTAGTTGTGGCTTAAAATTTTAAATCTGAGTTGCATTTTGAGGTCCAAAACCACCAAACCAAAAAGCTCATAACATTTCTAACTTTTACTTACATACTTTATACATAAAACGTAGAATATTATGTCTCTCTTCTAAATCTTTTATAGGTTAGTGAAAATGAGGTTAAAATATGAATTTTTAAATATCCACGTGTCTTCGATTTAAATGTTAAAACTAAATAAATTATCTAACGTAAATTCTGGAGCTAGAAAAGCAAATATCCATTTGATATGAATAAAATGACTGGAAAGATTTCTCATTTGCCTGTCATCATTAAATATTTAACCTGTATTCTCGTAGGTAAAGATTTATCTTACAGAGGATAATATGTTCTTATGAATTTTAAGTACTATGTACCTGCCGCAATAATGGAAGGTCATCGATTAATTTTGCTTTACGTAATAACTTTTTACTTAAAAAATTTGGTACTATACATTCAAAGACACTTTAAAAGAAAATTATATCAACCTCAGGAATTGCGGATATATTTTGGTCATTTTGGACTAATAGCTGAAAACTTGTAACTTTTGAAAATTGATGGTGCCAATAACACTTGCTTTTATTTTTCTATTATCATTTATTTTAGCTCTAGCCCTCTATAACATTTCACTGTTGGACACTGGCTTCCTTTCAATGTGAGAGGGATCAGGCCATAGTCTACTATGTTGGCCAAGTGCAGTTTGGCAGACTTTACATGATTTTAAAAAACTAGTTAGGTTTTCTCGTTACAGGTTTCCATGTGTTATTATCCTTCACCATAAGACAAGTGTTAATCATGTTGAAAATGATTGCCATATGAAAATATCAGGTGCAAAATGTAGGGTTTGAACTGGCTTCGCTTGCTTTTTTATTTTGTCTACATATTTTTCCTACCTAGGTACAGACTTCTATGGCACACCACTAAAGCTACGAACACAGAACAATGAAAAATAACTTAAATTTTAGGAAACCACATCAAAGGAATCCTTGAATTCAGCAATTTTAGTAATTTTACCTGCAAATTAATTTGATTCAACCATTCGCATAATTGGGTTTACACTTTATGTACGTGCGGGGGAGCTCTTTAACATATTTTGCATTTAAATTTAAGATATCGTCCTGGTTTCTGTAAATTATAAGTAAAAATTTAAATGAACTGGCGACTCAGCTTCACTCGGTTTGCTGCGTTTCTCCGATACCTAACAGTAAGTAACCTATGTGTTATTCCAAGTTATATTCTACCTGTAATAAAAGATAAATAAAAAATTAAAATTAAAGTACTCTTTATCCTTTGACCAGTAAAATTAGCTTATGTCTAATAAATTACTAAACACTTTGTTTATAGTCTGGTCGTCTTTCGACGTAGGCCTCCTCTAGCTCGCCCCACTTGACACGTTCTTGGGAATACCTTCTTCACCCCTGTGGAAGGGCTTCTCATTTCTATACTAAGTTTCATCTAAATCCATCCAACCTTTTCTGATTGAAAAATTTACAAATAGGTACACACACTCACAGTCATACACATACGCATACACACATACACACGCGAGTGCACATACACGTACATACAATAACAAATTTTTACATTTCAAATAGTGTGATAAGACAACGAAGTGATAATATTGTTATTAGGTCCTGGTCTAGTCTACGTAAATCTAATAACAAAACCCTAAACTAATAAGAAAAAACCCTGAGTTCATATTATAATTTTCTAACAAAAAATAACTAATATAGAAATTCAGCCTGTAATACCAACGTAGTAATAAAAAAAATACTAAGTATGGTATAAGAAAATAATAGCGTCTTGATTAATCATAAGTCTGGGCTAATTCGTGTTCTCTTTATATTCCACAGAAAATATACATCTGTTGGAAACACAACTAGCATTTTCTTGATGAGCAAAAACTGTGATATCATGTCACATCCCAGAAAGGCTTTCATAAAAAATCTTAAAATATTTTTTCAATGTAAAACCTTTTGTATACTAAATGTTCTACTTCTACTTGCAAATATATAAATATTTAGAAAATAAACATTAATGTCTATTAGTGTTTGAAATTAGATCATAATAATTAGGGTTCCGTACCCAAAGGGTAAAACGGGACACTATTACTAAGACTTTGTCCGTCCGTCTGTCCGTCTGTCACCAGGCTGTATCTCATGAATCCTGATAGTCAGATAGTCGAAATTTTAACAGGTGATGTATTTCTGTTGCCGCTAGAACAATAAATACTAAAAAACAGAAAATAAATATTTAAGGGGGCTCTCATACAACAGACATGATTTTTTTGCCGTTTTTATAGATAATGGTACGGAAACCTTCGTGTACGAGTCTGTCTCGCACTTGGTCGGTTTTATTTTATTAATAACATTAAAGCTCGTCAATAGCTACTAAACAAAATATATCGTTTATCAAACAGACGAGAAAAGGAACTGAAACGTTTTGTCTTTACCTGTTGACATATTTATTTTAAAACATTAATTAAATAAGCACTTTCGTTAAAAGATTTCAAGCGGTAAACAAATATCAAGTAACGTATTTTGTGTCGTGTTTTGAGTTGCAACTGCTTCGTTGTTGTAGTGGCTAGCATGTACGGCTGCACATCCGGAGTTCCTGGGTTCGAGTCCCGGGTCGGACCAAGTTTAGTTAATGAGTTTTTCTGTATAATAAGACTCAGTAACAGCCCGGAGTTGAGAAGTTAGCGGTGTTTCATCCCCGTGCCTCGAAGAACACGTAAAGCCGTCACCGGTCGCGTCGAGTAGTTTTCCCACCGGAGTATGAGAGTGACAGGAATAGAGTGCACTTGTGTCTGCGCGCACACTTGTTCACTATAACATCTTCTGCGCAGTTGGCTAGTCTCAAAGAGATTGGCCGTCGTGGCCGGAATTTGACAGGAGGACATTATTATTATAACGCATTTTGTGGCGTATCTATGAATGGTTCACTACTTAGTCATATGTATAACACATGAGTATGAAGTCCGTGAAACCAAAAGAAACCCTTGTAAGGTCTGATTTATTTATATCTGTGGAAGATTCTTATACGCTGATACTTACATATATATTTTGTTTTTTTAGTAGTTTGAACGCGGGCGACGCCGCGGGTATTGCTAGTTAACAATATAAAAGATAAAGACAAACTTAGAATCAGAATATTATGTGTATTTTATCTTTAAAAAAAAATCAACCACGTAACGATGGGAGAAAGTTTTTTAATCATACCGTTTGAGGCTCGCCTCATAATGCCTACGTAAAGTTAGATACTTATGAGATGAAAATGAGAAAATATATATTAGAAATAACTTAAGGACGCATACTTTCGAAGTACTGGAAACTCATTAGAAACACGTTTGCGTTAAAAACAGAGTTCACATACCATTCCTCTCATTCCTCTGAGGTTATGTGAATCTCAATTTCAATATTACTTTGCTAATACAGTGAAGGAAAACATTGTGAAGAAACCTGCATGTAAAGGAGAACTTAACTAATTGTATTTATTATTACACTAGCGACTCACCCTCGCTTCGCTCAGGTTCGCCTCTAGGCAAACAAAAACAAATTTATCCCACGGGAACCGTACATTTTTCTGGGATAAAAAGTAGCCTATTTGTTATTCAGATGTATAAACCATATTATTGTAAAGTTTTATTAAAATCCAATCGGCAATCAGTAGTTTTTGTGTACGAAGCTGTATAAGTTACTATAGTTTTTTAACTATCCCACGAGAAATGTCTAATTTTCCGGGATGAAAAGTATCCAACATGTTGACCGGGTATATAAGGTGCTACCATGCAAAATTTCATTTAAATCGGTCCAACAGTTTTTGAGATTAGCCACAGAACAGACAGAGAAATAAAAAAATAATTGAAAAAAATGCTAAATAAATAATAGTTACCGAGTATTCAAATAATCAGTTCGACTATTCAATTTCTAACTTTATTATTAGATCAGCTCGATGATACCAAACTACTGTACTGTCATCGAATATACAAACACCTGAAATACATGAAATTTCATGATTTTTTCCTATTCCGAAACTTGGCATTAATCTATACATGTAATAAAATTCTGAGTCTAATCTGTACATTAAAAAAATTTTGGGAGATCTTATTGAAATAGTAATTATTATCGATACAGAGCCCGAATCTATAGTTTTTAGAATTTTTGTCTGTCTGTCTGTTTATTAGTCTGGGAACGCATCACGAGAAAACCACTGGACAGATTTTGATGAAATTTAGTATGATGATAGCTGGTTATCCGGGTCAATATACAGTACTTTTTACTGCGAGAAAATATCTCATCTCTGAGAAATCTATATTAAATGCTAGTTAAACAATATAATTTGTATATAATATAACATATTTGATATTTCTTGTGTATCATGTCCTCTGGTAAGAGCGACCACTTCTATTGCTTCCGTTTCTAGTCTAGAATTAGGCCCGCAGAATAACTTTGAATGTTTGCCGATTTCTTTTCTATAAGTTAGTTCACTATGATAGTTAATTTAGAAAGTTAGCCCCGCCTCTATCGAGTAAAGTTTTTCCCTCAGAGATTCCTTACATTATCTTACCTTAACCAAAACTGCCGGTTTTACCAAACTCTTATTATGCTCAAATGATGTATATCTAAGTTTTATCATTTATTCATAACTAGCGATTTGCCCTCGCTCCACTCGGGTTTGTCCCTAAGTTTAAGGTTTACTATAGATTACTCAGAGATTAGATATTTTCCCGCAGTAAAAAGTATCCTATATGTTGACCCGGATAACCAGCTATCATCAGACAGAATTTCATCAAAATCGGTCTAATACTTTTCTCGTGATGCGTTCCCAAACAGACAGACAGGCAGACAAAAGTTCTAAAAACTATAGATTCGGCCTCTATATCGATAATAATAAGATTCGATTCAGTTAAGAGTTTTATTATATGTATAGAAAAGAATTACATGAATATCGATTTGATTTTATTATACATAGTTACTGTGACTTTAACAAGAGATACTTGTATTAAGTAGAAACCTTAGGTCGATGTATGTTGAGAGTAATCGACCTATTTCCCACAACCCTTATTTATTCGCATAAGCATTTTAAACGCCTCGTTCTGATTAGTGCAGACTTTTAATTATCTTTTTTTATTAAAGTTGTCAAATGATATTAGGAACGTAACTCTGTACTTGATATTTCAGTTTTTCTGTAAATTATAATAAGTATGAATAATATAATAATGTGAATAAAAATGAATAATTTATGTAAAAATATTCATCCCTTTTATGTAAAAAATTCATTCTTTTATTATGAAACTTTGATGAGTTGTTCTGTACACGCCTGCGAAGGTTTTTGGTAAAAAAATTAAACTTTTCTTTGTAAACTTGTCCTTTATACGTCCCTAAACTATCACCTTTAGAGGCGCGCCTAAGCGAAGCGAGTCACTAGTCTCATTAATTCCATTAATATTATAAATGCGAAAATTTGGATGGATGTTTGTTACTCAATCACGCCAGAACGGCTGAACAGATCTGGATGAAATTTGACACTGAAATAGCATATAGGTTAGCCTTTTTATATCGAAAAAATGTTCGCTTCCTTTTACGATAGAACTGTTTTTGTTTTTCACTATGGACGAACCCGAGTGAAGCAAGGTAAAGCTTTGGTAGTTTGAAATAAAATATCATATTTTAATATTATATATATGAAAAAGTTATCTTAAGTAGAAATCAAACCTGCGGCAACTTTACAGGAAAGCTTGACGATTAAGCTGGACGCTTGCATTTTATTTTTATTTATAGTGCCTGTTAGGGTCGTCTTCTGTTCTACATAAATTGATTTCAAAATTAATGTACCTTTTTAGTTAAAAAGTATGTATTTTATGTATTTCGATTTTTTTTTTTATTAATTAACCAATAACCATGATATGAAGAACTATTTTCAAACGTCTTAATACCAAGTATAAGTTTGATATTTTTGTGAAGTAAAAAGAAAGTGAAAGGTCTAAGTAAACTATATTATCTGGATATTCTACAATGTGGTTGGTACGCTCCTTTCATAATAGAGCCTTTTGTATGGAAACAATGCGCAGTGAAATAGTATTTGTGCGGCTTTTGTATTTTTCTTTGAGAATTTGTCTATCCAGAGTAAAGAGAGTTAACGTTTTTTATGTAACATTCTCTAAGATGAAGACAGTGGTGACTACCTACCTTCAAAGTCAGAACATGTCTGATAATATTTTCTTATTTTTCTAATTTTCATCATATTTTTTTTTAAACTTAGGTAGATATAGTTCCAGCAATATTCAATACTTTACAATTTTTAAAGGCAAATGAAAAATTTGTCATCTACTTAGTAAAAGTAAGGGTTGAGATTCATAGTCGAGAAATTAGTCTTCTTTGCAAAGTCAACGTTCCCTTCCGAAGTTTACATTCAATATTTGTCTTATCAGACGTATACTTAAATTTTTAAGGTATATTTTGTATGTTTTGTTAGTTCGATTATCGATTCAGGTAACATCTTATTTTAAAAATTATTAATATTAATTATTCTTATTTTTTAAAAAATTTTATTATTAATTATTCTTATTTTTAAAAAGAGTCAAAATGTATAAATTGTAAGATTTCATGTTTTTCTTTAATCGTAAGTTATAATGTTTGTTCGAGAGACTTTATATTTACCATAGACTCTATCGGCTACAGATCCGAAGGTTCTTGGTTCGAGTCCCGGGTCGGGTCAAGTTTAGTTTTTGAGTTCTATTAAGCAATTCTTAATAGCAGCAGAAGTTGGGAAATTGGCGGTGTTACACCCCCATGCCTTGAAGATCACGTAAAACCATCGGTCCTGCGTCTTAACTAAATCTCACTCGTCCTGTCGATGTATCGTCCCATCAGACTTTGAGGGTGAAAAGAAATAGAGAGTGTGGTAGTGTCAGTGCATAATTAAATGAATTAAACTTTATTCAATTAGACTTATTACAAGCACTTTTGAACATACGTAAAATTTTACATATACTTGTGCACTGTAATATCTCTTATGCAATGGCTAATCTTAGTAAGATTAGCTGTCGTGGCCAATCGGTCAAAAGGACATCATATATAAGGGGTTTAAAATATTTCTTTATAAAAAAAGACTTAAGTAGCTAATGGTAGTTTAAAAAAATGGTTAATATCAATATCTTATGATCAATTTCGTCCATAGCAACGGACCCGCGTCTCGAACCCAGAATTTCCGAATTTGTAGTCTTACATGTTACTAGGCTAGTAAAAAACTAAACACGCTTACTGAAATAGAACACAGCTATTTATGAAAGCTGTTAAATTATCCACCATCAATCCAAAGAAACCTATAGAACGTCTAACTATCAATCAAGTTTAACATGAACTTTTCGCTGTTCGGCTTTTCAATGTAACCCAAAAAGTCCAATCTGTTTAAAAAGGCAAAAGGCGAAAGAACCGGCTTTTCATTCTACACCATACATTACAATGATAAATGTATTTTACAAGTTTAAATGTGACACAGTATTTTGTTGGAAAAGAAAAGTTCGCTATATATCTTTAGCGACTGTTAGTGCGGTAAATGTTTTGTACTTAAGTTTTCATGATTTTGATTACTACCTATAACATTATTTAATGTGCGAATAAATGAATGTTATTTTACACATAGAGATAATTTTTCATCCTATCTATTTCTATATTCATAGTTACGCGTTATATCTTTAAGTGTTTTCTTACTAATATTATAAATGTGAAAATTTAGATGAATGTTTGGATGTTTGTTACTAAATCACGCCAGAACGGCTGAACGAATTTGGATGAAATTTGGTACAGAGATAGATTATAACCTTCCTTTTTATTCCGGAAAAATGTATAGTTCCCGTGGGATAGATTTATTTCTGTTTTTCTAGAGGCGAATCTAAGCAAAGCGAGGGAGAGTTGCTAGTATACTATAATTTAAAAACACACACATGTCAAAGTGAAAAAAGGAGCCAAAATTAAAAAGTTTTACTAATAGCAATAAAACAGTTCCAACCCTCCCTATAGGATGGAACCATGTTCATATCTGGTCAATAATATTGAATTGTTGTAATGTCATCCAGCTCTTATAGACTGAGAAAGTTTCAAACGCTACGATGATTAAAAGTGGTATAAAATCAACTTACACCGATTATATTGTTCAAAGTTATTTTACAGCGGAAGCCAATACAAGCGTGTAAAACAAAGTTTGCTGATTCAGATAGATACATAAACAGTACACTTTATTGCAAACGGCACACCACACAATTCATACAAATAATAAAACTGTAGAGGTCGAATGTCTGTACATAGAAAAAAAATGCTAAAAACTGAGTCAGGGGGTAGTAAGAAGAGAAACGGAACAAATTCAGTTTTTTTTTAATTTTTTTGTTTCTGTCTGTTTGTCTGTTTGTACGGGCTAATCTCCAATACTATTGGACCGATTTAAATGAAATTTTGCATGGAGGTACCTTATATTCTCGGTCAACATTTTATATACTTTTTATCTCGGATAATTAAAAATTTCCCATAGGATAGCTAAAAAACTATAGTAACTCATTTAGTTACTTATACAGCATAGTACACAACAACTTATGCAAATTACTACCTAATTTACTAAAATTTGGCATGCTGATACCTTATAAAGGAAGAATGTACGGTTCCCGTGGGATACATTTGTTTTTGTATTCTTAGAGGATCACCCTTGCTTCGCTCGGGTTCGCCTCTACAAAATAAAAGGAAATACATAAGAAAGAGAAATATTTTAGAACATAGGGTGAAACATAAACACACAGCGCCATCTAGTTTTATCGTAAGTAACGAGGCTTGTGTTATGGATACTAGATAGTTCATACACTACACATATGTAACTTTTAAATACATCATATTAGAAATATAAACACCCATGACTGGAGTACAGACATTCGTGCTTATCACACAAATGTATACCCCCAACGGGATTCGAACCCGCGATCGTTGGCGCAGCAAGTAGAGTCATTTCAAACTGAACCAAACGTGTAAAATCAAAAAAATAAAAGAGATCCACAGCAGGTAGCCTAATCGCTAGAAACGATCTCTTCCAGCGTAGATAGGGTTGAGGAATCAATATAAATGTTAGGCGGTCAGCCATTTTTTAATTTGAAAATTACAAATAAAATCATTAAAATTTGGACAGGATAACATCTGCCGGGTTAGCTAGTATACATATAGCTAGTATACGTATAGAATAACAAACGATACAACCTTAAGAGCAAAATCTAGTTTCAAAATTTGTTCTTAAATGAAATTCTTGTAAGACGAAAGGCCTAATTTCAAAGGCGCTCGAGACTTTAACGTAGTTGGAACACGTAGTCTATCACATGTCAGATGAAAACGTGTGTCATTATCTCCCTGGGATAGGTGAAAAGGAAAATATTGCAAAAAATTCTATTGTAATACAAAATTCAGGAATATTAAATATGTAATGAGTTTCTTATTGACTTGATGTGTATTACTTATATCCGCTGTAACGGCTTAACGGTTTGAATAAAATTGGAAATATAAATATGTTATATTATGGAATAATAATTATTTTTATAAATTATACTCGATTGACGTTGTTAATACTAGATTTTGAAAGACATGGGAAGTCCACCCGGACATAGCAAGTGTCTGGGTCCTTTGCCCTTTGCTCCTTGACACGCTATGACATTAAGAAGGTCAAATATATGATAAGGTAAAGGAAGGTGGGGGGAAGAGGGGAAGGGGGGCAGGGGGTTGTTATGGGTGTTATTAAACTATGAAATACATTTAATTATTTTATGACTTATACTCGATTGACGTTGTTAATACTAGATTTTGAAAGACATGGGAAGTCCACCCGGACATAGCAAGTGTCTAGGTCCTTTGCCCTTTGCTCCTTGACACGCTATGACATTAAGAAGGTCAAATATATGATAAGGTAAAGGAAGGTGGGGGGAAGATGGGAAGGGGGGCAGGGGAATGTTATGGGTGTTATTAAACTATGAAATACATTTACATGAATTACTTATTTAGTCGCAGTGGCTACAAGGCTACTGGGGCTTTAGCGATCAATGGAATTATTATTCTTATAAAACACGCTTTCATTGCTTATTAACTAATTGTCTAGTTAACAAGTTCGTATTACCTTATTATGGCTTCATCAATAGGCCAACTCCATGGGGTCACATAACTGGTTAATATTATACCATAAATACATAAATCAAAACACAATGCCTACAACTACAATATTTTATGGAGCCATAGACACGAGAACAAAAAGAAAGCATTCATATATTTATTTAACTTTTCATTTTTCGCTGGATATGTTTCTAAGTCTACATTTCCACTAAGGCGTCATTGTTGTACAATCGCTTGCCTGTCAATTTATTATAATCTAGTTCATTAAGAAGACTATTTAGTACTTATATCCGTCACTCCGTTACGACGTGAAACAAGGACAAACATACAAACAAACAACACTTTCACATTTATAATATTAAGGTACACTATGTTCGAGTTACTTTGCAATTTCTAGTGGAGTTCCTATTATATTCTGGATTTTACAAATCTGCAACATCTGAAAGACAGACTAATACGTTACATGTCAGATCCGAACATACGTTATCCAAGAGCACCTGAGAACTTGATCAATTGCTCGACAAACGATGAGATATTTGAATTTAAAGTGTAAAATTTCTCTTAAACTATATTCGATTTATATTTTTATCGTGTAAATTGGAAATTACTTTATTTAAATTTTTAGTAAGAATAATTTTAAATGTAGCTTGGTTTAATAAGTATATTCCAAATATTTAGTTTTTGACTAAAAAGATACAATGCTTTAAAATCACATTGTTTTTCTACTCCTTTCATACCTGCAATTAAAAAAAATAGATTTTTTTAGTGATTTTTTTTGTTACAGAATGAACTGTACCTACTATGTTATCTCAATCTTTACATATAAGAGTCTATTTTTACATAAGGTGTCTACGTGAAACGGATAAGTAAAAATATTGAATTAAACTACAAATTCCACTGCTTAACCTTATTAAAATTTTTAAATACTAGATTATGAGCTTTTAAGTAGCGTATACTGTTGGTTACGTGCAAAGTCCTTTAACTCCATAACAGAGCTTTGTGCTATAAAATATTTTGTTTTTTGATCGAGGACATATAGATATTATTGATATGATATGTTGGGACATTAACACACAGCACCATCTAATTCCATGGTAAGCTACGAGGCTTGTGTTATGGATACCGGATAGTTGATACATATTTAACTTTAAATACATACATATTATAAATATACATATTATTTATAAAGAACTTCTACATAAACAAATATTGCTAAAATTGGAACCGTCAACATTTTTTTTACCTATCCGCTTCACGTGGAATGCCTCGTAACGTAAAAACACCTGCGTAAAAATATGTACATAGTTACTCAGTATTGTAGCAATTTTGAGTTTAAACTTTTTTTAAACTTTAATATATAAGAAACGTAGTTCGTCCCTAGTTACGTTTTAATATTTAATATAGATTTCTCAGAGGAGAGATATTTTTCCGCAGTAAAAATATCCTAAATATTTAAATTTAAATTTCATCAAAATCTGTCCTATAGTTTTTTCGTGATGCCGTCACAGACAGACAGACAAAAATTTTAAAAACTATAGATTCTGCCCCTGTATCGATTATAATGCCTATTTCAATAAGATTTTCCAAAAAATATTTTGTTCAGATTCAACTCAGTTAGAATTTTATTATATGTTATGTATATATTGTCTAATTTTAAAATATCTTAGTATTGCATTACAATCTTTTTTAAGGAGTCTATAACGTAAACCGTTATATAAAATACTGTAGCATCTATAGTTACGATTTTTTCCAGAATAGTAATGATAAATTCGTCTTAATCCGTAAGAGTTGAGATGTAATCTGTTCTACGTCAGATGAATATCATCCTCGTTCATGTAGGATAAAGCATCGCCGACGCGATGTTTGTTTGATTTCATATTTTACTACTGCTGATTTCAAATATTTTAAGAATTATAATTACTCTTTTTACATTTAATTACACTTTTTATTAATATAAAAGTTGGCGAGTGTTCATATGTTTGTTACTCCTTCACGTCAAAACGGCTAAACAGATTTGGATGAAATTTAGTATACTAGCACAGATATACTATGTGTACTAAGCATAGGCTATTGTTAGTTATAAATTTTGCTAAAAAGTGGCTCTGATCGCTTGTAAAACGACGAATATTATTATCCATTCCAGACACTACTGGGTTAGGAGATAATGACAGTCTTGTATTTACATTTTGTTATTGGAATTAAAATTTACATTATGTTTAAGCAGTTATCTTATAGAATGCAGTATTTGTTTTTATCATAAAACCCTCAAGGCTAAGAAATGTCTTGATTTAAAACTGTACTAATATTATACGTTTTAATATCCTATTTTTTTTATTATTAAAATTTAATTATTCCTACGTAAAAAGAAAACATTCTTCTAATAAAACTTTTTTTTTTATTAAAATATGAAGCTAACATAGTTTAGTGTGCTTTGATATCTGTTGGCACCGACTTCGAAAGTATTTCATTAGGTATCTATATTAAATAAAAACTACCAATCAGTTATTTTTTTTTACTTTTAATGTTTTTCTTGAAGTCGGTTTTTATTTTTTTATTTTTTTTAAGTTTTTATTTTTCCCTTTTTAGTGTAGATATAGTAATAGCAAAGTAAGAAGAAAGTATTTTTATATGAAGACTGACAAACTAAAATTCGCTTTTATTAGAAACTCTAAAAATTCTGACTCTAAAATCCGATTCTAACATATTGAGCTTGTCAAATCAAACAAAATAAACCCAAACTCAAAATATCAATTCTCTGCCGTTGAAGAGATCCACCTAGTTTCAAGTCAATATGACAATTAGAAGTAAGTTAAATTCATCATTAGCTATTTTTCCACCCTTATCGGGGTATTTTTTTTACAATTTAAATCGGACAATCTGGAAGTATACACTTTCAAACAAAACAAAAATGGGAGTTCTGAGGTAACAAACATAAAAAAAAACATACAGCCGAATTAAGAACCTCCTCCTTTTTGAAGAAGTCGGTTGAAAAGGCTAACTCAATACGTAATTCTATTTCATTATTTGAAGATATTTGTATCATATTATAAAAAATGATAGAATATAATACAATTGATAGGTAATAATAATACATATATTACTCTAATAAAATTAGTTTATTAAGCATAAATTAAAATACACTAGTAAAGATACAGAGAGGACCTAGTATATTATGTACTAATAGGTTTAATACAACAAAAGGTCTAACTGCTAACATTTAGAGATATTGACCCAGTTATCTTTCCTGTGTCAGATTGAATACGACTACTCTAAAGCACCTGTTCGTAACTGACAGATTATTCCGGTGATCCTTTAGGCTTTTCATAAAAGAAAATGTCGCATTATAAGGCTATCAGAGTTTTATCATATAATAATATGTGAAAAATTGTATGTGTATGTATGTTTCTATTTCACGCTGAAACGGATGGATTTGGATTTTAGTACATAATCTATGAGTATTTGTATGAGTATATTGAGATACACCCGAGCAAAACGTGGGTAAACCACTAGTGCTATGTACATATATACATACATATAGTAGCTACCAGACTGAATGAGGTTCGAGTTCCATTTAAGTAAAAAAAATACTGGTGGGTGGTAGCCCTGTGATGACGCGCGCGCTTAGGAAACGGAGTGAAGTGGGTTCGGAGCCTGGGTCTCGCATCTCTGAAATTTAGATGTGCGAATGATTTCCAACATGATTACCATTTGTCTTACGGTGAAGGCAAACATCGTGAGGAAACCTGCATGTCTGAGAGAACCTAGCAAGTTTTCGAAGAACATGTAAAATCCGCCAACCGACATTTCGCCATTGTTACGGACTATGTCCTAATCCCCTCGTATTGGGAGGCCCGTGCCCAGTGGTGTGGGCTAAAAACATACATATATACATAATATACAAAAATCACCGGAGCTCGGGAGTTAGTGATGGTATCCTATGATCGGACTACTAAATAAAACTAAAAATGTGAAATTTCATATGTGTGTATATTTCTTACACCTTCACGCTGATATGACTGGACGTATTTGGATGAACTCTGACCTCGAGTAACACATAGGCTAAGGTTGGGCACCTAAGAATGTTAGTCACTAGTAATATGATAAAAAATAAAGTTTGTCTGAAAGAGACATATTGTAAATACATTTTTAAAGCTCCATAGTATACTAGAGAGTCACCCTCACTCCGCTCAGGTTTGTTACGTTTACGTTTTAACGTTTAGTACCTATAAATTTCTCAGAGATGAGATACTTTCCTGCAGTAAAAAGTATCCTTTAAATTGATCCGGATAACTAGCTCTCATCATACCAAATTGCATCAAAATCGGTCCAGTGGTTTTGTCGTGATGTGTTCACAGACAGACAGATAGTCATACAGACAGACGGACGGACGGACAGACGAACGGACGGACAGACGGACGGACGGACGGATGGACGGACAGATAGACACACAGACAGACAAACATTCTAAAAACTTTTCTATAATCGGCCTCTGTGATTTTTGATATAATAATGATTATTTCAATAATATTTTCCAAGAAATATTTAATGTACAGATTCGACTCAGAATATTATTATATGTATAGATTTGTCAAATTAAAGATTACATTTTGACATTTAAAAAACAAAGCATTAAAGCATACATACGCAAGTGAAATATATTTTAACCAAAAGTTAGAACAATAGCCATTTGACCACCGCATCTCATTAAGTCCTAACAGCGGACTACGCCCTACTGTAAATATTCGCATGACCTTAAAATTTACATATAAACGCGATCATTCGTCTTACCCTAGATTGGATGATTTTTATAAATTATTGTTGTAATGTACATAATTTTTAATGCAAATTTTCTTAATTGATCCATTAAGTATTATAGAAGTTTTGCAAATATGTTTACTCTAAAAACTTAAAAGAAAAAAATAATAACCGACTTCCAGGCACTGAAAACTAAAGAATAATTAAACGGGAGTGTTTATTTAGAATATATACCTAATCAGATATTTTGAAAGTCGGTGCCAGGCACACCAGTTATTTTTTAAGTTTTTATTTTTCCATTTTTAGTGTAGACGTAATAAGTAGGTAATTTGTAAGAAGAAAGATTTACGATTAAGCCATTTATTCAGACCCCTAATGACGGTCACAACAAGTGATTGCTGTAAGTCGTTGAGGAATTCCCTCGACTGTTCTTCGGCGCCATCATCAGATCGGCTCCAGACCTTCATTAAATAGTAATGCTTTAAAATACTTAGTAAAAAAAATTAACAAACGCACTAGTCGCCACTACGATTTTCGTAGGTTCCCCTTGATTGCTCTGGGATACCATCATCAGATCCTGGTTTCCTTATTATGGTACTACCCTTGAGATATCTCATTTCCAAAAAAAAAGAATCATCAAAATCGATTCATGAACTCAGAAGTAATCCGCGAACACACATAAAATTACGTCCACCTAACCAAAAATGTTCATAATTTTTTTTTATAAAATAAAAACTACTGGGCCAAATTATGTTAATTTTTATGGGACTAAATGGCAACTATTTCGCATCCAAAAAAAAAGAAGAATATACATAAAAAATATACTAATCGAATTGATAACCTCCTCCTTTTGGAAGTCGGTAAATAAATAAGCCCAGATTCCTAATTAACGGTCGCAGAATCGATTTCCTTCTGGAGTAAATTTGTCGTAAAAATTGTCACAGATTTTGTAGAATTTGTCCAATTTTGAAAATAATAACCTAATTATTATACCGTGAAGAGTTTTTGAATAGTTTATGTAACTATGATATGTATGTATATATTTAATAAGGCACGCTTAGAAGCAAACCAACTCTAAGCTTCATAGAAAATATCAATAATATGATCATATAAATACTTTGAGTTTGAATTATGTTAAATGCGAATATCTGATAACGTCTGATAAAATGTAATGTGTTCCAAATAAATTAGTGTCATGACTTAACATATAGCCAAATAAAATTCAACATTTGACCGCAAAATAACAAATTTTGCGGTTTTTCCCCTAGAAATCTCTTTTAAGCTGGCAAGAGTGGGAACTTAATAGTATTACTTAAATTTAATAAGCCTGAAAATGAGATTATAAAGATTTGAATTTCACGAAAGCCAATAAAAATATTAATTTTTTGTGGTTTCCGTAAGAAATTGAATATACAGCTTTTTGTCAAATTGCTTAAACAACTTTTAAATTGTTAGAAGGTACTATTTTTTAGAAAATCGTAGCAAATTAAATTTACTACATGCATATATAAATTCACTAGCGACTCACCCTTGCTTCGCTCGGGTTCGTCCCTACTACGACTGTATTCTCGTATGTACTTGGAGGTGAGGCATTAAAAAGAGTTACGGAAGTGCGTGACTTGGGTATACTCCTAGATAGTAAATTAACCTTTAAGTTCCACATCAACGAGATGACTGCCAGAGCCTATAAAATGTCAGGTTTTATTCTTAAAGTAAGAAGAGATTTTAAAAATATCTCTACAATTATTAAATATTGTATAATACCTTAGTACGCCCGATCTTAGAATATGGCTCAGTAGTTTGGAACCCTCAATATAAGTTCAGTATCGATGCAATTGATAAAGTACAGCGTAAGTTTATCAAGTATTTGACTTTTTGAAATCATTCCCTCCAACAAAGGTGTCCTATTATCCAGTCTCTATTGAATCGTCACACAATAAAAGATCAATTATTTTTATTTAAATTACTCAACAACCTTATCGACTCTTCATATCTTTTGGGTGATATTTATTTTAGATGTCCAAGCTTCCACACACGTAAAAAAGATCTATTCCATGTACCTTTTACCAGAACAAAATTTGCTTACAATCTGTTCTTACTTAAGTCCTGTCGTGATTATAATACTCACTTTAACCATATAGATATAATGAACTGTTCTGTTTTAAATCTTAAGAAATTTATTAATAACATAGTCCAAAACCTTTTGTAATATTTTTATGTACTTTATTGTGTTTATAGTGTATTTATATGTATATATGTATGTGCCAATTTTTTTGCAAAATTTTTTTAGATTAATTCTTATAATTATGTGTTTCTTATTTGTGGAAACTTAACTGGTAAATGTGTGTATTTTTTTATTGTAAATTGTATGCTCTATAATATTGTTTGTTTCCCTATAATAAATAAAATAAAAAATATGTGACAGATCTAATTCGACCGTAACCGTAACAATGGTCGCCAGTGCCTTAACTATATACATATATTTTATCATATCTTGCGCTGCGCGACATCCACACGACCGCAATCGTGATATAAACATTCAGTTGCTAAGACCATGGTCTCGGTCATGGTCACCTAATGAGACCTATAATGCCTACTAAGTATATAAGAACTTAATTCGTAAACTTTTTTAAAAGCTTGTAGGTAATTATAAAATATTACATTATTATTGAAGATTATATGAGATTATATCGTTTATCTGTACTTTATTGTAGGGCACAAAGATAAATTCTAAAAGTACATGCTATATAATTTCTTAGATTTACCCGAATATATGAGATTTTATTGAAAACTATCTCCGATTTTTTTTTGTCTCAAACCTGCGACTCCTGACACAGCAAGTATGGTCACTACAAACTGATGGCTCAGTACATGTCCTCGAATATGATAGGCTTATTTAGAAATAACTAACCGTAAATATTCTTCTCTTTGTAGCAGATCTTTTTCTTGAAATTTATATGATACTACAACCTTAATAGGTTAAATAATTAAAAAAGTGGAAAAATCCATCCACAAATGTCGACAGTATTGCCTAAAAAATACAAAATAAAACATACACACGAAATAAATATTAATACATACTAGTATATAAATTTCTCTTTTTTTTCGATATCGATCAAAGCCAGGTTAAAATGAATTAAAAACACAAATATACGAATGAAGTAATAAAAACAAATATTTTTTTGCAGAATTATGCAATGCGGCAACCAAGATTCAGGCTTCGTTCCGAGGCCATCAAGCTCGCAAGCAGACCCAGCCGGTGGAGAAGACAAAGGAGGAACAGGATAAGGTAATACAATACACCAATAAATATATTTTCGTATGTAAATACATATGTATTGTATTCAGTCCTTTTTAATTTAGATATTAGATATGTGCGAATTATTTCCAAAATGATAACCACTTGTCTTACGGTGAAGGAAAACATCGTGAGGAAACCTGCATGTCTGAGAGAACCTAGCAAGTTTTTGAAAGACAGGTGCAAGATGGTGGACTTCACATAAGTGCATTCCACCAACTTGCCCTTGGCCAGCGTCGTGGATTATGGCCTGATCCCCCTTATATTGAAGAGAGGCTCACGCCCAACAGTGGAACGTTAGAAAAAGCTAAATAGATCGCCTTTTATCATCAACCCATCAAAGAAAATAATGTATTGGACTTCAAATTACTTGGTCTTTACCTTTGAATCAAAGCATAAAATACGAATGTATCTAAGTATTAAAAGTATAAGAACAATGACGAGATTTCTAAGCAAAATATGGATGATATTAATATATTTGTCACGATATTTTTTGGTGAATTATGTCCATAAAGAAACTGTCATCCCTTGATATATTACCCATCATTAGGATCTTACGTAAAGTTCAAGGGTAGGCCTTTAAGATTGAGGTTGACAAAATGAGCTTTAGAAGCTCTAAATTTTTGACATATTTAGAAGTTCTTATAGTTTCCAAACAGGAAATACTTATAACATTTTTTCTTTAAGCCATCAATTAAAATCATTTCGCTCATAAGATAATAAAATAAAAAGACATTAAACTGATAGTTTTTATTTAAAAACTAGGTTCTTACCCTCACTTCCTTCTAGAAAAACAAACAAATCTATCCCACGGGAACCGTAAATTTTTCCGAGATAAAAAGTAACCTATGTGTTATTCTGATGTATGAGCTATATTATTGTAATGTTTCATTAAAATCCATTCAGTAGTTTTTGGGTGAAAAAGTAACAAATATCTAAACATTTATTTATTTATTTATTTATTTATTTATTATAAAGGCTTACTAACTAAATTTACATAAAACATTTTTTTCACATAATATTATTTTGCTATTTTTATATAATTTTAAAGTATGCACAGCTTTTTATAGACCAAGTATTACTACACTACTACTACTATAGTACCAATTTTATTTAAATTTTATGTGGTTACGAGTAATATAAGAAGCCATTTAAGTTGTACAACAAACAAAAAAGAAAGAATCTAATCTAAATCTGTACATCCATACATTCAGACATCCAGACATCCAGACATCCTTACAAACTTTCACATTTATAATATTAGTATGGATTAACTTATTTATTAAACTTTCATATCACCGAAAAGATACTAGAAAGGGTTATATAAAATGCTGAATGACTACACACACACACACACACACACACGCACACACGCGCGCGCGCACACATACACACACACACACACACACACACACACACACACACACACACACATACACACGCACGCACACACATACATGCACTACACTTTATACAATTTCGAAACTTTTTCATTAAGTACAGTTTGTTTAAGTTAATTTTTATTTTATTATTATTTTTTATTTTTTTTTCACATGCTCTGTAATACCTATTATTGACGTGAACCTATAATTAAAGATGGAAGAGGGCGCTGACTCCTGACATACAGGTTAAATCTAGTTTGGGAGTCAGAGGCTTCAACAGGCTTATGTAAAACGAAAAAAATATGTCAATAAAGAAATATTATTATTATTATTAAATATATACCTTTTCTCACAGTATTTATATTTTAAGAGTTTTTGTTAAGTTTACGATGAAAATCCACTCACGTCATCTTTTATTAGCGACAGGATATAATTTAAATCCTTTGTTACTGGCCCGCTATCGCGAGCGGCATTGTCGGAGCCGTGTTTGTAAAAATATGAGGTCGAGCTTGAATTTCAAATTAGTTCTACATACTACACGTAAATCGAAAATCTTATATTTCAATTAAAAGCTCTATGCAAAGCTCACCTTCCGTTCATTTCTATTTAAATTTTTAATATTTTAAGTTTAGATTTCTATTCTTCACTTTTAATTAATATAGGGGATTTGTTGAGGGATTGAATTGAATTTGAAGAGTATCTAAGTTTGAAGTTTCATAATGTGTTTTAAGTAAAAAATGATATACCTATCTATTTGATTTAAAACATTTTTTATAAATAACTAGCTTTTGCCTCCGGCTACGCTTATATGAATGAACATATGTTTACGTACTTATCCTGTATTGGTACGTTATGTACAATTACTTTGCTCCTAAGTTTTTCACTCATAGTAGCCTATATGTTACTCCAGGTCATAGGCAGTATACTAAATTTCATCCAAATTCGTACAATAGTTTCAGCGTGAAGTTGTAACAAACAAACATACATGCAAACTCTCGCTTTTATATTAGAAATGTGATAAGTACATTAAATGTTATATATTAATAAGTAATAAGTAAGGTTTAATATTTATCTTCTCCCATTAAAGATGTTTTTGGTCTATAATACAGCTGTTTCACAATTAATTATATCGAATTCTCTAAACTCCGATAAACTTTAATATGCCCCTTTGAAACTGGAGTATCTTATCTCATGCCTCCTTTGTTGATTGAGAATAACTATTTGATTGTTTGCATTGTGAATATTAATACCCTTACACATTATGTAAGTATATAAATCACAATGTCTATCTGTTTGAGCAATAATAACTTGAGAACTTAGTAACGGTAGAAATTGCTATAGGATTAGATAGAAGATAGAAATATAGAGATATATGTATCACTATTTAGTATAAAACAAAGTCCCTTCCTGCTGTCTGTCTGTCCTGTGTACTTAGATCTTTAACACTACGCAACGGATTTTGATGCGGTTTTTTTTAAAGATAGAATGATTCAAGAGGAAGGTTTATCTGTATACATATTATACATGCATATTATAGTACAGAAAAGCCTAGAAATTCAAAGATTTGTATTTCATACTAACCATTAAAACGTACCCAGGGACGAACTCGATCGAAGGGAGGATGAATCCCTAGTAAAATGATAAAGAGAGACTTGAAAATATTGTTAAACTAATATTCCCTAACCATATAACGAATATATTTTCTTAATACTTTATTGGACTTAAATGAAATATAGTAATTGAAGTATAATCAAATTAGTTAACAAAGGTGGACTTATTTCTAGAAGAGATCTTTTCCAATCAACCTGTGGTAGTGAGAAATTATATTCTATACTTTAATTATATAAATGTGAAAGTATGTGAGTATGGATGTTTGTTGCTCTTTCACTCCAGAACGGCTGAACGGATCTGGATAAAGTTTGGCACAGAGATAGATTATATAGTCTGGAATAACACATAGGCAGTTGCCTTAAAGTTTTTTATTCGGGAAAAATGTACGGTTCCCGTGGGATAGGTTCGTTTTTATTAGTATGCTGATACTTAAATATAAACTCAAAAATTATATATGTACTTATGTACTGATAAAAAAAATGTTTGGTCATACTCGACATTTGCTTGCATAAGTTCAGATAAAATCTACTATAAATAAAACAAGTTATTAATAACTACCACTTTCTCAAGCAGAGTTTTATGTCATTTTATAATTAAATAATAATATTTGACTGGTCCTAATGTATATGTTTATAATAACCTTTCTGCATTGTGCCCTTCACATGTAGAATATTACGAAAGCTATCAGAAGGGACGAGTTTTTTGAATTAGTTTATAAATATCATCGACGGTAGCTTTGCATTTTATTTATAAATAACTAGCGACTCACCCTCGCTGAGCTTGAGTTCGTCTCTACTTACTCGTACGTTTAAATATTTAGTATAGATTTTTCAGAGATGAGATATTTTCCCGCAGTAAAAAGTATCCTATATGTTGACGCAAATACCATCCATCATACCAAATTTCATCAAAATCCTTCCAGTATTTTTTCCGTAATGCGGTCACAGATAGACAGACAAAAATTCTAAAAACTATAGATTCGGCCTCTGTATCAATAATAATGTCTATTTCGATAAGATTTTTCAAAAAAATATTTAATGTACAGATTCGGCTCAGAATTTTATTATTGATATAGATAAGCTAAAGCTTTAACCTAGAAGCTTCCTACATAATCTTTTTTTCCATTGATAAAATCATTAAATCCGTACAGTAATTTCTAAAATTAGCCTGATCAAACACAAACTCAGCGGGGCCGGGGACTATAATTTATAATATGTATTATGTAGTGAATGTTATATTCTAGGAATATAAAGATAATCTAATATATGATTTTTATTCCACAGGAAGACATAGATAACATCGATCTGACGGATCCCGACCTGAATAAAGCTGCTACTAAGATCCAAGCCTCGTTCCGAGGTCACAAAGTGCGCAAAGACACCACCAACTAGAGTGACCATTCCTTCTCTTTACAGGATAATTATTTGTATGTATGCAATTGAAAAAATGGAAAAAATTTTAAACTAATAATTTATATTTCAAAATTTATATACTTTTTACATTAAAGCACATTCATTATGTATTTAGACGACATATATACGCCTTTTTAGTATCCACTGCCAATTATTTTGAGACATGCATACAAAATACGTCATTCATTAGTGAAGAATTGAGTAATCGTGAGTAATGTGTCAATTGTCCCGTACATATGTTAATTTATATATTTTTCCGAATGGTCAGTTGACGTTTCATGATTACTGTAGAGAGGATGAATTGAATTATTAATAATTAATTATATTATATTATAATAATTATCATGTAGGTATCTGTCCCATTTTTTCTATAATGTTTTTTGGTCAATCTACTTCGTGTATCTTTCTAATTGAGTGCTTATACCAAAGATGTTATGTTATTTATTGTAGTTTAAAATTAAAGTAGTGTTAGTTATATAGATATATCGACAGCTTGTTAATTACAATTTCACAAATTGTTTACATTCCATTATGCTATTCTACAAATATGTTTTCTTCGCGGTTTTTGTAAACGTTATAATTCACCCAATTTTCTTGTAAATTGCCGGTAATTTAAGGATTATATTGAATCAAATATAATATTCGCCTACATTAATGTGTCTTTTATTTATCTCTTCAAACTACTATTATAAATACAAAAGTTTGTATATGTATGTATGTGTTTCTTACTTTTTCACGCTCAGACGGCTGAGAAGATGGATTTGGATGAGTATACAGATAGATTACACCTGTAGAAAAAGCTTCGGTTAGTCATTCAAACAATATAGAAGTTATATGAAAGTTTGGAAAAGTTTTCTATAAACACTAATATCTTATTAGGGCTAATATGGCACTATGAATGTAAAAGTAATTTGGTTTGTTTATTTGCTATCTTTTCACGCCTAAACTACTGTGCCGGTTTCGATTCTTCCTCCTGTCAACTTTATTTTGGGTCCAATTTTATATTTTTTTTTTTTTTTTTTGGTTTTTTTTTTTTTTTTTTTTTTTGTGGGGGTGGGGATTTTTTAGTTTTTTTCAGATCTCTCTCGGCAGTAGATAGCAACGAGACTGTTGGGCCTGTCTCTTCCCGTGTTGAAATTAAATAAACCCCTTAAAGTAGTATAGAGAATCAAGATTTTTAAATGTCTTTTTTAGCCTGAAAGGGAAATTTTTATTTTAAAAACTAAATATCAAACCAATTTATTTATTATAATTTTGTATTCAAATTCTTTAAGAGATTCTTTATTCTTATACATATTATAAACAATAACTATACATGTACAATAAAATGTACTATAGCTATAAAAAAGAGGTTATCAGGTCAGAATGAATCAAATGTGTTGAAATACGAAAATTTTAGTAGTTTGAATTTGGGTATCGTTTACACGTTTTTATTTAAAGATCTTATGATTTCGATTTTTGTAAATCATATAAATTATATCATTAAATGATTTTTCATTCAATTGTCATAGTATAATATGTATGTATTTAAAGTTTTATATGTGTAGTGAATCAACTATCCGATATCCGAAACACATGCTTCGTAGCTTACTCACTTGTTAATGTCCCATAAAAAAAATCTCTAATCGCTGGCTCAAATATATTGACAGTGTTCTGAATTTAGGTTATTCAAAGAAAATATATTATTTAAAGGAAGGAAATTACTACAAACGTCTCATCATTAAAAAAAAACGTTTTAAACATCCTAACTACATCATCCAATTAGCTCGATAATACCAATTAATTACAAATACACAACTCCAAACCATTACAACTATTTAAAGTTGGTTAAAGTTAACTCACAGAGTTTGATTAAGTAGTTACCAAATGAACATTAAAAAACGTGTTGAAAAGTCTTTGTTAACATTGTCTCAAATACATTATTAATTGAGGGTGTATAATGGAAAAGTAATTAGAACTTTGAATAGATATATTTGCTATTTATTGTTTGTTTGAGCAACCCTCATCAATGTCAGATATCAAATTAGGCGGACAGAGGATTTACGATTCAGAAATTATATGAATGTAACTTATATCTAATATATTTAAACGAGCAATTCTTGTATATTTATATATTTATTTTTTTATTTATACGGGCGATCTCGGAAACGGCTCTAACGATTTCGCTGAACTTTGGTACGTGGGGGTTTTCGGGAGCGAAAAATCAATCTAGATTAGTCTTATGTCTGGGAAAACGCGTACTTTCGAGTTTTCATGGGGTTTTCTTTCGCATTATTCCACGCAGAATATGGTCGATAATTTCTTACACTTAGGCATAAGCACCCTGGTCAAGCGACCAAGGTGCAAGATTAACAAATACAGATATCCGAGTTCAAATCTCGATCGGATACAAAGTTTTTATTTTTGTTTTTTTTTTTTTTTTTTGTAATTGCAATGACATAAATGATATTTGTTTTCTAAACAAATAATAGGATAGCGAAATTAGCAACTAATAGATATTATAAAGATAATCTGAAACTGCAGATGCAAGTCAAATATATACTATATTTAGAAAGGTCGCAGCCATAGATCAATAGTAATTTCCTCATGAACTTATATACATGCATACTGACGTTTAAATTAAATTTTAAAAATGTTAAAATTGATTTGATTTAGAAATGATTTTTTTTATATTATATGAATAGGCAAAGACAATTCAGTCACTTCTCCTGTTCTCCTCTGTTGTGTCATTCAATTTTTTTTTTTGTTTAGTAGTATTGACAAGCATTATAAATAAAAAAATCTAGGAAACAGTTAAATTTTTGTATATAGATCGGTAAATTCTATACATGTACGTATGTTTTCCTCTAATTTTAAATAATAATTTTGATGAAATTTTGACCACTGAGCGAATACTAGTTTACTTGAATGGAATACTCATATTATAGACTAGTTTATTTAAGTACCTAATTAGTTGATGAAATAATCTTTTATAAATACGAAATTTGGGAATTTAAACCCAATACCATGTTAGAATAAATAAAAAGAATCATATATTTTCTAATCTCTTTTATTAAAATATAAGTTGCAATTTTTGAATGAAATCGCTAGCGCTACATTAAGTAAAACATTTTCTTAAAAATTCTTAATTTACTTTTAAAAACTTAATTTGAATACTTACTTTGAAAAACTTACCTCACTCAATTTGAAAAACTAAGTATGAAAATAAATAATCAAAAAAAATCACCAAATTACTGTGCTGAATGATAAAATTTAAATAATATGTTACATGCGTACATACAAATATGCTTTATTCGAATAAAATTCTTTTTATATTAAACTATATGCAAAAGATGATATTTATTTTTATCGTCGTATCAATATTATTACTAAAAATGCTACGTTTTTACTGCTGCTGCTGCTCACTGTAGTTTTATTACAAAAAAGATAAAATTATAATCCAAGGTAATGCCTAATATCAGGTCTACTATAACGTACATATATCAGTTCCATAATTCAAATGTCTTGTAAATCGGCCTTGTGTATCATAAAAAAGGTTAGAATATTTCGTTTTCGAGTACAGTTTGTTTATATAATTGTTTGAATTGTCTGATAAAGAATATTGATTTGGCATTTTGTAGCGAATCCACCCTTTAGGATTATAGAGTGTACGCCAAAAGTTCGCCTGAATATTTTGCTGATCATCAAAGTTAATTTCGTCGTTTTTTATTTCGTCTGTATTTGCTGATTTTTTTTCGGTGAAATCTGGAATATTTAAAAAATATGCAGTTAAAAGTAATAATTTGCTTTAGTTTGTTAACAACAATTATAAACCAAATCTTAGTTATGAGCACGAGAACTGAAAATTCTGTAAAGATGGCTAATATTGAAAGGTCAAAATATGAATAAAGAGATGTTTTTTTTTTTATTATAAATTAACCTACCGTGAGTTTTAAGAGTAAACTCATCATTTCTTTCATTTTTATTTTGTTCTTTATTATGACTGGTTAAATCTTCGTTATCTTGTGGTTCATCAGATATTTTTGTTAAACCTTTGTTTCTACAAAGTTTTTCTAGAAAATTACCACTTGAATCATTTTTTTGTGGAAGCAACATTTCCAACATATCTTTTTCATTTACGATATCTATTTCAGCGTGATTTGCTTCTTCAAATGTATCGACATTATTAAATTCGTTGATAACGTTTTCAATTTCTGTATGTTTTGGGCATTTTTTTAATACTTGATCTATATCTTTGTTATGTTCATTGATAATATTTTGCTGTTTATCATAAATAACGTTTTTATTTTCAACTTTCATATTCTCTTTGTCATGGGCCGTTTCAGTATCAGATCTTCCACATACTTTTTTATTGCTAATATCAGAAATTGAATTTAAGTTTCTTATTGTGGGTTGCATGATTTTATATGATAGTAGTTTAGTACTAGGTACAATTTTAGTAGGACGTTGAACTCCAAGTCCATAATTTATTATATTATTGCTTAATTTTTTATTTTGGATAGCATTAATTTTATGATGATCAAGATTATTTACTATTTCATGGTATCGTTTCCAATAGTTTGGTATACTATCCGTTTCAATAACCTGTAACACAACGATGAAACAATTATTGTTTTTATTTTAGCTTTAAAATTAATTTAATTTTAAAAAATCTGCATTGATTAGCTACAGATAAAATTATTTGATTGTTAGTTAATTATTTAGTTGTTAGTTTTGTACATGAGATTCCGAACATGTTTTGCTCAAATAAATGTCACAGTGTAAAAATTTAAAGAATAAATAAAAGTAAAGCATATTTGATTCAAACATTTTATCTCAGTGAAATTATTGAAAAGATTAATATTATATATAAAATAACAAAATAAATATGACTTACAACTTTACTTGAGGTAAAGTCTGAATATAGAATCAAAAAATATATCCACACTAGCTTTAATTCCATCGCAGTATTTGTGAAGTGTACCTACACGCCACCTTATTATTAATACTAATGAGTAAACCTAACCAGAATGTTTAGGAATATATGACCTCGCCATTAATTGATCTTACATGGAAGGAATAATTAAAAAAAATATTTTTCTTAAACCATGTGACGCTGTAATATTACGTATTAGTTTGCAGTATAAGAACATAGGTTCTCTAGGTGTTATACTCGTAAAGGTAAATCTGTCATCTATGGTAATATTTGGGTTCCATCCCAGACTGCAGGTACGTTTTAACGGTTAGTATGGAATAGATATATATATACATAATACAAATATAATTTTTCTCCAACTTAAACTAGACGTATTGTTCTAGATGGCAGGTTCGCCTCTATTGGTTCGTTCAGGTCGCGGTCGAATGAGCAAGCGACCCCCTGGCCTCGTCTTTTGCAATAGGGATCACCGTGGTGGTTTTAGTGGGTAGTCTGTCGCGCTTCTCACGGCAGAGAGTAGAACCCGCGTGCCCCCGTTCATGGGCACCCATAAATATGGGTTTTCCCACAAAAAAAAAACTGGTTCTGAAATTCTGAAATTTTTGATTTTTCCGATATTCTTATGGGATTTCCCTATTTTTATACTTAAATCTCCCCTAATACATCCCCGACAAAACTAAAAAAGAACTATTCAAAAAAAAAATTATATTTTCTAGCCATTTTTGTATTTTAGCGAGGCTAACGAACAACAATTGATTTTTATATTCATAGATAACTTTTTTTAAATAAATATTGTACCTAATAATTTGAAAAATTAATATATTATTACAATGGTATAAGATAGTCTGCTGAGGACAACATGTAATAGCTTGCAATGCTTACGAGTCTGCAATTCATGACCAATTAAAGACTATAAAGTGCAGTTTCCGAATATTCGTACTTTGAATTATTATACTTTAAGTACTTAAACTACAAGGAAGTTCAAATTCAGTTTATAATCTTCATATTTAGGTATGACCTCTTGATCGAGATCTCCTACTATTAGCTATTATCTTATTTTAAGACTCGTGCTAAAACTAAAAAAAAAACTCTACAAAGGTAGGTTTTATACAAACTTTCATCCCCTATTTTACCCTCTTAAGGGTTGAATTTTAAAAAACGCTGAAATTTGTAACTCATATTTTTTATTTTATTTTTGCCGTACTCAATTCATACGAAATTTCATGTAAATATGTCCAAGGAATAAAAAGTTTCATACAAATTTTTATCTCCTATTTCACCTCCATGGGGTTGAATTTTGAAAAATCCTTCCTTAGTGGATGCCTTCGTCATATAAATACGTGTACGAAGTTTCAATTTTGTTGGGCACGGGTCTGTCTTCAATGGGAGAAGGATTAGGCGACACCCAAAAATTTTTCACGATATTTTTGTAGCTGTATAAGCAAGTGGTTATCATATTGTAAAAAATGATCCGCACTTGAAAATTTCATGTACGAAACTCGGGCTTAAATTTTGAATAAAATGAATACAGCATATTGCATAGCTTATTGATTAAATAAATCGGTTTTCAATTGACGAAGTTATTCCGTAAAATACACAAAAAAACATTTACCCAACTGAGTACTTACTGAAAACATATGTGCAACACTTGTATATTCTTTGTAGTAATATTTATTCAAATACTGATTTTTTAAATACTATAGAAAAGCGAATTGCTGTTTTAGCTTTCCTTTGGGAAAACCGAGAAACTAGTTTGAATTGTTGAATTAATAATTAATCAAGTAATTTACTTCCCCTTCACCGCATTAATTAATTATAAGTAAGTTTTAGGTATGCTTATTTTTGGCAATCATGTACGGCTATACCTTTTTGTCATCATATTAAATTATAGAGAAATATATATATATATATATATATATTATATATATATATATATATATATATATATATATATATATATATATATATATATATATATAGTAGTAATAAAATCAAATATATAACTATTAAATATACACATATTATAAATATACACACCCATTACTGTAGAACAAACATTCGTGCACATCACACAAATAAATGCCCCCAACGGGACTTAAGCCCACGACCGCTGGCTCAGCAACTAGGGTCACTACAAATTGAGCCAAACGTGTCGTCCGAAATTAAAAATGCCATCCAAAAATATCTCATTATAATGATCCAGTAAAATGGCTATAATTAATTGAGGGTCATGTAAAAATTAGTGTTCAGTTTTTAGGGTATTTATGTATGTAAATACGGAACTTAAATATTTAGTGCGACTTATATCTAATATCTAGCACATGGAATTTGTTTGTACGCGCTAATCTCAGGAACCACTAATCAGATTTAAAAAATTCTTTTTGTATTAGATAGCCCGTTTATTGACGAAGGCTGTACACTACATATCACCATGCTCGTACCCAAGGGAGCGGAACAGTAATATAATATATAATTTATCTATTCCATACTAACCGTCAAAACGTATCTAGGATGATTCCGAGCGAAGCGAAGCTGAGCCTCGAGTATGTATATAAATATAATAAATACTAATGGTTTAATTTTACATCCAAGTACTTATGTTGCCAATTAGTAATGTAGTTATTTTGTTACGTAAGCTTTCTTTCACATTTGTGTTTCTGTTGATGTTTTTCTAGTGTTTACGCGAATTCAATCTTTTCCTATCATCATTTGACTTAGTAACGTTTTAACATGCTATTCTGTGACTCGGAGGTTAACATCGCTAACGTCCAAACTTCGGGCTGCTACTGAGAGTTTCTTGTCAAAACTCAATATCCAACTTGGAACTCGAACCTAGTACCTTTATCTTGTAAGTTACAAATTAATAAATAAAATGGTCAATTTTTTATTACATAAATGTTATTTTATTCAACCATTTGATACACTATGTTGTACAAATTTTGCACAACAGGATAGAACTCCAGTACTGCAGAGACGAGTAGCGCGATTATGGTCACCATTCTACTAATAGCTCTAATTAAATCCAATTTAGTACTCAATGGGGTAGACCTTCTTAACGATCGTCGTACATAGATGTCTTGAGTTGGAACCACCTAAAAATATTTATTTAGTTAAAATAATGTTTTTCTTAAATACTACAAAAAAACAGTACCCTACCTTGAAGACTACACCAGATTCGATATTAGATGGAAGTTTTTCTAAGTATGTATTTGGACACGGCTGTAATTATTAATTATTTTCAAACTAAATTATTTGTAAATTAGTTGTATTAAATAGTAAGATGAATATGTTTCTAGTTTTTGACTAAATATTCGCATTAGAGAATATCAACCCCAGATATGGAAGAATAATGTATTTGCATAGACATACACATAAAAATAAAAATAATATTGGCCAGCATGGTGGACTATGGCCTGATCCCCCTTATACAGAAGGGAGGCCCGTGCCCGCGTAAAAAGGGCTGAATATAACAAAAATAATAAATCACAAAAAATATCACAATCTTTTGGTATATTCTTTATTGCACTTATAAAACAAAATATTGTAATTGCATATTAGAAAACAAAGGCAAAGGTGGACTTATCCCTAAAAGAGATTTCTTCCAGTCAACCCATGGATGTGAAAGAAAGTGTTAGGTAGCAGGTCCATTAAGTGCCAAAAGATATATCAAAGAGTAAAAAAAAATAATACTGTTACATATATAAAACTTACAAGTATAATATGACTATATATTTTATATACAAAAAATACACATATACAATTATACATACATACTATGATAATATTTAAATAGATATACAAATAAAAAAATAAAATTACAGTAAATGAATATATTTATTATGATGACAAATGAATAATTATATTATTGTGTCGAGGTAATACTGCTTTAATCGTTTTTTAAAAGCGTTGATGGAGGGACTCATTTGGATAACTTTAGGAATATTGTTCCAAAGGGTCGCGGCACGTACAGTAAACGAATTCTGCATAAACCTAGTGTTACTTCGAGGGATATTCAGCATCGCTGTGATGCACGATCGCTTGAAACGTTTAGGAGTAGGGAGCAGTTTAAACCGGGAGCTGAGGTACGAAGGGGAATTCTGGTTATTAAGGATGTTAAAAAGAAATGAAAGGATGTGCATATCACGGCGAAGGCGGACTGGGAGCCATTTCAATTGAGCACGAAAGTTGGAAATGTGGTCATATTTACGCAATCCGAAAATGAAGCGGATAGCAAGATTTTGGAGACGCTCAAGCTTGTTTAATTGCTCCTCTGTCACATCCAAATAGCATACGTCGGCGTAGTCGAGAATGGGTAATAAAAGAGATTGTGCAAGCATAATCTTAGTTTTGAAAGGAAGATAGTGTTGGAGACGCTTAAGAGAATGAAAAGAGAAGTGCATACGCTTACTAATCTCGTTGACCTGAGGTGCCCAAGACATGTTACTCTCCATGAGGAGGCCCAAGTTTCTGACCTTTTTATAATAAGGAATAAGATACCCAGAGTACAGAATCCCAGGCACAACATCCCATTTTATTCTATTCATAAGCCGGCTACTGCCAATTATAATAGCTTGAGATTTTTTGGGGTTAACCAAGAGGCCGAAAGATTCAGCCCAAGTCTTGATTGCAGCGAGATCTCTGTTTAAGGTGTTAACAGCCTCAGGCAACTCAGTCAACTCGAAGTGACGGTATAATTGCAAGTCATCCGCATACAGATGGAAGGGAGAAGAAATGACACGTGAAATGTTATTGATAAATATTGAGAAGAGCAATGGTGAAAGTACGCCGCCTTGAGGAACACCAGCAATGAGTTCCAACCAAGATGATGAGTTATCATTGGCCTTCACACATTGCCGGCGTCCGAAGAGATATGAACGGAACCAGTCTAAAGCAGAAGGAGAAATGTTAACAGCGCGAAGAGTGCCAAGAAGGATGTCACAATCAACAGAATTGAAGGCGTTACTAAAGTCCAACAGTATCAATGCAGTTAGCTTGGTATTGTCCATCGCACCCCGAATATCCTCCGTTATATTCAGTAACGCGCCAACACTGCTGTGGAAGGGACGGAATCCGGACTGATATGGACATAGAAGATTATTAGTGGTGAGGTAGGAATAAAGTTGATCATGGACACAAGATTCGAGGATTTTGGATAGAATGGGTAGGATAGATATAGGACGAAATTCTGTGAAACATGAAGGATTAGGGATTTTGGGTAAAGGAATGACAAAAGCATTCTTCCACAGTGAAGGAAAGACACCACTGGTCAGTGAGGTGTTGATAATGTGAGTGAGCACTGGCGCAATGTCCTCCAACACAGGAAGAATCATCTCGAGGCTGAGATTGTCAGTACCAATGGCTTTAGTGGAGATAGAACGGACACGCTTCTTAACGGCATCTTCGGAGACTGATTCAAAATAAAAAGAAGGTGAGTCTGGTGGGAAAATTTGCGATAAATACGCAAGAGTACTTGACTTAATACTAGGGGTTAATGTAATAGGAGGGGTGATAAAATGTCTATTTAAGTCATTGAGATCCACGGATATGTGACGAGTGTCCGTGGTTTTGCCCACACCTAGCGACTCTAAGAACTTCCAAACTTGCGTTTGACAAAGATCTTGAATTGTGGAGTGAATATAACGGCGCTTTGCGTCCCTACACATTCTGTTGCAGATGTTTCGCAGTTTTTTGTATGCTTCTAAATTCTCTTGTGATGGATTTTTTTTATTTTTCAACTTGGCTCTATCGCGCTTAGCCATAGCCCTTCTAATTACAGGTGTTAACCAGGGAGCTGGAGCATGCTTCATGCGGACTGGTCTTACAGGAGCATGGACATCGAATAATTTAATCAGTTCAGTAGTTAGAGATTCAACCATGCTCTCAACGTTGTTTGCAGAAAGTATTAGTGACCAGTCAATATTCCTGACATCTTCTCTTAAGCGTTCCAGATCAATATGCTTAAAGTTGCGCTGAAGAAGGATTCTGTTTCTAACCTTAGGAGGACGCAATTTATAAGCAAGGTAAATGAGGTCATGATGAGAAAAAGGCGCGGACATTTGTCCATGAGAAATTACGTAATTTGGGTTAGAGGTGAAGATTAAGTCAATGAGAGAAGGCCTACTGTTAGGAAAGTAATGAGTGGGGGAAGTCATGGGAAGAATGTGAAGATTAAAAGACGTAGTCAACGCATTTAGCTTTTGTGTTCGAGTGTCGTCTTTTTGTAAGCAGGTGTTCAGGTCACCCATGCAAATCACATGATCATAGTTAGGCAAAAGGCTCTCCAGAATATTTTCTAAGTCACTTAAATAATTGATCTTATCATTCGGGCAATACAAAACTCCAAGAAGAACTTTTTTATGGTGTATTAGTAACTCGAGGAAAAGATATTCAAGCGAACCTGTAGGTTGGAAGGGAGAGCAAGAAACAACACTAGCGGAAATGTTGCCACGAATATAGATGCCAACACCGCCACCTCCACGACCAGTGCGGTCATTGCGAAATAATTTATAACCTGGCAGGCAACAGCTAGTTGACGATAAAGATGGTTTCAACCAGGTTTCTGAAACAAGTATACAGTCAACTACACCGGTACTAAAGGATGTGAGAAAATCGGTATAATGAGCTGGTATGCTCTGCGCGTTGATATGCACTAGGGAGAGTGAGGTAGAATTAAAATCAAAAATTTTAGACAGCTTATTATCAAGAAGATTAGTATCTGAAAGAGAAGTGTTGGTACTTTCAGCACTTTCATAGTCATCAGACGTACAAGAAAAATAATCATCATCAAACACTAAAGACATAGCATATAAATAAAATAAGTAAATAATATATATACCTAATAAGTATAAAAAGGTAATAAAATAAAAATATAATTTAATATTATATATAGATAATAATATAAAATATATAAAAGATATAAATGTAAAATATTAAGAATAAAAATAATATAATAACAACTAAAAAAATAATATATATAAATTTTTAAGGCGTTAACTACAATTCTCTCATGCATAAGTTGACTATCAAAAAAATTAATTACCATTTACATAAATCTATGTTCGCAATCTATATATGAAAGTGATACAAAATAATTAAAAAGATAATTACAGAATAAACTTAGTGACAACATCGACATTTATCATAAAAACAGATAAAGCAAACATAAGTTGAAAATAGTTCAATACAGGCGGTAAAAGATAATAAAAATAAATTAGTATACCCTGCATTACGGCTACAAATGTACTCGTATATAAAGTAAACAAACTAATCACTTGTCTAAGCACTATTTGTATGTTTTAATATAAGTTGCTTTAAGTCGGATGACGAGGTTATTTTTACACGGGTCTTATCAGGGAGAAGAACCACTATTACACCGTCTGCAGACCAGCATTTCTTCATTCCGAAATGATTTCGAGCCGCTGCAAAAACCTCCTGTCGAGATTTGGTTAAAAATTCAGTGATGGTGATTTTAGTACCCTTCAAAGACGTCTTCGCCTTCCATACTTTGGACCGCAGTTGGACATTAGTGAAACGCACTAAAACAGGCCGAGGCGAATCTCTTTTCACGCCTAACCTATGACAGGACTCAAGAAGTTCAGGCTTTAAATCTGACATTTTTAACTTGTTGGATAACAGTACAAGTATCTTTTGCTGGACATCTTCATCCTTATCCTCCTTCATTCCATGGAAGAGCAGAACTTTCCTTCGAGATTGTGTCTCCAGGCGATCCAAACCTAGTGCAACCAGTTCTACTTGAGACTTTAGAATGCTGAGAGATTTCCACACAAAGGATTTGAAGGTCTGGAAATCTGCAGCCAAGGTTTTTACCGTAGGATTTGGGGCAGTTGAACCAGATAAAGGCAAGTTCTTCTCAAACTCGCCCATCCTGCTGCTAAACATAGCGGAGAGTTCCTCCATACTTTTCAGTAGCTGTTCAACTGGTGCGTCCATTCTTTATAGTGAAAGTGAGTGAGATTGTGAAGTGATAATCAACTTAAGCAAAGCTAAATTAAGTACAGCACATATGTATGTATTTATAATTTTAACAATATTTTTATTAAAGAGCACTTTAAATAACGTCTATACTCTTTCGTGTATACCCGCGAAAAAAAACTTTCTTTTTTTACTAATAAGCCAAAAAAATATTTCTAATTTATTGCTCGTACAAATGTATGTTATTTATAGTCTAGTAAAATAAATTTTTTATTCATTTTCAGAAAAGAAGAATAAATATAAAATAAATATGTTGGGACATTAAAACACAGCATCTAGTTCCATGGTAAATTACGAGGCTTGTGTTATGGATACCAGATAGTTGATATACTACATGTATATATACATAATATATAACTTTAAATACATACATATTACATATATAAACACCCATGATTGGAGTATAAACATTCGCGCTCATCACAAAAATGCCCCCAGCGGAACTCGAACCCGCGCCGTTGGCACAGCAAGTAGGGTCACTATAAACTGAGCCAAACGTGTCGTCAGAAGACGAAGATATATTAATAATATTATTTTATTTATTGAAGATTTATAATAAAATATTTCAAATAAAAATACTGTTTACCTTTTCAGTTATATTGTTATCTTTCTTAACATCAGCGTGTATCGGTTTCGCGTGGTTAGTAATTATTTCCAAAGCGCCGAAGGTCCCACGCTTGTGTCTTGATAATTTGGGCTAAAATAAAACAAAAAGTAACTTTATCTCAATTTGACTAAAAAAATCACTTAACCAAAAATTTAATAACAATTTCCTAAGTACTATTTATGTAACGGAGTGTTTTTTTGTACGACAATAATAATAATCAAATGATTTAGGGTCTATACGCACTACATTTTCTAAACGCATCAATAACGTACGTATCATAAGCGCTCATCATCTTCATTTTATAGTTTATACATTTGTAAACTTACATGGGTCTTTGTGTATCTAAAGCTGTAGGTAATTTTAAAATTGTAGATGAGTTATCGATACAAACATCGTTCATTGTGCGTTTTTGAACCCGTCTCGAAAGCACGTTAAAAATCATCAGTTTATTTAAGTTATTATCGTCCATTAACTTATTGCATATAAGAAATATAATTTTAATACAATACAATAAAATTAGAAAGATCGAAAACATAACACTCTAAGTATAGTTGAGTATATCTATAATAGAATAAGGGAACCAGCGTTCGTTTCACTCTACAAAAGTAAGGGAAATCCTAAACCTTTCCGTATATCGTATTATCATAAATACTTTTTGTTTTATCTCGAAAGAAAAACGAAAGGAAATCGGGTCACATACGTTTTTTGAAGATTCTTTTGGTTGACACGTGTATGTAATATGTATATTACATACACGTAAAGTGGCTAAATGACGACTTTTTTTTGTAACGTTGTGAAATGCATTTAGGCACGAAGTGTGGGACTTACCGTCAAAGCCAGTACTACAAACTAAAATCCAACAGAACCTCCCCCGTCTTAATGGAGCCTCGCAGAATCGGGGGAGGGGGAGGGGGGGGGGATATATGACGACTGACTGATATAAAAAATTACTATAACAAAAACTAAAAATTACACGAATTTAAAAATCACTTTTTACTCGAACATTTAATATTTTAAATAAAATTATCTTTTTAGATTTTTTCGCGGATCTATTTTGATTTTTGATATCCGACGTTTCGAATGCTTTACCTGACATCAACCATGGTCACGGGAGAGTCAAATGTTATTTATATCAACTAATAGAGTTAATATCATTAACACTATAAAACAAAAACCTACACCGGAATTGAAAATCTCCTTTTATATATGTTAAAAGCTAGTTAAAATAAACTATAATATAGTAATCTTATAAAAAATCTATTGTTCTACATTAAGTACTCTCGCACGAATGTCTCAACGGTTACAGATCCCTTTGGGCTGTTGCAGAATTCATCCGTACAAACTTTACACTTAGAAGGAAACTTAATAATAAAGCTTTACTTTGCTTATATTTAAATACTAGTGACATACGTTCGCTTCGCTCGAGTGCGTCCCTAGCAAAGCTAAAACAAACAGGTAGATAGACAGACAGACAGAAAGAAAAAAAATTAAAAAATTGTTTTTCTTATAAGTACCGTATATAATTTCATTAGCATTTAGTGTAAAGTTTTTATTTCGACATTACAAATATAGACTTCAATTTTATTTATCTGTATAGATAGATATTATGACATGTCTGATGTTTCATGGATTTAAGAGCAGTTACTACCTTTGTCATACTACTAGTATAGTATAGTCACAGGTCTTATACGTCTCATACGAGTACAATAGAAGTAGTTACTCTAATTATCATTCATTAATTATTAATCATTGTAAAGATTAATTCGTAATTAATCAAATAAATTAGATAAAACAAGAATCTGCGTCCTCATAAATGTGTTTTGAATTTGAATTTACCTAATTTTGATCACATGTCAAAATAGATATCTGTTAATGAGCATTTTAGTTCCAAAGAAGGATGATCGTCATAATTTGTTATATAATGTAAAAGGTTTTTCAAGCAATTGTCTCATACAAAAATATCGATTATTTGTTAGGACAGATTTATTATCGATTGAAATGCGCAACGGATATATTATATATTGTTAAGTTGGTATTTTATTAATTGTGACGAACATAAATAACAAGTTTCAAGTAAATTTTAGTTACTTCAAGTTAGTTCAAGTAAGGTTAAGACTGGACGTTGATGAATGATCGTTGGTCAGTCTGCTAAGGTATATAAATTTATTTATACATATATTTTTATATTAGCTACTTCTTCTTGCTTTGCTTGGGTGCATCCATGGGTGTCAACAAGTAGCCTATGTATTACTCCAGGTCGATCTGTGTACTAAAATTCATCCAAATCTGTCCAGCGATTTTAACGTAAAAGAGTAACAAACATACATACACAAGTGCAAACTGTCAGATATATAATGGTAACGCGATTTGTATATAAATTAAAAGGTTATTTGGATTTGGCAGCTTTTTTCACTCAAACATAAAATATGATTTATACAAATAAATTTTACAAGCACATTTAAATCAATTTTTACATTTAAATTAAAGCTTTCGTTCGAACTTCTTCATGGACTTCCGATACTAACAAATAAGTTCATGAATATGCTCCGAAGGCAATTCTGTTGAGTGGAGCAAAACGAAACTTAACCAATTGTTTTTTAAACATAATATTCTCGTTTAAAATATTAGGATACAATAATTTAATCCAATGAAATATTTGCAAAAAAATCGGTGATAGAATAATGTGTTTGGCTTAATAACGTATTTTTTGTTTTAAATTTAAAATGTTCAAGTGACATCACTGATCAATTAAACAATACTATAAAAACGTGTGTGTGTGTACTTATGTACGCACGTAAGAAGTTATACTTCTTTGACGTATTAGAACAAAAAAAGCTAAAGATTTCATTCCGTATGTCACAACTCTCTGTTTGTAAAAGGAACGTAGCTACATTCATCATGTCGCTTTTTGGCTGTCAGTGTGCGCGCGCATCGTAAAAATTTTACTCTCATATTTTTTTCAAAACATGTCAAAAGAAGTATATATAGAAAATACTTACAATCTTATCATGATATCCTGAAACAACGTAAATCGTCACTATAATAAATAAAACAACAGTGTTCATATTTATCAATTTCACAACATTGTTCGTAAGTTTTTTTTTTTTTTTATAATAAAAGATTTATATTATGAAAAGCGATAAAATAACTATGAAAAAATATATGGTTGCTATAAAACGTGTGTTAAGATGGAATTGTAAAGAAATTTGGTTATTTTTCATCATGTTGAAAATACTGATGGTGTTTCTTCTGGCTGTCGCTATTCAAGGACATAAAGGAGTAAGTTCGAAAGTAATCATATTATCCATAACTATATATTATAGACATACTATAACTGGTTATAACTGTCTCAACTACCTCGATGATGTAGTGGCTAGCGTGTACGGCTGCACAACCGAAGGTCCTGGGTTTGAATCCCGGGTCGGGTCAAGTTTAGTCATTGAGTCTTTCGGTATAGTAAGCCTGGAGTTGGGAAGTTGACGTTGTTTCACCCCCATGCCTCGGAGAAAGCCGTCGGTCCTGCGCCTTAACTCTCACCGGTCGTGTCGAGTAGTCGTCCCACCGGAGAATGAGAGTGAAAGGAATAAAGAGGGCACTTATGTCTGCACGCACACTTGTGCACTACAATATCTCCTGCGCAGTTGACTAGTCTCAACGAGATTGGCCGCTGTGGCCAGAATCGGAGGACATTATTATTACTATAACTGCCTAATACTATATAAAATTTAATAATTGACTCTTTCTGTTAAGAAGTTCCAGTAACAGCCTTTAGTTGGAAAGTTGGCGATATTTCACTTCTACCCTATGGGTATTTTAGAGTAATAGGAAAAGACAGTGCACTTGTGTCTACGAGAAAACTTGTACACTATATCTCCTGCACAGTTAGCTAGTCTTAGTGAGATTGGCTGCCGTGGCCGAAATCGTTCGGGAGGATATCACATTATATTACTACTGTAACAATAAATTGCATATGCAAAAAAAAACTCGGTTCATAAAAGTTTGACAATGGTCAATTGGTCTAAGGGGTCGTCCATTAATTACGTGATGTTTTTTAGCAACTTTTTAACTCCCCCCTACCCCCTGGTGATACGTGGTGAGGTTTTAGGTGGTAAGGGATCTCGATAGGGCTATCATGCGGGACCTTCGACGCAAGATGCGGGTGAGGCGCACCCGACTTTCATACATACTTTTATACGAAAGATGGAAAACCGCTTTAGGGTTGACGAATATTACTAACTTACCACAATACAGAAATACTGTAACTTCTAAGCCGTCCGCCATGGTATTTTAGACAACAATTGCATTTGGCAGACTTCCCGTTAAAGTAAAACAGTTTGGAAAAAAAGCATCAATTTTAAGAAGGACTGCCGAAAAAAACTTAGCGGCACTTTAATTCTTCATTTTATATATCTATACATATTATATTAAAATTCTGAGTCGAATCTGTAAATTCAATATTTTTTGGAAAATCTTATTGAAATAGTCATTATTATCGATACAAAGGCCGAATCTATAGTTTTTAGAATCTCTGTCTATCTGTCTATCTGGAAACGCATCACGAGAAAACCACTGGACAGATTTTGATAAACTTTGGTATGATGATAGCTGGTTATCCCGGTCAACATGTAGATTACATTTTACTGCGGGAAAATATCTCATTTCTGAGAAACCTATACTTAACGTTAAACATTTAAACGTCGCTAGTAAAATCATAAAATTACAAATTTTAATAGCAAATAAACTTGCGCCCACAAACTTTTCTCTGATTATTTGAATTATATATATAATCTTCTCCGATACGGCTGCACCGATTTTTAATGATTCTTTTTCTATATTTGGTAGGTATGAGAATAGGTCGCAAAGTATTTTTCATCCTCCTACCCCCACCCCCATTTTTTAATCGCAATTTTATTATTTTTGTATGAACAATATTATATAAATAGATAGCGACGAACCCGGGCGAAGCGAGGGTGAGTCGCTGTATAAGAGTTGAATGCCAAAGAGTTTTTTTTTATATTAAACGCGAGCGTAACCACGGGTTCTGCTATTTTTAAATTCTTTTCTATACTCATTGAAGCGAAATAATGGTTTGCTACAGTAGGCATGACGTCTTACTAAGATACCCAATAGTGTACAAGTCTGGACAGATATGGCTTCGTGACCAGTTTATATAATGAAGTCCAAAATACATTATGCTGAATCTTCGATCTATATTATCCTCAGAAAGTCTACAGAATATCTATATTTTCCAGACGATTACTTTATCTTTTGGGCGCTTGCCTAAAATGCCTAATTTTATTTGGCTGAATATATTGCTAGAAAATTATATATTTTATTTGTAATGTATAAGCTACACATATTATTCTAAAACTAGAGAAATCTGAAGGCTAGATGTTTTAGGTCACAGTTTACTCTGTTTGTGGATGGGACATGATAATTTCAACTATTTATGACATAATATTGTACTCTGTATGGATAATATTTTTTTAACCGACTTACAAAAAAAGGAGGAGGTTCTCAATTCGACCGTATATATATTTTTTTTTTTTTATGTTTGTTCGGGCATTTTTTCGTCGTTTATGAACCGATTTTGATAATTCTTTTTTTGTTGGAAAGGGAATATCCCAAGAGTGGTACCATGATAAGGAAACCAGGATCTGATGATGGGATCCCAGAGAAATCGAGGGGAACTTTCGAAAATTGTATCGGTGAACGCACTAGGTTTGATAACATTTTCATTAGGTATTTTAAAGCACTACTATTTAATGAAGGTCTGGAGTCGATCTGATGATGCATCCGAAAGATAGTCGAGGGAACTCCTCAACGATTTACAGCAATTACCTGGTGTTTGGGCTTGATTAATTTGTATTGATGATACGTCTACACTAAAAATGGAAAAATAATAACTTTAAAAAAAAATAAAAACCGACTTCCAGGCACTGAAAAGTCAAAAATAACTAAACGGGGGTTTTCATTTATAATAGATACTTAATCAGATATTTTCGAAGTCGGTGCCAACCAATACAAATCAAAGCACACCGACTTCGAAAATATCTGATGAAGTATCTATTATAAATGAAAATCCCCGTTTAGTTATTTTTGAATTTTCAGTACCTGGAAGTCGGTTTTTATATTTTTTTTAAAAGTTATTATTTTGTATACAACTATTTAATATCAATATAATAGGGTAAATTTTTTTTAATTTCATATTTGCGGCTATGTTATGTCACTGCGACCATTTCTGGTCTATTGTGATCGCCACATTCTTCATTAGAGTGAACCATTAAACCCTGCAGAAGTAAAAAATTGCAGGATTTTCTTATTCTATATCTCTTTTATTTCATCTAGGCCTAGAAATTGTTTTCCTAGATGAATAATAAGGTATAAGTATATGTGTGTTTTTTTGTATGTATAATACGATATTTTTGCTGCCATAAACCAATCACAAAAATATTTCTTCTATTGACTAATTGATAGATTAACCTCGATCAGGTTAGACATTTTCAAGAAAAAACACACTTCTAAATGTAGAATAATAATTATTAAGATGATTTTAATGTTACCATTCATGACATTAAGGCATAAAAATATTTTATTGCAATATTACCCTAGATACCTAGTGAAATACTGAAATAAAAAATCTATACATAAAATAAAATTGTAACTAAGCCGAATCTAAACAATAAATATTTTTTAAGGACATCTCATTGAAATAAACATTATTATCGTTACAGAGGTCTAATATATAGTTTTTAGGATTTTCGACTGTTTATCTGTCTGTCCGTCTGTGACGGCATCACGAAAAATTCACTGGAGGGATTTTGATGAAATTTGGTATGATGATAGCTGGTTATCCGGGACAACATATAGAATACTTCTTACTGCGGGAAAATATCTCATCTCTGAGATCTAGGTATACGTTGAAACTTAGGTAGGGACGAACCCGAGCCGGAGCGAGGGTGAGTCGCCAGTATACAAAAAACGTGCAGATCCGTTGGTCTATAGGTTAGACTTTCTTATGTGGTACATAACTTTGCTACTGTACAGAAATATTTTTACTGTACACTAACTTACTGTACGATATAAATATCCTGTTATAGCTAACTTGGCTATGAACTAACTGACAGATATTCCTAGACTGAGTGAAGCTAGGGCAGAGCACTGGTTATGAAATATAAGTCTCAGTATATCTTGATTGATAAAGGTTGAAGTGGTTATTCCCATTTTAATCCTTGCTCAACGATTGTGAGCACGTTTAGGCTTAGCCGGAAATGTTTCAAATGTATTGAAACTATCTAGTTATGAAAGCACCTGCAAAATTTAAGGTTAAATTTTTACGCGAGCTTTAGAAATTATTATACGAACTTTGCAGCTTATTTCACTGAAGTAAATTATGAAAGTTTTGAAAATGTCTAATCGCTTTTTTTTTGAGTTTATTCATTGATTTTAGCACTTAAAATGAATCTTATGAACCTAACATAAGGTATATAAGCGTCATGGAAAGCTCAAAAACCGATATCACCTATTCCCTATTGCAATCGATAATTCCTTTAACACTTTTGAGTTACCAATTAAGTATTTATATATAGTACCTGGGCGACCGAGCCCGTTCGGAGTTCTTTTTTGTTATATCGTATTTTTTTAGATAAAACTCTCATACAGTTTATTTTACTATCATATACTTACATTGTGTAAAAGAGTAGCTATGTTTATTTTTTTTTATCATACTTTCATTATTTCCAGTCTCATAATGATTGGTATTAAGTTTAAATCTGAGGATACGTTTCTTTTTCATAATTTAGAGCTTTTAACATGCAAATAATAGGTAAGTTTAAAAGCTACAATGAATTTAGTAAAATTTAAGATAAGCAATCCGGTAAACACATAAGGTAAGTAAGGTAATAACCTTACCTTACTTACATTTCTTTTACTCAATGCACAGATGATTTACATGGTAATTTATGAGCTGGCCAAATTTTTCTATAGTATTAATACAACTTTTAATAACTACTCTTACTCTATTCTGTGCTTTATACAACTTGATCGTTGATTTTACGAACTTCCTTCAAACAACGTATATGAAGTATAGTCGCCAATTCAGCCGTCGAATAAAATAGAGGTTCTTAAAGAACAGCACTACTGAAACAGTAGTTCGTTGGGCTGAAAATTGGGAGATTCCTATAATACTTGATTTTGTATAACTTGTCAAAAGGCCAATTTGATCATGCTTGTGCATTTTTTATATACGATCCAAGGCTACAATAACATTTTTTTAAATAAAAATTTCAAAATTTGTGTTGGGGACACAAAATTATTCATTGCTGCAGCAGCATCAGGCAAAGGTTACCTGACACTACAATGTCATTAAAAGTTACAGGATAAAAAGTTTCGAATCGATCAGATCAGATCTATAAAAGTTGTTTATATCATTTTACCGCTAGAAAAGAGCTGATTTTCGTGATTTATGTCTAAGAACAGTGGATAAAGTCACCTTTCTAACAAAAAAAAAAACGAATCGGTTCATCCGTTTGGGCGCTACGATGCTACAGACAGACACACAGATATACATGTTAAACCACTTTTTTATGTTGGCGGTAAAACTGGTTCTTTAGGCTCTCATAGCTCTTAAATTGTAAGAGTAATTTTATATATAGGTATCTTAAACAAAATTTGTAGAGAAAGCGATACTTTACATAAATCAATAGGACTTTTTGACTAATTTCAGTAGATTTAAAAAATCCAGTGAAATTGAGCAATGTAACACATCCATACTTAATATTATAAATGTGAAAGTATGTTTGTTTGTTTGTATATATATTGTGTTATGGAGATAGTTGGCAGGTTGGAAAGTGACAAACACGCTATACAACCCAAAAAAATATTTACTATCAGAATTACTTGAAATTTAGTATTAATGCTGTTCAATAAAGTTAAATAAATACGTGTTTTACCATTTTATTACATTCATCCCATAAGGAAGTAAAATAGGGGATGCAAGTTTGTATGAAACCTATCTTTATAGTTTCTTTTTAGTTGTAGCGCGAGTGAAGCCGCGGGTTCTGCCAGTAATATAATATTTTTAATACTACCTAAAAAACGTAAGGATGACCTAAGCATTAACAGTCCTATTTTTTGTCTCGAATATTTCATTAAAATACTAAATCGTACATATGGCATACATGTTATAACAACAAGTAACATGTAACATATTCACTGTACAGAGAGCTTTCAGGGAGCTTTTGTCTGTTTGACTTCATCTCCCTCAGTGCTAACTGATGACGGTATGACAGCACTAAAGTAATTGATGGATTGTTATTTATAATTGCTTGTTTTTATGGTCAATATGTTAGCGCTAAAAGGGTAGCTTTAATTTTTACCCGACTGTGGTGAAGCCTAAAGAAGTGTAATGTGTTTGACCTGTATATATATATATATGTTTGTCTGATCTTATGTTCTTTCGTAATTATTAATTATTAAACCTTTGTAATTATGAAACCGATTTTGATGACTCATACATTTTTTTTTTTTATAAAGTACACTTAGAAAGACTCCTGACGCAAGTATAAAATATGTATATTTCCAACTGCATAATATTATTAAGCTTAAAAAAGTTCTATCAGTACAATAGTGAGAAGGACACGTGGTATATATACCAGAGAGTATATTTTTATACGAATTTATATTGTATATAACAAAGGAGGAGCGGAAGTATTATTTTTAGAAACGACGCCAGCGGTGCTGGCGTCACTTACCTCATTACTTTCACTCATCTTTAATCTTAAATAAATTTAAAGCTTAATAAAATCAGCAAAAGGATCAAAATAATAAGTAATTTTACTTTAAACTATTATAATTTTACCAATCACTTTTCTTTGAACTAATTAATAATAACTAACTAACAATCTAATTATTTAAAGCTATCTTAAATACTTAACTACAGGATAATGTAAGAACAGCCTGTCGTCCGTACCAGATAAACGCCCGAGCAAAAGTGAGTGTGTCCTCTATCATCCACCCTCCTCCCGGTCGGCCGCTTACCCGCCATATTAGTTTAAACATAGCGCCCTCTTTTGATCGGAAGTACTATGTTCAAACTTTACAATTATTATTATAAACGCTCACCCTTATTAGATTATAAAAATTATTAATAATTTAATTTACCATAAAATAAGAGAAAATACATTGAAGAACTTTAAAGACCCACCATATTAATTTAAACATAGCAGTTACTTCCGGAACTGCTATGTTTACACTTTACAATAATTATTATTTTTATAAATGCTCACACTTATAAGTTTAAACAATTATTGATAATTTAATTGAAATACAAACTTTACAATTATTATTTTAGTTTTAACATTTATGAGCCTATAATATTATTGATAATTCAATTTACCATAAAATAACAGGAAATCCATTAACGAACTTAAAAATTAAAAACTATAGTTATTTGACAATATAATTGAAAACGCCACAACTTATTTAAATATGAATTTTTACTTTAGAAATTGAATTTATTATTATTTATTATAATTTTGAATTATGAATTTATTCTGCATATGATTAATTAACGGCGTCACGCCGATACGGCCATACTGATAGGCAGTGCGCGCCCTGCACTAGCCTATTATCTGTAACAATGAAAGGTTTGATTTTAGGTAGGTATCTGTACCTGAAAGATATAAAAAGGAAGCATAATAGCATTTTTTTTTTTTTTGTTGTTTTTATTTTATTTTTTTTATTTTTTTTTTATAGTTAAGACAATTTAATAAAATTGTGTTATTATTTTACTTCTCACTAAGTAAATAATTTTATAAGGAGTTGTAGCTATGCTCTGGGCGGTCCTGTTCGCCGTGGTACACAGAGGCTCTAAAGGAATTGGGTAATAAGGTCGATGCTGTGCTCTAGGTATTTATCTTATACCGTGGTACACAGAGGCTCTGAAATAGTCTATACTTATATTAAAATTATGCGTAGATGTGCACGTGTTAACGTGAACATTGCAACTAAAGTGCGTAGTGTTAGAATTAGTTGTTTAAGCAGCGAAATTATTTGAAGATAGCAAAAGATACAAACCTTTCGAGGTTCAAGCCATGGTATTTTCTTCCACATCAATCTGAGAAGACGTCGAAGCTTGCGGCTCCAACAGGCTATTGTCTCTTGATGATTGAGTAGTGACTGCTTCTGTTTCTGCCGATACGGTCGCCTGTTGTCCAGGTTGTGGTGCTCGGCGTAGTTGATCGTGAGCCACCTTGCGCGGTCGACCTTTGCCTATAACCTTTTTTACCAAGTAGCGGTCGTTATCTAGGATGCTGCATACTTCATATGGTTCACTATATTTCAAGTCCAAACAAGTTTGATTACGCGGATTATTTTTTATTAAAACATAATCACCTTTTTGGAAATGACATATTTTAGCTTTGTTTTTATTAAACCTCGTTTTCTCCTTTTCAGCTGCATTAAGCATTCTTTGTTGTACATGCTGGTATAGTTGTTCGATGTCAACAGTTTGATTATCAAAGTTAACTAGATGGAAAAGCTCAGGGGGTACGCAATTTTTGCGACGAGTTAACAGTGTAAGTGGTGCAACCCCTGTCGTACTTTGTGGTGTGCAATTGAATGCTAATTGTAAGCTATCTAATACTACTGGCCATTCTTCAGTTTCATAGTTCTTAATCATAACAAGACCATTTTTAAGTGTACCAACCATTCGCTCCACCTGGCCATTTGCTCGGCTCGTTCCTGGCGATATCGTGTGAATATTAATGCCGACATTGTCACAATACACTTTAAAATCTCCCAAGAACTCGCGACCACCATCAACTATTACTTGGTTAGGTGTTCCAAATAGATGTACTGTACGCTTCAGCGCAGCTAAAGTACTATGTGGGCTCTTGCTAGTGGCATAATAGAACAATACATACTTACTGAATGCATCAATTGTGATAATCACGTAGTCATGGTTACTTGTTGTACCCAGTTTACCCGTAATATCCATATGAATTGTCTGGAATGCTGCTGTAGGCTTCTGAATCGGATGTAATTGAACTTGTATAGCACCCGAGTGACCTTTTGAAGTTTTACACACCACGCAATTTTCAACAAAGGTTCTAATGATACTGGACATATTTTTAAACCAATAAGATTCTTTTACCTTTTGTAAGGTTTTTTCCCAACCTGGATGTTTTAAAGCAGTGTGATATGTATTTATTAAACTCCATTGGAATGATTTTGGTACAACTACCGCTTTTTGGTAATCTACATCTGGACCTACCTTAATTAATACGTCGTTTTCTAGCTTATAGCCGTCTATTATTTCGTTACGTAAGACTGCATCAATCATTGGTCGCAATGTAGGGTCTCTGCGTTGTTCCACTTTCAGCCATTCAAAATCTCTATTCATAATATTAACTTGCAACGTACCTGGGTTTCGGCTAAAAAAATCAGCATGCTGTAGATGTTCACCTTTTCGGTACTCAACTTCAAAATCGTAATTTTGAAGGAATGCCCACCAACGATATACTCTAGGCAGCAGCTCCTTTTTATGTTTTGACGCTTTTAAGGCGTTGCAGTCCGTGATTATTTTAAAATTACGGCCATATAGGTATTGTTTAAAATGTTTTATAGCTCTCACCACAGCGAGCGTTTCCAGCTCGTACGAGTGATAGCGGCTTTCAACCTCTGTAGTTCGCATACTCATATAGGCCACGGCGTGGCGACGTCCATCAATCACTTGAACCAGAATAGCGCCGTAGCCAAGGCTACTGGCATCAGTATAAAGTTCAGTTGGTGCGTTTTCCTGGAATATAGTTAAAACAGGTGCCGAGATTAAATATTCAATAATAGTATTACGTGCTTGGTCATGTCGCTCATTCCATTCCCAACGTGCTCCTTTTTTTGTTAATTCATATAAAGGTAACATAATACGTGAAAAGTTGGGAATAAAGCGGCGAAAATATCCAGCTAGGCCATTGAATTGGCGGACTTGTTTTACGTTATTAGGAATGGGTGATTTTACAAGTGCCTCTACCTTCGCAGGACTAGGACGGATCTGTCCATCAGAAATTATATTGCCTAGATATTCAATTGAACGTTTAAAAAATGAAGACTTTTCAACATTTATTGAAAAGCCTGCCTTCTGCAAAGCTATCAAAATCCGTTCAATATGAGATAATCCTTGATCAAAATTAACACATTTACTAAGAACATCATCCACGTAGACTTGAGCAACTCCTGCATCACCAAGCAATGGTTGTAATGCTCTATTTATACATCTTTGGTATACGGAACAGGCGTTGCTCAGGCCAAACGGCATAGTTAAATATTCGTACAATCCATCTGGAGTAACGAATGCAGTTTTCTCGATTGAACTTTCGGCTATAGGAATTTGATGAAACCCTGCTGCCATATCAAATAAACTATAATAATAACCGTTTACCAATTGATCGATTTGGTCGGATATCAATGGCAACGGATAATGGTCCCTGAGTGTATTCGAATTTAATTCGCGATAGTCGACACACAACCTATCATCTCCATTTTTCTTTTTTACTAATATAATAGGGCTAGAGTACGGTGACCTACTTTCACGAATAATGTTATGTTCAAGCAATTCCTTTATTATTTTATTGACTTTTTCGCGTTCTATAAGGCTTAACCGGTAAGGTCTACGTTCAACGTATTTATCTGGATTCTTTAACCGAATTTCTAGATGTCCAGTATTAACTCTGGTTGTAGGAAAACCCTGAATAAATAAATGAACGTATTTGTTTAGTAAAATTCGCAATAAATCAATCTGATTATCATTTGTGAGGTCACAATTAAGTTTGTCAAATAAAAAGTTACTAGCTTTTTACATGCATTACGGTGGGCTGTCGAATTAATTTCGTACTATTCGATGTTACTAACACGCTTAACGTTGTATTATTTATTAAATCCATACCCACTAAAACGCTGGTATTTAATTCATAGTCTGGAACTATACAAAAAGATATTTCGACATTGATTTCATCTATTTCACAAATAGTTTTTAATGTCATTAACGATATTACTGGAAAATGTCCGATACCGCGTAAGTATTTTACACCATGAATTCTTTTTCCTGGTAATTTAGCAGCTATTGTTTCACACATAACAGAACACTCAGCACCACTATCAAAAATTGCACGTATTGAAAAGTCACCGATATTTAACCGCATGGGTGTAGTTTTTGAACTACCTACGCAATTGACGTTTGACATAACTTGCCGTTCACGCTTAAAACAATTTTCGTAAGTATGACCTACCTTCATACAAAATGAACATGTTTTATTTTGGTGTGGATTAGAAATTGTCGTGACTTTGTTTTGATTTGAGATTTTGTCTTGCGGCCCGCTTGAGTTATTCTCAAAAGATTTGAAACGACAATCGCGTGTAATGTGATTATTTTTTTTACAAATCTTACAAAAGAGTGACATTTGAGAATCATTCAATCGGATTCGCTTGCCGTAATTTTGAGTACCTGGTTCAGTATGAGGACGTTTCTTCGAAGATCGTATCGATGATGCCACTGAGATGAGTTCCGGGACAGATTCAGCGCGGGCGTTCATTAATTCAATTCTTAAATATTCATCTTTAATGCAACCTATCACCGCTTCAACCGCGTCATCATTACCTAATTTATCTTTCGTTATACGTCTCCATAAAACCCAGGCTTGTGATAGAAACTCCGATATATCTTTATTATGATCGTAAGAATGTTCACGAAATTTTACAATGTCTCGCGAATACCTGTTTTCAGGTTCAAATGTTGTAATCAGGTTTTCACGTAATTCATCCCAGGAATTCGTTGAAATAAGCCAATTATCTACCCATAACTTAGCTCTACCTTTTAATAAACTACCTACCTTCATTCGGACGTCATAATCATCAAGCTTATATTTGTCAATTGCTTTTGATATATGTTGACACCATTCTCGTATACCGACGGAGCTATCTGGATCATAAGAGGGTAAAAATATATCGTTGATTTTTACCTTATTACTTTGTTGCGACATCAATTTTTCCGACATCTGCTGCATAGTTTGCATCATTTGCACAAAAAATTCCGTCGTAATGTTAGTGGTGTTAGGCTCAGTACTTACGTGCTCCGCGGCATAACCAGTATTATCAGAATGTCCGGCAGAAGTGGGAGGGCATCCCACTTCTGATAACAAAGGAGGAGCGGAAGTATTATTTTTAGAAACGACGCCAGCGGTGCTGGCGTCACTTACCTCATTACTTTCACTCATCTTTAATCTTAAATAAATTTAAAGCTTAATAAAATCAGCAAAAGGATCAAAATAATAAGTAATTTTACTTTAAACTATTATAATTTTACCAATCACTTTTCTTTGAACTAATTAATAATAACTAACTAACAATCTAATTATTTAAAGCTATCTTAAATACTTAACTACAGGATAATGTAAGAACAGCCTGTCGTCCGTACCAGATAAACGCCCGAGCAAAAGTGAGTGTGTCCTCTATCATCCACCCTCCTCCCGGTCGGCCGCTTACCCGCCATATTAGTTTAAACATAGCGCCCTCTTTTGATCGGAAGTACTATGTTCAAACTTTACAATTATTATTATAAACGCTCACCCTTATTAGATTATAAAAATTATTAATAATTTAATTTACCATAAAATAAGAGAAAATACATTGAAGAACTTTAAAGACCCACCATATTAATTTAAACATAGCAGTTACTTCCGGAACTGCTATGTTTACACTTTACAATAATTATTATTTTTATAAATGCTCACACTTATAAGTTTAAACAATTATTGATAATTTAATTGAAATACAAACTTTACAATTATTATTTTAGTTTTAACATTTATGAGCCTATAATATTATTGATAATTCAATTTACCATAAAATAACAGGAAATCCATTAACGAACTTAAAAATTAAAAACTATAGTTATTTGACAATATAATTGAAAACGCCACAACTTATTTAAATATGAATTTTTACTTTAGAAATTGAATTTATTATTATTTATTATAATTTTGAATTATGAATTTATTCTGCATATGATTAATTAACGGCGTCACGCCGATATATATATTTTTATTATAAGTAAAATATAATATTAAAATAGCTTTATATGACCTAGCTGCCTCGGTGGTGTAGTGGCTAGCATGTACGGGTGCACATCCTGAGGTCCTGGGTTCGAGTCCCGGGTCGGGCCAAGTTTAGTTATTGAGTCTTTCTGTATAGTAAGCCTCAGTAACAGCCCGGAGTTGGGAAGTTGGCGGTGTTACACCCCCGTGCCTCGGAGAGCACTTAAAGCCGTCGGTCCTGCGCCTTAACTCTCACCGGTCGTGTCGAGTAGTCGTCCCACTGGAGTATGAGAGTGACAGGAATAGAGAGTGCACTTGTGTCTGCGCGTACACTTGTGCACTATAATATCTCCTGCGCAGTTGGCTAGTCTCAATGAGATTGGCCGCCGTGGCCGGAATCGGTCAGGAGAACATCATCATATGACCTAGCATCCCTAGCAGTTTAGAAACGTAAATTCGAATTTTACGTAATTTTTAAGGGTTTTTAATTAATAATATACATATATTCGAGCTGGAACCCCAGATATTTCCGCAATAAAATATACCCAATATGTAGCCTTAAAAACTCCTCTATCTTTCAATGAAAGTTCCATTACAATCATGATTTTAAGCCATTCCAAAAATCACCCTGGACAAACAAAGAGACAGGCATACAAAAATTATGAATAGGGGTTTTTAAGTACTGGTTAAAATATAGTTATTTTGAAATCATAGACAAAAACATTAAAAAATATTTTATTTACAAGCTTTCAAAGTGCTTTATTACAAGCAAACTGTTTGTTTTACTTTCCGATATCCTCACATCAAGATTTATTACTAGATACTACTAGATTAGATATACATATATATATGATATATTATCTCCGAATCCGAATCTGTGCATTACATATTTTTTGGAAAATCTTATTGGAATAGACATCATTATCGATACAGAGGTCGAATCTATATAGTTTTACGAATTCTTGTCTGTCTGTCTGTCTGTCTGTCTGTGATCACTTCACGGAAAAACCACTAGACGGATTTTGACGAAATTTGGTATGATGATAGCTGGTTATCAAGGTCAATATATTGAATATTTTTTTCTGCGGGAAAATATAATAAACTATAATTATGAAGCTAATAAGTAAAAAGCATGTCCAAACTGTATTTTTGAAAATAAATATCTTTTAAAGCTACATTAAGCTCTATCTATATACAAATAAAGCTTATTCTCTTATTTAGAAGATACAGAATGAAGCGGACATTCAATCTGCGTTAATGCCACAAGAGTTAAACCCCGCTTTTGTGCCGGATAAGGTAAAAGCTTTTTTTATTTATCGTTGCACATAGATTTTTCAATCGCATTCTTTTTTTAAATACAAGTTAATGTTTCATTGTGTAGTTTATTTTTATTTACTAGAAATAAATATTTAACAATACTATAAGTAAATATTACAAGTATAAACTTTGAAACAAAAGACATATTCAATTCCGTTTATTTCTTTGTGTTGGTTACGCGACATCATTGCCAATAATATTAATTAACTGATTATATATATTATTAATGTCTATATGTTTTTATAAATTTAAAAAATAATGCATATGAGATTTATCGCTATTAGATACATAAAAAAATACACACCCAGACATAGGACCTTTCTTTGAAGTCGGTTAATATGAATTACTGAAGTACTCTTAAGATGCTGCTGACTACTGAGTAATAAACAACATTTATTAATAATATTAATTAACATAAAAATATAATTTCCAGAATTATTTATGGCAAACGTTCGTCCCAAGACGACAAAAACGTGACATCGAGGGTGACACTGTACTTTGTAAGCTGAAAACTTATAGCCGGATCATATCTTGTGTCGTACTTACTGTGTCTGCTTTTATAGAAATAATTGTGTATTTTATTGAAATGTACTCTTTATAATTAAAGGTTTTCTAAAACAATCCTTTATCTTTTAAATGAATATGAAATATAAAATCTATGTCCTTCCCAGGGTCTCAAACTATCTTTTTACCAAATTTCATCTAAATCGGTTCAGTAGATCCAAATATTATCCCCTACAACATCACAACATCACAAACTCACAAACTTTACCTTATTATAATATATTTTTCATATAAAACAGTTTGATTGTTTACGGATCAGCGCCAACTGTCGACTGTTTAAGAAAAACAAATAGCCCGCAAAATACTCCCAATTATGTTCACTTTTACTTATATGAGAAGGACCATCTATACTATACTCATAGTATTGTGTGTCTGTACAGGACCTAATCTATAAGCGCGCCAAGTATCATGCAAGTTTCTTTTTTTTTTTTTTGTTGGGACATTAACACACAGCACCATCTAGTTCCATGGTAAGCTACGAGGCCTGTGTTATGGATACCAGATAGTTGATACACTACACATATATAACTATAAATAAATACATATTATAAATATAAACACCCATGACTGGAATACAAACGTTCGTGCTCATCACACAAATGCATGCACCCAGCGGGACTCGAACCCGCGACCGCTGGCACAGCAAGTAGGGTCACTACACACTGAGCCAAACATGTCGTCATTTAGTCGTCGTCAATTAGTTTAAAATATATGTGAAAGTACACACTTACAAACTAATATTAGCTTTATTCTATATATTTAACATTAGTCATAAGGTTACTTTAACTGCAACGAATGTGTGAAAATCAAATTTAATTAAAATATTTATATAATAAAGTCACAGTGATAAAGTATATTTTGGTAGGCGGTTGTAGATTCGATTTTTACGTGAAACTATTTATGTTAAAATGAACTGAATAAAAAAAAACTTTAATAGGTTCTTTCGACATGTCATTTTATACATGTCAGTAGATATCTACTGCACGTTTACACCGGCTAAGCAGTGGATTTCTGTTGTGTATTTATAAAAAAAAAAACATAATTCTACGCACTTCAACTTCCCAAATATTTGTAGATATAATAATATAATATTACATTTGTATTAATCGTACATATGTACATTTTTCCAGTTTAGTTAAGAAGAAATCGTGTGATTAATTATTGGCAATCGGTACACTCTAGTATTTTATAGTTCTATGGCAAATCATCATCTCCCTGCCCATTTTCCAATTACTTGGGGTCGGCGCTGTACATCTTCCGTATTGCACATCGGTGTCGACAAAAGTTTTACGACCGGCCGCCTGCCTGGCATAGTTGTATGGCATATTTACCTAGGCGTTTTATACGTTTTTTTAAATCATTCAGGAAACATCGAATATTCAAACAGTAAACGGAAGCAATCTTATGGTCCTAGAGAGTATAGAGTAGTAATCTCACACTCTGTCCAATGATGGCTGGCAGGATCCCTATGATGAGTTTTAGCAGCGAAAAATTGAGTGTTGTAATTGGATGATCTTAAAGTCCCTCTATTCATACCCTACCATAACATGATAGAATAAGATGTGATAAATTCAATGTTGAGGCTGTTGGGAAGGCAAATGTTCGGCAGGCAGCCTTTTTTTTATCCATCCCGACTCCAGTCCATAGTTCTATTTTGTTTCCCATTTTTTCCTTTTTTTGGCATCCTTATGGAACTTCAACTTATTCGTCGATTTTAACAAGCGTAATGGAAGAAAAACTGTGCCCGCTTGCAAGCCTTTCAACAGATTTCTTTTTAGGTTAAGAGCTCTAAACAGGTACTAAATAATAATTTAAATGTTTATTTGACAATAATATAATAAATCGATTATGAGAAAATGTACTTTATTAGGAAAGATAAGCTTACAAAAATTTACCTAACATTAAAATAATTAATGTTCATAAGTAATTTGTCCTTCTTTCAGTCCATTTCTGTTTGTAAAGTAATAACGTTATTAAACGACACAACCGTTATTTTTCAAGTCCTGTTTATTACTAACATAAGTATTACATTAGTGGATCCCATGAACTACACTATAGTCCCTTTAGGCCAAAATATATAGTTATTTATTAAGGACCATATCGAGAAATATGTATTCTGTAAATTTATGAAGGAAAATTTCAAAATCGTTTCTCTCGTTTTTTTAAATAATTGAAACACTACGAGCAATGTAAGAGATTGTAGGAAAATTATAAAACAACAATCTAATTTGGACCATATAAAACATTCCGAAACAATCTGAGTAATTAATTCACACACTTATTTATGTAAAATTTCTTTAACGAATCGATTAAACAAACAGGCGTGCAGTTCTTTGTTATTTACGTTTTATGGATATCAACTGGCCATATTATAAAAAGGTACAGGTAGTGTTATTTCAACCACTTGTGTAGTCAGAATGAAGTGGTTTCTAACTTTGAGTGCGTTACTTGCGCTACTGTACTCTATCATGGTAAGTGTATTTTTATAATAGTTATATCCTAAAAATAAGCTAGCTTTAAGACAATTTGGACAAAAAATTGGTCCATAGCGAGCTCGCTATGGGAAATAAAAATAAAACTAAAAATAGTGTTTTCTTATTTATTTCTGGCTTAAGCCCAAAGATTAGGATGTAATACGAAATTAAGACAATAAGTTAAATTTATTTTACTTCCTATAATAGGTACATGAGACCCACTTGACCAATTTTTTGTCCAAATTGTCTTAAAGCTTTATATATATAATATAGACACATCCCAAACTTTATTTTTCCATCCAGTTGATTAGAAAAAAATATGACGTGACAAGTCAAACACACTCATACATACATACAAATGTATTTACATGAGTGATTATTTAATGTTTATATTTCTCCTTTTCACACAATCACTCAAAAAATCCATTTACAATATTAGACAACCTTTACTTTCTTAAAAGTTTTTGGGTCATAAATTTAGAAGAAGAAAATATTGAAACCAGAATGGAGTAAGGTTTTTATCACTACGTCGGTATATAAGCTAAGTGTATCACTTTTATTGGAGACTAGCGACTCACACCCGCTTCGCTCGCGTTCGTCTTTAGGTACGTTTTCACGGTTAGCTATGTTTATACATAAATAACAGCTTGCTACTTCTAAGATATTTCATTTAAATTATATAGCGATTTACGTTACATACGTACGTTATTGCGTACGCCGTACGCGGATCTTGTTCACAATTTCATTGGTTTTAATTTTTTTCGCGGAACCCTGATTCTTTTTCTAAAATAAAAGTAGCCTAAGTTACTCCTTATAACAGCAGCTATCTGCCAGTGAAAGTCCCATCAAAATCGGTCTAGCCGTTTGGGAGATTAGCCGGAGCAAACAGACAGACAGACAAAAAAAATATCATACAGGTCGCAAGTTTAGATAACGTCTTTGACACTTTCATGAGATTGCATCACTGAGGAGTAGAATTATTGATTCAAGGAAAATAATTTGATAAAGGGATGACAGTTTCTGAACAAATTGCGCTGTTTGTTACGTTCAATATCGAAGTTATTAGACTAGTGACCCTCATCGTTTATACCCATAGATCACTTTTTGCAATGGCTACTTGCTTTTTGGCTTCTAAGCTATTCAAAATAGAATTTTCAAACTTTATGTATAAATATATACTACTCGTTTTGCTCATCGTCTGTTTATCAATTTAAAAGTAGACCGTGATTTTTTTCGGATATGAGCTATTTCAATTGAGAATTTTACTCGAATCCGTTCAGCCATTATAGCGTATATAAGCGACAAGCACATACTCATAATTTTTTTCATTTATATATAGTTTTATTTATATAGTTTGTATGTCTGTTACTTCTTCACGCTATATCGGTTGGACGGAAACGGATAAAATTAAATACATCGATAAACTTTGACTTTTTTATGTTGGGTAATGTACGCATACCTCCTGTATACATACCTGTATGTTTATGTAGGGTTATGTCACTAGCTAGGAAAGCCAATACTACTCACTAAAATTCAACAGAACCTTCTTAATGAGGTCTTCTGTCTTAATTCTTCATCTTAATGAGGAATCGCAGGATCGCTTACGTACTCAACCACGACGCTCCGACGGCAAGTCTGCCAAAGCAGACCACACAACCAAGGGATTGCTCCTACGGTCAACTCTGCTGTCAGAGAAATACCAGGAGCAACAACAAAGTGAACACACGTCGGGAGGGGAGATACACTATGATCTAGAATAACACATAAAGTACCCAGACGTGCACACGAGTGAAGTAGGGATAAGTAGGCACGTTTGGCTCAGTTTGTAGTGACCCTACTTTCTGCGCCAGTGGTCGCGGGTTCGAGTCCCGCTGGGGGCATTCATTTGTGTGATGAGCACAAATGTTTGTACTCTAGTCATGGGTGTTTATATTTATAATATGTATATATTTAAAGATATATACGTGTAGTGTATCAACTATTTGGTATCCATAACACAGGCCTCGTAGCTTACCATGGAACTAGATGGTGCTGTGTGTTAATGTCCCAACATATTTATATTTATTTATTTATTACCATTGCAGGCCCAACATGCAGATGAGCATCCACGTAATGGTGTAGACTACACCGATAAATACGCTGAACTCGCCTCACCCGTTCCAGCTCATGTGAACGTCGACGAATTAGTTGCTTCATTGCGAGCTGCCAGTAACCACCCTTGAAACTCTTTGAAATTAACATATAAAAATATGTCCCAATTACTTATATAGTATCTATAATGTATCAGATTAATTAATGTGTATGGTTTTTAAATTAAATGTTGAAGCGTGCTGTTGTCTATTGATGGTTTTATTTAAAATATCTTTGTCTGATCTAAAATTTTATAATTTTTTTCTTTACGCATAAGTAATAAAGCTATATTGAATGTGAGTACAGCTCAAAAAATATTTGAAAATTTTAATACGAATACGCTTTGATATTTCATATATATACCTATCTACCTATATGTAAAAAAATGGTTTAATTTAAATATACTGCCATTTATAGTAACATTATATTGTATTAATCACTTCATAGACATGTTTCGTTATAGAATGTCCATTATTAAGATTTATATACATATGTCCAAAGGGATGGGGTGGAGCGACGCTACCACTTTCGTTTGGCTCAGATTGTAGTGACCCTACTTGCTGTGCCAGCGGTTGCGGGTTCAAATCCCGCTGAGGGCATTCATTTGTGTGATATGCATGTTTGTACTCCAGTCATAAGAGATTATATACGTCTGAAATATTTAAATCAAGCTGCTAATAATATTACCATACATAATATGCATTTAATTAAGAAATACTATATTTTCCTCTATAAGCTCGAAAGCTTATTAAAAGTAAACTTTAGCTAATTTACTTAGATTTAGGTACCTTTATTATTCCAACATTGAAAAAAGGGTTTTCTTAATTAAAAAAAAACATATATATATATATACATACATGTTCATAATTAACAAAATGCAAAAACAATTTAGTACTGGATATTGTGTTGTAAAGCTGCAGGTTCGATTCTTACGATTGTAAAATTTCACCATATATGAATGAATCTAAAGTAAAAGTAGTAAGAAGAGAGAGTAAAAAGAGTAAAAAAAAAGTAAGCCGGTTTCAAAATCACTTAATATATAATACTGACTATAAACTAAATCAACATGTAAAATTTCAACTCTGTAAGATGACCCATACAAACATACCAACTAACATTCATTTTAAGTAAAAGTTTGCAATAATATTAATGATCTCCTCCTTTATATAGTCGTTTATAACCAAGAAAAAATATAAATTATATGTTATGACGTTTATTGAATTCTTACAGGATAAGTTAGATTAATCAAGGTATTTTCTGCGTGAAGGGAACAAACGTTCGTAATTTAGATTTACGTCAGACGGGTGCGGTCGCCAAATGCGACGCGTTGATTTACCCAAGGGAATATAATCATAGGGTACCTGAAATAATGAAAAATAATATAAATATATCGCAGAAATATTGAATTAGGTTTATGTAGCATTTAGATCATAAGTTCGAGCCCTGTGTGAGGTAAAAGTTTTCTATACTTTCATAATTTAGACCTTTTTAACGTCTCACTAACAAGCTCTTCTTTCTTCCTTTCAACGCGAGGGGGATCAGACCATAGTTGTCACACTAACTAAATGTTGGCGGACTTTACATGTCTTTCAAAATCTATATATTCTGTTAGATATGCACTCTTTCTCACGACGCGATATTTTTTTTAAACTTAGGTAAGTGATTATAATAATTATTATTCCCACAAGGAAATAGCTATTCTATACTTTTGTCATAGAAATTATCTTCTCGAGAATATCTGACTAAACTGTCAATATGGTGTACTAAAATTATTAGTTTATTTTAAAGTATGAAAACTTTAATAATATCAGGGATTCTCTACATTTATTTTACAAACAACAAAGCAATTTTAAAGTAAAATATATTTTTTTGATTTACAATTCACTACAAAAGAAACGCTTAAAAGATTTCCTAGGAAAAGGAAATGAGAGTCTGGTCTCAAGGGATTTCTTAAAGAATCGGATATAGAGCTGAAATGATTCGGTAAATATTGGTGTAGTTTTTGTAAAAGATTTTGTAATCGCAAAATTTTAACCTCCTTTGAAATTGTGTATTACAGCTGTTATTACACAATATGCCGGCTACCAAAACGAGCTACATACATCCCATAAATCCATACTAATATTATAATTAATGTAAAAACGGCTGAACGTATCTGGATGAAATTTGGCACAGAGATAGAATATAGTCTGGAGTAGCACATATATTACTTCTTATCCCGGAAAATGTACAGTTACCGTGGTATAAATTTTTGTGTCTAAGGACGAACCCGAGCGAGAGTAAGTCGCTAGTTTTACAATATTTTCAGATGTTCATCCTGACTTCCTAGAGAAGTTTGCATCCTACAAATCACAAAAACTAAAATATTTACATTGAAATAACATTTCCTGGCCATTTTTTTAGTTTCCTATGATAGATATAAAATGCAGCTTTAGAAATCAAAAGCACGTCGTTGCACTAATAAGATATATAACTATATCTGCATACAATCTGATAAGAAAAATTGCGTAAAACTATACAATAACGTATTTATGTGTATGTTTTTGCCAGTGGCTCTGTCCACATAGCCTATAACCATCCCCATGATACAATCTATGTCCTTGCCAAATCCCATCAAAATTTGTTCATCGCTTTAAGCGAGAAAAAGTCACAAATAGGTAATTTCATGCAGATATTTATAAAATTACTATGGATTGTTATTGCTAAGAAAATTATATCTACTATGCATAAACACGGCTTTGTACAGGAGCGAGCTTAATCAAAAGCTCGAGATATGCCTTTAGATAAACTCGATCTTTTATAATTGTTAAGCTTTGTAAATTACTAAATTATTTACCGTTAACTTTACTAACTTTATAAAGAAAGAGGTACTCAATTCGGGTGGTATGCGATATATTTGCTAATAATGAATATATTTTCGTAGCTATTTTTAATTCAATATCTCTTTAAAGGATGACCCATAAATATAGTAAAAATATGACTTGTTTCAAAGTGATTTTGGTGTTAGTGTTTTTTTAAAAGGATCATAACTTTTAGAATTTCATTTAATTTTTTTAATAATTCTCGAGTAGCAATTAAATTTTTATATTAATTTACCTACATACATACATACTAATATTGTAAAATCGAAGAAATTGTATCTTGTTCTATAAGAGCATATTTATTGAGATCTATAGGCTATCTAATATCAAGCTTCTTCTTTAATCCCGTGCAAAAAAATAAAACCCATGAAATTGTGAACAAAATCCGCGTACCTAGGGAGGCACCCGAGTGAAGCGAGGGTAAGTCACTAGTTGTAAAATGTAATGTATTTTTTTTATAGATAAATAAAATTTAAGCACTAACCTGCGAAAGGACATTCATAATGAAACAAAGAACTAACGTACAAAACAGTAATAAATTCATTTCCAATTGAAATGTTCCGAGTAAATGATTGACTTGAATTTACGCCAATAAAGCTATAACTGCCAATTTAATTAAAACTTTATCTTTTTACGTGATAAGACTAATTTGGAAATTTCATTGAGATAAATTAATTTTCCGAAGCATTCTCATTTAATTTTTTTTGTATGTTCAAATTACGGGTCTCACACCTCTCAAGAACTTTTATGTGTGAATCGTTTTTAACATGATTACCACAAAATATACTTATTCATATAGACTTCTACAAGCTTTTTGAATCGTAATTTTTTTTTAAATTTTTAAATTTAAAATAAATATCAGTGTGCGAGTCCTTAGGAAATAATAATAATAAGGAAAATTTATTTAAAATGTATGCAAATCCAATAATAATTTACTTGCACCAAATATAAATTAAGTTTGAGCTTTCCTTTCCTTTCTCAAATGAAATGGAGGTCATAATACATGTAACTGATATTTACATGATGATAATACATACAGAACCGCGCACAGCAACTAATCTATACATATAATAAAGTTCTAACCGAGTCGAATCTGTACAATAAATATTTTTTGAAAAATCTTATTGAAACAATCATTATTATCGATACAGAGGTCGAATCTATAGTTTTTAGAATTTTTTGTCTGTCTGTCTGTGACCGTATCACTGAAAAACCACTAGAGGAATTTTGAAGGATGATAGCTGGTTAACCGGGTCAACATACAGGATACTTTTTACTGCGGGGAAATATCTCATTTCTAAGAAATCTATACTTAACATTAAAAAGTAACTAGAGACGAACCCGAGCGGAAGAGTGAGTCGCAAGTATATTATAAAAATAATACTGAATGAGAGTAGTTGTAAATATTTTTATGAACGAGTAAAATAAAATAGTTTTGAATTCAAAATATTACAATAAATTTTTATTTCATTACAATAGTAAAATGAAAAAATATTGCATTATATTCTTTGTTCTAAATGTTGCACATTTTGTTATGTCTTTGGTAAGTTACTTTCAAGGATTATGAAATATTACTTTCTTTATATAAATAGGCAAAGGCAAAACAGTTCAGTACACTTTTCTTCTTTGTTTGTCAACCGATTTTCTTTTTTTTTGTCTAGTATCTATGGACGAGCTTTAATATCTATACTGATAAATGAAATTGGAGTGTCTGTTTCTAATATTAAAATAATTGGTTTTTACTAAATGCATATGAATATATACAAGGTACATATACCAAAATAACTTTTTTTTTTAATTTTGTCTGTCTATCTTTTTGTTCTTCTAATCTCCGAAACGGCTGGACCGATTTTGACGGGACTTTCACTAGCAGATAGCCGATGTTATAAGAAGTAACTTAGGCTAGTTTTATTTTAGAAAAAGAATCAGGGTTCCGCGAAAAAAAAACCCATGAAATTGTTAAAAAAATCCGCGTACGGCGTACGCACCCGAGCGAAGCGAGGGTAAATCGCTTTATAATTTAAATGAATATCTTAGGATTAACAAGCTACTATTAATGTATAAACATAATATAATATTAAACACGTTATGGTCGAATTAAGACCCCTAGTTTATTTAATTAGGCACGTTAAGAGTACTTATTTCTTATCTTCACGCATTGTTCTTTGCGTGGTAAAGAAAGAAAACATACTCGTAAATGTCTATTTTAAATTATGTAGGTATGCTAGATGATAGCAGCAATACAGCACGTTTGATAAAAACAAAACTCATCCTATGCGAGAATCGAACCCACAGTCAAAGCTGGAATTTTCTTTATTATACTGTTTTTGTGTGAAATCTTTTAAATGATCTTTTACTATACAGTATCGGCTTAAGATTTAATACTTATTTATAATTTTATACTTATTTATGAATTTTCCCTATACGGAAATCAAACCAATTTACTATGCCGTAATCATAGGGGCAGCCAGATACATGGCAATAGACTCCACAACGATTAAGATCAAAAATCCTTGAGTAAAAGATACTGAAACTGTTCCTTAGTAAATAAAAAAATCTGTTGTCAAACATCAAAGCTCATCCAATATTATTGACTAAGCATTTTAGAAACTAGCAACTCAATTTTTTCTTCGTCAGTCTCAGCACGAAGTTCAACCAGAAATCAACGATCAATTCGAAACCACAACAATAAACGAAAAAATCAATCAACTAGCCAATGTAACTGACGAAGACAATAAAATACCATCTGACTCGCATGAAAAAATAAACAAAACAGAAATCGTTAAAACAAACAAAAGTATTATAAGTAACGTTTTTCAAATAATAACAGTTCCTGTAAGAAGACTTGTTGCCAATCCAGAAATCAACGTAGTTCTGAGAAATATAGGTACTTGTGTAGTCAATGGCGTTATGGAAATTATATCCTTTTACTTCCCTGCGCCATTCATTCCTTTAATAGCAAGTGCAGCTGGAATGGTTATTCCATTCGAGCCAGTGATTACATTACGACGACGTATGCCGGTTAACAGTTACAGAAGAGCCTTAAAAACAGCAGTTAACGGCTTCCTAAATACCTTCGATACGTATAAAGTAAATAATTTTGACGATGACCCATACATGACAAGGAGGTTTAATAGACGGTTCATGAATGAAGTCCCGAAAGAAGAAAAGAAAGATACCACGAAAATAGAAGATAAATAAAACTAATTGAATGTAATGTAGAATATTTATTTATTGAACCAAAAATATGTATAGAAATAACTTTAATAAGTACACCTAAAAAATCTTGTTTACTTAAATTCACTGTTATATTGTAACTTATTGATATTATATTATTTTTAACGAACTTTCGTCGTAGCATTTTTAGTTTCATCAAAATTATTAACATCTGAAGACATTTTGATAATTCCGAAAAAAGGACAAAAGAATGTAGTTGTAACTAACGTTGGATTATCTCTTAAGCTAATTTTTTCTGGAACATAAACATCTTCTACAATTTTTTTCTTCCTCCTTGGTTTATCATTTATTTTCTTTGTAGCATTATGTAATTCAACCGCTTTCATCTCTTTAACAGTTTTATCTTTTGGAGTTTCAATTCTTTTCTCTTCAGCTAAATCAGCCTTTCTTAAACTTTTAGAGTCAGTCACTTCCATTCCTTCCCATATATGTCTAAAACCATTTTTATCTATGAAAATTCTAGAATTTTCTTTATTATTCCGTTTTTGTATGAAATCCTTGAAATGATCTTTTATTACGTGTATTGTTGGCTTAAGAACATTATACTTTTCATTTTTAAACATGATTTCAGATACTTTTTGTAAGTCTATGTGACTCTTAAATAGAGAAGACGACAAATGCATCTGTAAAACATAAATAACATTAAATCTACAAACACTTTGAATCCTATGATACATATGTACGTATATGTTTCATTACGATTACCATTACTTAAAAATATTAAAACTATATGTTGTCTTCAACTTCGCTCGTATGTGTATTTTACTATATGTACATGTATTACTCTATGTATTGTCTATCTGTGTGCTAAATTATATCAAAATACGTTCAGCCATTTCAGCGTGAAGGAGTAACAAACATACAAACACACATATATAATATAAATTTTCGAATATAATAGTAGTTCTATCTATAGATAATACCACAAACGAATTTCTGCTTGACTAATTTTGTTTAACATATTTTTAATCACATAACATAACTTTTTGTATAAGATATTAAATTGTGAAATCATAATAAAATTTATCGCTCACCTCGGTACATAAAATATAGAGCCACATAAAAACAACCATATCGAAACTGTTTTGATTCAATAATCGATTGTAACGCTGTAATTCATGCTCTCAAACGCCTGCTAATTAAAAATACACGTTTAAATGACAATAAAAGGAGATATTTTCAAATATCACGTTATTATTGCTTTGTGTTTGTAAAACTTACTCTTTGATTTAATACTTATTTTAGGGTTCCATAGCCAGTAGGGAAAAACGAGACGATTATAATCTTGTCATGTTTGTCTGTCAGTATGCCACAGTTATTTTACTAGGAAAATATTGACAACGTACTTGACAATTCTGTAGTCAAATTAATAAAAATTAAAAAAAAGGGATGATAGTACGTTAAAAAGTAATTTAGTTCATATAAGCATTTGTGGCATCTCTAGATAGGTCTAAAAATTGAGTTAGGTAATTTTAAGAGACATACAATAGTACGATTCAATTCTCTTGTCAATGGCTTCAAAGTGTACCAGTTGATCATAGATTATTTCGATAATGTTACGTAGAATGGAAGGCAATAGTTGCAAAGTTGTATACTTATAAAGTAATGAAATAATAGTATGAACCTTGTCGTATCCAACTAATGAGGGCTATCTAGCGGTACCAGATGGCGCCACTGGCGAGGAAGGTCCTATCACTGTCGTTGAAAAAGTATTTGTTAGTGCGGCAGGACCAATAAATTTAGCTCCTCAAAATGCAGTTTGTATTCACGAGGTCTATTGTTCATAAAACTATTAGTTTTAAATAATTGATAATAACCAAAATATGTATTGACTTCGCTCTAGCGTGGCGTAGTCCCATTTGTCCGAAAAAAAGAAGAACACTTTCATTTAACTGTACAGTATATCTACCATATTTAATCAGGAATGGCATATTCTTTATAACAATCTTGAATAATTAGTGAAAATCTACGATGAAATCACGCAGACGGTAAACGTTCAGTAATATTTGACATTCCTAGAGACCTCATTCTACACTAGCGCTTTTTGGCAAATTCAAGCTCGTTAGCCCTTATTACCTTCATTGTAGGCTAAATTTTTATTGCTTTATTTTAAGCCGTTTAAGCGGCACATGTCGATAAACTGTACTGTAAGTATAATTTTCATACAAGATTGTAATGCGTGGAATACGCAAGCGGGACGCGGGGCGTTGTATGAAAGGTACATTTGGGGGTGTCACACGTGCGGGGCAATCCCGCGTGCGTGATATTAAAAAAAGCCTTAATTGTAATTTTCTAAATGAACAGTTCCATCCTCTTTGTTAACTTGTGGCGGTTGTGTGCGTACTTTTTCTTTTCTATTTAAAATTGTCAAGTTCCAATGTCACTGTAAGAAGTATTACGGGGCAATAAACGTTGTTAAACTTTCTAGTTTATTATAATTGATTTTCTATAGAAGCAAGTAGTACATAAACTTATTACTAATTTCAGGAACCGATTTAAAAATATCTTTTTTCATTCGATAACCCGTTTATTGAGCAAGACTTATAGTCTTTAGATCGTATATTATAATATACTTAATCTTATGTATTCCATCCATCCTACAGTGTTACAAGGATCATTTCGCATTTAGGAGACGATGACAAGAGGGTGTGGGTGTAAAATTAAGGTTTTTCTTAGTTTATAAAAAAAAACCTCCTAACCTCTTTAACATCACTTCATATTTCGAGATATTTTTATTGAAATAAAAGCACGAAATATCCACATTATACATTAACTCCAACTTCTCTTAAAAGTGAAGCTTTACAAGATTGCGATGTTAGTTCTGATTTCGGCCATGTGCCAAATGCTTCTTGTGGCACTGTAACCGTTAAAACGTACCTAGGGACGAACCCGAGTGAAGCGACAGTGAATCGCTAGTAGGCAATAATAAGGGTTTATTATGTTATATGTACATAATTAAAAAAATAACCTAGAAAGGAGTAAAGAAAAGTCATATAAATGATTTTGCTTAAATATATTTTGAAACATATCTCGATTAAAAGCGTAAAACAAATTCTAGCCTCCCCAAAATTCCTTCCCATTAAGCTGAAAGAAATCAATTGTAGATTGCAAGAAAATTAATCTCAATACTTAAATTAGTATATTACAAAAGATTTTTAATACAAATCCACCATAAATAAATTATTTGTATTGATTAGTAGTGTTGCCGTTTTAAAGGCAATTGTTTTTAGGATTTTTTTCATTATTATTTTTTAAATTGGTTTTATTTATATTTATAATAGGTGATTATTATGAAATAGTATATGTATGTAATAGATACATATATTGCGTTTTATATCAACATCAATAGAAAAAAAAATTAAGTAATAAAACTTCCAAAAACAATTGCCTTTGCCTGAAATCAAATAACCAAACAATATTTTTATTACAATACATAACTGGAAAAAAAATCATTACAAATTAAAAATCGTTACAAAAAATATCATTACAAATAACTTCAAAACAAACGTTATACTGGAAAATATATATTAATAAATATAATATTGCACAATTTTGTCCAAAAGCAAAATACACTGGCAACACTGGTTAAATGTCAAAATTGCTCAAAAGGGCAAGAGCCCGGAGTTTTAAAATTATAAATTAAAAAAATATATATACCATCATCCTTAGAAATAATCGAGAAATTGTTTGCGTGTTTAAATATGGATTTCTGTCATACAAATGTGCATATGAAATTATAAAGACATATCAGATTTATTATATTATTATTAGTCCATTATAATTGCTATAATTTTGAGCCTATAACAGGTTTCGGTAAGCTAATTGCCTCTTTTTTTTTAAAATTGAAGAAAATAAATACTTTTTAATATTTATTATCTGTATTTACTGTTCTGTTACTTGAAAACTATTTTTCCATTTTACACACATATGAAAATCATTACTTTATGTTTATAACTTTCTATAATAAATATATATTAAACATGAGATATTTCATATAAATACTGGAAAGAACAATATTCCGAGACAATTACCTTACAGAGACTAATCGACTTAACCGAGTTATCACTTTTTATATAAATATGTATCTCTATCTCTTTCTTTCTTTAGACAAGAAAGACAGAGATAGAATACCTATTAATGCAATTTTAAGGTTCATATTTTATATATTAAGGACTCATAGTTTGACTAGTTAACTTGGTGGATATGTACTTTAATCTAAAGGCTCACGGGTAACTACGCTATTTCTATTTTTTCTATATATTCATATGGACATGCCTTGATATAGGTTATTATATTTTATTGAAAGAGAAATTTATTTAGAGCCTTATCTTATTATTACTAAAGCTTTAATGTATTGCGAGTAATATAGGCTATATATGTTTAATCTTACTTTAAAATTATCGAGGCATGTCCACATTAATATATCGATGTTTCTATTGTTAAATACAGACGTTACATTACATAAATCATTGCAAGAATAGACTAGTCGTACATTAACCTAAGATTCAGTCAATTCACCATCCAATCAATAAAAATGAACAATTCGATTTTTTTTAATCTTTTCAATTAGTAACAATTATTAGAAAAATATCAAGAAGGTCGAATATAAAAATGTTTGATTTAAGCTCATCGGTAAACTATTCACGGAATTAATATATGAAGGCAAGATGACATAAAGGCAAGTCATTAAAAAAAGTGACATTGACTTTGACGTTTGACGTTTACAGACGTTCTGTCAAAACATAGCGTTTTTTTTTAATTTCGCTTGCCACGACCAATATATTATATCCATAATCACTAAAACGAGTGAACTGAATATGTTTGAAAATATTTACACCGATTATATTATTGCGTTATCATAAGTCGTGTCTAATCGATACACATGTGAAAAAATATATTTATTTTAAGACAGCGTTCTATGAAAATATAGTGAATTATATACAAAGCTAGTGTTATTTATTGAAAGACAATACTGACAGCGGACTTTCTGGAAAATATGGTTAATGTCAAATAAATATACACGTGGACATACTATGATATATGTATCACATCTTCTTCAATGTTTTAATAGCTTGCCTTAGGCTCAGGCTATTTGTTTCTCGAATAACAATTGCCAACTTTAAAAAAAATACAAAACATCGTATTTTTTACTATACATTAATATTAATATTAACATATGAAATGTGCAAAGTATCCCTAAGGTTTTATTTTAATTTTGATGAACTCATCAAAATCTTTGCTTAGTTTGAATTAGCTAAGCATAGAAATAAACATAGATTTTCTCTATCGATAGCTTTGGATTTTCTTCAATATGACCTCAAAATCCAATTTTTTATATCATATTCTTATTATTTTTCTAAACATATAACATATTACTTTATGTTTTTCACTATCTTAACATAAAAGAATTACATATCTCTAGCACCGAATATTAGTCATGTAAAAAGTGTGTTTTACATACATACAGCTTTTCTGGTCCTTCAACACTAAATGTTGCCAGTTCCTTAAGACCTGCCTAAATTAATATATAGGCTCCACTATATTTGAATTGTGACGCATAATATCATAGAATATCCACTATCAAAGCTAAAGTAAACCTATAATACTATGAATTAACGAAAATTGTTCGCCAAACGATCGGCCATTTCAAGAAATATTAAAACGCATATTTACAACAAATTTTTGACTCACGAACGCTAATAGATTCAATCCGCCAGACATAATTATTCTATAAAATTCAAATTTTCTATTTAAAATTCCTAAATTATTGTTCGACGATTCAATATAAAAATTATTAAATTGAAATCAAAGCGTGCAACACTAAAATTTCAATAAAAATCAGCTAAATTGAACCACAGACTAAAAAATTCATTTAGTGCCACTATAAATTCTGTGTAATGCAGAGTTTTTGTCGATTTTTTAACTATTTTCTCTTATTGATATTTTGGTATATATCTGTTGCATAACTTCAGACGAAGGTACATAAATCCACCCTAAAAAAAGGGATATTTTTCTATAACGCGATATTTGAAAAAAATCGTCCTCGATTATTTTTAAATATCGTCCTCGAGATAAATCTAAACTCAAAACCTTTATATATATATACAAGGATGTAAGATTTTATTTAAAGTATTCAAATAAATAGAAGCTAAATCTTTACAACATTTGTTTATGTATCAAATTTTAAATACATTTTGTTCAGAATTACTTTCGTCATATAGTTTGGAATTTTTCGTATCTTTATAATCGTTCGTTTTAAGTTAAGCATCACATTTAAAAAAAATATATATTTAAGTTATTTCAAACGTACCGGCCAGTTGAAAAGTTAACAAAAGGCAAATAAACAGTCCTTTTTTTCTTTAACTTATGACGCTATAATTCTGAATACGACATCACCAACGTTTATCTTAACCATCAAAAATCCTGCATTACACAGATAATAAAATCTAACACTTATGTTGAACCTTTGAACCGAACTCATGTAATATATCGCATGCCATTTCTAAATCGTTCCTAGTTATTCCCAAAGCCCGCACTACAATGTCCTTTGGGTAACCCTCGTTAACTAAACGGGCGATATAATCTAAATTTATATTTTCATATGACACGTTGTCCCCATACTTTCTGCCGTGTTTGTCGTGTGTTAACGGGTTGATTTTTTTGGCTGTAAAAGAAAATTTGTATTATTATTTTGCCTTATAGAACTTAAATTATAATTATTTTATTAATATGGAAAAAGCATACAGATATACATACGTCGTTTACTAATTTTGAAAGACTTTTTATTTAACAAAGCATGTAGTATAAAATATATTTTTTACTAAGTAGAAATTTTCAATATCAACAACAAACTAACAAGAATTTTATTAAAATAAAGATTCAATATATTAAAATAGATTAAAACGTGCAAAATAATTTTCAAGAGCAATTCTTAAATATACATAAAATTTCGTGTATCTCGGAAACGGCTCTTACAATTTAGATCATGTTTTGTATTTAGATAAGGTATTGCTTTTTAAGTTTATGTATATAGATGTCTTTTCTAAAAAAAAACGCAGATTTTACGTCATTTCCGAATAAACACCGAGCTAAGCTCGGTCGCTCAGGTACTAATCTATACAGATAAATAAAATTGAAGTCTCTGTTTATAATGTCAAAATAACAGCTTTATACTAAATGCATATGGAATTATATACGGTACTTATAAAAAAAACTCAATTTTTAAATTGTTTGTGTTAGTCTGTCTGTCTGTTTGTTCCGGCTAATCTCCGAAACGGCTGGACCAATTTTACAGGGACTTTCACTGGCAGATAGTTGATATTATAAGGAGTAATTTAGGCTACTTTTATTTTATATATGGCCGTGGTCACGGGCAGACTGCCCGTGACCACGGCTGGTGCAACCTAGTCGAAACGTCGGGAGCAAGGTATATATCCGCTTATCCACGCGTTAAGTCCCGTAGTATAACTATTATATAAACATGAAACACGATAATTTAAAAAGTTATACTTTTATTTTAGAAAAAGAATTTGGGTTTCGCTCAAAAAAATTAAAACGTACCTAAGGACGCACTCGAGCGTGGCGAAGGTAAGTCGCTAGTAATAAATATGTGTAGTGAGCTCAGATACAAACTGATCTGTTTAAAGTAACTAACTGTCATAGATTAAAACAGCAAAAAGAACTTACGTGCAACTGCCAATTCATTCTTTTCCACCGCAACATTTTCGTATGGCGGATCCTTTACATCTTCAGAGGGAAATTTTGGCATCGTCGTCGATTTAGTCGGTTGGTCTAAACTAGTACTACATGTTGATGTTGGAAGTGATCTTTGTCTGGGGGGTGCTTTATTTTCCACTCTCGTGTCCCTATCGAAGCTCGTTCTATCTCTTTCTAAATTCCTGTCTGGTTTGTCTGGTCTTTCTGGTGGATTCCGAAAGTCTATATGACGTTCTTGCATATATCTGTCTGTGTGTCTGTCTAATACTCTGTTTTCTGATGATCTTTCCGTTCTGCTGCTGGTCTCTTTATCTGGTAAGAGTCTTTCGTTTATATGGCGGTCTTGTATAGGTTTAGGGTCAGTTCTGTCTGGTTGTCTTTCGGGGGGTGGTGCGGGAAGTGGTCTACTATTAGATTGTGGGGTGCAAGCTCTTCGTGGTTTTTCAAAGGCTCTTGGATCTGGTGGTACCTGGAATATAAACGAAAGATATAAATAAATATACGAATCAAACATACGTATTGATAATATTTTATCTATTTAAATAAAATAATATTTTATCTGGTAGCTAAAATATTCTTATTGCTAATAATTCGTTATAATAATAGGAATCCCTATTTAGAATTGGGATGAACATTACAATTACAAATCTACTACTATACCGTGTTAAAATCATTGGATGTTATATTTTATAGTAAAAGTCATGTATACTTATATTATAAAGAGGTAAAGTTTGTGAATATGTGAGGTTGTGAGTTTGTAACGTTGTAGGGAGTAATCTCTGGATCTACTGAACTGTTTGAGACCCTAGGCAGGACAAAGAATATCTTTATCCCGGAAATCATCCTCTAAAGGGGTGAAAATGGGGATGAAAGCTTGAATTGGGAAGGAAGCTAGGGACGAACCGAACGATGCGGGGGTGAGTCGCTAGTATCATATAAAACTCATATTATTTCGTATAAACTTCAGCCTCACCTCATGATTTCTAGTATCAATAAGACCAGTAATTGTTTCCGTCGAGCCTGTTATGACTGATGTAAGGCGGTGTCTGGAATCTGGCTCAGGTTCTAACGAAGAACGTCGGCGGGGTTCTAGAAAAGTAAAATGTGAAAAAGAATAAAAATTAGAAAAAAATATAGATTTTCTTTTAATGTCGTTTATTATAATACTTAACTAGTTAAAGAAATATGTTTAACTAGATTTTTCTCGGCTTTCTCAACGTGAGGTACCTAGCATTAGCTTATTTCGTCAAAAATAGCTATCTATATTTCTAATTTCACTCAAATCAGTTAAAGTGTAAAGAAGTACATGAAACACTCTCACTTATAACACTGGTTATTACTAACGGCCTTCACAACAGAAATTAATTTTGTTTGGGCTATTATATCAGCTCTCTATTATATCTATAGCTTAAATTTGTTTCGTCTATTTAAAATATAAAAAAACTAACTTTGAATTAGAATTTATGTCATACTTATTGACCTCTTCGCTTTTAAACCTTAAAGTCCTGAACTATGTGTTTAAATAAAACTATATTTTCGGATTTTACAGCTGATTGATTCAGATTTTTTGTTTCTGATGGTTCGAATGCTTTACAGCAATTATGATCTGACTGCCTTTCTGTCTGACTGACTGAGTCAAAATAAATCGCGAATAAAAAACGAAAACATATTTTTGTTTAAAATATCAAATGTTCGCGTTAATATCAGAAAGTATTATGTGATCAAAACCACTTACTTACCCATAATACTAGCAGAACTAGCAGAAGCTATATCCTGAACACTAGACGCGGCAGCAATCGTCTCCGCCGGAGAGAGACTTTTCCTAGGAGGTAAAGGAGGTGCTCGTAACTCTCCGTACGCGTTCTCTGCAGGTGCGGGCGCTCTCCGTGTAGCACGCGGAGAGTGTCGGGGGGAAGCCCCTGCAGATCTGACTCCCGGACGGAGAGCGTCTATTGTAGATGTTGCTGCGTTGAATTCTGCCCAGTCCTAGTGGATGTATGATAATCAATTTTGGTGTTTTGAAGTGAAAACTTTAGCCGCGTTGAGCGATTTTTGGTAAGGGCAAAATTTATGGGTTCGCGTCACCGACATGCTACGTGTGACATGTGACGTGGCGACGCAGTCTGGCGCAGACTGGCGACACGCAGCGTCATATGTTTTGATTAATAAATAAACAATATCAAAATGTAAATAATTATTGCTCGGAGTGCAAATGGATGTGAAAACGAGGCTAATTATAATAATTTCAATTTACAAATTATGAAATTTTAATATAAGAAAAATTAATAAAAAAAAAAAAACAGTTATTCCAAAGTTATAAATCTTCACTTCAATCGGCAGTCCCAATTTTTTTTATTCATAGATGTTTAAAAAGTGTGTATATAATTCATGTTGTGTACAATTTAATATATTTTAGAGTATTTTCTAGTGAATTAGTGAGAAACAGGGATTGATTGATGTCTTAAATCTTATTCTACGTGAACGCTAAGAATATGATATATGTAGTACTTTATAGTTTACAGGAATAGCGTTTACAGGAAGCTTTGTTTAATTATTAATTATAATAATTATTTTTTATTTATTGTTTGTAATAAATTGTTAGAAAGAGAATTCATAAATAATAATACTATCATCAAATGAAGAATGTTACAAAATGTTTTTCATTTGAATATTGATGTTATACTCGTTCAAGTCATTCGGGAATAATTTCAATATGACGTAGTTATTTTAAAATCATAACATATAAGGTATTTCAACATTATTTATAAGTACAGATAGAATTCAAAAATTATTGTCAAGAAAATACATCAATTTTGTTGTATAATCAAATCTAATATTATAAATGTGAAAGTTTGTGAGTGTGTATGTATGGATGTTTGTTACTCTTACACGCCAGAACAGCTGAACGGATCTGGATGAAATTTGGCACAGACATAGATTATAGTCTGGAATAACATATAGGGTACTTTTTATCCTAGAAAAATGTACGGTTCCCGTGGGATATGTTTGTTCTTGTATTCCTAGAGGCGAACCGAGCGAAGCAAGGGTGAGCCGCTAGTTAATTACATTTCATGAAACGAATGATCTAAGCTCGTCGTTTCCCACTCTAAATTCCTATAGTTTTATATGATGTTCTCTTATATATTTGTCTGTGTGTCTATCTAATATCCTGTTTTTATTCTATAAATTTTATTACTGACTGCTTTCAAAAACTAGGTCACTCTATGAGAAGATCGCTTTGATTCTTTTTCAAAAAAATATTTTATACTTCAACTAAAAACTTATTATTTTTTATATTGCTAATAAACCTAGACCCAGGAACACCAGAAGGGTTTAAACCCTTCAGGTGAGTGTAGATTTTTATTAGAAAGAAAAGGGTTACTCTTCATCTATTCTAATATTATAAAGAGAGAAAAAAAAAGTTTTTTTTGTTTGTTTGTATCGAATAGGCTCCGAAACTACTGAACTCATTTAGATGAAATTTGGTAAGACGATAGTTTGAGATACTAGAAAGGACATTGGATAGTTTTTATCCCGAAAACTATCCCTTAAGTGGGTGAAAAAGAGGTGAAAGTTTGTATAGGGAAGCAACCTAGTAATTAATATAATGTAAAATATCTGTGTACATCATTTTATCGATCTTATTACTGAATTAGTTATTTTGATCGAAAAATCAACCTTAATGTATAATCTAAGGGCAATTTTTTGTTGCAATCAATAAATTACATGCCCCATGCACATTAATAAAGGAAATTTCGAAAAAAAAATTACCAATATTTATTCAATTAAAAAAAAATGTGAACAGAACAGAAGCAAAAAGGATGCAAACGCAAAAGAAAACACAAAAAGCACATTCATTCAAGCGTATATTGTCAACATTTAAATTAAACTTACAAATAAATAATTCATAAGACAAAAAAAAAAAACGTAAAAAAATAATTATAGACTAAAAATATGCAAAATAATTAACCTTAATAGCTTAATACATTCACAGTCTGTGGACATGCATCACCCGGTGTATTCATATGTATCTATAATAGCTGCATTTTAATATTTTCAATACCAAAAACAATATTACAATAACATCACAGTGTTTTTTATACCAAATTTTTCTATAGTTCATTTTTTTTTGTAAAACTATCATACTTTCTTTATTGAATGATAAAGTACGTTTAAAACGGGAGGTCTCACTACGATTAGTACAAGTAGTGACACTAAAACCAGTGAATGTAAGCCACTAGTGAATACATATAATAAAATACTGAGTCGAATCTGTACATTAAATATATTTTGGAAAATCTTATTGAAATAGACTTTATTATCGATACAGAGGCCGAATCTATAGTTTTTAGAATTTTTGTTTGTCTGTCTGTGACCCCATCATGACAAAACCACTGGGTAGATTTTGATGAAATTTGGTATGATGATAGCTGGTTATCCGGGTCAACATATAGGATACTGTTTACTGCGGGAAAATATCACATCTCTGAGAAATCTATACTAAATGTTAAAACGTAACTAGGCACGAACCCGAGCGGAGTGAGGGTGAGTCGCTAGTACTTTATAAATACTTAGTGGCTTACCATCGCTTTTTTCGGGCGCGCCTAGAAGAGATAGAGAGATGATCGTCATCAATCAAAAATGTACTAGATACACAATCAGCGACAAAAAATGTCCTAACCGAATGAGCGCTCATTTGAACATGAGCGCGCTTTTAACTTAAAAATTAAAATTTATTTCACATATATTATAATATTTATTTCAACTAAAATAATTACCTAAACGCAATTGGTGACAGTTTTAAGAGAACTTTTGCATGGGATTTTGTCTCTAGTACTTTTTTGATCGATGGTGATCGTTGATAAAGTAATAATATGAGGGGAAAAGTATGTCCGCCACAAAATGTCAGTTTTGGCTAAATCAATTATGTTCTTGGAGCCACTGACAAACAAAACGATTGATTAAGACGACTATTATATAACCTCTATGTCGACATTACCAGACTTCATCAGTACCGATTATTATCCTATAATGATTTTTATTGTCTTGTATTCAAATATACTTAAAAAAAAAATTTAAATATCAAAAATGTAATAAAACGTCATATCATCAAAAGTGACATCAAGCTTTATTTCGCGTGAGACCTTCCATTATAACAACGAATATATTTTTTTTCTCTATCTAAATAGGCGGGTAGAGAGAGAGAGAGAGAAAGAGATGTAAATTAATCTATCTTTTTATTTCCTTTTTAACTAACGCCACGATATATCCAAATTAACGTCATCCATAAAAACATTCACTTACGAAAATCGAACCAGCTATATAATACATATTAGTCATTACTAACCACATATGGAATTGCACCTCAATCAAAACAATCGATATCAATTAGTATTATATAATAAATTATTAATATACAATATTAAATTGAAACGCCCTACTTGAAATAAACTTAAAACGTCACTTCTATCGTATTTTCGACGCCATTTTAAAACTCGAGTAAAACTATTCAATAATTTAAATTACCTACATTAAATACTTTTCGTTTTCTTATAATTAATTATATATCTAAATTAAAAAATGACTAATTAAGTATATGAATTGTTGAAATGTTAATGTTTTGTAATGTATGTATGTATGTATAAATAATAAAGGCATTAAGATATATTATATAGCTCATACTAATATTATAAAAAGTAGAAGTGTGTTTGTTTGTCCTTCTTTCACGTCGAAACAGAGTGACGGATTGGTGTGATTTTATTGTGTGGAGATAGTTGGAGGGCTGGAGAGTGACATAGGCTACTTTTTACCGCGGGAGATTATCTCATTCCCACGGGAAAACACGTAATAATACAACCCACAACAACTCATCATACCTATGTATATATATATAATACATAGTCCATCTTTTCCATACTGATAGTTAAGCAATAAATTTACATAAAACAAAAATAAGATTCGGATTGAAATTAATTAATAATATTATACTAATAAGTAGACTTCAATAAAACAAACAAACAAACAACTGACAAAAATTAAAAGCGCCATTTATGAATGCAATACAAGTGGCATCTGATTGCTGATTTTTCAATAAACAGAGAAACTACACAAATTGATTTAATTTATATCATTGTGTTTAATTAAAGAGAAGTTAGTTAGGCTACAGCATCGTTTCATTTTCGTTCATATTTTTTTTTTAAAACCACAGATAATATACTTATTGTGTTAGATTTTTTCATCCTTTGTTAATTTTACAAAAAAACTTTTTTTGGTGAAACCCAAAATTATTCAGAAACAAATTTATAATGCAATTTTAGTTGTTATCAAAATCGGCTCAAGGACTCCTTTGAAAACTTTTCGTAACTCTATTGGAATTTCGCTGAACTTACATCTACTTATGAAGGCAATCTTGGGTCTGTTATCTATCATACATATAATAAAATTGTAACTAAGCCGAATCTGTACATTAATAAATTTTTTTTAAATCTTATTGAAATAATATTTATTATCGATACAGAGCCCGAATCTATCTTTGTCTGTCCGTCTGAGTAAACCACAGATGAACAGATTTTGATGAAATTTGATATATGATAAGAGAGATGAAAGTGGGTTATCCGGGTCAACATATACTACTTTTCACTGCGAGAAAATATCTCATCTCTGAGAAATCTATAATAAACGTTAAATCGTAGGGTAATTCGTAGTTTATTCATAAGAGTATAGTATTGTTGTTGATTTGGAAATCAAATATTAAGAATACATAATTTTTGAAAAAAAAAATTAGTAAAGTTTTTATTCTAACGCCTTTATTATATACATAATAATATATTGCGATATGATTGAGTAATATGTAAAGTATTTTAGTACTCAGTCCAATATATAAGGCGAACGGATCTTTGAAATTCAAATTTTATTTCAAAATAATATAATTCATTATATATATTTATACAATTTCATTCACAAAATAAAACCATTTAAATAAAAAAAGGAAAGTTAATTGAAAAAATCATAGAATATATTATATATTAAAAAAAATCCGCCCTCATTATAAAAGAAAAATTACGTACAATTAATAACAAAAACGAACAAAATAAACAACTAAAATAAAATAAATGAACGAAATATGATTATTATTAATGAATAATTAATTAATTAATATTTTTACACATTTTTGATATTAACTGTACATTACCATTAAAACGAAACAATTCATGAAATTAATTTATTAATAAATATTTGTACTGTGATTTAATTTCTTTGAAGTTTATTTTCTCAATCACAAATTAACGAGAGTTTCAAATTAAATAAAAAACCAGTAAAAAAATCATAAAAAAAACAAATTAATAAATAAACAAACAAACAAAATCACAGTACACATAATATCTATGGCTGGCGTGAATATGTCGATATATCGAAATATTTAAATTTTTAGAGTTTGACGGGTTTTCATTATCTCCTTTTTTTTTTAATTTCGTATTTAACATTATAATCTTTAGTTATTATGAAAATATGAAATTAAAAAAAATAATTTGATTTAATAAGATCTCGGGAACAAAAATCGTTTTTTTTAGGATAGTTTTAATTAGATCTGTTAAAACGCGACTCCTTTGTATATTTTGTATAGTAATAACAACCTATGACGTCACTTAATGCCAACTGAATTAATTAATTATAAACCAAAAATAGTAGTAGTAGTTCATTAAAAAAAACGGGTTTTCAGAACAAAAATAAAGTGTTATTTTAGTTTTCTTGGAATTATTGATTAGAAATATCTATAAATCGTTTAGAACATAATTAAGTATGTAAATTGTAATAGAGATTTTCTTCCATCAATTATTATTTGCATGCTAAATTTTGTTGCACTATTTCTATATCTATACTGATAAATAAAATTGAAGCGTCTGTTTGTGATGTCAAAATAAGCCTTATACTAAATGCATATGGAATTATGTACGGTACTTATAAGAAAAACACAATTTTCAAATTTTTTGTCTGTCTGTCTGTTTGTTCCGGCTAATCTCTGAAACGGCTGGACTAATTTACACGGGACTTTCACAGGCAAATAGCTGGTGTTATAAGGAGTAACTTAGGCTACTTTTATTTTAGAAAGAGAATTAGGGTTTCGCTCAAAAAAATCAAAACGTACCTAGGGACGCATCCGAGCGAAGCGAGAGTAAGTCGCTAGTATATTATATATAAGATTAAGAAATGTATTCTTAGTATATAACGTAGACTTCCTAAGAAATGAAATAAAAAAAAATCAACATATTCACGTTAGCCACCCATGTAATAACTATATATATAGAATTAAAATGGAATGTCCGTCGTGTCCATACATTAAGCATGTGGCGATTTTCTCCGCCTCTGCGAAACAAACACATACTATGAACATGCTACTTTATATTCAATAGCATTGCATATACAAAAAAATATATCTTTTGTATAAAAAAAAAAAAACAAATTTTTAATACTAGATTTTTTTTTCATTAGATGAATGAAGAGACATTTTAATTTTATATGTAATAATGTATTATATAATTTTTTTAACTAATTTGACTTAATATTGAAATTATTTCTTTATATTGCAATGCAATTAAATTAAATAACAATAATAATAATTAAAAAAAAAAGAAAAATGATATCACAAAACAATGACATAACAGCCATAAAAAAAAACAACCCACAAACATACACATGCTAGATCATTCAAAATGCATAAACATGCTAAAATATATATAAAATAGAAAAAAAATTGTGGGCTACAAAATGATAAAACGACACCAGTTACATCATTAATTCAGTTAATTTCATTAAATTCATTAATTAATTGTTTAATGCAATTAATTTTGAAATAATTTGAAATTCCAATGTTAAATTTAAATAGATATATTTACCTCCGGATCATCGATGTCATCGGTCAAACCGTTAAACGTAGTGTTGCGTGACGACCAACCGTTTGAATTACTTGAAATTGTGACTTCACTACCTGAAAATAATAGAAAAAATATAAATATTATTAACTAGTTGTACCCCGCGGTTTCGCTCGCGTTAAATTTGTTTGAATATAAACATCAGTTTTACAATAATGTATGGAAGTCTGTCCGATTTGTTGACATTTATGATTACTGCTCCGCTCCCTTGAATAGTAGCACGACGATATATAGCCTTTAGCCTTTCTCAATAAACGGGCTATCTAATGCAAAAAGAATTTTTCAAATCGGATTTGTAGTTCCTGAGATTAGCGCGTCCAAACAAACAAACAAACTCTGCCTCTTTATAATATTAATTAATATACATGCATACATACATTAGTGAAGATGTTTGTGTGTTTGATTTAAGAATAAACCGTTTAACGGATTTGGATGAAACTTTGCAGGAATACAAATCATATCTTAGATTTTCTCTTTTAACACAGGTAATTGTAAAATGATATTTAATCGTATTACTATTATAAATACGAAATTTTGCGTGAGTAACACATTGTTAGGCACCTAGGTGCGACCATTAAGACTATACTAAAATTACAAAGAGATTTTTTTTGTGTTTGTTTGTAATTGATAAACTATAAATCCGTTGAACCGATTTACATGCAATTTGGTATGAAGATATTTTGAGGTCCTGGGAAGGATATAGGTTAGTTTTTATTCCGGAAATCATCCCTTAATGGTGTGAAAAGGAAGATGTAAAAGATGAAAGTTTGTACGGGGAATCAATCATTTCTCAAGTTAAAACGTACCTAGGGACGAACGAAGCGAGGGTGAATCGCTACTATAACATAAACAACTCACTTGAACCATTACAGCCTGAAGAGCCCGATGACCCGGACGAGTTAGACGACACCGGCTTCACTGCAGTCTTTGTGTTTGCTATTCTGTAAAATAAAATAAAATAATTGTATTTAGCGATGATACATTCATTTTCATTTTTATATTATTTTCATTATGTTTGATTCTTTTATAACGTGTACAATAAAGAGTATTATCTATCTATTCAATTCATTTCAAATCTCTTTCGATTGCTTCCAAGCATGCCAATAGAGCACAGATACAGTAGAATCTCGATTATCCGAATCGATTAAAAACAGGTGTATTCCGTATAATCGAAAATCCGGATAATCGATTCCAAAGACAAATCAAACAATAATTTTTTTTTTTATTATAGAAAGGGTTTCACATACGTCATTTGGACACCACGATATACAAAAAAATCACAAGTTATAAAGATAACAAATAACATAATATCTATGTAATTTATTTTTGTTGAAAATAATCAATTTCAATCTCCAGCGGGAGTACACGTCAGACGCGGGAATAATCTTATCGTAACACTAGCGACTCACCCTCGCTTCGCTTCGGGTTCGTTCCTAGACAAAAACAAATCTATCCCACGGGAACCGTATATTTTTCTAGAGCCTTCCTCGGTTAACGGGCTACTCAATGCAAAAAGAATTTTTCAAATCGGATTAGTAGTTCCTGAGATTAGCGCGTTCAACCAAACAAACAAACAAACAAACTCATCAGCTTTATATTATTAAGTATAAATATCTCGTTGCATCGTCGAATCATATGTATCTAAATCGGTAATTAGAGCCGTGATGAATGTGTCCGGACAATCGGATAATCGATATTCTACTGTATAAGAAAGTATTAAACAAACAAACAAACACAAACACTCACTTAACATCAGCCGTTGTGTTCGGCGGCCGAGGTGGTACGAACGCGTCCACCACCACTTGTTCCGTCCCCTTGATTTCCGCCCTGCAAAACGGACACCCTTGACCTTCTGAATCCTGGAGAAGGAAATTTATTTATTAATTATATGTATGTATTCAGTACTTTTTAACGTCCCACTGCTGGGCACGGGCCTCCCTTTAAGACAAGGGGAATCTGGCCATAGTCCACCACGCTGGCCAAGTGCGGATTGGCGGACTCCACATGTCTTTCGAAAACTTGCTAGGTTCTCTCAGACATGTAGGTTTCCTCACGATGTTTTCCTTCACCGTAAAGCAAGTGGTAATCATGTTGGAAAATATCAGAGGTGCGAGACCCGGGATTTGAACCCGCTTCACTCGGTTTCCCGAGCGAGCGCGTTGCCACTGGACTACCACTGCCTAGATCTCGATTATATACTCTTTCAATATCGATCTCGATCTATAGAATTTATTTATTAATAATATTTATTGATTTATCTAATATATTTAAATGGGCATTTTTTGTATATTTACATATTTATTTATACCAGCGACCTCGGAAACGGCTCTAACGATTTCGTTGAAATTTGGTATGTGAGGGCTTTCGGGGGCGAAAAATCGATCTAGATTAGTCTTGTGTCTGGGAAAACGCGTATTTTCGAGTTTTCATGCCGTTTTCTTTCGCATTATTCCATGCAAAATATGTTAATAATTTCGCACACTTCGCACGTCACGTGACCATGTCGATGACGACTTACATGAATTTACTCCCTATCCAAACCTGCCTATAGAAGTTTTCACTTCAAAACACATATACACTACAATTTTACTTCGGCATAATTATTTGTTTTAAACATGTAAATATTAGGCTGAATTATTACAATATAAACAAAACTCACAATTTGCCAGGCGGTCAAACACGGCGTACATAGTAAATGTCCACACGGCTCTATCCTGATATCTTTGTCGTTTTCCGCACATATCTTGCACAGTTGGAACGTGCTCCCTGAAAGGTAAAAATTTAAGATATTAAAAAAAAACAATTAAAAAAATAAAAATCCTCATTGGAACAAACTGAAAAATTATATTATAGACTAGCGACTCACCCTCGCTCCGTTCGGGTTCGTCCCTACTTACGTTTTAACGTTTAGTATAGATGTCATCAAAATCCCTGCAGTAGTTTTTCCGTGATGCAGTAACAGACAGACAGACAAAAATTCTAAAAACTATAGATTCGGCCTCTGTATCGATAATAATGTCTATTTCAATAAGATTTAAAAAAAATATATTTATTGTACAGATTCGGCTTAGTTACAATTTTATTATAAGTATGTATAGATAGTACGATAAAAACTACGTTAGTTGAAAATTGTGTTGTAGCCAATAACGCCCATCTCGAAGAAATTTTGCTATTAATTTAATACATACTAGTTCCAATAGCTTATATAAAAGTAGTAGTAACATAGTAATATTTAGACATAGTTGTAAATTTAACTTTAAAGAGTAAAGATACGTTATTTATAGATAGGTATTATAACTACATACATATTACTTATGTATTTGAAGTATTATAATAAAATAAAATTTTTGGCCAAGTGTGAATCGGTTTCGCGCATTAAGGGTTCCGTATCATTATCTGTAAAAACGACAAAAAATCATGTCTATTGTATGGGAGCTTTAGTTAAATATTTATTTTATTCTGTTTTTTAATATTTGTTGTTATCATCAAATACATCATCTATGAAAATTTCAACTGTCTAACTATCACGGTTCACGAGATACAGCCTGGTGACAGACGGACGGACAGCGAAGTCTTAGTAATAGGGTCCCGTTTTACCCTTTGGGTACGGAACCATAAAAATATAATAAATTACATTGGTGTATTTATTGAATTACATACATATTATAAATAATAAATAGGAAGTGATAGCCCAGTGATAACACGCTCGCTTGGGAAAACGAGCGAAGCGGGTTCAAATCCCGGGTCTCGCATATCTGATACTTACATATGTAAATCATTTCCAACATGATTACCACTTGTCTTACAGTGAAGGAAAACATCGTGAGGAAACCTGCATGTCTGAGAGAACCTAGCAAATTTGGCACTTGGTAAGCGTGGTGGACTATGGTCTGATCCCCCTCATATAAAGGGAACTCCCTTCATACTATGCGCCTTAACTCTCACTGATCGTGTCGAAATATCGTCCCATCGACGACACGTTTAGCTCAGCGTGTAGTGACCCTACTTGCTGTGCCAACGGTCGCGGGTTCGAGTCTCGCTGGGGGCATTCATTTGTGTGACGAGTACGAATGTATGTACTCTAGCCATGGGTGTTTATATTTATATTTATAACATGTATGTATTTAAAGTTGTACATGTGTAGTGTATCAACTATCTGGTATCCATAGAACAGGCCTCGTAGCTTACCGTGGAACTAGATGGTGCTGTGTGTTTATGTCCCAACATATTTATTTATTTATCGGAATTTGAGAGTAACAGCAATGGTGTGCACTTGTGTATTATAACACAGTGCAGTTGGCTAATCGGGAGGGAGGGTCGGGAGGATATCAAAGCTTTATATATAGCTATATCTATATAATAATACGTGAAGCAAAAACTTTGTACCTCTTTTTACGAAAATTGCGCGGACGGAGTATGAAATTTTCCACACTTATAGTTTATATAGAGAAGGAGTGCAGAATGCTAATATTTTTTTAAATTATGCATAAAAAATACATTAAATCAATAAAAAAATAAACATTACACACACCTACCATGTATTTGACACACACATGCATACATATACTCTTTTGTTTCTTGTTAAAGTCTGTGGTCAAATTGAGAATAGATTAATATTGTAATATACGCAAGACAATAAATATATAACTTAATGAATGATGGTTGATTTTCAACCACACGGCGATCACTCTATGGCGGCTATAAGATAAACTCACCCATTTCACAATACAACTCGTACTGTTCCTGCGTCACGGTTATATGGTCTTCTGCGGGCGATATGATCGCCGAACTCAAGTCTGGATTTATATCACGACCGTCTGGATATAGGTAACTGAAATGTTAAATATATATTACATATCGAACTATTATTGTGATTGCGAAAGTTCGTATGTGTGTTTGTTACTTTTTCATGCAGAAACGGCTAAACAGATTTAGATGAAATTTAGTGTACAGGTAGACTGTTAGAAACATTGGGGAACTTATAATAAAATATTTTTATATAAAACGTTTTTTTATTTTAAATATCTGCAAATATGCCATATTTTTAAATTAAAGGTTTTCCTACTCTCCTTTTGGATCAAAATTTAAAATATTTTATTCAGCATTAAATTATTACAATATTTCACTGAACGTCATGAGTCTTTTTTTTTTTTTTTTTTTTTTTTTTTTTTTTTTTTTTTTTTGTTGACGCTGGGGAAACCCATCATGGGGACCTTACCGGCCGTCAATGGGTAAGGTACTGTGAGACTCTTACTCACTAAAACCCACAGCGGAATCCGTCGCCGCAGTGCAGTGGGGCGTTGCAGGATCGCTTGCGCATACACTACAACACCCCTGCGGACAGCCCGTACCTCGCGGGCCTGCCACGCCTAAATCAGGATGCCCTCGATTCACAGAGCATCCCGACCGCCCCGATGACGTACAGGGGAGTCAGGGAGAGACCCCCCCGCAGTAGCTCCTCTAGGGTGGCGGGAGAAGATGCGCATAACGGCGCCTCCTCTGCCCCAGTCGACGGCGACGAATTGGGTCTGCTAAGGCGTTAGCTTCGCGTTCCCTCTCCGCCGTCTCCTTCAGTGAGATGACGGCCTCGCTGAAGGAGATCATCGCCGACCAGGACCCCTCGTCGCGCAGCATGGCCTCAACCACGCTGTACAGCGAGAGGTCTCCACCCACTACCGCCATCAGGGCATGGCGCTGGGGAGCCCAAGCGGCGCATTCCACGAGGGTGTGGTGCGAGGTGTCCTCGGTCGCACCACACCCATGGCATACGGGCAACGGTTCCCGACGCGCAACCTGAAACAGATACTTACCAAAGCATCCGTGCCCAGTAAGCATCTGCGTCAGCCTGAACGTCAGGACACCGTGTGGCCTTCTGACCCAGCGAGACAAGTGCGGACGAACCGCGCTCACCGTCGCCAGGCCAGACGCCGGATTCCCCAGACCTTCCCACCAGCGCCGGATCAGGGCCTCGTCTGCTAGGCGCCTGATCCGATCGACTACCTCCCGCGCTGGACGTTCCCCGCGCGCACGCTCGCTTGCCCGGAACTGGTACACTTCGGCGAGCACCTCCGCCTGGAGTTCCCAGGGCGGATCGCCCGCCAGAAGCGTCGCCGCCGTGAAGGACACCGTACGGTACCCCCTTATCGCCCTCACCGCCAGGACCCGCTGCGCCTTGCGCAATTGGGCCCTGTTAGACGCAGAGAGGGCGTCGATCCAAACAGGAGCACCGTACAGTGCCATGGACCTCACTATGCCGGCATAGAGCCGCCGGCAAGGAGATCCAGGGCCCCCGACATTCGGCAAAAGCCTGCCGAGGGCCGAGGCGGCGCTCATCAATCTCGGGGTGAGCTGGGCGAAGTGGACACGAAACGTCCAGCGACCGTCCAGGGTCAGGCCTAAGTATTTCATTTGGGCCCGAACCTCCACCATCCTACCCTGGACGCGCAGACAGGCGTTGCGGGGGGCACCCCTCCGTGGGCCATGGAATAGGAGGGCCTCCGTTTTTGAGACAGAGACCCTCAGGCCCAACATCTCTATCCGGTCGACGACCAGATTAGTGCCAACTGTGGCCAAGCGTGCCGCCTCCTCGTAGGTACGACCCCTGGCCGTTACCAGGGTGTCATCAGCATAAGCAATAACACCCAGCCTAGGAAGGAGCGGACACCGCAGGAGCCAATCATACCCGAGGTTCCACAGAACCGGGCCGAGAACCGCCCCCTGTGGAACCCCGCAGTCGACACGTCGCCGACCGACCACACCATTTGCCCCCATCCACACGACCTGTCTGTCGTGGAGGTACGCGTCCAACACCCGCCGGAGATAGAGAGGCACCTCATGATATCGAAGCGCCTCTCGTAGAGTCTCGAACGGCAGGGTGTTGAAGGCGTTGGCCACATCCAGCGAGACGGCTAGGAGCACGTCTCCCTCCTCCACCGCGGCCAAGGACCGAACCTTCAGGGCGTTCAAGGCATCCACGGTTGACCGACCGGCCCTGAACCCGAACTGAGCCTCTGACAGGCCCGGTCCCACCTCCTCCAGATGCTGAGTGACACGGGCAGCGAGAATTCTCTCGAAGAGTTTGCCCATCTCACTCAGCATCACGATTGGCCTGTACGCCGAAGGGGAGTCAAGAGGACGCCCCTCCTTGAGCAGTAGGCACAATCTGCCCTCCTTCCAGATCTTCGGGAACTGCCCAACACGAAGGCATGCGTTGAAAAGCTCCCGAAGATCCCCTCCCAGGTATTCCAGGGCGATGCACAGAACTCGTCCTGGAATTCCATCCGGTCCCGGAGCCGTCCGTCTGGCCCGCAGCTTGTCAAGGGCCAGGTCAAATTCCCCCTCAGTGATCGGGGGGATTTCCCCCACTCCCTCGAGAGATGAGGGAGGAACCATCACTGGAGGGACGTGCCCAGCCGACTCCGGAAACAGCCCTCCCACCAGCCGTAGGAGAACATCAGGCGACGTGGTCTCCGTAACCGGGGCGCCGTGCGCGCGGAGCTTGTTCCGCGCTCTGATGTAGGGGCGCCCCCACGGATCCCTGTCGAGGCCCGCCAGCAATTCCTGACGGGCCGCTGCCTTGGCCTGGCTGATGGCGAGCTGCAGGGCCTTCTTCGCAGACTTGTAGGCCTGCCGCAGCTCGCTTTCCAAATCTGAGTCCAGGCCGTTTCTCCTACGGCACCGAACGTATGCCCGCCTGGCTCTGCTGCAGGTCGCCCGAAGTTGTGCAATTTCAGGCGACCACCAGTACACGCTTCTGCGCCGGACAAAACTCCGCCGAATCCGCGGCATGGCCACATCGCACACCCTGGTGAGGGCGTCGCGCATGCGACTAGCCAGCTCCTCGACATCGAAGCTGGCGCCCACCACACTCCCCTGGGAGCACCATGCCTCCACGATGGCCGCCTCTCGGACCAGCTCCGGATCGAGCTGACTAAGGGCCCACCTCGGAAACGCTTGAGAGGGCCCTCTAGGGCGGACCACCGGCACCGGACCGGTGGAGATCTCAAATCGGATATAATTGTGATCCGACAGAGTCTCCACCTCTTCCTCTACCCTCCAGTTCATCACATTGCGTGCGACGGCGGGGGTGGCAAACGTTAGGTCCACCACAGACCCCCCCCGCTGCCGCACACACGTGAAAGCCGTCCCCACATTGAGTAAGGACAGCCCAGAGAGTAGAGCCCACACCTGCACAGCTCGCCCACGAGCGTTCGTGGTGGGGTTCCCCCAGGCCAGAGACTTGGCATTAAAATCACCGAGGACGATAGTGGGCCTCGGCGACACCCTGCAAACCGCAGCACGGACGGAGTCAAGAAAAACCTCGAACTCCGCCAGGCTGCGGTTGGGGGAGAAGTACACGCCAATTATCGCGTACTCTCCCCACCCTGCCACGACAAATCCCTGGCCCCTCTCGATTGCCGAGTGACGGGGGCCGGTGCTGCTCCCAGACACAATTGCCACTAAGCCCTCAAGGTCCCCCACCCAATGTGGCTGGGAGGGGACAAAATAAGGCTCAGCGGCCACCGCCAGGTCAATCTCCCACTCGGCCATGGACTGCAGAAGCAAGTCCTGCGCTCCAGCCGAGTGATTGACATTCCCTTGTAGGAAGCGCGTGAGTCCAACCATTATGAGGACATCACCGCTTCCTCCTCAGCCTGGCGGCTTCCATCCCTAGGGGCGGCTCGGGTCTGATGAACCGCCCTGCCCTTTGTGACGGGTGGCCTGCAGTCACGGCCACCCATCACATGCCCAGAGGGGCGCCCAGCATCCGCGCAAACTGCGCAGCGTGGGGACTTTGCCGCGCAGGCAGCAGACCTATGGTCCTCGCTGCCGCAGCGGAAGCAAAGGCGCCCCCTTTCCACCCCCGATGGGCATAGGGGACGGGTATGCCCTATCCCCATGCACCTGAAGCAGCGTAGTGGACGCTGCTCCAGGACTTCCACCTTGGCTGACGACCACCCGACCAGAAGTCGGCTCGCGTCGGCCACCTTCTTGGCTGCCGTGACCGGGCACCTCACGACAGCCGAGCCCATCATCCCCTTCCCGGAGTGGATCTCACTGACCCAGACGGATTCCACTAGGCAGCCGCCCGCACTAGCGACTGCCTCGGCCACCTTTTGTTTGGTGACCGCATCGTCCAGGCCAGAGACCTTTATCTCCCCCTTTTTTGTTGGGCGCGTGACCGTAGCCACCCCGTCCAACACCTGGCGAAGTTTCTCCGCCAGGCGATCCGCCGCCTCCGCGGGGACAGAGGAAGGGAGCTCCAAAAGTCGAGCCCCCGTTACAGCCCTACGCACCGAAAGTCCCCCAGTGATCCCAAGCTGAGGGAGATCAATCCCCTGCTGCGCCCTTTCGAGGACCCTCGCATAGGTCACCCCTTTTGCCTCCGCCTCAGGCTGCAGTGATATAATGACCGCCGCAGTGCGCGCAGGAGCGGCTACCTTAGGTTTTGGTGGCGCTGGGGGAGTCCTCTTTGATGAGGGTGCCACCGGAGTTGCAACCCCGGGAGGGGATGACGATTTCCCCTTCCCCTTCCCCTTCCGCACAACAGTGGCCCAAGTCTCCTTATCCGGGGCCGACACAGCACTCGGCCCAGCCACAGCTCTCGGCGCAGGCACAGGAGGAGAAGGGACCGGGGCAGCCCGTGCAGACGTCGAAGGACGTGCAGAGGCCGCTCCCCCCCTCTTCGCCGGCTTACGCTTACCCGACCCCGAAGCACCCTCTTCCACTGCCACAGCCGGCACAGGCGTCCGCCTCACTGGGACAGGGGCTTGAGATGGTGCAATCACCTCCCTACGCCCGTCAGCGGCAAGAGGAGGTCTTGCCGGAGTCGCGGGCAGAAGCCTGTCCTCAATCCCCGCAAAGCGAGCGTCCAATATGGAGCCGACAGTAGCTACTATTGAGGCTCGTATCTCCTCAAGCCAGTCGCTACCGAAGGCATCCGAAGGGCCAGACTTGGCCGTGGACAGCTCCGCCCTCATTTCTGAGAACTCGCGGCGATAGGCTTTGAGCTCCGACTTCAAGCTTTCGACCTCCTTGCGCAGGCGTATGTTGTCTGCCTGCACCTTACGGGCCTCATCCGCTGTCGAGCGCCCCGCAAGCGCCTCCACCACCTCTCTCATCGTAGCAGCAGACTCCTTCAGTACCCGTAGCATCGTACCGTCTAAATTGGTAGACTTCTTGGCCACCTCTAATACTGCCGCCACACTCTTGTCGGCAAGGTCCTTCAGCTCTTCGGCGAACGTCATGAGTCTACTACCAGTTCGGAAAGAAGAAGTTTCAGATCTAAGAAGAACTGGTGAGAGATCCATCATAAGATCAGCTCATTGGTATCAAATTATAATATTACATTAAAATATCATATATTATCTGGGTTTCCATACATACAACAGATTATTAATAAAGGTTAGACGACATTTGCTGTTCTAGACAAAAAAGAATAATTATTATAATTTAGAATTAACTAAATACATACTAGTACTTAATCTATCTTTTATATACTGAATCTCATTGTAGAAGTTATACTTGTTTTGGGATATTTGGAAAAAAATATGACAGTAAAATTTTTACGATGCGCGCGCACACCGACATTTAAAAAGCGACATGATGAAGTTAGTTGAAAGCGACATGATGACTAGCAGCCAACTAGCTGATAACTGTTTGTTGCCATGGTAACCGTTGTTATTGTCTGACAAATGATATACATATAATGTTATGATATTCTATAAATGTATGATTGTGATATGCCTAATATGCGTTATTTATTTAATTAATTTATCATTCCTTTTACAAACAGAGAGTTGTGACATACGGGATGAAATCTTTAGCTATTTTTGTTCTATTACGCCAAAGAAGTATAACTTCTTAAGTGCGTACATACAGTATACAGTACACACACACGTTTTTAATTTATAAACTTATACCTACTTAAAGCACATATGAAACTCATATATGTTTAAGAAAATCAAACGCACTTACAATCCCTCTCTATATCCGTCCAACAACGCTTGGACTAAGCTCTTATTCTGCGGTATAGTTTGTAAAATCTCGCCGTCCACTGTAACGTAGCCTATCGCCCATTGACCGAGACGAGTACACGATAACCTGTAAAGTATGAAAAATCACATTAGTTACATGCGAAAAAATCAAGAGGTCTTAGCGATCTATTTCTAACATGTCGACAGGTTTGACACACGCTTGAAACAAATCATTTATTAAAAAACCAATATATCTCTATACTAATATTATAAAGAGGTAAAGTTTGTGAGTTTGTGATGTTGTAGGGGGTAATCTCTGAATCTATTGGACCAATTTAGATGAAATTAGTAAGAAGATAGTTGAGACCCTGGGAAGGACATAGGATACTTTTTATCCCGAAAATCATCCCTTAAGGGAGTGAAAATGAGGATGAAAGTTCATATAGGGAAGCAAGTTAGGTACGGACCTGAGCGAAGCAAGGGTGAGTCGCTAGTATATCGCACATTTGTTACGAGATAGGTCGAATTATTTTTTATCCCTCACGACGATTAGGTACCTACATACTTAGGCGTCCCAGATTTGTTCTTTCTATTCACACGCTAAATTAATTGATTCATTTTCATTTCACTGACCAATCTCAGTAATATCTTCTTCATTTTTCACCATATTGACGAAGTAATCTGTTCTCAATTGGCACGCTTAAAATCCATTAAAAAACAATTAAATAGCAAAAAAATATTCGAGGACATATTAAATCTACACACAACATATCAGAAAAATGGTGTCTCAAGACCTAAGAAGTAACGACATGAACTCTGCCAGCATTAACCAGAACGAACTGAGTTTGAGTTGACTTTCCTTTAACACTTTTTTTTTTATGCGATTCAGTGACAAACGAGCAGACAGACCACCTGATGGAAAGCAGTACCTGTCGCCCATAGCACCTACGGTTCATGCACTTAGGTTTTAAGTAACAAAACTGCAAAACCACAGGTGCGTTGTCACTGTGAGGACTAAGATGATATGCCTCTTGCCTGTAATTGCGCTGGCTACCTTATCCTTCAAACCGGAACACAACAATGCAATCATTGTTGCTTGGCGGCAGAAATAGATAAGGGGGTGGTACCCATCCAGTCGGACTCCTCAGGCTTGACAGAGTCCTACCACCGGTAACTTAAGCTACCATCCAAAAACCATGTCTGTAATATCAGCTCTAACTTCCGTATCGGTTAAGTTTTGAGTGTAAATGGAAACTACCGGACGTTAAATCATCTTTTGTAGATGGAACTAGGCCTACTATTAGGCACGAAAACACTAAATTATTCTAGAATAATAATCCTAGAATCACTATTTGAATCACGTTCATCCAATACGAATATGAGACGCGATCTAAACATGTTCTCATTTGCATATTCTAAAGTATCCCATAAAACATGAATGGTCCTTGATGCTTGCGACATATAATGCCTAGTGCTTAAATATAACATTTTTTAATACCACTTAGGTCTTAGGAATTGTAAGAGAAGTACTTTCATCTGTAGGAAGATAACTTATTCGAATAGGTTAGAGAGATAAGTTTTAGGCCATTGAATATAATAAATATCTATATTGAAAAAAAATACATACCATAATAATAATATTTTTACGCTGTTTCTTCATTTTATTAAAGAAATTTCTATTAGTTCCTTTAAAACCAATTAGTTTTCCTATTTTTAAAGTAACATACTGATAAATTTCAACAAATCCCATACAACTCCTACACCATCAGTCTTACGTTAATGGCACTATAACAAAAACCATTTCGGACGGGAACGTATGCAATAATTTATCAAACTTTCCTCGATATCGGTCAAAAAAATAGATACAAATAGACAAAAAGCCGTACAAATATTCTTCTTTTATGTATAGACCAGTAACTTACTTTCGCTCGGGTGCGTCTCTAAGCATGGATGTTTTAGGAAAGCATATAAGACAAACATCCAAAGAAAAAATCTTTTTTTTTTACACAGGCCTATACACAATAACCAACCAGAGTTTCACCACAATCGAATCAATGTTTTAGCAACGAATAGAGGACAAACATACGAACATTCATTTTTATATAGGTAGATAAAAGATAAAATATAAATATATACAATAAAATATAACAAAATAGAACAGCATCTTACCTGAACACATAACTTCCCGCCTTATGTATATATTTCTGCAGGCGCGCCTTCACCTCGTCGTAAGTGAGGAACGCGACGTAACCGGGATGTGTGACCGCTAGTAACTGCCAATTACGTAGCAGAGTGCTCCAGGGTTGAAATAATCTAGAAATAGTAGGGTAAAGTTTATCAATCAGAATTGTCTTTTCATCTTTATTAAATATGTTGTTGGGACATTAACACACAGCACCATTTAATGCCACGGTAACCTACGAGGCTGTGTTAAGAATACCAGGTAGTTGATACACTACACATATATAACTTTAAATACATACATATTATAAATATAAACGCCCATGACTGGAGTACAAATATTCGCACTCATTACACAAATGAATGCCCTCAGCGGGACTCGAACCCGCGACCGCTGACTCAGCAAGTAGGGGCACTACAAATTGAGCCAAACTTTTTTAATGTCCCACTGCTGGGCACGAGTCTTCCTTGAATGCGAGGGGGATCAATCAGGTCATATAATTTCGTTTATTAAATTTAAATAAGACAAATGTAACATTTTAGCAATATTCAATATGTAAAGATTGACCAAGATTTAAATAGACAGTATATCCCTAAAGTGACATAACTGTAACAAAAGGATTTTTGAAATTCCTTCTCTAATAAGGGAATCTCTAAAAATGTTTTAAATATATGGAAAATAAAATATTTTTATTGTCAAATTTAACCTGGACTGCCTGGACAGGCTGCTGATTTAAAACAGAACTTTTTAAAGTGTAATATGATTGAACTATTCTGAATATTTACGACTGTAGGTACCACAATTTTAAATTATATAATTTATTGAGACTACAATATTAAATTCACCTCTATACATATTAAATTAGGCAATTGTAGTCCAGTGGTAACGCGCTCGCTTGGGAAACCGAGTGAAGCGGGTTCAAATCCCGGTTCTTGCACCTCTTATATTTTCATATGCATTGTCATCATTTATTAACATAACATTATTACCACTTGTCTTACGGTGAAGGAAAATATCGTGAAGGAACCTGCATGTCTGAGAGAACCTAGCAAGTTTTCATGGGAGCAGAGCAGTAATCATAAATGTCAACAAATGGGGCAGATTTCCATACATTATTGTAAAAGTGATGTTTATAATCAAACTTTAACGCGTATGAAACCGCGGGGCACAGCTAGTACAATATAAATATTAAATATTTAAAAATTTCATCCACTTCTTTGTTACAGAGTTTAAATGGCTGCGCCGTTTTGATAAAGCCTGAATAGAATACACCCGAAGGAATCCAGATTATCCTTCGGCCTACAACAATACGCCAGACGGAAAATATTTGCTGCACGCCTATAATAAATGTATAAGGCTCTATTCGCACTATAAATTAAATTATTTATCTATGTGCAATCGTGCAGCTATTACAAAACATGTACATTTGTATGTCTCCGACTGCATAATACTATGTTCCTTCGTCAACTTGGTTTCATCGTTTTCGTTCGCTTTATACGTAGTCGAGTTTTTTATTTTTGTAAATATTTTTTTTTTATTGGGGGTTTACCTTATGACCTTCAATTTAGTACAGTAACAAATAAATGAGATGTATTCTAACAGTATTTTTTTTTCTTCAATTCCATGTCCAGTGACTTATACAGACTATAGTCACGTAGAAAATGAAATAATAAAACCACGTGGACCTAGCCTTAAATGTACTGTAGAAAGTTATCAAAAGCGTTCGTTTATTTCTTTTCGCAACGTTTCTCTAATGTAGATCGCATTTTGGTTATATTTTAGTATGCGCATTTTAAAAATGTGAATAAAATGTTGGAGTAATATAAAAGCTTGAAGAAAATTAACAAAAATTTCGTTATCTACCTTTTTTGTATAACAAAGCAGGTACGGTAGGTATGTACGTAGTAAATAAGTACTTGGGTAAAATTATTAGTATCTACTAGCGACTCACGCTCGCTTCGCTCGTGTTCGTTCCTAGGTACGTTTCCGCGATTAGCTATGTTTACTTATACATAAATAGTAGCTTGCTACTCCTAAGATATTCAAATTTAAATTATATAGCGATTTGCCCTCGCTTCGCTCGGGTGAGTACGCCGTACGCGAATTTTGTTCACAATTTTATGGGTTTTAATTTTTTGCGGAACCCTGATTCTTTTTCTAAAATAAAAGTAGCCTAAGTTACACCTTATAACATCAGCTATCTGCCAGTGAAAGTCCCGTCAAAATCGGTTCAGCGCTTTCGGAGATTAGCCGAAACAAACAGATAGACAGACAAAAAATTTAAACATTGTGTTTTTCTTATAAGTACCGTATATAATTCCATATGCATTTAGTAAAAAGCTGTTATTTTGACATAACAAACAGACACTTCAATTTTATTTATCTGTATAGATAAAATGAAAATTTAAAACTATGACAAATCTTAATGACGATATTGACATATTGTTAAATCATTAGGTTCATAACATTAAATTATATATATATATATATATATATATATATATATATATATATATATATATATTTTTATGGTATTCAGTGATAAACGAGCAGACAGTCCACCTGATGGAAAGCGATACCTGTCGCCCATCACACCTACGTTTTATGTAACAAAACTGCAGAACCGCCGGTACGTTATCACTGTGAGGACTAAGATGTTATGCCTCTTGCCTGTAATTGCGCTGGCTACCTTATCCTTCAAACCGGAACACAACAATGCAATCATTGTTGCTTGGCGGCAATATATATATATATATATATATATATATATATATATATATATATATATATATATATATATATAATGTGTCCTCACCTCGGCACAATACGTCTCCTTCATTCATCTCTATCATTCGTCATATTTGATTTCACCTCCCTCTTATACAATACATCCATACCTTCTTCGGTAACAAAAAGAAAAAACTTACTCCAGAAAAAAACGCAAAAAAAAAACAATGAAAATATAAAAACCTACTTACCTTGTGAACACATCAAATTCAAAATTCGATATAAAATCATTGCAGGTCAGATCTATTGTAGTTTTGAGCGCCATCGTCTCTAACCCTGACGATATGGGATGCACGTTGTTCAGCTCCTCCCGAAAATGTTTCCATGGGACTAGTGTGCTGTAACAAAAAAGATACAATTTTAGATATTTATAGGTAACTTATGCATTAAAAACATGGCTGCGCACACGCAAGTGATTGGAGGAATTCTTAAATATTAAATATTATAAAAAGTTGAGTTTATGTTTGTTCGAGCTAATTAATCTCAGAAGTCAGAATCTACTTACTGTACGGATTTTTATACTATTTTCATCAATAGAAAGAGGGATAATCTAAGGTCATAACCATTTTCCAAAAATGATCTACCTGTGTATTGATATTTTGAATTAAATTTGCGATTTAAGTCAGAAAATTTGTCTCCTCTATGGACTGAGCTAGTAGAATATATTTATAATCTTTACTTAATATTATAAAGCTGAAGAGTTTGTTTGTTTGTTTGGTTGAACGCGCTAATCTCAGGAACTACTAATCCGATTTGAAAAATTATTTTTGCATTAGATAGCCCGCTAACTGAGGAAGGCTATATACTATACATCATCCCGGAAAGTGTACGGTTCCCGTGGGATAGGTTTGTTTTTGTCTAGGGACGAACCCGAAGCGAAGCGAGGGTGAGCCGCTATTTTATAATATTAATTAATTTATGAGCAATTATTTTATATATATACATTTATTTCATATATCACGGAAAAAGGATTTTTCGCCAATCTGACTTTCTGTTTTTTTCAAATAAGGTGTTCATACAATCATATACACAAACAATCTCTTTTGCTTTATAAATACTAATATACATTTACAATGCACATTATAGTATATACACGCGCTACAAATTAACTCGTTAACGCATCACAGTACAAAACACGCGTACATTCAGATGTAATGTAGTTTGTGTATTCAGATACACAAACTCAATTAGTCTTAAATCGATATTGCAATCGAATTATCGCCTCGTAAATTAATAATATAACATGCTGCATAATATTTATTATGAATAGAATATATTACATTAACAAAGTCTACATTTTCTTACGTAGGATCCCAATAACCTTTATCTATCTGTGATTTTCTTTACTAGCGATAGCAATTTGACATAATTTTTATGTAGCTTATAAATTATAAATAACATTTTCTATCTCTCATAAGGAAAACTTCAGATAGGTTCAGACAGGTTATTGAAAACCACCATTGATTAACTAACTGATTGACTGACTGACTGACAAAACTCAACTTTAACCGCTAGAAGAATATTTTTCGAAGTTATATGCGACGTTATACACAACGAAGGCGAGTACTAAATTGACTTCTATTCAGTTAATAAAAAATATAATTCAGCTCAGTAGACAGTTTGATGATTTCGGTCAAATCTTTTAACCGAAATCATCAAACGGCATAATTACGACAGTAAATAATGAAAAAAAAAAAACGGTAAAAGCAGATTTTTTTAAAACCAAGTGTAATGATTACGTAGTCCGTACCTAGCTAGCAACTCATTTGTTGGCGTAAATGTTAAAGCTTTTAAGCCAAACTTAGCTTTGATTAATAATTCAATTTGATCCTCTACAAATAAGCCCGTTACCGTCATAATCATCTTAGCTGTAGTTGTTTTATATTAATGAAATTATTGGTTTATCCTGATTACGAATAAACATAAATATTTCTAACTTCTCCGTTAAATTAAATTCTGGCTCTGCATCATCCTCATCATCATCGTCATCATCATGTGGAAGATCTAGTCAAGCTAGCTCTGAACAAAGAATGATTTAGGAGGATGACTGCCGACCTTTAATTTTTTTTTTTTTTGGATTCTGTTACATGGCAATCTGTTTATAAACAATATTGTGATATAATTTTAATTCTTTCTTCTATAAAATCTGTTTATAGCCAATACTGTGATATAATTTTAATTCTTGTTATGGATAGTTAGAGCAAAGAAGCATCTATTGATGTTTCGCTCACAGTTTGGCTAGAAGCGGTCAACTAGGCTCAACACACTATGCATCTTCAATAATGGAGAGGCACTTCAAGAAGATTGTTATTATTATATGTTGGGACATTGAAACGCAGGACGGTAAGCACGGCATGGTAAGCTTTGAGGATAGTGTTATACACTATACACATATATAATAACTCACATTATAAATATAAACACATATGACTTAATTACATACATTCGTGCTCATCACACAAATGCCTGCCCCCAGCGGGACTCAAACCCGCGAGCGCTGGCACAGCAAGTAGGGTCACTACAAACTGAGCCAAACGTGTCGTCGCGTCGTTCGAAACTAAATTCTGTACATAAAATTGCGCGAATCATATCTTCATTAAAAATATGGTACGTAAGGAAATTACATATGGATTCATTAAAGTCTATATCATTACTGAAAACCATTTACAGACTTCCAAAGCTTCCAAGAGCTTCCAAAGCTTGGATTCTTAAATCGAGCTTTTTTTGTATAAGCAATATTTTAACGTACTATGAATCGATTTTTTATGATTAATGAATACACTGTAAGTACCTCGAGAACGATCACTACTTAACCTACATAAAATTCAAGAAAGACAAAATCAATTGATGAAGTACTGCAATACCGTAAATTTCGCAATATACAAACCATGCATTTTTTAAAGCTAGTTAAATATGCGCAATGGGAACAATTCCAAATAGCGCAGTGAGGGTTAGCTTGAAAGCTCTTTTATTACGGACCTTTGTCTGAGATTGAGATATTAACTTTTCATTCAGTGTACTTGTTTTAATGAGTTACTGACAATTAAATGTAGACTGTCGCGTACCTATTGTAATAAATAAAAAAAAAAACAAAGTCACTCTCTGTGTGTCTGTTTGTGCGTTTAATTTTAAACTAACATAACTGATTTTAATACGTTTCCATATTTGACGACACGTTTGGCTCAGTTTGTAGTGACCCTACTCGCTGTGCCAGCGGTCGCGGGTTCGAGTCCCGCTGGATTCATTTGTATGATGAGCACGAATGTTTGTACTCCAGTTGTGGGTGTTTATATGTATATATTTAAAGTTATATACGTGTAGTATCAACTATCTAATATCCATAACACAAGCCTCGTAGCTTAGTATGGAACTAGATGGTGCTGTGTGCTAACGTCCCAACATATTTTTTAATTTATTATTATTTAAATTTCCTAAAGGTTTATTTATAAGAATACTGCCAGCTTAATCGCATATAAATGTAAAACCTACTAAATGCTATTCACCTGAGAGAATACCTGAACATTCTATTCCTTTGGAAGGAAAGCCCTACAAAACCTAGACGACAAAAGCGATAAATCACGACAAGTATCATTTAATTACGCCCTTGAATTGTACAAAACGGAAACATACATCCCCTTCACGTTTGTTTATCGATGGATATAATGCAACTGAATTGTGATAAATTGGAATGACTCACATCCTTTCGCGTATAAAGAAACGCCCACATATTTCGTCTAAAGGATTCTATATATGAAGGAATTCAATGAAATCAGATTCTTACATACATCATAATATCCATGTAAGCTCCATACATTCGTTATACAATTTAAGATAGCATAGTTCATGTTTTAAATGTTATAGGTATCTTCTGCTTAATTAGTTTAGTTCAGTTTACGGAAAACGTCTAGATTTTTTTATTTTTTTTATGCCTATATTTTTTTTAACCTTTTCTTGTATTTTCCGCCAAGTAGGAAACTTGCATATAAATTAACATCGTTAAGATAAAATACACGAACACGCATTTGGCCAGCGTGGTGGACTATGGCCCGATCCCCTTGTACTGAAGGGAGGCCCGTGACTAGCAGTGGGATGTTCAAAAGGGCTGAATACATATATACATACATACATACAATAAAATACACGATACGTACATACCTATCCATCAAAAGAGAGGGCAAAATATTTCATTATAGTACATCAAACGTGAAAACCACTTTAACAAAGCTTTCATAGAAAAGTAAAGGATACTTTTAACATTGACAATGTTGTTATTGAGTACTCGTGATTCAGTCTTATTTTTCTTCTGTCTCACCTATATTTAGCAAATTCTTCATTAAATTATTGGCATCTATTAATACAAAATCGAAACTATCTCTATGAAATGGGTTACACAGTTACCAGAATACCTTCTAGTGTACATACTGTCTTTTTGCAAAGAATTATAACGGAAGGAAGACCAACTAACAAATTCACTTTCGCATTTATAAGTAATCCAGATCTAATTTCGATCTAGGCTCTCTGATATTAGCTAGATGTCGGTGAAAATATTACATGGTGGAAGCGCAAAATTGTGCACAGATGCAAGTGCACTCTATATTCCTTTCAGTCTTAAAGATGGGATGGCGTAGGCAATCCAACACTATCAATTAGAAATCACGAGTAAGACCGACAGCGTTCAGGGGTGCACACCACTGTGCCTATGAGAACGCTGTCGGTCCTACTACACTGCCGGATTCCCAATTCTGGACAGGTACTGGAAATTTCTTGACAGTAATAGTTATCTTGCATAAAGTCAATTCAAGGATGCTTGTTACAACACGGTCCAACAAGATAAGGAATCGTAGAAGCATCACAAGATTGCCTTAGAAAAAAATTATCCCATACATATCGGGGGTATATATAGCATGAAGATAGAATAATTAAACAGGCGAGAAGCCGTAGATGAATAAAACATATGGCTTCAGTACAGTTTTTAAAGCACTTTATGGTGACACTTCAACATAACGTCACGAATGAGGTTTATGGTTACGCTACACTGATATTTCATTGTAGTCGTATGCGCGATGGGATTCTCATGGGTAACTCAGAAATTATTCAACTTATTTAAACGTCAACTTTTTTGGATAAACAGCTAAGTTTATATCCTTTTTTGCCATTTGGTCACGGCAAGGAATACTACTTATATCACAAATGCGAAAATTTGTGAGGATGTATGGATGTATGAATGTTTGTTACTATTTCACGCATAAAGTACTGAATGGATTTCAATGGAACTTTACAATAATATAGCTCATACATTAGAATAGCACTTAGGCTACTTTTTATCTCGGAAAATGTACGGTTCCCGTAGGATAGGTTTGTTTTTGCTTTACTAGAGGCGAACTCAAGCAAAGCGAGCGTAAGTCGTCAATAATAAATAATCAGAAATGGAAAGTAGGCAAATAACTTCTGAAGATAATTTAGGCTTTTTGCCTGTCTACTAGTTTAAATGAAATTTTGATGCGCGAGACAAGGAAATTCAAAGTTGTTTTTAAAAAATGACTAATTTTTTTTAATCATCAGCATACGACTAATATAAAATAAAGTAACTCACCTAATCTACTACATATTATGTGAGTATCAAAGCAAGAGTATTCGCATACTCGCGAACTATACATTTATAGTAAGTTCTGCTTAAAGTTCCTGTATAACTAAATATCTTAAAATATTGTAGGTATATGTTACTATTGCTAAAGTCAGGTTATTATTTAGTAGAGAGCATTTTATGACTTTGCTATATTGTATGCACATAAAATACATACATACAATATACATACATCTGTGGTTAATACGTTTATCTGAAACCGCAACAGCAGAGAATACGTAATAATAAATGATTTAAGCGTTATTACGGTTGCTTCGACATGGAAATTATTGTGTTTGAAATGAACTACTTTTATAGGTTATTGTAAAACATATTTCTGAAATCTCATTATAATCCATGTTTTATTCGCATTGCACTTACGAATATATAGTACTACTCAATATCTGTAACAAAAATAAAAAGTAAACTATCACGAATAGCCATTCACTAAGCTTACAGGTATATTTGAACAATTCCAAACCCTATATACAACAATTTCCGAAAGTTTTTCTATTTGTTTTTACGGTTTTTTTTCTAATATTATGTAAAGTTATGAAGCTGAACAAAAATAATTAACATATAGTTAAAATAATATTATAAACAAGTGTTTTTTTTTGTTTGTTTGTATCCAATAGACTCCGAAACTACTGAACCGATTTAGATGAAATTTGGTAAAAAGATAGTTTGAGACCCTGGGAAGGATATAGGATAGTTTTTATCCCGGAAGTCATCCCTTAAGGGGGTAACCTAACATGAGCCGTGACGAACCCGAGCGAAGCGAGGGTGAATCGCTAGTTAACATATACACCCGTACTTGTCATAGAAGAGTGGAAGAAGAGATTTTTGTAACCAAACCTCTTTATTTTCACATCAAATAAACAAGTGAAGCCATCAACAAAAACTAGTATGTAACAATATATCTACGCATTACCTACTTATTTGTATACTTGAAGGGCTCTAGAGGTACTTGAGGTAAAGTAGAGGATATCGATTGGCTTGAGCGTTGCAATTGACTTGAAGTTCGAACGTGAACAAAGCGATCAGTTGCTGACAATGGCGGCACGATCTAACAATATGTGATAGGTAATTTGATGACACGATGAAAGTACACTTGAACGTATTTCTTTTAGAAACTTACAAAGGAAGGTGTCGACAGTGGCTACTGTTTACTTGGACCACTTTAAACACTATCCATTCATGTAGAAACTACACAGTTTTGTAAGACAAGTGTTAGTTTTAGAATTTCTTTAATTGATATAGTTTATAGAAGAAGAAATAATGAACGTGACGATTGGAGCTGCTATTTTCATACATTTTTAATTAAAATACTTTAAAAATCGGTGCCAGCCGACAGACAATGCTTTAAGATATGAATATCTAATAGGTCAATATGACAAGGTATGAACTCTAACTATAGTTAATTGTTAAATTATTTTAAATCAATTTGTGATATAAGTACTTAATTATATGTATCGAAATAGATTTGCTTTGTTTTACACCGGCAAAAGTAGCAAAATCGGTCAAGCCGTCTCCGAGAAATCGGTGAACATATACATATGTACGTAAAAAACAACATGCATACGGACGAACACATAACCTTCTCCTTTTTGAAAGTCGGTTAAAACATTAGAAAGACAACAGATTACGTAAGAAACAAAGGCAAAGTCATTTCCGCATATTCTACAGTATTAAGCCAGGATGTTAGGATATACATGCTTTATGTTTTATTAGATAAGTAGTACTGATAAAAACACCGATAGAGGTGCTAACTTTAAGCATGACAAAAAAAAAAAGATAAGAAAAATGTATGATGATTGATAGGTGGTTGTAGGATCAGGAAAATAAAATCTATCAATCTATACTAATAATATGAAGAGGAAAGATTTTGTTTATTTGTTTGTACCAAATAAGCTCCGAAGCTACAGAATCGATTTAGATGAAATTTGGTAAGAAGATAGTTTAAGACCTTGGAAAGGACATAGGATAGTTTTTATCCCGAAAATCATCGCTTAAGAGGGTGAAAATGGGAATGAAAGTTTGTATGGGGAATCAACCTAGAGAGGAACCCGAGCGTAGCGAGGGCGAGTTGCTAGTATAGTATATAGCAGTAGCTTATGTGTTACGCCAGGTTATAGTTTATACAAATGTACCTATACTAAATTTCATCAAAATCTATCCAGCCGTTTTAAGGTGAAGGAGTAACAAACATACGCACACATATACTAACTTACGTAATTATATGTAGTTGTATTAAAATATTTTACTTTTCTATTAGCAATAGTGACTGTGAGACAATTATCCTCTAATTTCACACGCGAAAACAAAACAAAGGTTTAGATTTGTAAGAGCTACTTGGCGTTATATAAACTATTTCCTGTGAATAATAACTCAATACATATATTTAGCATATAAGCATTATATTTTGCTCATTATGTGATTATAAGAAAAATAATAACTGTAATCAATTACATAATTATATCCTGTAGCTTCATTATGATCAATTATCAGCTGTAAATTGCATCAATTTGTAACTCGTGTTTGTTTTTGAATTAACGAAGTATTTAACTAGCACCAAATTCATTTATAGCAGTATATAGCCCAGTGGTAACGCGTTCGCTTGGGAAACCGAGTGAAGCGGGTCCAAATCCCTAATCTCGCGCATCTCTGATATTTTAAAGTGCGAATCATTTCCCACATGATTGCCACTTATCTTACGGTAAAGGAAAACATCGTTAGGAAACCTATATGTGTGAGAGAACCTAATAAGTTTTCAAAAGACATGTGAAGTCCGCGAACACCCTTATTGAAAGGAGGCCCGTGTTCAAAAGTGGGACGTTAAAAACGACTTTTAAATACTTATTGAACGATACCCCACTTGACATAGTTCGTCGATTTTCATTCTTTAAGATCACATTATAGAATTTAGCAGCCCCAATTTTTTCTTTTTATATCATCTATCTAAGAACACTTAAACTAATGAGGCGAATCTAACGATACCTTAACTAAAGAAATCCATCGAGTGGTTTGGAAGATATGAGTGAAAAAAGAATATCACAAACAAACATACAAAGATAGGCGCGAAAAACCCTTTCCTTACAGTCGGGTAAAAAGGGCCGAATACAAATTAATTTATACAAGTTCTAAATCTATTTTTTCTTAAAAAACTATATATTATGGATTTATATGAAATTTAGTACACAGCTTTATTCAGACCAAGAATTTAGCTCATCAAACATCCTAATAAATGAAAACTTAGTATAGAACTAATCTTAAGCCTTTTCACTTTGTATATTTATCTTATTTACCATATATGGTAAGATTGCGATCAATATCAGACGACTTAAAAATAGCCTATCGATGCTATTACCAGTACCTAACCATTTAAGTATCGAGTAGTGAAAGCCCAGGTCAAGTAGGACGTGAATCAACATCTTGACGTTTACTTACAAATTAGCTACTCAACAGCGAAGTAGGGCAAAACATCTCATCATTAACCTAAATCGCTAATGTACCTACCTGCTATCTGGCCAATATAACGAGAATTTACAAATAAAACTAGATTATTAGAACTTAGCAATTTCTTAGATTAAAACAAGGTATATCCTTCCCTTTCTATATCGCAAATGGAATAGCTATAATTAGACACAAAGTTTGTATACGACAGTACTTGTAGATGGACAAAGACTATTGAAAACGTGATAATTGAAGAACATTGTACAGAATTACAACCTACTATCTACAATATCTACATAAAAGGATTACTCTAAGAATAGCACAAATAATTACTTGTAGATAAAAATCACTTTTAAAAATTATTACACGCTTATAAAGTGGAGTCAAACTGTATTTGATATTTTCCTTAAAAATGAGTCTTTGACATAGAACCTATTTAAAAAGAAATCATAAAATCGGTTCACAGTTGGTAAATAATACAGATAAATTATATTATTACATACTCTTTTTTTAAATCGGACAAAAAGCATATCATAATGTTCATATAAATATTTTGAATACCTTTGTATTTGTGGTAAAACCTTTGTGGTAAAAGCCTTTCGATATATCGAAAAAATCCTATGTAACTCTTCGACCAATAAACTCTTGCTACATCGACAAAGAACAAATGATCACACTAACAAATGCATTTACGCAATTATAATATGCGACTTACCCTCGCTTCGCCCGTATTCGACACGACAATAGCATATGATAGTCCATGTCATCGACAACACGACTGGCTCAGTTTGTTGTAATCCTACTTGCTGCGCCAGTGATCGCGGGTTTGAGTCCCGCTGGTATTTCATTTGATTGATGTAATGAGCCCGAATGTTAATACTTCAATCATGGGTGTTAATATTTATAATATGTATATATTTAAAGTTATATATGGGTAGTATATCAACTATCTAATATCCGTAACTCAAGCCTCGTAGCTTACCATGGAACTAGATGGTGCTTAAAAGTGTATTAATGTCCCGCCATATTTATTTATATGTCATAGTATATTTGTGAACTAAATTTCAAGCAAATTCATCCAACCAGCGTGTAGGAGTGTCAAACAAACATACAATCATTTTTTTGCAATTATTAAAAAAAAACAATTGTAGTCCGATTTAAGGATTTCAAGAATTAAAACCCAGCCACGTTCTATCTTAATGCAATTGCTACGACGCATATTAGAGCATCCGCTATGCATCTTTATTGCTTAAGCAATTAATGGGGTAATAAAGGTTACTACTCGAAGCTAAGTGACATTAAAAGCCCGGTTATAACTTTAGAATGACTATATTAAACCAATTCAATTAAACTAAGTTTATAATCCATTTTACTTTATAAGTCATACTAATCGTAAGACAAGAAATCGACTGATTCGTTGCTAATTTCCTTATTTTTACGCCAAAAAAACACAGCATCGTTGGGTCGTCACTATTTTAAGCTCTCAGCTTTAAGTATCAGAAAGTGATATGCTACTTTAGCCTAGATATAACTAGTATTTACTTAGATATGTGCATGTTCCTAGGATAGAGTTGATTTAGGATAGAGGATAGACGATTTATATCGTCTTAACAGTAGTTTATTGTCGTAAAATGTTTAAAAAATTTTATTTATTTATTTATTAATCCTTTATTACACCAAAGAAAAAGAGACAATTTGAAAATAATAAATCAATTTACCTATAGAAATTTCAGTGTAAAGGCGGCCTTATCACTTAAAGTAAAATGTTTTAACTCATAACCTAAAAAGCATATAAACCTTCCTAAATTATCTCTTTTTCAATTGGTGAAAGCTGTACGAAAAACTGTAGTTTCTGATATTGCCTGAACAAAAACATACTCAGTGCAAGTCAAGAGACATTAATTTATAGTATATACATACCATAAATGTATGTATAGGAGTAACTGTGGAGTTTCTCGCCGGCTTTTTTAGCATAACTACCCTCCGACTAACTCACAGACCGACTACACCAATATATATTTTTTCCAAATGTAAAAAGTGACAATTTAAATGTGCTTGTAAAAGTCTATTTGAATGAAGTAGGCCTCTATTTTGATTTGATTTATAGTGATTGCAAAAGTGACTAAAGTATCCCAATCTGCGACAGCGGATAAAGGTGTCTACTGTCCGTAGGTAACCCGTTTTTAGTATAAAATATATTGTTCTAAACTTACATACTTTGTAAAGTGTACTGTATTTGCTTATCCTTATTTTTAACTGTTATGTTATTTTTTAATTACCTTTCCGTTTTAATTTAAAAATCGAGATTAATTAAATTAGGGTATACGCATGTTTGTTACGCGATATCACCGTTCATTGCGAATATATTACATTTAAGGTAATTTAAAACGTTTCCCCTCGTATTGAAGGGAGGCCCGTGCCCAGAAGTGGGACGTTAAAAAGGGCTGAATACAATTTAAAACGTAACTTAAGAGCTAAAAATTATAAAAAAAAACATTTTTCTTATAATTTCATTAAAGAAAGTGGCTAAGACAGAGAGTTAAGTTTCCATTTCCTTCCTCCTACTTAAAAATATAAGATAAATTTAAACGCGTGTAGGATACTCTATATTACATTTCAGTAACATTTTTCAGAGTTCATATTTTAGGTAAGTAGTAATATTGTAGAAGGTACGTACCTGTTATGTAAAATGGTAAAAGGAAAAAGCTTTTTATTTTATATTATCTTTATAAATAGATATATTACTTTTATTCTGCGACATATTTTCTATTTTTTATATCAGTAAGGTAATCATATAAAAAGGTAGGTATAATATTTGCGTAGTAAAAGTACCATTTCATAATTATATAAGACAGACAAAAACAAATCTAGCCCGCGGGAACTGTAAATTTTTCCGGGATAAAAACAGCCTATGTGTTATTCTGATCTATGAGCTATATTATTGTAAAGTTTGAATAAAAACAATTCAATAGTTTTTGCGTGAAAGAGTAACAAACATACATACATCCATACATTCGCATAAACTTTCGCATCTATAATATTAATGGGAAGTAAGATTATTTAACTACACTTAACTACACCTAACTACACTCTACTTAATAAAATTAATCAAAAATAAATGAAATATCTAACACATATTGAGTTAATATAGTAATAGTTCGCATCCTAAGCCATTTAAAAATGTTTTTGCTTGTGTCTGTTCGTTTGGCTGGACATATTGTAATGTTAATTTTAATTGCAAGTAGATAAACGATTCAGAGGAAAGTGAAAAAGTTCATTTATCGTTGTAGAACAAGTGAAACTGCGGTCGAAGCCTAGTATCTATATAATTAATATTCAGATAATATCAAGTCACCGGACATGTCGGCCTGACATGAATCTCAAGTCGTGGCCCACTTATAACTTGTGATATCGTAGCTAAACAGCACACACATTCATACTAACCCACTGAATAGTTATTTGCCCGCGACTATTTACATATTTATTTATGTATACATAATTTCTTTCCAAGTAATAGTAGCGTGATATTTGGAAACAATAAAAAAAACAAAAAACATGTTCAAATCCCATCCCTATCTACGTTTTAACGGTTAGTATGGAATAGATAGACTATATACATATATTATATGATATATATCTTATAGCCTTCCTCAATAAAAGGGCTATCTAATGCTAAAAGAATTATTCAAATCGAATTGGTAATACCTGAGATTAGAGCGTTCAAACAAACAAACAAACAAATAAATAAACAAACAAACTCTGCCTCTTTATAATATTAGTATAGATTACCTATAGATTCATTTATTATTTAGTATCTATATATAAATTTATGACAAATCACAAATCAAACAAAACTTCTATTTATAGTTAAACTAAAATTGCGAGCTCTATTCTTTACTTAAGTAAGAAAATGGGTCAAATGGTAAGTTTATAATTCCTTTATAAGTTATGTACAGTATAAGTTACTTTAACTTTAGCACACGTAGAAGTTTAAACTAGAATATCAAAGCTAACCGACTTACACGTATACTAGCGACTTTCTCCGATTTTGCCTGTTCTATATATAGTACTAGCGACTCATTCTCGCTTCACTTCGGGTTCATCTCTAGACAAAAACAACTCTATCCCACGGGAACCGTACATTTTTCCGGGATGATATATAACCTAAGACCTTCCTCGATAAATAGACTATCCAACACAAAAAGATTTTTTTAATTCCATCCAGTAGTTCCTGAGATTAACGCGTTCAACCAACCAAACGGACAAACAAACAAACAAACAAACAAACTCTTCAGATTTATAATATTAGTATAGATTTTGACACAATACTTTCCTCCATTTACGTGTATATTTGAAATATTAAATAAAAGTATTCTATAATATAATTAGTGGTTATATTTTCATTGTTTGTTCCTTACGTTTCGAATGCCTTACAGCAAAAGTGGTCATGGTCAAGAGATATTCTTCATTCTATTACAAAATTTTAAATAATATTACAAAATTTTTTGTGTTGCCTAAATAATTTGTGTCAAGCAGGTACCTATATCTCATATTAAATTTAGTTGTAATAATATTAACTATATATAAAAATCGATGTAATTATGTATGTTTCCTAACGACTACAAAACGGATGGATCGATTTTGATAAAATTTTCAGACAATCTTCAGATTAGTCCAGCGGGTGATCCTGTGAAGTTTGGTAGCGATCGGAAGTTCGAACGCGAGCGAAGCAGCGGGTACTGCTAGTTAACTAAAAAAAAATTTTCCATATTAAATCTTATTCATTGACTAGCTACTTTACGTTTTAACGTTTAGTATAGATTTCACAGAAATGAGATATTTTCCCGCAGTAAAAAGTATCCTATATGTTCACACGTCGCTATCATCATAACAAATTTCATCAAAATCTGTCCGGTGATTTTTTTGTCATGCGTTCCCAGACAAACAGAAAGACAGACAAAAATTCTAAAAACTATAAATTCAGCCTCTGTATCGAAAATAATGACTATTTGAATAAGCTTTTCCATAAAATATTGAATGTACAGATTCGATTCAAAATTTTATTATGTCTAGATGAATCAGACACACAGTCAGGACGTGTGATTTTCTATATAGATATAATTAATGCAACGCTTTCAAAAGTTAAGTCTAGCGTGACAGTCATAGTTGATTGTTAACTTTAGCATTCTCACCTATTGTTAACTTTGCACAAGGCTTTGTTCGCATAATATGTTGACGCTATATGAAATAATATCACGCGCCTAATACATTTATGGCGAGTTTCAAATTGCATTGAATTATGTATGATTCATTGAAATAATACTACAAGAATTAGTTTAGATATGCTTTTGTAATTGTAAGATCTCATGTTTATAGGTCAAATGTAGGTTGTTTTTCTGGGTTATTATTAGGTTTTTCTAATCTCTTTTTCTATCAATCAATCTATACTTATAAAATTATAAAAGCTGAAGAGTTTGTTTGTTTGTTTGGTTGAACGCGCTAATCTCAAGAACTAATAATCCGATTTGAAAAATTCTTTTTGCATTAGATAACCCGTTAACTGAGTAAGGCTATATGCTATATTTAATCCCGGAAAATTGTACAGTTCCCGTGGGATAGCTTTGTTTTTATCTAGGGACGAACCCGAAGCGAAGCGAGGGTGAGTCGCTAGTTCAATATAATTGTCATAATGACTTGAAACTTTGCAATTGTTTCTCTTTCTGTTGATAGTGTAGTGGTTCGATATCGTCGACCTGATCTGACGGTAAGGTCAGAAGGTGGATAGGTGGAACTCTTCAACGACTGAGAATAGATATTTTAAGTTTGGGTTTATTTTGTTCGATTTAACAAGCTCAGTACATTAGAATTGGATTTTTTGGTGTTAAAAATCCAATTCTAATGTAAAATAAAAGCGAATTTTAGTTTGTCAGTCTTGATATAAAAATTGGTATTAAACTAACTTAAACGGCTGAAGTTAATATTTTATTAAAATACTTTCTTCTTATTTTGATACTTAACTGTGTCTACACTAAAAATGGAAAAATATTCTTTTTACAAAAAAGTTTTTATTACTACTGACTTTACTTATACTTAGCATAGACCGCTTATTAGAATGATTAGTGCTTAGTAATCAGGGGAGAAATGGATGTACAAAAATTCATAACTAAGGAATAACATGTAAATATGTAGATAATACATAAATACTGTGTTTACTTGATACTAGCGACTCACCCTCGCTCCACTCGCATTCGTCCCTAGTTACGTTTTAACATTTAGCATAGATTTCTCAGAGATAAGATATTTTCCCGCTGTAAAAAGTATCCAATATCTTGACCCGGATAACCAGCTCATCATCATACCAAATTTCATTAAAATATATCCAGTGGTTTTCCTGTGACGCGGTAACAGACAAATAGACTGGCCGACAAAAACTCTAAAAACTATAGATTCGGCCACTGTACCGATAATAATGTCTATTTCATTAGATTTTCAAAAAAACATTTTATGTACAGATTCGGCTTAGTTACTATTTTATTATATGTATAGACTAGCGATATGTTTCGCTCGGATGTGTCCTTAGATGCCTAACTGTAACATACGTGTTACTCCAGATAATATTAATAATCTGTGTACTCATCCAAATCCATCGAGCAGCATACGTGTAAGTGACAAACATACACAAAAACACAAAATCTCATTTCTCATAGTAGTCCGATAATCTTGTTTTGGAAATTAAACAATTTTGCCTGATAATAAATAATTCTTGTCTTAGAATTTTTATGAATATTGCTCATATATTTATATAGGAACATGTAAAACTACGAAAACATGAAAAGCATATAAAATATTTAAATAGGAACATATAAAAACTTGTCATATAAAACTACAGGACGATTTCCATAGCTACTAATATTCAAAAGTTGTTAATTTTGATCTTTTAGGTTAGGAATTACGACGAATTGAAAGTACCTACATATTGACTTCATTGTTGTGGTTTGATTAAAACAAAAGCCAGATTCATCACAATCGTGTTCTCTGCCAAAAAATATAAAAAAAACTCTGTAATGTAATAGAAAGCTACTATCCATTATTTATCTACAGGTACCACCTAATATGTATAAACATAAAACAACCGTTTGTTTTTTGGTTAATTTAAACACCCAAATCTCTTGAAGTAAACAAGACTGTTAAAAAAAACCCTTTTACGTTTAAAACCTATTTATTAAGAATGGCTACATTTCAAAACAGAGCAATTAAACATAACTAGAACGCAAGCAAAGACTTGAATAAAAACTAGTCAACAAATAAGATTTTAATACAAAAAAATGTTATTTATTCAATGATTATACAAACGAGGCGTCATCAAGCTTATAAATAAATAAACATCTTAACCCACAACTTGAATGAAGCGTATTAATGAATGAACGAGATAGAAGCCATTCGATTTACGAAGCAATTAACTGAATGGACGATATCTGAGACAAATTTGTTTATATAGGGCTTTACGATTTTCTCGTAATCTCGAGATTGTTCCGATTGAACCAATAAATGTTCTTCATCTGACCTTCAAACTTTCAATTGCTCAATCGATGAGTCAAAAAATAAATGCGTTAAATTTGTTTCATTATTGATACTCTCTTCTTTAAATGGGAAGTTTATAATTGAATGTGAGTTTCACTTTTAAACTTAGTGACGTGAGGTCATTTTTGTGAAGCGAAGTCCTCGCAGACTTTCGAATATTCAAAGTTTTATTAATTACTAGCGATTCACCCTTGCTTCGCTCGAGTTCGTATCCCTAGATTATAAAGAGGTAAAGTTTGTAAGTTTGTTAGTTTATTTGTAGGAAGTAATCTCACTAACACAAACTACTGAACCGAATTAAATGCAATTTGGTAAGATAGGCGGGACCCTGAGATGACATAGGGTATGATAGTTTTTATCCCGGAAATCATCCCTTAAGGGAATGAAAATGAGTCGTTAATTCTTATATACATATATATTATACATGAAAATTGAAAAATAATACTAAGAAGCTAAAATATTATAGATATAACATATGACTTAATAAAGCAGAGTATATTACATATAATTTTTAATTTTCTCGGGTAAAACGTTTATGATTGATTAATATTTATATTATGTGCCCCAATTCTCTAATGAAGTGGGATGCTACTCAACGTCCGTCATAACAGGAAACGGTTGCAAATATATTCAATTTAAAGACGACGCGCCCGATTAGATCTCATTTAAATTTTATAAAAATACATTTAACATTACCTACTGGTTGAAGCTCGAAGTATGACATAGTCTCAGAATGTTAGTCTCTACGATGGAGATCATGGTTCCGGTCTATTGTGGGACAAATATTTATTTTGGTTAGAATATATGTATATAATGTTAAATTAGCCATTTTTATATCCCACTGCTGGACATGGACCTCCCTTGAATGTGACAATGGATCAGGCCATAGTCCACCTAACTAGTTAAGTTTTAGTTTGACATATAAGTTTAAGATGTTTTTGTTTAGCGGATTACCAAGTAGCACCTAATCATGTCGAAAATGATTCGAATATGAAATTTTCCAAGCGAGCGTTTGCATGTCACCAAAGTTATATAAGTAAAACTGATTTCAGAAATATACTTTATATTTCAATTACAAAATTTGACGTACATTATTAGCAAAGTGATCAAAAATAAACAGCCTGTAAATACTCTACCTTGAATCCACGATCCTTGAATGCCAATATCACATAATCCCACTACTATACCCCCGTTTAAATTGCCTCAAAGACAATATTTCTTGACGATAAATTCTAAGCCGTAAACATAAAGCGTATTAAAAGCCTTATAAAATTCCTTTAGATAAGGGAAGCGGTAAATATCACTCGTTAAAGAGAGAAAATGTTCTTTTATGATAGGACAACAGTAATAATCCTGTTGTTATTAATAAAACCGGTCAAGTGCATATCGGGCCACGCGCAATGTAGGGTTCCGTAATCTGTAGTCGCCTAAAACTTGACTCTAACAAAAGTTAGCATTTTAAAGCTTAATATTTCACGGACAGATCCCTTAATCAAAAAATTGTTATCACAAACCCACAATATTTTTGAAAGACCTATTCAACGACACTCTACACCATGGTGTAGACGAAAAAAAAAAAACAGCCCCACTTTACGTGTAGAAAAATTTGTACCTAAACAAACATATTTTTTTTCAAGATTTTATGTCACCACTTTGTCGACGTGACTTATATGTATAATGTAGGTATATCCATGCCAAATTACAGCTTTCTAATACTAAGAATCTCTGAGCTAAGCTGTGAATAGAGGGACGGATGAACATGGCGAAACTATAAGGGTTTCTTGTTGACTACGGAACCCTTAAAATATGAATGAACTGACTAATCCGTAAAGCATTGAACCGATTTGGATGAAATTTAGCAAACAAATAGATACCCTCCTGGACATAGGACAAACATACACATTTTATCCCAGTAACGTGTTTCCAAAGGATAATAATTACTTTTATGTTATTTAACAATAGATTGGCCCAGAACTTGCAAGATCTTGCAAGAAAGATGATGCTGTCCAAATACGTTGTAAGAAAAAAAATATTAAAAAATTTGTGGGCAGAAAGCACTATAATTTACACTATATTTACTTAAATAACTATTTAATATTCAGAACATTATAATAATTTTTCCAAGCAAAGTATTATCGCAACCGTAAAATTGTTTCTCGCTTAGTGGATTCGCTGAAAAAAATGCCGACATAGTATTTTTAAGCTCGAGGAAGTGAAAAAGGCTTTTCAGCGTAAAAAATATAAACTTATTATTATAAAACTTTCCTATGGTGTAACAAAATAGTGGATACAATCCAAAAAATAATATACAATTCTTATCAAATATAAATGTATTTTTCTATTTTTTTTTCCCGGTTTTATTTATTTTTAATGTAACTAAAGGTATAATTAATTTCATATGCATTTAGTAAAAAGCTGTTATTCTGACATTACAAACAGACACTTCAAATCAAATCAAATCAAATCAAAATATACTTTATTCAAATAGACTTTTACAAGCACTTTTGAATCGTCAATTTTACATTTTAAATTTTAAATTAAATGTCAGTGTAGTCAGTCCGTGAGGAAGCTACCACCGGCTCGGAAGGCAGTTCTGCTGAGAAGAGCCGGCGAGAAACTCAACAGTTGCTCTTTTAAAATAATAATTGTGTACAATATTGTAATACAATAATTATTATATATTTATCCTACGTGAGATCCAACCAGATATTAGTTCCACACATTGATATCTTCGAAGTATTCCGTGACTGTATAGTAAGCTTTATTCACTAATACATTTTTAATTTTAGATTTAAATTGTTCAAATGGCAAGCTCAAAATCGATTGTGGAACTTTATTATACATGCGTACACCTTGCCCCATAAACGATCTATTTACTTAACTATTTACTTCAATTTTATTTAGCTGTATAGATTATCTGTTATTTATAAAAAAAAAAGGTTGTGGTGAATAATATCAATTTGTTTAAATGTGAAAATCGACCTAACAATTACAACACATAATCAGAAGGAAACTATTACTGCTTCATATACTTTGAAGAGTATCTATATTACCTTCATTAGTTTACAACTAGAATAGTACAAAACTATTTCAATTTAGATCAGAAACCTTTACGAGTTTGTGATATAATACATCGTTGCAAGTTGACCCAGTTGGACAAGTGCAGCCGATAGCTCAATATAAATTCTATAAGTACTACCCATAGAGTAGAAAGAAACAAAACTCGCATATTAAATACTAGCGACTCACCCACGCTTCGCTCGGGTTCGACCCTAGCTTGCCTCCCCATACAAACTTTCATCTAATTTTACATCCCCTTAAGGGACGATTTCCGGGATTAAAACTATCCTATATCCTTCCCAGGGTCTCAAACTATCTTCTAACCAAATTTCGATTTCGATGCAAACAAACAATCAAATCTTTTTTCTTTATAATATTAGTAGAAGTAGATTAGCGACTCAACCTCACTTAGCTTCGTCCCTAGACAAAAACAAACTTATCCTCCGGGAACCGTACATTTTCCCGATCTCAAAGTAACATATGTGCTATTCCAGACTATAATCTATGTCTGTACCAAATTTCATCCAGATCCGTTCAGCCGTTCTGGCGTGAAAGAGTAACAAACATCCATCCATCCTCACAAACTTTCACATTTATAATATTACTATGGATAGTGGGATAAAAGGTAGCCTATACCTTGCCAAATGTCATCGAAATCTGTTCAGGGGATAAATTGCGTTGTGGCTTGAAAATGAGAGAGTTATTTTCAAAATATAAAAAAATGTAGAATAAAAATATTTACCTATAAATAAAATTCTATCTAGACATTTCTTTCCTATAGTATAGGCTTTAGAAAAAACAAGATAAAGGAAAAATGGCAGGTAGATATGTTAGAAGCTGACTGCTACAATGCTACAAGATCTAATAGGTAACATATAACATAAATAACCGTAGTCTCTTCAATCTAGTTAGTTCATTTATAATACTCATACAAACTTTTATGAAAAAAACAATTAAAAAAAAAGCAATATTAAGATATACTTTCGTACATTTCCAGTTCAAATTAAATTATGTACAATTTTATATCTTAATATTACATCATTTACATGGAAAAATAAGCAATAAATCAATAGAAAAATATATTATAACATGTTAACTCAAATCATAAATCATTTGTATGATTCGGCAAACGTGAGTAAACGTCGTGGGCACATACCAAGAATTTGATACTGTCATTGTGCGTTGAAAGCATTAGGAAATGCGTAGGTCCACAATGGATGGACACGTACCTATTGTAAGCTTAATACGTAAACTACTAACATTAGATGCTATTTACTGGGCTGCCCTAAAAAATAACTTATACATGTACATAAATTATTTTACATAGGTATATGTATTATTTTGTTAATTTCTACACTTTTCGCGAATATTTAACAAAAAGTACATAAAACTATATTTTCTATTTTTTTTTGGTTCCCGACGTTTCGAATGCTTTACAAGCAAACATGGTCATGGGTGATACGCTTCACTCTAGGACCACCAATAGCCTCAAATCCGACAATTTTATTGTATAAATAATAAACTACATAAAAATCATAACTAATACATTTATTTTAATTTGTTAAGTAAATCCAAAACAGCTTAAGTACGTGTTAGATATCATATAAATAAAAATGAATGGCTAAATACTGTTGCTAAGCGCAATACTCGAGAACAGCTGGACCAATACGGCTTATATTTCTTTAAATATTTGTTGAACTCCGAGGAAGATTCTTATGAAGAGAAAAATTGGAAAAATTTCACGGAAAACATAAAAATCTGTAAGTTTGTGGGGAGCTACCACTGCATAATAGCTTTTGACAGAACAACGTCTGTCGGATCAGCTATTATAAAATAATGGTCATATTTAAGTTTAAGAAATTAAATAGGCAATTATAAATGCATTCAAATATTAGCATTAAAGAATGATAAGAACATCTTTAATTATTCCTAGCCTTTATCATTTATCAAAATAGTTCTTGACATACCATGGATAGATTTTTCGAAATAATTTCGCTAAAAATGGCGAAAAATCCATAAAAGAAACCTATGAAGCCTCTGGAAGAGGCGCTATCGATATCGAGTTTAATCGAGAACTCCTATTAACCAGAAAACGCCATGGAAAAATAAGTAGCGATAAATAAGACGAAGAATTTTCTCAATGAGTATGCTATCTCTCGACTTCCTACACGTTGCGATGTACATATATTAAATATTAAAGAAATAAGTATATGCGACAATTTGTGAGTACCTTAACATGTGTGTGTTTGTTAATATGTCACAAGAACTACACCGATTTAAGTGAAGAAGGAGATCTTGGATTAACACAAAGCCATTTTTTTATAGGTGTAGGTACTTGCTACGTGAGTGGAGTCACGTCGGGGGCAAAAGCATTGCTTTTTTTGAATAATCTTAAGTACAGTGATATTTTTGAAGTTACAGAAGACGAATGCACAACTTTTAATTTTTTTTTATAGAATAATTTTTCTTAACGCATGCCACAGACAGACACACAGATAAACACGCTGAGCTTATACTACGCCTCCTTTTGCGTGGGAGGTTAAAAATATAGCAAGTGATAAGAATAAAGTAAACGTAAAATCTACAAACGAAATCTAATATACGTAATAAGAATTGAATTTGAAAACTTTCTCGTTTCACTCAAATACAAGGCACAATAAACAAATTTTAATGATGAAAATTTGAGACTGATTTTATAACAGTTCAAACAATAAAGCGATCAATCAATATGCCAAACTATGTTACGGCAATTTTCCTTTGCCGATCTTGTTACTGTCCGCTACCATTATAGAGAATATAGCATAAATATACAAATTAATTTGACAATATGTGGAACAAGCTTTACTATTAATTCGGAAAAGAAGTTTAAGTGGCATACAGAATTCCATTTAATTAGTTACTTTTATAAATTAGTCAGATTTTCGCAAAAATACTACTCTGACCATATATTTTTGCAACGCTATACATAAAATTTAAAAGGCAGTGGTAGCCTAGTGGTAAAGTGTCCGTTGGGAAACCGAGTGAAGCGGGTTCAAATCCCTGGTCTCGCACCTCTGATATTTTCATGTGCTAATCATTTCTAACATGATTACCACTTGCCTTACGGTGAAGGAAAACATCGTGAGAAAACCTGCATGTCAAGAACCTAGCAAGTTTTCGAAAGACATGTGAAGTCCGCCAACCCGCACTTGGCCAGCGTAGTGGACTATGGCCTGATCCCCCTCGTATTGAAGGGAGGCCCGTGCCCAGCAGTGAGACGTTAAAAAGGGCTAAATACACATACATATTATTTGAAAACATATAACAGTTTAATAAAAATAAGGGAAGAACAAGTTATAAGAATATAAAAAACTAAACTAGCTAAAAATAATAATAAGTTCGGTTCACTTCACTTCACCTTTAAAATCGATAGGTAATCTTAAAACCCACCCACGAAAGCCTTTGGCTGTGTTCAAAGTTTAAAAATCCAATCTAGCGCAGTCGTGACCCAGTTTTTATTAACACTACTCTCAAGGAATTTTACCCGGCTAACAGCATTTCCTTCATTTCTAAGATGCCTTCATTCGTGAAAAACTTAAAAGTAGGAAAGAAAATTAATGATTTGCTTTAAACTATCTGTCTATTAGGTATATATATAATATATATAACTAGCAACTTACTATCGGTCCGCTCGAGTTCGTCTCTAGGTATGTTTTAACGGTTATTACCTATACCTAGATTTCTCAGAGATGAGATATTTTTCCGCACTAAAAAGTATCCTAAATGTTGCTCCAGACAACCAGCTATCACCATATCATTTCATCAAAATCTGGCTAGTGGTTTTCTCGTGATGCGTTCACAGACAGACAAAATTTTAAAAACTATAGATTCGGCCTCTGTATCTATAATAATAACTATTTCAATAAGATTTTCAAAAAATATACCTAATGTACAGATGCGACTCAGAATTTCATTATTGGTATAGAATACATACGTTTTAAAGAATATCACTTGCGTTACGTTGAAAAAAAAAACATCATGGACACATGAATGCACATTCTTAAGTTCGTTCTAGTTCGAAGGACACGTGCAAGGCAGTGAGGTGGTCTATGGCCTGAATCCCTTCCCATTTATAGGAGGTCTGTACATAGCAGTGGTATGTTAAAAAGAACTAGATTTATATCTATACATTTTAAAGTATAAAAATATATAATTTCTATAGTAAAAAATTGATTTTCCACGTCTAATATAAAAAAGTAGAAAAAATTAGTTATTACCTACTATAGAAATCCATTTAAATAATACGAAAGGTTTAAGTTATCCAGAATAATTTTCACACAGCTTACTTTAGACTTTAAACTTTACGAGAATCGAACTAGCCTACTTCAACTTAGAAGATTACTTACCTGTTACTAACGACACTCACTTCTACTGAGTCAGGATGACAAAATCAAAGTTTCAAATATTAAATCTGATTATGTAACATCGTAGGTTACTACTTTGCTCTGTAATTAACGCGGGTTTAATTACATTTGGCGACACATTGAGGTCGACCACTCGTCAGAGACGAGAGAGTGTACCTACATATATATTCTCTTACGCTTTATAGGCGTTGGGCCTACAATGCAAAATTTAAAGGAACTTGGCTTCTGTTGACACTTGACTTTTGACCTTCTAATATGATTATATCGTCTACTGTGGCATTAAAATTTATTTATAATACTAATATCATAAGTGCGAAATTTTGTGTGTTTGTTTCGTCTTTGTAATGAAATGTCTCAAGTGGTTTTAGTGAAATTCTACCATAACCAAAATATACTTACCACGCAAGCAAAGTCGTGTCGTATACTAGTAATATTATAAATATAATATCAAACTCCAATACAAAATTTTGTATGTATATGTAGCTGGATGGATTTGGATGAAATTTAGTACCTAAATAGATAGAGTATGACCTGGAGTATATCACAAAACCTAAGGAAACACCGAAACGAAGCTAGTTAAACCATAATTTCATAAATGAACATTGTGTTTGTGGTTTACCTTCATTACATTCGGTAAAGGAAATACTTGATTTTTCGCATTGAGATAGCGTAAGTATTCATTATATTAAGCTATATATATATATATATATATATATATATATATATATATATATATATATATATATATATATATATATATCATCTTAGTTTTGTTGGATTTGTCTTTACCCCGAATAACAGAATAACTATTAAAACATCGGAAAAATTCACGAATGAATAAAACTATTCCAGACTAAACGTCAAAACGTACCTACCTAGGGACGAACTTGAGCGAAGCGAGGGTGCGCCGCTAGTAAGAATATATAAAAATAAAACCATTTAAGCAATCGCCAAGAAATATACTAAGTTTTTTTACTTAAAATCAGTTATATAAATAAGGACAGACAAATGAATCAAACGTGTAAGTACAAGTCGAAGTGAAAGCATACCAGGCAGACAGTCTGGTGACATTACAGTTACCGCTGGACGCCTATGGCATAGAAAAACCATGGACCATGCTATGTAGAGAAAAACCACGTTGAAAAAGCAAATACCCAACAGTAGACAATCCTTTGATGAAGAATCGAAGAAGACTAATAAAGAAGACAATTAAGAATCTTATTGTTACTTTATACTATATTTCTGCATTTGGTAGCCCAAATCTGGGGGAAGGTTATAGGTAATCTAACATCAAGCTACGACTTTAAGGGTCGAAACATTGATACATAAACAGACTACGCGAGCAGAGCAGGAAAACCTAGTTTATCATAAACATATAAAAATAGTAATAAATAAATATGACAAAACGTATACAGTCTTGTCTTTTATATATATGTACATATGTAGGTACCTACATACTTTATATTATATCGAAGCGTCTTATTTCAGACGTTATTGCAAAGCAAGTGGAGCTAACAAAATGCACAGCGCATTCCACTCTCAACTTACCTTATTCCATTTCCTAGTGTTCCTATAAAATCGATGGAGGTACTATATATTAAAATGAATTTTACTATTTGTTGTATCTTTGTTTTTAGTAAAATGTATTCATTTGCGATGTAACTTTGCTAAATGTTTCAGAGATAATAAAAACAATGACCAATATGCTACTTAGCTTAGCCTTCGCTTCGCTCGGGTGCGCCTCTAGATGCCTAACAGTAGTCTTGTGTTACTCCAGGTCATAGTTTAAATAAATAAATATGTTGGGACATTAACACACAGCGCCATCTACTTCGAGGCTTGTGTTTTGGATACCAGATGTGTAGTTGATACACTATACATATATAACTTTAAATACATACATATTATAAATATAAACACCCATGACTAGGATACAAACATTCGTTCTCAACACACAAATGAATGCCCTCAGCGGGACACGAACCCGCGACCGCTGGCACAGCTAGTAGGGTCACTATAAACTGAGCCAAACGTGTCGTCATTCTATTTATATTTAGGGGCTTTTATTCTTTTAGGTCATGCCAGTCCCATCGTATCTCAACCTAAGTACAACATCACAATTATATGCTAGTTTACAACAAGTAAAACCAGAATTTACATTGTTTTTACGTATGTATGTATGTATGTATGTATGTATGGGGTAGGTATACATGAAATAAGCACGACGTGTCGCTAATGTATTACATAAATTTAAATCCTAAAATTTCGTATGACGCAGCATTACAATACAAATATGAGATGTTCGACCTAGTTTTGGAAGTGTCATGAGATTGGACGATATAATATACGGCTTCCCAGAGCTTAAAGAGCACGTAGCTCTCGAGTATAACTACGTCTAACTTATACCTTGACTTTGTTCGTTTAAAATTTCTACTAAGCCGCCGCTCGATTGGTATTGGCCCCAATTTACGTTATATCGATTATGTGCTACGACTTAACACTTGGACAGTTTGATTACTTTCTCTTATTAAAAACAATTTCGTGCTATATTCACAGCTGCTTCGTCGGTTGCAGGTACACTATAAATCTATACAGATAAATAAAATTGAAGTGTCTGTTTGTAATCTCAAAATAATAGCTTTATACTAAATGCATATAGAATTATGTATGGTACTTATAAGAAAAATACATTTTTTAAATTTTTGTCTGTCTGTCTGTTGTTCCGGCTAATCTCTGAAACGGCTGGACCAATTTTAACGGGACTTTCACTGGCAGATATCTTATATTATAAGTAGTAATTTAGGCCACTTTTATTTTAGAAAAAGAATTAGGATTTCGCTCAAGAAAATTACGCAAAAAACGCAAGGGACGCGCCCGAGCGAAACGAGGGCAAGTCGCTAGTATAATATGTAAATTACGATGTAATGAAAGGACAAAAATAAACATTTCTTGTACCTTCTGTAGTTATCTACTTTTCACTTAACATACCTATACATAACTACATTTAACACAATATGTTCAATGTTATTTGTTACAAAATCCCAAAAACAAGAGCGAAGCCAGCAAATGCTTGTAGCAGTTAGATATACGAACAAACCTACATCACGTTAGCTACATTATAACTAGCTACCAATATCTAATTAGGGCAGCATCAAAGATGAATTTACATTCTTAACGAACGCTTGATACTAATTAGAAGGTAGGATACGCATGTTTGATGAAGAGGCGTTATGGTACAACTCGTTACCTCTTTTCATGTTAGCTCTCTTGTGTAGGCGATTGCTTTAAAATGTCAGTAGGGTGCAGTGCGGGAAATAAAATATTCATGGCAGCAGGGCGAGGCAAAATACTGAAAAACAACGAATTTTAAACCCTTTTGAAATCCCTCTTTCAATGTTTTGAGTTAGGAAGTTTATCTCACTTAATGATACTACGAAAAGACAATGTGGAGCTACAAACATAATATTCGAACGTTTGCTAGTCATTTTTGAACATTTCTTTCTACAAAGAAACATATCGATCGGTTTAAACGAGATTTTAATGGATATTTATAGCTGATGACATAAAGCTTTAATCTATAAATATTTTGCGTAAATTAAAGTGTTCTGAACATGGCTGACACACTTGACAATGCTTAGTTACATACAATATCTAACAGATACCAAAATAAATTACTTTCACCTTCCACTCTTAGGGATGGAGTTTCTTCTATAAATTAATACTAGCGACTCACTCTCGCTTCGCTCGGGTTTGTCCCTAGCTTGCTTCACAATACAAAATTTCATCCCCAATTTTACCCTCTTAAGGGATGATTGCAGGGATAAAAAGTATCCTATGTCCTTCCCAGGGTCTCAAACTATCTTCTTACCACCTAACCTAACCAGAGGTTACCCCCTACAACGTCACAAACCCACAAACTTTACCTCTTTATAATATTAGTAGGTATAGAAAGTATAGATTAAACCACCCTAAAGGTAAAATCTATCCATTAAAAAAAGAATTATGAAAATTAGTCCAAATTTAGCAAACGCACAAAATAACACCCGAATGAGCACCATATCCTTTTTGAAGTGAACCAAAAAATACATCGCCTGAAACCATGTTACCGAACACACCAAAATAAAATTAATCTATAATATGAAGGTCATCTAGGTATACAATATCTGTTCAACGATACGTTGTCGCTTGCAAAGTTTCGTTTTCAGTTATGATTTTCCAACAACTAATTGAGCATCGTTTGCGAAGGTCTTGTTTCGCTATAATTACGGTGGCCCAGTTTCCAACAAAGAGGCACAAAAATGTATATCTCTTATTTTGAAAACAGCCTTTTTTATGTGAAAAGCACTATTTAGCAAAAGCACGACTTTTCTGGTTGATTACGTGTTTCTACAAAGGTTAAATAACGCACCTAATGGGGAATAAACCGTGTCACTTTTAAGAGCAAGTTTAATTTAGAATGTCAGTTATATTCATTTATCTTATTCAGCCCTTTCTTACTTCCCACTGCTGGGCGACTTCAATGCGAGGGTCATCAGGTCTATAATCCACCGCATTGGCAAAGTACGTATTGACTGACTTCACATGTCTTTCGCAAACTTCTAAGTTCTCTCAGACGTGCAAGTTTCTTCACGATATTTTCCTTCGCCACAACGTATCCAATTATGTTAAAAATGATTCAAGCATAAAAAAATCAAAGGTGCGAGATCCGGTTTTGAACTCGCTTCACTTCGTTTTTCATGCTAGCGTGTTACTACTCGGCTACCATGGCTTTACTATCAATTATAACATAATTATACATTATAATATAATTATATATATATATATATGAAACATAATTTTATTTAAAGATAATAATCACATGGCTATTTATATATTTACCATTTTAATTGCCTTGCAGATTACCTGTTATATCCAAGATAGTAAATTGGATCAAGCTTTTTATAGGTACTTTTGAATGTAGTTTATTTACATGTTATTGATATTATTCGTTTTTGACCGTTTTTTTTAACGGGGAGGTTCATAGGTACTCAATTTGAGTGTGTGTTTTTTGTGTATTTTACGCGATGTTCGCCAATAGTGAATACATTTACATAAGTAAATAAAAACGTATAAAGTTTAATTAATTTCTGATCAATTATGCAATACTATATATTTAAAAATTACAGTTTATGTGTTACTTGACTATGACGAAACGTTTGGCTCAGTGTGTAGTGACACTACTTGCTGTGCCAGCGGTCGCGGGTTCGAGTCCCGCTGGGGGCATTCATTTGTGTGAGCGCGAATGTTTGTACTCCAGTAATGGGTGTTTACATTTATAATATGTATATATTTAAAGTTATATATGTGTAGTGTATCAACTATCTGGTATCCTTATGGATAACACAAGCCTCGTAGCTTACCATGGAACTCGATGGTGCTGTGTGTAAATGTCCCAACATATTTATTTATTTACTCTGATGTATGTGTGGTATATGTCTGGTGTAGCTATTTTACTGTAAAGTTTCATCTAAATCCGTTTAGTAGTTTTTGCGTGAAAGAGTGACAGACAAACATCCATCCATTCTCACAAACTTTCGCATTTATAACAACAGTACGATGTAATGATTTATACAACTAAATTACACCTAGAATTTAAAATCACAAATACCTTAAAAAACAAAATTCACACAAGAACATTTTAGATACACCCATTAGGCTACTTAAAAAGCGTATAAACAAGCATTACGAATATGATAATTAAAAAGTCAAACAACCGAGACTATTTCACTAGCAGTTTGGTGCCGTTAGTCGAGCCGGATCAATTAATTGCTTTAAACCGTTAAGTCGCAGGCGCATCTTACATCTTAGATCTACTGTCGGTTGCATTAAGATGCTGAGCGTTTGATGTATTTTATGGTGTATGCCGTTGTATTTAAATGAGGTTTGCAAATTGTTAAGAACTGTTTAAGATTAAATATCGTTTTGTAATACGATACTGTTATATGAGATAGACATAAGAAATCATATTCATCATCATCATCATTTTAATGATTTTAGTGTCGCTACTTGTAATAAATATGAGTGATGATATATAGAGAAAAAGCTATAAAGGGTTAACCTAAGTTATAATAAACATCGCCCCTAACATTCGTTCACCTTGTCGTGGTGGGGAAGGCCATTAGCTTCCGGCAGTTCAGCCGGGCGCGAAGCCAAGAAACGCACAGGGAGGTTGCCCACTTCGGTGTTCATTTCTTCGGTTCATGCGGGTTGCTCCTGGTACTTCTCTGATAGCAGAGTGGACTGTGAAGCTACCCCATGGTTGTTGTGGTCTGTTTCGGCAGACCTGGCGTCGTAATTGAGTGCGTAAGCGATCCTGCGACGCCTCATTAAGACGGGGGAGGTATATATGCATTTTCCAACATTAAAAAAAAAGTTATAATAAACACGAAAATCGGTTCGCATTGACGAAGATAATGCATAACATACCTATATGCACAAAAATATAAATTTCTGTCTCAATATGAATTTTAATTAATTATGTCTTCTAAAAATATACCTCTAAGATAATCTAAATTCTGATTTTTAATTTAGAATGTAGTGATCAAATTAAAATATATTCAGCATTAGAATTCCCCTTTCTATAATTAATTCAGGTTGGCGAGGGCAATATGAGTCAACTACTATACCCTCTGGTCTTAACACAGGAATGCTTTTAGATGTAAATAAAATTCCAAGAGCTAGTTAAAACAAACACTCAATACCTACTGACTTTTAAAGGCATTATAATAAGAGTGAATAATACTATGTATCATAACAAAAATCATAAAAATATAAACTGCAAAACTAAAATTTCTTTTATTAACACACAAAATCTAAAACTTGGCAACCTATATAATTAACTGATTTTTATCTTTTTTGTCCGTCTGTCTGGGAACGCAAAACGAGAAAACCACTGGACAGTTTTTGATGAAATCTTGTTTGATGATAGCTGGTTATCCGGGTCAACATTTAGAATACTTTTCACTGCGTGAAAATATCTCATCTCTGAGAGATCTATACTAAACGTATTAAAATAAAATCAGTGTTTAAACTTTAAACTGTAATAGACAGTTTGTACTTATACAAATTAAAAGCTTATCGCCATCTTTCAAAGCCGACTTGAATTTCTTCATATACTTATAAATTACGAGTATTTATAGCAACTGTTAAGAATGCTTTTAAAACACTTAACTATGTAAATTAAAGCGCTCGAAATTTACAATTTAATGTTAAGACAAACGTCAAAAAAAATATATTACTTTTAAACCAAAAAGGTACATACACCTACCTAAAAGGCGTTTTTTTGTAAAGTTTATAATAGAAGATCAGACTTGAAGATTTACAATTGGCACATATATCACACAAAAAAATACCCCCTCAATAAAAAAAAAATACCTGAAAGAGAATATCCACCTCGTTTTTAAAGTCGACCAAAAAATATTTATATATAAATAAAATAATTGAAGTATATATAGCTAGCAAGTTAACTAACAATAAGCATAATTAAAACCCACTATTTCCTACAGCCTACACTATTCCCATTGCAAGGGTGTGTGTTTAGCAAACTGGAATAAGACCTGCTATGTATGAATGAAAACTCGTATGTATGACTAATATCAGCCTTCAGCTCGTGAAGTAATCGCATTAGCTATTTCTATTAAAGAACCTATATTGTGAGTAATAAAAAGGCTGTGGTAGCCCAGTGGTAACGCGCTCGCTTGGGAAACCGAGTGAAACGGGGTCAATTCCCAGGTCTTGCACTTCTGATATTTTCATGTGCAAATTATTTCCAACATGATTACCACATGCCCTGTGGTGAATGAGAGAATCTAGCAAGTTTTTAAAAAAAGATGTAAAGTCCGCCAACACACACTGGCGGCCAGCATGGTGGACTATGGCCTGATCCCCCTCACATTGAAGGGAGGCCCATGCCCAGCCAGGGGCACGTTAAAAAGGGCTGAATACATATTTAACCGGTGGTAGGGCTCTGTCAAGCCTGAGGAGTCCGACTGGATGGGTACCACCCCCTTATCTATTTCTGCCGCCAAGCAACAATGATTCCATTGTTGTGTTCCGGTTTGAAGGATAAGGTAGCCAGCGCAATTACAGGCGAGAGGCATATCATCTTAGTCCTCACAGTGACAACGCACCTGTGGTTCTGCATTTTTGTTACTTAAAACCTAAGTGCATGAACCGTAGGTGTTATGGGCGACAGGTACTGCTTTCCATCAGGTGGTCTGTCTGCTCGTTTGTCACTGAATCACATAAAAAAAAAAAAAAAAAAAAAAAAAAAATTGTCAATCTGTCACATACAGATTAGTATCATGATAAAACAATAGCGCCGTTAGCGATTGTACTATTTCCTAGCATAACATTACCATGCAGAATATGAAGATCGAACTAAATAATTTACCAATTAATAAATAAATCAAGCTAAATTTTAATTAAAGCTACAAAATATCAGTCAAAAATCCAACATAAAATGCAAATTAGGCACATTTATTATAGTAATCTTAAATTTTTAGTACAATCCATAAATTACAAACAGTTAAAACTTTTAAAAGCCAATAAGAAATAATGGAGCAATAATTTAGACCATTATAAAATTGACATAACGGTAGTACGACAGTTAAGTATTGCATTCAAGAACTGGTAGTGCAAGTATAATCAAGTTTATCATAAACAATTCCGTTGTATATCCTACTTAATGCGAATATTTTATTGAAATTCTCAGATATGCCACTTTCCAATTTCTTTCCACTACGCGATTCCTTTCTCCCATTGAATACTTAAAGAAACTTTGGAGTTGCAGCACAATAATACAATATTTTAGATAAACAATATGAATAAACCTCCTTCTCTTTGTCTTCTACTAAAGATGATATTAATCTTTACTCTGGTTACATTCCCTGCATGCCCATACATAGCATAACAGGAACTTGCAACCTTCACAACAATTTTAAGATCAATACAAAAAATATCCAAAATCCAAAAAAAAAAATGATAAAAATAGATACTATCTAAACTGTTTTTAAGAAAATTATTGCTTTATCTGTGTAAAAAAGAAGTATTGTAATACGAAGCGTAAAACCATTATTTTCCTTGATTCATTTCGCTCACTGATGAAAAGAACGCATACCATAACCAATCAAATAACATGGTCAGTAATTAACATGTGGCTGAAGCGAATTTGCAGCCAAAGTCGAGTGAACGACATTGAAGTCTATACTGTCTGTACATATACACTTTGTTAGGATTCTTGTGACATTAATCATACACTCGTACTAGTAATGCTTGAGTAGCGAGAGTAGGATGGAATACAAAAGTTTCCATTGTTTCTATTCGTGAAGAAAATGAGTATTACGTTTGTGTAGCACGCAAAACAATGGGATTATGTATTTTGATCCGTTTAATATTATGTCAGACAATTTAGTCTCTTCTTAATTGTGGATATTCGATAGTAGATTCATAATTAAATTGACTTTCGAAACTAATTGGCCTCTTGCAAAATGGATAAATTATTTGGTGTTTGTATGTACGTTGTACAGTTAAGCCATAGGTAGAAATAGTGTAATACAGTGTTTATAATTTAATAACAGTAGCTAGGCAACCGAGCTTAAGCTAGTATTTTTTTGGAAAAGATATAAAAATTGCGTTTTTTTTTTCAGAAAAGAAAACCAAAACCTTATCTAAATACAAAATTTGCTCCAAATCGTTATAGCAGTTTCCGAAATACACGACATAAATATATTTATACAAGAATTGCTATTTTAATATTATAAGATTAGTGTACAATTATTAATGTAAGCGCTTCATCCACAGGCTTTTTCCGATCCAAAACGATCGTTCATATATCGGTTATTTTGTCAATCAATCATTTCTGTTTATGGGTTTTAGATGTGCTACATTACGTTCAACCAAATGTTCATTTATTTCATATCAATAAATGAAATGAGAGTTTCTTAAAGATTTATTGAAAATGTCGTATTCTAATGGATGAATTGATAGATGAAATTCGATACATCAATACATCTGACATGACAGCGTAATTGTGAAAATAAGGAAAACATGCTTAAATGGTTTTGCAGAATGAATAGTTAAAGGTTTAGAAAAGTAAGAATAAGTGGGAGAATGATTTGTTAAGACTATTTTTTGTTACGTTTTAGGAATATCAGGTCAAATGTCTGTGTAACTGAATGGTGCGTCCGAGAAGTATGATGAGCGAGATTTTAGCTTTCACACTTTTTTCTCCCTGGCTGTCCATCAAGGCGTAATTTAAAAATATATATGACATCACATAGAATTGCTGCCTGAGTCGTCGTATAAGTATAATTTCCATAATGGGGGAAAGTAGAAAATGAAATTAGCTCATAATAGCTATTAATATATTATCTACCCTTTAAGGGAAATGCAATAAAATCTAATTGGAAGCAATCATGAACAATGTTCCCAAAACGATTATTACTTTTATACTTAAACTGCTGTTGATACTTTATGCAAACGCCTAATGAACGATAATTACGTTTCATTAGTAAAGAATGTCAACTACTTAACAAAGAGACTGTAAGATGTGAGTGATTTTGTTATTTCTCCATGCTGTAAGGGCTTATCGGATTTGTGCTAAACTCTTAATAAAGACATCATATATTCTAGACAAATACATATATTAACGTATGTTCTATCGCGTATATATCACACCAATGAAGCCGTGGCCAATATCCAACATATTGTTGTTCTTCAGTACATGTTTTATATTAAACTTTGGCGAGTTGTTACTTTAAGTAGCAACGGAGTTGGAATTATTTTCTTGCATAGAGTTAACGGGCCGGAGAATAATATAGATCACTTAATATCACACATGAAAATCAAAACATATACTCTTTGCGAAGCGAAAATGGGCAATTAAAATTAGAATAAATTTCAAAGAAATGTAGTCACCATACTGCAGTAGTAGGTTAGTACAAGAAACCACAATTCTTACTAATCTCTTTTAATTCCGCCGTTCAATAGAAAACAATGGGCTTAATATGTATACGACAAACAGCTGTAATTAAACTAAAAGCTAGAAGCACTAGTGCCTTTACAAGAGGCAATTTGTTTTGTAGAAACTAATATCTTGAAGCGAGATTGGGTCTTCAAAGGCAATTTTCACGGCAATCTCGGCATAATTTCTCATTTCTGGTAAACACCAATTACTTTGCTATTAGAGCATTCATTATAAATAAGTTTTGAGATGACTTTAAATGGAATTGACAACTAAAGACTTCTAAAACGTCAAAATTTTGATGTCTTCTTAAACGTATAAAAAAGTTAGACGTCCGTTGTTGCGCAATTATTGCTATATTAGAGTGTTTGGCTAATATTCTTATATTAAAATATTAGAGGCAGTTGTAGCCCAGTGTTTTATAACGCGCTTGCTTAGGAAACCGAGCTAAGCGGGTTCAAATCTCGAGTCTCGCACCTGATACTTTTTAAGTGCGAATCATTTCCAACATGGAAATGGAATGGAAGGAAAACATCGTGAATATCGGGAACCAGCATGTCTGAAAAAACTTACTAAGTTTTGTAAATACATGTGAAGTCCGACAACCCGCACTTGGTCAGCATGGCGGTCTGCCTGATCCCCATCGTATTGAAGGGAGGCCCGTGCCTAGCAATGGGACGTTCAAAAAGGCTGATATATGTTAATATTACACGTATATAAACATACTATCTTGCCAGCACAGTTTGACATAATGTTAGCCTGTTTAGAGAACGAAACAGCGTTTAGTATAATATAATTATTATATATCAATAGCGAAAAGCTGTACATAAAGCGACACTTATAATAATATTTAATTTTCTTTGTGTTAAAAGCGTAAAGATAGCAAGAAAGATAAAAAATGAAATTTACTATCATATTAAAGTATACTAACACGTTAAATCAATAATTAGATGCCTGCACGAGATCTATTCGAAATGTTTTATGAATAATGTTTAATTAGTCTAAATATACTACTAATGTTTCAAGATAGATACTTACTAAACATATACATATATAGGGTAAGTCGCTAGTTTATAATAAAAAAAAATGTTGTAACTAAGTATTTTTTGTTCTTCTATTGGTGTAACACATTTCAGTATATTCATTTAATTCAACCAATATATCATATCTAAAAAAAAAAAATTGTTTTCGAAAAATATTTCCTATTTTCTTGGGGAATATTCGTATTATACACGATTAGCGACTCACCCTCGCTTCCCTTGGGTTCGTCCCTAGTTTGATTCCCTATACAAATTTTCATCCCCAATTTCACCCCCTCATGGGATGATTTTCGGGATAAAAAGTATCCTATGCCCTTCACAGGGTCTCAAGTTATTTTCTTACCAAATTTCATCTAAATCGGTTCAGTATATCCAGAGATTACCCCCTGCAACCTCACAAACTCACAAACTTTACCTTTTTATAATATAGTATAGATTATATCAATTCATTACAATGTAGAGAGAAAGTCACGGCAACAAAGTCGAGCCTGGAGCAAAATCGTGATTCAAAATTTCTGGAAATTATATTAACCGTACAAATATGACATATGATAAGGTGGCTTTTGTAATTGAATTCGCAAGTACCTACATTTTGATTAAAATTAAGCTTAATTTACCACAGATGACACAATAGATACTGTACAAGTATAAATGCCCCATTCCATACACAAAAATAGGAGAACCTTATTCGGGCTAGTCTAGGCTGTTTCTGTTTGCTTGAATAAGTAATGGATGGCATACAAATTATAAATATGTATGTAGGTACAACATGTGAAATATAAAAAAAAATCGTTTTGCATTTAACCCCTTGCGGGACGCGTACACGCCGGCGTATCAGTTAACTGTAGGAAGTAGGAAATAGTACTCAGAACGCGTATTTCGAATCAATTTTCCATCAAATGTATATAAATACATTTTATAAGCTTAATCTTTTTAGTTGAAACTTAAATAATGAAACAATAACAATAGTAAAAGTATTTCCTCCAAAATTTATGAAGTTTCGATTGACAAAATGACATAGATGTGAAATCTATACTTAATATTATAAAGCTGAAGAGTTTATTTGTTTGTTTGGTTGAACGCGCTAATCTCAGAAACTACTAATCCGATTTAAAAAATTCTTTTTGCATTAGATAGCCCGTTAACTGAGGAAGGCTATATATTATCCCGGAAAAATGTATGGTTCCCTTGGGATAAATTTATTTTGTCTAGGAACGAACCCGAAGCGAAGCGAGGGTGACTCGCTAGTTTTATATGAGAGTAAACCGCTACTCATCTATTTTGAAACCTTCTTAGTGACATACGAGTTTACTAAGAAAAGTAACAACTAAGTACCGATATCTTACATGACAATTTTCCATCTACGACTTCCAATTTAACGTTTCATTGAGCTTTGTCTTTTGACCTTTAACGCTTCATTCTTAACAAATTGGATTTTAGCATTACACGCAATGACCTTCGGTTATGGAAAAGTTAAAACATAACTTCTATTCAATTCTCTTGGAAAACAAATAAAATGACGACATTTTATTTGTGTATATGAAATAAAGGTTCTTCAAAGTTGTAGGTATTATGGTAATTCAAATATGTGATGGGAGTTTTGTTGTTACGAAGTTATTTAGGGGACACTTATAGTGAGATAGAATAAACATGACAGAAATTTTTATGTACAAAAAAAAAATTTACATTGCATTGCATGAAGGCTTGCGCTTTATCACATTTAAATATGACCAGTGACAAAACATGCCATTTTCTACTTCCAACCAAATACGGTTCGAAGCGTTGTAGTAATTTCACTTCAAGTCAAACATCAACTGCGAAAGAAACTCTACGATTGCTACAAACAATTCTAAGTTTACTTGAAGATATACTTCTTCTTTTCATTCATTCATTTTTCATTCATTCTCATCATCATTCTCATCATTCATTCTCTTCACTTTATAAATTAACTTTCCTATTGGCATCATATAGGAAAGTAAAAACAAATTGCATCAAAGTAGCAACCACTTACATGCAAATCAAATCAATTTGGCAAATTAAATGAACTCCACTTCAACCATATGTTTTGCAATTAGATTGGGCAACATCGTTTGTATACAAAAGCGAATTGTTTACACGCGGCAGGTAACCATTGCTTAAGTTTATCGTACGTATTTTATGTTGAAAGCATATCATCCTCTTCGTTGCAGGTTCAGTGTTTGACTCCACGTTTGGTTCAGTTGGTAGTGACCCTACTTGCTGTGCCAGCGATCGCGGGTTCAAGTCCCGCTGGGGGCATTTATTCGTATGTTTTTTTTTTTGTTCTCCAGTCATAGGCGTTTATATCTATAATATACATATATGTATTTATAGTTACAGATGTGTAGTGTATCAACTATCTGGTTATTCATAACACAAACGTCGTAAATTACCTACCATAGAACTAGATGGTGATGTGTTAATGTCCCAACATAAAAAAATATATATATTAGTTGTTTATTTGCTAGCGACTTACCCTATTTCGCTTGGATGCATCCCTGAGTGCCTTAACAGTAGCGTAATTGTTATTCTATCTATCTATCTGTTTACTAAATTTTACCCAAATCTGTCCAGCTATTTTAGCGTAAAAGAGTAATACGTAAATGAACAAACTTTGGCTGAAATACTAGTAGAGATAAGTGATAACACTATAAAACACATAAGCGGTGAACATTAAAAAAATCTTACAATAAAGCAGATGTGCAAAAGCTTATCACTAAAAGCAAACTCCTATATGTAAAAGATAATAAAAGGGTCAAAATAATAGGGTTACAGAGCAAGAAGATGAATAAAGTATTCGTTACATAAAAATTTAAAATTTAAAAACCCCCGACCATCTTGGACCGATTTTCATCAATCATAGCTAAGAACCCTCCCGACTAATTCATCTTACAAACAAAAAAAAACAAAATCACAATCGGTTCATCAGTTCGGGAGCTACGATGCCACAGACAGACACACACACAGAGAGACACATCAAACTTAAAACAACACCCCGTTGTTTTTGCGTCGAGGGTTTATGAAAATAAAAATTTTTACAATGTACATACTGTATACAAAATCATATTACAAAATATGAATAAAATTTTACGGCTAAATATTTATAATTATATATCTAAACATACCTAATAATTTAAAATTGCATATATTATAATGAAACTTAAGTGACTATATCGATATTTTGCGCTCTGCAAAGCAATTCTCTTTCTTATAAATGAAAGAAAAAAATATTTATGGAAAGATCCATGAGTCAGAACCTTCAGAAACCTCTAAGTGGTATAAAAAAAAAACAGTAATTCCATCTCTTAAGAGGTAAGCATATTGTAATTCGTTATCTGGAGATCAATTGCGTATCCTTTTGTGCATTTTAAGTTACAATCATGTTTTGCTCAAGGCAGTCTCTGCGGTTTGAAAGCTTTAGATCGTCTTACAATCCTTTGTTAAGAAACACAAACTTTGATCTTTATAAGAAACTTGTTTACAACCTTGCCTTTCGGTTAGTTTAGAAAACTTCCTAATAATGAATTCATGAAATGTTATTTTGTAGATTTATCAGTTTTGTTGATAACCCTTAACTTAATAGTAAGAATAGGTTCGAAAATTTCGTAAGTGAAACCTGTCTCTTACATACCGTGTAATCCTGAAATATCCTCACATAATTCAAGGACAAAAGCACACATTTTCTTACCTGTAACAAAATAAAACATTATTAAATAAGTAAAATGGTTTCCCGAAAACCTAAACGAGTGCGCCATTCAAAATTGTACCGGAAAAAACAAAAACAATACGTATTATTCGAGGAATCGCGTACAATGTTAGCCGCGAAATTGTTTCAATTACAACGTTAATAAGAGTTAAATACAACAAAGGGAACACCGATCTTGAGAGCACGCAATATTATTTCTCCGCTCTTCTTTTATTAAGGCTTTACGAATAATTACAAAACATTTATGTTTGATTACATATAATATCAAATGTAGTATGTACTTAATATAATGTCCTCTATTTTCGACCATGTCAACAAATTTCAATGAGAGTAGCATATAGACAAGAAATATTATAGTGTACAAATGTATGCGCTCTACATTCCTTACTCTCAAAACTCCAGTGAAACGTCATTTCGACACGACCAATAAAATATCAGGCGCAGGACCGACGGTTTTAAGTATTCTGCGAAGTATAGGGGAGTAACACCGCCAACTTTCCAATTCTACTTGTTACTGAGAAATTCTTGATAAGAAACTCAATAACAACACTAGATCCTCCGGGATCTCTGGGAATCTATCGCAAGATATGCGAATCTCCCGGACCAAATTCTCTAAATTATAGTGAAAATCTTATCAAAATCCGTTGAGTGCACTAGAAGAACTAAGCGTACATAGATACGGATACGGATTTATGCTACTTAAAGATCATAATTGGTTCAAGTCCCAAATAAGGAAAAATTATGAAGTTTTTCCTATAAAAAAATCCTAGTAGCAGTAATTGGGGCGTCAGTGATGTCATATCAATCAAGAGTCTTATACGTAGACACGACTACCTGTTTCTCTTGGACTAATATTATACTCCCATAAGTGTCGAAGCCATCCTTACAGACTGTACGAGAATCCATATATTTGCGCATACTCTAGTACTATGACATTTTCTTCGTAAATGGTTATTCCCAATGGCTACAACGTCTGAAGTTCGGATAGAAGGACATTAATACTTTGTTTATATAAATAAAGACATATCTTTTCATTGTTAAGCAGATTAAAAGTGCAATTTTCGAGTAAAAAACTATTACCATTGATGTAAACATAAACATAAAATAAACGTAGGTAATTACTTTAATAAGTATGTAACGAAAAAGAACATCTTAGTAGAAATATTACAGAATCCCAATGCACTTAACACTAAATAAGAAAAAGGTTCACACATTAACACTAAAAACCATTACGTGGAACATCAACAAAGCATAAATGAAGTAGAAAAAGAATTCTATTCGCAAACTCTCGTGGGAGCCGATGCGAGCTTACCGATGAAGGTAAACAGTAGTAACGATAATAAAACAAAGTTAATGGGCCTAATGAATCATTAAAGAGACAAGGTTGGTAAAACTTGATTGATTAAACCGGTATTATTTTATGGGAAACTTTAACCAACTTAAATAGAATGTTATTCTTTTTATAGTGTACTAGCAAAACCCGCTGCTTCGCTCGCGCTAAAATTACAATAAAAAAACTTTAAAAAGGTAGGTTTCATATAAATTTTCATCCCTTATTTTATCTCCTTATGGGATGAATTTCAAAAAACGCTAAAACACGTATTTATTTAATTGTATTGAAGATGATTAATACCAAGCTTCAAGAAATTCTGATCATAAATATATTTTGGTTTGTGTTATAACGTGTACTCCCGTGCGAATGAAATAATCTTCCGCAGTAAAAAGTATCCTATATGTTGACCCGGATATCCTCTATCTAGCTATCATCATACCAAATTTCATCAAAATCCCTCCAGTGGTTTTTCTGTGATGCGGTAACAGATAGACAGACAGACAGACAAAAATTCTAAAAACCATAGATTCGGCCTCTGCATCGATAATAATGTCTATTTCAATAAGATTTTCCAAAAAATATTTAAGGTACAGATTCGGCGTAGTTAGAATTTTATAATATGTATAGATTACATTTCCATTTGCGGAGAAGATACTTATGTATACCTACCGTTAACTGTATAATAATAATATAAATCAGCATAAGCAAATTACAAAACCTTGTTATATAAACATATGCATAAACATAGGCTAAAATATTTACCTCAGTTCCCACTCTTCGCCGTCAAAATCACACATTATATCATTCTCAACCAAATCCTCTACTTGCTATTGTATGCCCAGTTTAATACGAACACCTCTATCCCGGAATAAAAAAACAGTTCATCCTCTTTGCTCATATTATATATATATATATATATATATATATTTTAAAAGCTAACGTCCATCAGACATTCAAGTCCAGTTCAAGTTAGCTTTTAAAATATAAGACAAACACTATAACTATACGTACATATATGAATATTTAGATAAGTAGGCATAATAAATTATTTTCGAAGTAGAAAGTCAAGTATCATTTACTAGGGCACGAATAAAATATTATGGCCTATACAGATGATGCAGAAAATTAAACGACGTATATAGCTCGTACGACGTTATTTTACTACTCGCACGTAGAACCTCATTAATAAAAATGTTATGATCCAATAAAACGTTTAGAGTGTCCGACGTTGCGATATAATCTAAATAAACGTAATACATATATAAAGTTGTTTCACTCATTCATCAACGCCCAAACTAAACACTGGATTTGAACTGTTGTAATTTTGTCAGCCCCTTTAAGGCCCTTTAATGCTCTCTACCAGGTCCACTAGACCTTGTATAACTAACTGGCCTGTTCTAAGACTACTACCCATAACTGTAGTATTAACAACGATTTCTTAATTATTAAGTGTTAAATGAAAAAAAAGTTTTATTTTGTATATTTGGACATTTTAACCAGTCACCACTTTCTGTGCTTTATATATTAGTAACTATTTCATATGGAAATGTCAAAAAATAAAGTAAATTTTCAAGTATTTAATAAAACAATTTACAATTTATTTTTAAATGCACCTGTTGTCCAAGCACACAATGTTACATGTAGGTCTTAATGAGAGTCAACGGTTTCTAAAGCAAAAAGGCGAATAACCGGTAATGGCCGCGTCATCTGCTCCCCGGCCATGTGAGTTTCCGTTCCGACGCAAGATTTATGGTTTTATCTGTTATTTTCGAGTTAAGTGCAGTGATTTGTAAAGCCTGCATGTTTAAGTCTGGATAATGCTTGTATTAGTTTAAAGTTTATTTGCCTTTTGATGTTGTCATTTGGCGCACATTATACTTATATACACTGGCGACGTACCCTCGCTTCGTTAGGTACGCCGATTTGTTCACAATTTCATGGGTTTTAATTTTTTTGGACGAAACTCTTTTTCTAAAATAAAACTTAGTCAAGTTACTCCTTATAACATCAGCTGATTACGTAAGGATTTCACTGGCAGATAGCTATCTGCCAGTGAAAGTGCCGTAAAAATCGACCTAGCCGTTTCGGAGATTAGCCGGAACAAACAGACAGACAGAAAAAATGTTTTTAAATTGCGTTTTCCTTATAAGTGCCGTACATAATTTCATAAGCATTTAGGAAAAAGTTGTTATTTCGACATTACAAACAGACACTTCAATTTTATGTATCTGTATAGATTAAAGTGTTATCAATGTTAGTAACAAAGGTGTTGCAATATATATTAACGTAGTAGAGGAAGTGGGTGATAGAAAATAATTGCGCAATATATTTTCCAACCCAGTAAAAAGTCTGTCTTCGAGCAATTAGTTAATGTTAGCTGTGGGATGTATTAACTGCTACGTATTTATTAGCTTCTACCTACATATGTATTAGAACTACTTTGTTTGAATTTTAAACGTTAGATTTTTAATCTTTTCTGCCCTTTTCAACGTCCTACTGCCGTACCCGGACCTTCCTGCAATACGAGGGGGATCAGGCCATAGTCCATCAAGCTGGACAAGCGGGAGTTGGAGGACATCACATGTCTTTCAAAAACTTATTAGGTTCTCTCAGACATGCAGATTTCATTACGATGTTTTCGTTTGCCGTAAGACAAGTAGTAAGTAATCATGTTGAAAATAATTCACACTTGAAAATATTAAAAGTGCGAGACTCGGGATTTAAGCCGACTTCACCTGTCTACCTCCTATTAGCACTATGTTGTAAGTGCTTTAAGAAATGACATACGAAATTATTATTCTATATATTGTTCAGGTTTTCAAAAAACAAAATACTACACTATATAACTTGGATGTAAATGTGACTTTACACTCAAGGATATGCGAGTATATACTAAACTTGTAAGCAAAATCATCGTATTTTTTGAAGTAAAACTTCTTTACGCACGCTTGACTTGGGGGGTAAGCTGGTGAATGCGTTACGAAAAAATGTACGTACGTTTGTTGCCATGGTAACAGTTGCTATTATCTTTTTTTTTCTTTTTTTTAATTTTCATTACATTTTTTAAAACTAATCTAAACACAAACAGTGCAACAAAAACCATGTATGATTTATCTGTGCACTGACACATCTGACAAATATTATATAATATTATATTCTTTCCTTAAATGATATTCTATAAAAATATGATTCTCACTCACCTATCCTAATTATTAAAAGATAAATTGAATTTCATAAAGAGTACCGATAACCTACAGAAATTTTACTTCTTCCGCGTGTACACATTCATACACGCACTCTTTAATTTTTATTTATGAATTTATAGTTATAACCTATCCATAAAAAAAAACAAAACATACACCAAATTAATCCATCTTTTTCGAATTCAGCCAAAAACCTGAATAATTATGCAGATAAAATAATAATCTGAGTGCATTTTCGTGCCGAATGTTAACTCACGCGAATCACATCATTACTTCGACATACTCGTAACTTTAAGATAAAGTCCTCGCACGCGATTCATTTTACAAATTACCTACCCTAATTGTTGAATAGGCGCTTCTTTGATCACAACCGTCCATTAAAGCATCACAAAACCGTTGATTTCTTACTGTTAACTATATGAATACTTGTGAGAATTATTCTAACTAATAATAACAGTTTAACAGAAATTGACAGACAAACATGAAATTTTGCACAAGTTTGATTTTTTGAAATTGTGTGCGTGTTGAGGGTGATTACTGATTTGTATAGACTTAATAACAGTGTATGTGCTGGAGTATTCAGGCATTATTTTTTTAAATGCATAGGTACCTATATTTAGACATGCACTTAGGTAAAACGAAATCAATATTGAGCCTAAATTCGTATTAAATCTACATTTTTTATACGTAGTATATTCTTTATTGTAGATTTTAACATCCTATGGACACCTAGAATAATATATATAGAGTCATGTCGAGAACAACTATAAACATTATCTTGGTAAGTTTTACTTTTAAGGATACTTCGAGAGCTGTAACACAAAACTATATTATGGCATTAATCAAAGGACCACCTTCTATAAAAGGTCCGAAACTAAATAAACGTTACATGTCGTGATGAATTTATAAAAACTAATTAACTCTCTGTAGTTTACACATTTCTAACGTTTTACTCTCGCTTGTCCTATATTGAGACCAAATTAAACCTTTCTTAGAAAGCAAATTATTATTTGTAGTTAATAAGTAAATTTTGCTATACTTTAAATGTTTTACTACTACTACTACTCATACACATGCATACAAATTTTAATTATATCTACTAGTATGGTTTACAAAAAAAAACTTATAACTATTTCTGCCAATAGAAACGATAAGAACATCTCGTCCAAAACGAAACGATATTTTAAGACCTATGCTTATTTTTAATAGTACTTAAGCTCTTTACTTTCGTTCGCTAACATCGGAATTCAATACAACAATTATGGAAAACGTTAGTACAAAATACAAAACATTCTCATACCATTTACAGCACAGAAAAAGCATTTAAATGTAACCATGACATTTGCACATCCGCATTTATAGAACTCAAAGGTTGTAACGTTTAAACGAACTTCAGTTAGTTTAACGACCCAATGAACTTTTAGTTGCGATTATATCTCACAAGGTTGTTTGATCAAAACAAAGATTGGACTACGGCCATTGATAGATTCCATTCAAACTTCGTGTTATTGACTTGGTTGAATCATACATTATGTAACGAAATAGATTTCTTTATTTCCAGTAAACATGAAATTCGATTAATTACACAACTATTACACATGCGTATATTTGTATGTACGTTTGTTTGTTTGTTACATTTACGTACATACGTACGTTTGTTTGTTACTTCTTCAGGATAAAAGGACTGGACTGAATCTGTATGAAATTTAGACTGGATAGACTATGACTTTGAATAGCTTATGGGCTACTATCTATACAGATAAATAAAATTGGCTGTTTGTCATATTAAAATAATCGCTTTTTACTAAATGCATATGGATGTATACACGGTACATATACCAAAACATCATTTTTTTTAAATTTTGTCTGTCTGTTTGTTCCAGCTAATCTCCGAAATGGCTGAACTGATTTTGTTTGTTATAGGAAGTAACTTAGGCTACTATTATTTTAGAAAAGGAATCAGGGTTCCGCGAAAAAAAATTGAAACCCATGAAATTGTGAACAAAATCCGCGTACGGCGTACGCACCCGAGCAAAACAAGGGTCAATCGCTATATAATTTAAATGAATATCTTAGGAGTAGCAAGCTACTATTTATGTATACCTAAACATAGTTAACCGTGAAAACGTATTAGCTAGTTATCAATAAAATTTGCCTCAACATATTATTTACCTACTATTTTACATTTATGATATTAGTCAAAACGTATATAAAAAAAGTTTTCATAAAAGCGAAAGTTTGTATACATTTGTTTATTTACACACTGGATTAGATTAGCTTTATAACAATTGTGCTAAAACTTAATTTGCACATAAAATCACTTTAATCAGTAGTTGGTTTCAGCAAGGTATTTGTTTTTAAGGATCGCAACAATTTACTCTTAACTGGGGACTCACCTAGATGGTTCTTTAAATTGACATTACTTTTCATTTATGAATCGATAAAATAAGACAAATTCTAAATGTTAAATAAAGCTTACCGCAATATATTAATGAAAACCGACCTAAATCCGTTAAGCCGTTTTTGAGATTGGCGCGCAAAACGCACAGACAAACAGACGAAAATTAAAAAAAGACTAATTTTGGGTTTTATTGTGTATAATCATTATTTTTCTCAAATATCTTCCATGAACAGACAGCGATCAGTTACACTTTTATTATATTTGGTATAGGTATAGATAAATTGAGACCGGAAGTCAGATACTTTAAAGCAAATAATCTTGCCCTAATTATCGGAAAACGAAACACGTGCATACGTACCTACAACAGAATAAAAACCTCCACGATGATTTCATTCGCCTAAAATCAATCAAATTAATCCAATGCTTCCTCACTTCAAGTCACAAAGATAGATAAAATTGATTCATTTCAATAATCATCAATCTAGATAATAAAACAGTATTACTACAATATAGAAATAATAATAAAGGTGCAAAAAATGTATGTACGCGCATAACTTCCGATCGACTGCACCAAATTGTATGATTCTTTTTTTTTTTGTGTTATTGTCAGGAAAAGTTTTGTATAGAAGAAAATTAGAAAGAAATAAAAATTACTAAAAGAAGATTTTTTTATAAATCTCATGATATGAAATGTGAGTGTTTTTTTTTTAATAGCTTCAAAGTGTGTCAGTTGAGCACAGATTAGGTACTTCGAGGAAGAGATTTCTTCCGTGACTATATTAGCTGTAAAGCATTAGAAACTTCGGAAACCAATAAACAAAGTACATTGGCCCATCAACTCGACAATAATATACATATATAGATACATAGTGAATTTTCTGACACAACTCTTTATGCGTCTTAAGGGGTCAATTTTTTGAAACATTCAAGTATTTTTTTTTAAATATTGCCAACTTTTCTTACGTTTTCAAGGTGCTATTCCAATTACCCTCTGCCACCCTATCTATTCTTTACTTAAGTAAGGTAAGTAAGTAGGCTGGCAAAATTTTTGCCCTTAAAGGGCTAAGAGGGATAATACAGCAATTGTAGCATAGAATAACATAGAATATAGATAAATATAACAAAAGTGAGGAAAAAGATATATAATACAAAAAGATTGTCACGACATAATTTTGACAATCTCTTCCGATTATTAAAACGCAAGGAAATCTTAATATCGGTGAGCCAAAGATAAGACAGTCAATACCTAGGTAATGAAAACACTTCTAATATTATAAACTAGCAGCTTACCCTCGCCTCGCTCGGGTTTGCATCTAGGTACATTTTAACATTTAGTATAGAATAGATAGACTATATATTATTCTGAGCTTAAAGCACTAAATATAATATTATAAACATCAATTTTACATTAATGTATGGAAGTCTGTACGATTTGATGACATTTATGATTACTGCTCCGCTCCCTTAGGTTAGTAAGTAGCATGATGATATATAGCCTTCCTCAATAAACGAGCTATCTAATTCAAAAAGAATTTTTCAAATCGGATTAGTAGTTCCTGAGATTAGCGCGTTCAAGATACGATTTTTACCATATTTTGGATTCGATTTTTTACGCATTGGAAGTTAACCTTCTTTCTGTTGTTTTCCCGCTACGATATAGGAATCCTTGGAATTGGGTTTACACGTAGGCATCTTTCAGAACGTAACCGCCAGTTTAGTAGAAGTGTTTGTGTGACTAATGACCATGACCTCTTACCATTACGTAGTATCATGAGTTCATAATATGTGCTTTCAAAATTTATAAATAACTAGCGGCTCACGTTCGCTTCGCTCGGGTTCGCCTCTAAGAAAACAAACACAAACCTATCCCATGGGAACCGTACATTTTTCCGGGATAAAAAGTAGCCTATGTATTATTGCAGACTATAATTTATCTCTGTGCCAAATTTCATCCAGATCAGTTCAGCCGTTCTGGCATGAAAGAGTAACAAACATCCATACTCACAAACTTTCACATTTATAATATTTAACTTGGAAACAATAATCTACGTACCATCGTTTAGGTAACGTATTTTTCGCGTTCGATAAAAGTTATCGCAGAGGAAATTCTTGATAATTCACTATCGCCCTAGAATGAATGACGCCAACAAGTTCCGTATCATATAGAGGAGGAAAAAGGTTATTAAGGAAAAGATAACACCGTTAGAAAATAAAAACCTATCATAAAGTCTAACTGGCGTATCGAAGGTTTTAGTACCTATATACAATATACTTGCAATACACAAAAGCTTTACAATTCCATGACTCGATCTTCAACTTGGCCCGTCTTTATCATGTTGATATAACTCAGAATTTGCACATTAATCACACTTTTGTGTATTTTACCGTGGAGAGAGAAAAATTCAAAAGAACCTGGAAAAAGCTTACTCCTCGTAATTTTTTACTATTTATTGAGATATCCATACATAATAACACATTTTACGGTTGCCTAATATCGTTTAGAACGTACGCCATATTATATGTAGGTCCGGTCCAGTCGACCCTTCCGGTATGGTACCTACTCTAAAGACTAAAAGTGACATTAGTTTCCAAGATTATGTCAAGATTTATTTAAAATATGGATAAAGAGATAATTTGTTTATTTGTAGACGATAACCTCTGGACCTATTTCCGATTCTAAACAACTGGACCATTTAATCGACACTGCACGAGAAACTAGTTGACAATCTAGATACAGATAAATAAAATTGAAGTGTCTGTTTGCAACGTCAAAATAACAGCTTTTTACTAAATGCGTATGAAATTATATATGGTATTAATAATAAGAAAAAACACAACTTTTAAAATGTTTGTCTGTCTGTCTGCTTGTTCCGATGATGTTGTAAGGAGTGACTAAGGCTACTTTTATTTAAGAAAAAGAATTAGGATTCCGCTAAAAAAAAATATTATGTCGCTAATCGCTAATATATGTCGCTATTATAGTTATAAGAAATAGCTTAACATTTTTTTACCTTTATCCACTGGAACTAAAGATTTTTCCTACATGACGTTTAAAATATTTACATTGATTGTTGATCTTTGAGAGAGCACAAAGTTTAGCTTCTTCAATTACAAAAAAAAAAAAGGAATACCTACTCGCATAATAAAGTACATAATTAGCTGCTTTTTTGTATGTATGCCACGCTCCAATTATTTTCAATTGATTATGATTATTTTTTATTAGTTCCCCACAACATGTACGCAGGAATAGGACAGCTTGGATATAATATGTATGTATTTTGTCGCGATACAACCTAATCGGGCTTAGAACATGCGAACAATTAGAGATAAGATATTCTAATAATTTCACTAATAAAATTGAGATTCCTTCCTATAGATAAGTTCATCAGCACTTGGTCAAGGGAGACCCTTTCCCATCAGTTGTACTTTAAAAAGGGCTGAATACAAGAATACCATTAAAATGTTATCGAATCTAATTTATTTGGTACTGAATCGGCTAGCTTGACACGTAACTCGTGTAGCCATTGGAAGTACTCGTACGATCCACGATCAGTAGCGAAGTGGGCGGAGAATGACGTCACGGGTGTTCAGGAAGCAAGATGACGAAACTGCAGAGATGTTGATTACTTGTGAAATAGTATGCATAACAAATGTTTTTTAATAGAAAAAAAAGAATACTTTCTTAGATTTACGCGAATATTTGACATTTTAAATAAAACTATGTTTTCGGATTATTTCGACATTTTAGGCACTGTCTGTAACAAGTATACCTATAACGCCTTTGAGACGTCTAAAACGTTAGTCTCTCCAGTAACCATGATTGCTGTAAAGCATTCGAAGCGTCGGGAACCAAAAATCAAAATAAATCCGCGAAATAATCCGAAAAGATAGTTATATTTAAATGAAAAAAGAATGATAAGTATTTCATTTTACTGTTTTGCGTGAAGGACCAAAAAAGCTTGAATCAAAAAAGATAACATTTACTTATATTGCTGAGTATTATAGGCTAATTTTATCGACGTTAAGCTTGTGGTACATTACTATATAATATTTTGAAGACATGTGCAATGTGCATGTTGTCCTATTCTTAGAACTTAACTTAAACTTAAAGAAAGAAGATGAAATCAACAATTATATATACATTTGTAATGATCCGTAAGCAATAAGAGATTGTATCGTTAGTTCATTGGAAATAAATACAACTACTGGTTTATTGAAAGACAAGATAAAAATATACGGAATAAAATAGAAAAAAGATATAAGACCTGTTGAGGTTAATGACTGATCGTAATTAAAGTTATCCTGATTTTGTTACATAGCTACAGATTGTTTTTTTTAAGTAGTTCTAAAAACATATGTATTTGACGAGTTTGGTAATCAAGACGTACGTGATTTAATATGAGTGTCTATGGAGTCCTATGGCGATAATGGTATTACTGAGTCTTAATTATTGTCTCCTTAAGCCCATAAATAGTATTATATACATCTGTTAAAGATTAGACAAGCAAGTATTGGTTAATATTTTGAACTACGATATCTCAGCTTTTCGCAGCCAAATAATGTTAAAAACGTCTCTTTGCCTCCTCGTTGAAAATGCTGAAATATTTAGCCTTTTTCAATTTTAAGTTTTATATACATATATTATTTACCAGAAATTCCCAATGCCTCATTTAAAATGAATTTGCCACTAAAATGCTCTCCCTTTATCTTTGCAATGTACCTTCATTTTGCACTTATCTTCTATACGTACTACCACTAGTATCCGAGTAAAATGGCTATAACATACGGACAGATGGACATTAAGAAATTCAGTTAAAGATTTTTGGCTAAGGGTAAAATAATAACATTTTCGTCACTAAAATACCTTGATCAATTGAATTCAACAAAATGCCATAGACATTTCAAAATATTTAACGCATTTAGATTCTATCTTATATGACTGCAATTGACGTATCTGTTCAAAATGTCTGTTGCGGTTAAAAAGTGAAGAAATCTTATATCAATTTACTTCTAATACTTAGAACTTGAAAGTTATCATGGCTTAGATGTTATTCTAATGTTTAGACACAACGCCATCACTTCAAACAAAATTGTTATTATTACAGAAGTTCCGTATTTTGAATGTAGGATAACAAAAACAATCTATTATCAGAATATTTGAGGAAAATTTAGGTGATTATGTTTACAAAAATCAACTAACATTACACAGTTTCGTTACAACAAAGATTTCATTGATCAATAAAAACAAAACAAACTGTAACAAATTCAACGCAGTAGGAAAAATCTTAAGAATTCTTATGTAATAGACATTATTTTCCGACTGTACACTACAAATATTGTTTTAAGCAAACATTACAACTAAAACTATTACATTACAGACAAAGGTCAATACAGTATTAATATGGAATATCGAATTCTAAATTGACTACAAAAGTTTATCACGTCGTGGACAGCATCCAATACGAGCTATAAATACGTTAGGCACGCCCCTTCGCGCCGTATCTATGAAACTGCGTGCCATTCATAAATTAAAGCGTGCGTACAACACTAATGTCGCTTCAAGGGCAAATTGTAGATTCATCTCTTCAAAATAACCAACAAATTATAATAATCTCTTTCCACCACTCCATTGAAATTGCAAAACATTGGACATTTTCATCAATTAAAATAAGCAACGTCTGAGTCTTGAAAAGAAAAATGATTAAGTAAATAAAATAATCATGTATTAAATTAATGATTTAGTTCCACGCGTCGTTCCTACAAAAAAAGTCATTATTTTTAGACTTAATTTGGTCGAAGGAGCTTTCACCGCAATTGCATGTCATTTATTATAATATAAAAGACATAAAGATAAATAAAAGAGTAGAAATGATGAATGATGTCATCATTTATTTCACCAACTTTAAATATAATATATAATGCCTCAAAACATTATACAGAACAGTACATTCCCTTTGTTCGTAAGAGATATTTTTTGTTTTAATTGTCCTTTCTTTATTATTTTCCTGCCTGAATGACTTTTCGCTAAGGTTCTTCCCAATGTACTTTTGACGCTTGCAATTAGTATGGAATTGATTTTTTTTCGTGAATTTTTCCAATATTTTAGTAGTTTTTTGGCCATTCGGGGTGAAGACAAATCTAATATAATATATAGCATAATATATGTATGCCAATCACAAATACTATATTTTCGCCAATTGTAAACTGATTTTTATGATAATTTTTCTAATGAAATTATATCTCAACATAAAGCTGGCGGCAAAATTGTATCATTGTTGAATAACCAAAATCCCTTGGCAGATATCCAGTTGAGAACATGTGAAAGTACCCACAAAAGGGACAAAAATAAATTCATTCAAGAAAGCGAGGCGATGAATAAGAATGTATTGACAGTACTTACTTCAGCGAAAACGAGACTTTATTCCAGCCATATAAGATTTATTTTAAAATGCCCCAACATGACATGGAGTTTCCATTCAGAACGACTTTGCGCGAAAATAAACATAGTGTTTAACATCACAAAGTTGATATTTGAATGACAGATCAAAAGTGAGAATGGAGTCAATGAAGATAGGTACTAGGGGGTCAAGTTCGGGCTAAAGCAATTGGGTAATAAATAAGTGGTGTATTTGCAGATAATATTCTTGAGTGGGGACGGTTTTATTGTTTATATCTTAAGTGCTGTCAAGTGCTTTTATATATTTTCAATTACTCAATATTCATGTTCTTATACGAAGAACACTGCATTAAGTGATTTAAAAAACAATCGCCATACTCGCCAAAATATTATAAATTTCATATGGTAATTTTTACCTAGTGTTCAATCGATATTCTTATGACTCATATGACTCTATTTAAGAGTAAATACCACCATAGTTTATCAAATCAATTTCTTATTCATGAAAAAGTCATATTTTTCATCAGTAATACCTACGTAATTTAGCTTAGTTTTGGAAATACTGGTAGCTATACTAGTACGAATTTCTACTAAGAAATAAAGTTAACGATGCTCTTTATCAATATAGGATTGCTTTTCATAATCAAGGATTCCTTTTCAACAATAAAGAAGATGCTTAATTAGAACGTATGTTGGTGTGCATGTTACGCTGATATCTTTACCAATAGTGAACTAATTTTCATAAGCCTTTGTTGAATGCGTTATAGTTTATAAAATATACATACTTGAAAGATGGTTCTAAATAAAAGCAAAAGTTCCAAATAATCTTCACAAGCAGAGCGCTTTTATAGCTTAAAATTAATTATTATATCATAATAATAAACACTTGTTTGGTCAACGTAAAATATCACCTATTACAATTTCATTTAAGAATCTACAACTTGTAAAAGTGTCAATGTCATGAACTCACCCTCGCTCCGCTCGTGTCTGTCCTTTGGTGCTTTTAAGGGTTAGTATACATTTTACAGAGAGGAGATATTTTCCCACAGTTAAAAGTATCCTATACGTTGTCTCGGATAACCAGCTATCATCATACCAAATTTCATCAAAACATGTCCAGTAGTTTTCTCGAGATGCATTCCCAAACAGACAGGGAGACAGACATGACAGACAGATAAACAAAAATTCTAAAAACTATAGATTCGTTTCTGTATCGATAATAATGACTATTTAAGTAAGATTTGTTCGACTCAGTTAGAATTCTATTATATGTATATAGACTGCTGTAATTGTATCTATCTAGTTTAGATTCAATTTCATAGTTCGATCAAAATTTGCATTTGAGAAGTTAGATGAACTTTTAATATGACCAAATATAGCAAAAACACATCCTGTTAAGATTGAAACGTCTCAAAACTTTAATAAAATAGATAAAAAACAAATTCAAGACGATAAAATTTTCGTTAGCATTGGTCGATGTTAATTTGCTAAAAAATCGAGTCGTAATGAAGTTTCGACAGGAAATGGGGCTCATTTCGTCAAAGCGATAAAATGCTCTCAGTGTATCGAGTCTCGTGCCTGTACTCACCTTGAAAGTTTATTGATCTCTGAGATTATGTGAAGTACCTGCTATGTCCTTTTATTGACGTGGAACGCGACGCTGTACATTTTATAATGCTAAAAATGGTACATTCTTAATATATAACAACGTCTAACACAGGAGCAAAAAGTGGATTGGTTATTACAACTAGAAATGACTTTTGAAAGGGCAAGATTTAAGTTGCTATTCGTATTAAATTGCTGTTATGCTATATACATTTGAGAATACATATATATTATTTTGATATATTCAGACTGTATTTAAATATCTTTTATTTTATTAAAAATAGAATATTTTAATTATATTATATAACTTGCAACTCACCCTCACTCCGCTCGGGTTCGCCCTTACTTACGTTTTAACGTTTAGTATAGATTTCTCAGAGATGAGATATTTTCCCACAGTAAAAAGTACCCTATATGTTGCCCCGGATAACCAGCTATCATTATATCAAATTGTATCAAAATCCCTCCAGTGGTTTATCCGTGATGCGGTCACAGACAGATAGACAGTCAAACAAAAATTGTAAAAACTATGTCGGCCTCTGTATCGATAATAATGACATTTCAATAAGATTTTCGTACAGATTCGACTCAGTTAGAGTTTTATTATATGTATAGATTACCGCTCCGCTCCCTTAGGTAGCAACATAATGATATAGGTTGATAAGGGTTATAGTTTACTATAACCTTCCTCAATAAACAGGCTATCTAATGCAAAAATAATTTTTCAAATCGCATTAGTAGTTCCTGAGATTACCACGTTTATACAAACAAATAAACTCTGTTTCTTTATAATATTAGTTTAGATAATATATCTTTAATTATATTATATAACAAAAGAAGTTCATTGGTTATCTGTCCTTAGCAAAGAAAATTTCGTAGAAATTAAAAAAAATAACGATAAAGTTGCCATAAAACGCTTCGGATTAAGGTTTCAACAAAAAGAAAAGATCCAAAATGCTAATTGATAAGAAACTATTATGAAACCAGTTATTTATGATGAACCATAAATCCGCCCTATCAGTACAGTGGCACAAATCTCCACTGTTATTATGATTCAAAATATACTCCCTTAGAGAGCTACCTTATTCATATTCTATTTGACTGGGCGCTCAATTCAAATGTCAGCTGCACAACTGACATTTAACCGATCACGAAACAGAAATCTAATTCTTAGCCTTAAACAGGTTTATTTATTGCAGGAATTGTCATTGTTAGATGCAACACGATCAATTTTGTCCTTCATTGATTGGTTTTGATTAATTTTTGAGTACCTAGCCTTTAGTACCAACTAGCGACTTACCCTCGCTTCGCTCGGGTGCGTCCCGAGATAAGTTTTTTTTGAGTGAAACCCTAATTATTTTACTAAAATAAAAGTAGCTAAGTTACTCCTTATAATATCAGCTATCTGCCAGTGAAAGTCCCGTGAAAATTGGTCAAGCCGTTTCGGAAATTAGCCGGAACAAACAGACAGACAGACAGATAGATAGACAGACAAAATTTTTTAAAATTGTGTTTTCCTTATAAATACCGTATATAATTCCATATTCATTTAGTATAAAACTGTTATTAGAACTTTACAAACAGGCACTTCAATTTTATTTATCTGTATAGATAGATATTAGATATTATATTAATTTATTATTTCCCTATATCGTGACAGTTTAATAAATTTCAAAATCATATATCTAAAATAATGCAAACACATAATTCTGTCAAGTGTTAACGCTCGAAAGATTAATGTACCAAACTAGAAATTAGTTTGATCTAACTTTTCATGTATTTAGATCTGACCAGTCTCAGACTTTGCAGAACATAATTCCCAAATAAACCAATGTGCTATGATGAAAATGTCTAATCAAAGTAGTTGAAAGATTGCTTTCAACTTTACCGACATGGACTTGAAATGTTGTGAAGCGACATATTTTATAATGTTAGTAATTATAATCCATAATCGTCCAATACGTGAAAATATTCTGTATTAAATGTCCACTTGAAGAAATAACATTCATATAATATTTGTTGAATTCAATTTTTTACACGCTTTTATTACTTGTAACTAACAATGTAATCAAATGTCAGAAGTCAACTTTAACCTTATTCTAATTACCATATAGAAATTAAAGTTTTATATACATATATGTTGGTCGTATATACATATAATTTGGTACCTTGAAGCTGATCTGATAATGGGAGCCAGGTGAATAATGGAACTGTTTAGTGGCTATTAGAAAACCCCTCGTCTTTAGGCTCAATGATTTGTTTCATGAGTTCAATATATTGCACTTGGTGTAAAGAGTCTGATGATGGAGCCAGCAGATGGATAGATACTGGAATCTTTTAGTGTATACTAGTACGTCCAAAGGATGCTTTTATTTTTTAAAGTACGAATAATTTTAACTATGCATAAAAAACAGTTCAATTGAAAAATTAAGTTCTACAAAATGTTTACTTGAATAAAGTAATCAATCTTAAAATGTAAATACACCAACTCAGACATTTTATCATTCATTCTACGAAAAAAAAGATAACAACTTCCTATTATTTATTCCGTAAGAAAAACATAATAAATCTTAATAACAAAAAATCCTACACAACTATGAAAATAGATAAGCCATACAAAATTTCCATTAGATTTTACAACGTAATAAATTTCAGCACTGAATATACCACTTTTTTATCGTTGAATGTTTTCCTATTTATGTTACAAGTTGCAATAACTTAGAATTGTTGTCGTTTAAATGACTTCTTATAACTTATTTAAAACTTGTAAGACTTCATACATACGACGAGTAAAAAATTATTTTTATTTTATTATCTATTTCTGCCGCCAAGCAACAATGATTGCATTGTTGTGTTCCGGTATAAAGGATAAGGTAGCCAGCGCAATTACAGGCGAGAGGCATATCATCTTAGTCCTCACAGTGACAATGCACCTGTGGTTCTGCATTTTTGTTACTTAAAACCTAAGTGCATGAACCGTAGGTGTTATGAGCGACAGGTACTGCTTTCCATCAGGTGGTCTGTCTGCTCGTTTGTCACTGAATTTCATAAAAAAAAATCTAAACTGGATAATTAATTATAAAATATATAAAACGAAGCTGTGTGGAGTAAAAAAAATATTAATTTTAACCAAGTTTTTATACCACAAAATACATTGCAGTGCGATAACAATCTTTTATGGTTGAAACACACAAGCCATTTAACTCGAAGATTCTATATATAATTTTCGGAATCATTCAATTTACATCGTAAAGTTAAGCGTAGCTTTTTGCTCCATTTATTCTACAGGTAACTAGAGATCGTGATGATAGCAAATTAGCTAGGTTTTTTATCAAATCAATGCCAACATTTTGGGAACTCCGATAGTGCTACTGCATCAATGATAAATTGGTGTTGCTATTAATAAACTTTTTACACACACATCGTTTTCCCTAATTTTTACCTATTCTAAAGTAGGAAGTAGATACTCATGGCGTAAGTGTAGTATTGTCATCACTAATCAGACACAATGGGGACAAAAATCTAAAAACGACTATCCTAACTATCGGGAACTCCATCCGCCGCTCTAAACATCCGGCAGACTTAACGACCCCATATGTACAGACGTCATTCCTACGTATTCCAACGTTAATAAATGTTACTAGTGTTGTTCTCAAATCTGGTTTGGCAATTTTTACAAGTGCAATAACTTTAAATAAAAGATCATATTATGTATATTGTATACTAGCGAGTCACCTTCGATTCGCTCGGATTAGTAGTTCCTGAGACTAGCGCGTTCAAATAAACAAACAAACAAAACTCTCTTTATAATATTAGTATAGACTAGCGACTCACCCTCGCTTCGCTTCGGGTTCGTCTCTGGACAAAAACAATTTTATCCCACGGGAACCGTACACTTTCTGGAATGATATATAGCCTATAGCCTTCCTCAGTTAACGGGCTGTCTAATGCAAAAAGAATTTTTCAAATCGGATTAGTGGTTTCTGAGATTAGCGCGTTCAACCAAACAAACAAACTCTTCAGCTTTATAATATTAGTATAGATAACATAAGTACTTATGTATTATAAAACGGAAAATGAAAATTATAATAGATTAAAATAAAAGACCAGGAAAATCTTATTATCATTTATATCAGATATTATAAAATCATTACAATATCGAATTTAAATTCATCACTCAGCAATAGATATATACAGAATAATCTGTACTAATATTATAAAGAGGCAGTTTGTTTATTTGTTTGAACGCGCTAATCTCAGAAACTAATAATCCGATTTGAACAATTCTTTTTGCATTAGATAGCCCGTTTATTGAAGAAGGTTATAGGTTATATATAAACCCGGAAAAAAGTACGGTTTCCGTGGTATATGTTTGTTTAGGGACGAACGCGAAGCGAAACGAGGGTGGTCCGCTAGTACTCGTATGACAAAACGAATATGCTACGTAAACTACTCATAAAGCAATTGAGCTTTCAATTAATACTAATGCATACATAAAGCATTTCTGCATAATATATTCTATTACAAAACACAACATATACTAAGTATCTATGATGAAATTTTGTAAAAGTTTACAACTCAATGATTAAAAATTGGTAGTGTACTTTCAGAAACCAGTAAAGAAAATTAAGAATCTCATCTATCACAAAAGTTGTAGCGTGATGGTGACGTTAATGTCACCATTTAGAGACATATTTCATTATTACTGGAAAACACTGGGCTGAAGAACACGTTCTTTTGTTATTGAACTTGAAATGAACTCCACATATAAAGTGACATTCCAGCAAGAAAGTTTAAATAGACTTAAGAATTACACTATCGACGAAAAAGAAAAGAGACGCAAAATAATAACAAATTTCACGGCAAATATTTGTGTACACAAATAATTTAATAATCAAAAGAACACAAGTTTGATGTTACTACGAAGAAGGGCAAACCAAGAAAGCAGTAAACAAATCCTTGTAAATAATAACACCTTGTTTCGCTTTCTCGGCCGCTTTTTTGACAGCCGAAAAATATTATTTGTAATACAAACTTTATCACCGCGTCTTTTAGATATTGAATGTCAAAAATTCATTGCGTATTTGTTATGGGAATATAGGACCTCTCCCACTGATTATTTTCACCTTGTCGTAGATTGTGGTGGTGAAGCCAAGTCACATAGTGAAGCGGCCTCTCGTGAATCTCGGTGGGCGGTGTACCATGCGGGTTGTTCCTCGTACTTTTCTGATAGCAGAGTGGACCGTGAGAGAGACCACTTCATTGTTATGGCAGACCTAAAGTCGCACACAGATTATATGTTAAAGCATTTCCCAATATTGTTTAAAAAAGAGGAACATTGGACCAAATAGGCCGAACGGTTCCATCTGCGTGCACAGTACTAAATCTATATTCTATACTAATACACAAAGCTGTTGTTTTTTTGTTGGAGTACATTAATCTCTGGAATCACCAGTCTGGTTTAAATAAACTATTTAATGACGAAGATTATAAGCTCTAATATTATGCTACAACCCTTGAAAGTGTAAGAGTAAGTAACAAAATTCAGTAGGTGGGCGGAGCCACGGGCAATCGATAATAAATAAAGTCAAGTCACAATCTACCTATTTCCTCAAGAGGAAAATCTGCTTGAATGTTAGATAGAAATCAACGTTTTTATAATAAAATACAGGTCACTCTTGAGTTTCTTTTACCAACTTTGCCTAAAAAGATTTAAAAATATCGCAATTTAGCTTTATATTAAAGTTCTCAATATTGATTTATAATTTTTCTTTCAACTAAATTACTTTTGTGTAAGCTACGAAAAGTTAAAAAGCTTTGATAGTCCTAACGTTGTAGGTAGGTTATTACAGACTACGAACTAGTTAGAAAATCCAAAATTTAAATATGTATGTGGTATTTGCATATATACCTTTGCTAAGGGAAATGTTTTACCTACTTAGTAAAACGTACGTCTACGTGCTTTAAAGAGAAGCCTTTGTGAGAATCTTCGCGAGATTGCTACATTCAAAGGCTAATGATGCCAGTGTCAGACCTTGCAACCTTATCACTGAGCATCACAAGGTACTTGTTGCATTTTTGACATTTATTTATTTATTCATGTACCAAAAAAAATATACATATAAAATACATAACAGTAACCATGTGTACAAAAGATGACTTATGTCTTTAAGAGATCTCTACCAGAAACCCTCAAGCGTGAGAAAAGAAAACTAATAATAATAAGGTGCGGTGTAGGTACAACTACAAACATCAATTATATCTATATTATATAAACATACACATATACATTAAATATTTCATTATAAATGTATATTTTGGCTTTCATTTACACTACAAGAGAAAGAATAGATTGAAAACAATTAAGTTTGTTGGACTTTCCCTAAAAACTTGTCAAATTTAAAGCAAAACGTGAAAATGCTATAAAGAATTGTTCTACTAGAAAGATTGCGACCTTCGTCCTTTGGGGAATTAAACAATATACCAGTTTAATTATGTTGCCAGAACGCCAACGTTTGTAGAAAGAAATTTTCAGTACTTGATTCTTATTTGTTAAAGTTGTATTAAATTGTTTATTTGAACGAACAAGTTTGTTTTTGAATTAAGAAATGTGTCACATTTTCATTAAATTGAATTGGCATAAGGAGGAAAAGTATTATCCATTTTCTATACATATAATAAAATTCTGAGTCGAATCTGTACAATAAATATTTTTTGGAAAATCTTATTGAAATAGTCATTATTATCGATACAGAGGTAGAATCTAGTTTTTAAAAGTTTTGTCTGTCTGTCTGAGAATGCATCACGAAAAAACCACTGCACAGATTTTGATGAAATTTGGTATGATGATATCTGGTTATCCGGGTCAACATATAGGATAATTTTTACTGCGGGAAAATATCTCATCTCTGCGAAATCTAAACTAAATGTTAACGAACGAACCCGAGCGGAGCGAGGGTGAGTCGCTAGTCAAATATAAAATCGGAATAATTCAATATAAAGACGATTTATCTGTTAGTTTAACCCGCTCCCTTCATACACTATCTGTCACACTATTCAATAACAGGAAGGAAACTAACATGTGCCCGAGCTCGTTTTAATTTGCATCCGTCATGACTCAGGCATAGATGCACATTCACTCCAATACACATAATACATACATATTTACTAACATAGAATGAAATGTTATGTAATGTTAACTACAAGTACCTAGTAACCTCTTGATTTGATCTCTGCTTTATTTTGATCGAATGACTCGCCTCTCAGTGAGGGCGTCCCTAGGTCAATTATTAAGGTCAATTATTTCGACAATACAAAAATATCATTAAAACGGTAGATTATTATTTACGTAATATGTTTACAAATTCTCTAAGATAATCTCTCTTTATATTGGTGAACCTAATATGAACCGCATTAAAACCCGTACAGTAGTTTCTGACATTAGCCCGAACGAACAAATTTAGCATGTATGTAACTAGCGAGTAGCGACTTACCCTCGCGTCGCGCGAGTTGCGTCCGTAGGTAGGTATGTTTTAATTTTTTTTAAATAAAACACACCTAAAATAAAAACAGCGTCAGTTACTCCTTATAACATTAGCTATTTCCTAGTGAAAGTCCCGTCAAAAGCAGTCGAGCTGTTTTGGAGATTAGCCGGAACAAACAGACAGATAAAAAAATTTAAAATTGTAAGTACCTACCGTATATAATTTCATATACATTTAGTAAAAAGCTGTTATTTCGACATCACAAGCAGATATTTCAATTTTATTTATCTGTATACTATAGATACAATCGTATATTACAGAGAACTCACGCTGTGTCTTAAGAGTTGCTCAACCATTTAAAATGAATAAAAAAATAATTATAATGTAATATACAAAGTACAAACTTATATAATAATGTTTGTTCATTTTTTCTACATAAAGATGAGTAGTTTATTTTTTTTTTTTGCTTTAAACGTTTTTGTAGTCCGATTTAAAAAAAATATGTATATTTATAACCTATTTGTTGAGAAACGTTACAGGCTATCTAACATCACGCCCTGGCGCTTGGCAATTACTCATGAACTACGCAAGTAGAGCCGCTAGCGAAAACTAGCTTATTTAAACCAACAGTAAAATTAAAATCGAACCAGCTATAACTATAAATCAAAAAGCTTATACATTTATCTACAAAACCGGATATGAAATATTACATTTAGTGGAGATTTAACGGGATATACTTACATAAAATGATCATTGAAGTGAATTATGGACTTACATTCATCTGTTGTGGAAGCGCATCGGTCGGACGATCAAACTAATCATAGCCCTACAGTGTTTCCGCTACCCATCGCCTTTGTGTTATTACCGCTGATTACTTTTGACAGTTAATTTTGATTAAACTAACCGTATTGAACGGTTCAATTCTAATATTAAGTTTCTATTAATAATATTTCGTGTATTTAAAAGTATACATGGTGTGTCCCTCCACATTTGGCGACCGTGCTGTGGTCTGATACTACTCGATATTGCAGAGGCCAAGCCAAGCAGGGGTACGTTAAAAAGGGCTGAAGTATTATTACGAAACTGTAGGTTAATGTTCTATAAACAATTCATTTTTTTAGTAGTAATGCAACCTTATATAGACTATATTAAAAAAAAAGATAGATAACGCGTAACATACAGAAAACATATACCTAGTTGAAATGAGTACCGACTTTTTAAAGTCGATCGGTCAAAAATACCTACTTTAAGTCATGTCCAGGTAATAATACATTAGTTGTCTAAGCCATAATCGCAGAATCGAATCTTGTTTTGGGCAAAAGTATTAAATAGCGTCAAAAAAAAATTAAAGCTGTATAGCCGTTAAAAGTATAATTCAGTAAGGCCCCATACAGAGTGACCTAGTGATGGGCGTAAAATCTGCAACGTCATTTATACTTCCATTTCACTATTAGAATGCATTCTATAGTGAAACGTTTTGTGAATGAAACAACACTATCTTATCAAGTGTCAAGTGCTTTCAAACTTGCTGGAATATTATAAACGTCACGTAATTGAGGTGAGCGATAAGATTGTAGTGAACTCGATTATCAACTTCCTGTTTAAGAACTTTTTTTTTATTTATGTAGTTCCGTTAATTCATTTGTGTGTTAGTCTGCTACAGCTTTTTCCAGATATATATGTATTTCTATGTTTAACCAAATTCAAAAAAGGGGTGGTACTTAATTTTAGCGCAGGCTTTATTCTAAATAATATGTAACTCCCACGTGAACTAAACCGCGCAAAAACATTAGTAAGCAATACTTGTTCTTTTTATATACATCATATTATAAGATTTTTTTAATATCAAACATGTAGACTAACCCCAGACAAGTGTAGTCAATACAAACTCAATTCAATAATAGTGTAGGTCCCTTCATATAAAAGTCTGCACACGGGTGCAATCTCGTCCTAAAGTACTAAGATATAGTTTTATAATATACTAGCGGCTCACCCTCGCTTCGCTCGAATTTGTCCCTAGGTCGGATCCACATACAAACTTTCATCCCCTTAAGGGATGATTTCCGGGATAAAAACTATCCTATGTCTAAATCGGTGCAGTAGTTTCGGAGCCTATTCGGTACAAGCAAATAAAAAAAAACACATTTTCCCCTTCATAATATTAGAATAGAAGAACAGATAAGTGTAATAGTTTTATTGTAGACTAGCGACTCGCCCTCGCTTCGCTTCGGGTGCGTCCCTAGGCAAAAATTATTTATCCCACGGGAACTGTACATTTTTCCGGAATGATATATAGCCTATAGCCTTCCTCAGTTAACGGGCTATCCAATTCAAAAAGGATTTTTCAAATCGGATCAGTAGTTCCTGAGATTAGCGCGTTCAACCAAACAAACAAACTCTTCAGCTTTATAATATTGTTATAGATATTATAATAGGTACTCCCCCGTCGCGCCCCCTTCATAACACCAATTTTATCGATAAATCACTCAGTGCGTAAACGTTCGTTTGTTCGTCAGCGTTCTTTTTACGTGAAGAGAACCTATAATATATTTTATATACTGGCTAATATTCATATACTTACCTATTTCCTGTTTAAATTCATTCACAATAATTATTATTAACTGACTCTCTGTGAATCTCGTTGAAACAGAATCATAGATTATTCTGCGAATTGATGTAAGTTCCACCTATTAATAAAGTTTAGCCTATTTTACCCATATACATACACATACTTAAGGCCGGATTATCATAAGGCAACTGTCTAGGGGCCCGCATCGAAAAGGGCCCCACGCACCGAGTTTTTTTTTAAATGTTTCATCGGGTTACAAAAGGATGAAGGGGCCTCGAGAATTGCACTGTGCAAAGGCCCCCGACATAGTTAATTCGGCCCTGCATATACTAAACCAACCCTTTGCCTTCGCTTAGTCTCTATTGACCCTATAGGAACCATGCATTATGAAGTATCTTACTTTTTGCTAATTCCCATAGAAAACCTTCATTAGCAGAATACGAACCCAACGAACCGAACCCGAGCGAAGCGAGGGTGTCGCTAGTTAATAAAATAAAGCTTATAAGAAGAAATTAAAGCAAAAGAAACCGCAAACAAAAACATGTGTCACAATACTTAAATTATACATCCATACTTTTAATTAATATTATAAATGTGAAAGTGTTTGTTTGTCTGTCCTTCTTTCACGTCAAAACAGTGACGAATTGGCGTGATTTTTTGTGTGGAGACAGTTGGAAGGCTGGAGAAGACATGGGTTACTTTTTAGCGCGGAAATTATCTCATTCCCACGGGAAAACACGTTATAATACAACCCAAAAAATATTTATGATCAGAATTACTTGAAACTTAATATTATTACTCTTTAATACAATTAAATAAATGCGTGTTTTAGCATTTTTCAACCAATAAGATGATAAAATAGGGGATAAAAGTTTGTATGAAACCTACTTTTTCAGTTTTTTTTTTGTAGTTTTAACGCGAGCGAAGCTGTGGGTTCTTCTTGTATTATATAAAGCATAGTTTTAGAATTACTTACATTTTTCGGAATCTCCAGTGCTTATGAATGAAACAAGCCAGTGTCGGAGTGTGATGTGTCGTACGATAAGGCCGGCGAGTTTTTAGCGCGTCAGTAATGTACCTAATCTTGTATAGTAGATAAGATTGGGTTTATGAGACTTATGAATCAACCCACGCAATTAGAATTACAAATATATTATACTGGCGACTCACCCTCGCTCCGCTCGGGTTTGTCCCTAGTTACATTTTAACATTTAGCTCAGAAATGAGATATTTTCCCGCAGTAAAAACTATCCTATATGTTGAAACGGATAACCAGCTATCATCATACCAAATTTCATCAAAATCTATCCAGTCGTTTTCCCGTGATGCGGTAACAGGCAGACAGATAGACAGACAAAAATTCTAAAATACTCTAAATTCTGTATCGATAATAAAGTCTAATTCAATAAGATTTTGAAAAAAATATTTAATGTACAAATTGGACTCAGAATTTGATTATATGTATGGGTATTTGATTTTTTTTATAGAAGATAGTTGGCTGCTTTAGTGATCCATTGCCATTTTAATTTATTTTTTTTTAAATAGATAGTACTTCTGGTATAAATGAATAGAGGACAGTAAATTTTTTTTTATATCAACCCATATAAGATTTATAAAGCAGGGAAACATTTTTCAAGTGTGTATCTATATTTTTTTAAGCATAGTTTAAAACATGATTGGCTTTAATTGTACTAGAGACAAAAATATATTTATGTATAAGTCAAAACTAAAATACAATACAAAATATTAATCAATAATGAACACTTATGTTTGTTCATGCATTTCTAATACAGACATATGTACATATTTAGACTTTTTAAATAGGAAGTAAAGTTATGTGAGAACATTATACTGTGTGAAAAGTCAATACATTGTATGTATAGCAGATATTGTTTACTCTGAGGGAAACAATAAAATAATTGTGAGAAAAATTATGGGGAAGTATTTTACACTTTTTACAAAAACATTGATGTTTTATTCATAATAATAATAATACTATCATCCTACTAATATTATAAATACGAAAGTTTGTGAGGATTTCCGGATGTATAGATGTATGGATGTTTGTTACTCTTTCATGCAAAAACTATACAATAATATAGCTTATACATCAGATTTAAACATAGGCTACTTTTTATCACGGTAAAATGTACAGTTTCCCTAAGATAGATTTGTTTTTGTTGTTCTAGAGGCGAACCTGAGCACAGCGAGGGCGAGCCGCTAGTTATTTATATTTTGATATAAGTATAATTATCAAATATTTTAGAAGCAAATAGTTTTTTCTATTTATGTATGGTGTTACATTTTTTCTCTCATCTTTAAGGTTTTAGTTTGCTATTTGTTAACTAAAATAAAATACATTCTGGTACCCTTGAGATGGTAAACACAAAAGAGACCGTCAGATAAGGAGATGGGAGGATGAAATCCGCTTAACTCTAGGGCCATAGTGGACACGAGTGGCGCTATATAGAGCCCAATGGAGACAGCACACAGAAACCAGAGATATTATGTAAATTTTAAAACAATTATATCTGAAAACCCTGTAACTCTTGACTCCTGTAATAAAGGCTATTTTATTTTTACCTTATTTTATTTAAAATTGTTCTTTTTGAAACTTGTTAATTTTGCAATTTTTATCAACTACTATAATACATTCTTATTGTAATATTATTATTATGAACACTATGCACACTTGTAATTGATATGCATGTCTGTTTTTTTGTTGACTTTAATTGTATTGAATTGTTTTAGCATGTGTATTGTTAGTGTGCTTAATAATGAATAAATGAATATATTACCTACAATTCATGTTTATTCATTTTTTTTACATTGTAATTACTTTATATTAGAATAAATGGTCTTTTCATAAATTTCAGATGACCTATAAATGGAATACTTAAAACTTATCTGAACATACTTTTTCCTACAAGTTATTATAAATTTTTTTTTTCTAAAATATAAATATGCAATACTAATAAACTTTATTAAATGTTTTATTTTGATTTGTAGTGTTTCTTAAAGAAATGAGGTTATTTGATTGCAAAATATTTACTAAGAGAGTATGTTGTTTTAAAAAATTATTTATAACCTTACCTGTTACCAAAGTTGGTTCTCCAAAATTCCGCGGCGTCACTCTTGGTTATACGAAACTGATCACCTGCAAAAGTTCCATTTGGGAACATTGCCTTCAACTCACTTAGCATATGACTAAAAACGAGGCTAAGCTTCGTCAAATTGCGTCTGTAATGCGAGTTTTCATCAAACATCTTCTCTTTACCATCCTTGAACAATTTTATAGCCTGTTTACACTTTCTTATCAAATTTATTATAAATATGTTAAAATGTTCATTATTATTCAACTCTTGCATATTATCCTCATACTTGGAGTAAATAATACGCAACCTCTGATATGTATCTGGTAAAATATCTAGAATAAACGGCGGACTGTTCTTTAGGTTCATTTTGTGATGCTGACATAATTTTACAACTTTGTCCATTAATTTCCAAGTCTTATCTAGAGTCCGTTTGTCCGTAGCCAGCTTTGTTTGGCACACGGCATCTGAAAAAGCACCGTGCAACTTCGAAAATATCGAAGATATATTTTTCTGTTGTGATTTGTGACGGGGAGCCGCCATATTGAAGAGTCCGATGACATACAAAAGAAAATAACTTTTATAACAAAACACTGGACTTAAAACACTGTCATCACTTTATAATTAAGTAACCTAATGAGTGTCTTCTCATTATCACATGAACGCACCACATTTACGATACAAATATACTACACAAGCGGCAAACGATCGCTCACTGACACATCTCGGACGCCTATGACAAGTTTGTTTGACAATTTTATGGAATGACAACTAGCTTGAGCTTGGGATTCGACATTATATTTGGTGTTGTCATAGAAAAAAACAATGTAGTCGGTAACATTATAGGCACAGGTTATAAAAATAGTTCTGTTTAAAAACAGAGCATGGATGAATAATAAACATATAGAGAAACAAATTTACGTAAATTTATATTAAAGGAAAGTAAAAGTAAATAATTTAATAATAAAGTAATTAAAATTGAAAGTCATAATTTTATATATTTATTTTGCACAAAATAAACTCACTTAACCAAATTCAGTATCATAATAAAATATATTAACTTATCGAAAATATCACATACATATATTTTACTATATTTTCATAAATATTATTTAACTTTAACTTGTATTAAATCATTACTTTAACGTCCATGTTACTTTATAATAGTGTGAACTTACGTTACTTGAAAGTTCCGTTAATATTCAACAGATGGCGATAAAGGAAACAAAATGTATCAAATAAGCACTTAATTTTTATAAATGCCACTAGATGGCAATAACTTATAAACAAATTTAATAATATATATACACATTAAATAGTCTTTAAAATAACAAAAATTAAATAAAAACAAACTTTGATAGTTATAAATTGCATTTAATCATTTTTATTTAATCCTCATATTCATCGTTTGATTCAGTGGTAGTTGTCGATGTGGTACGTCGATGCTTGCGACGTCTGCTGTGTCGTTTTCCAACTTTATTCCGCTTTTGTTGCCTGTTGTTGAATAAAATGTTCGTATTTCATCTATATTAAAAACTTTTATATATACACAGGTACTTAATCTATACAGATAAATAAAATTGGAGTGTCTGTTTGTAATATTAAAATAACCGCTTTTTACTAAATACATATGATGTATACATGGTACATATATGTACCGTGTAACAACAAAACAACATTTTTTACAATTTTTGTCTGTCTGTCTGTCTATTTGCTCCGGCTAATCTCCGAAACGGCTGGACCGATTTTGACGGGAGTTTCATTGACAGATAGCTGATGTTATAGGAAGTAACTTAGGCTACTTTTATTTTAGAAAAGGAATCAGGGTTCCGCGAAAAAAATTAAAACCCATGAAATTGTGAACAAAATCCGCGTACGGCGTATGCACCCGAGCAAAACAAGGGTAAATCGCTATATAATTTAAATGAATATCTTAGGAGTAACAAGCTACTATTTATGTATACCTAAACATAGTTAACCGTGAAAACGTACCTAGAGACGAACGCGAGAGAAGCGAGCGTGAGTCGCTAGTTCTAAATAATAACGATATTTTAGCATTTAACAAAGAGTTAAAATATTTGCTCGTGGAAGCCTTGATACGAGTTTACTAAGCAGGTAATTTAAAAAATTCTACTTATAATAATAATAAACCACTGTTTGTACCCTAAGTACATGAGAATAAGATAGACGCAGCAGATCAAACAATGTGTAAAAATTCACCATTCTGGTATAAGTATTAAGTAGGTAGTTACTTAAAATCTTTTTATATTTAATAACTAGCGACTGACCCCCGCTCCGCTCTGGTGCGCCCTTAGATAAGTTTTAACGGTTAGTATTTTCTCAGAAAGTAGTATTTCTCCGAAATTAGATATTGTCCCAAGGTAGAAAGTATCCTATATGATGACCCGGATAACCAGCTACCATCATACCAAACGTCAAAATCTGTCACGTGGTTTTCTTGTGATGCGTTCCTAGATAGACAGACAGACAAACAGACACAAACTTTTTGATGAAATTTGGTATGATGATAGCTGGGTATCCGGGTCAACATAATATAGGATACGTTTTAGTGCAGAAAAATATCTCATCTCTGAGAAATCTATACTAAACGTTAAAACGTAAGTAGGGACGAACCCGAGCGGAGCGAGGGTGAGTCGCTAGTTCTACAAATGAAATTGTAGGATTTCTCAGTCCTACGCTGGGATACTGTCTCTCGCACGGTGATACTTTAATCATTAATAACAAGCTAATTTTTGCTTTTGTCTTTAAGAAATAAAATGAGAAAGACGACATTACTATTGTCCTACAATTTAAAACTTGAAGAAGATGAAATAAATATAAGAACAAATGTATTTTATAAACACGTCATGAAATCTGGGGATTTTCTAAGTAACACGTAATAACAACGTTATTAATAACTAAATAAATAGACTAAATATGACAATATTCAGGCAAAAAATTATTTAGTAAAGTTATCGATTAAATTTTTAAGAAAATCAATGAAATAGGTATATTATGTTGTTAAAGAGATATTTGTTGTTACAAAAAGTATTGAATTTAAAGAAAATCATTCAGGATTCTAGTACAAGTTTTTAAAGCGAACAAAACAGTATTTAAGCTTTGTATTTTCAATACATGTTCCAAGCAACAGCTTAAATAGTCAAAATTTGAAGCACCTACTAATATTCTTTCGCTTATACAAGTGAAGGGTACAGGCAAAGAGCAGTTAATGTTACAATTTTTTTTTTGTTTTGTACTGGTAACGAATCTTTGTCTATGGCACTTTCATTCCTAACCACTGGTTTTTACAAATATTCAACGAATATCGTTATAAATACGTTTTTACTTATATATAAAGTTACTGCATACTTTGATCTGAATAAAAATATTATACTACTAAACTTTAAATTGCTTTTTTATCATAGGTCATTCAATAGAACATTCCCTATTCTTTGCAAGTACCCTTCAAGTAATAATGCCAGAGAAACTCGTACTAAATTCCAAGATAGATTAACCCTTTTAAAATTGTAAATAACAATCACATGACATAAAAGTTAAATAACTCACACAAACTATTCTACACAGATATATTTAGTTAACATAAAATAAATATGAATTAAACTACTAAAAGTAGAAAGAGTTACTTTTCGTGATTGCTGCACGGATTTTGTTCGTACGCATTGAATTTCATAATACGGCCTTTCACTCCAATGAGAATATTATCAGCTGAATCCATACCAAATGTATTTACTCCAGTCACATTGAAAGTTCCTAAATGTTTTGCACTGGCGTTTTCAGCATCAATGCTATATAGATTACTATTTTCATCCATCGCATATATCTCATCTGAACGACTAACAAAAACATTGGTCATCCTTTCACTGGGCAACCCTTTTATTTTTATTGCAACATTTTGACCATTCTTTAGTACATACGATGTTTTTGTTGCTGCGAAAAATATGTTATTCCTAGTATCTACAGTGATACCGTGTCCGTTTGGGATGGATGGAAAAGTTTCTTGTTTTTGACCGTCATTAGTTATTTTTTGGACACGATTTTGTGGCCATGTAGCAATATACATTGTGTTGCCATCATTTGAAACTGTTAAGTACATAACGTCTTCTCCTAAAGCTGTATACAGTTCGATTGAGCCGTCCTCTTTGTATTTATACACTCCGTTATCAGTGGCGAGATATACTATATCATTAAGGTTATCAACGGTCGTTGATTGACCCAAGCCAGATACTTTAAGAGTTTCAATTTCACCACTAGGATGTATAACTTGTAAGCTCATTTTCATTTCGTCGCTTATAAGCGTGTAAAATATATTTCCAGTTTTCCAATGAACACTCATATCTGCTGGTATACCAGAAACATTTTTGGGTTCGTCTATTGAATAGAAGAAATTGTTGAAATGTATTAAATTGGAGCAGAATTGAGCTTGATGTGCTTGCTTTAGTAAGTACTCGCGAGTCATAACAGGACTGGTTAGAGTGTATGTGACTAGGGATAAGGTAATCAACACGGCGTTTAGCATCTGAAATTAAAAGATACATATTTACTTAAACTTACACTTAAATATTTTTGATCAAAATCTTAATGATTACACCTGATAACAGAATGACACCAAGTTTGTTTTTAATCAACAAAAGTTTTAATCAAAACAAAGCAAATTGTTATCAGTTTCTGCTAATGCACATTTCTTTTGCTCGCATCTTAGCTTGCTTAATTTATTATGTAATAGAGACTCACTCACAGATGCATTCCCAGACAGACAGACAAAAATTCTAAAAACTACAGATTGGGCCTCTGTATCGATAATAATGACTATTTCAAAAAATTTTCCAAAAAATATTTTATGTACAGATTCAACTCAGAATTTATTATATGTATAGATATGAGTATAAATTGGTCCACTCCTAAGAGACGTAGCGTGATCCTAGATAGTCTAGTAGATAAATTTGCTTTATTCTATAAAAATAAAAATGAATGTCCGTATGTTTGTCCTTTTGATCCGATTGTGATAAAATCCTGATGGTTGATGGTTGATGATCCTTATTCTGTGTGCCTGCGAAGGTTACTAGCGCGAGAAAAAAATTTTTTTTCTTAGTACGTTTGTCTTTTATGTGTTTCTAAAAGATTTTTTTTAAATCAGACCGGAGAAAAACGCGTACAAACAAACAAAATAAAAGTATTTGTTCTATCTTTCTATTATTACTACACGAGTAAATATACATACCATATTTGATAAAGTTAAATACTACAGTAGTTTATAACTGAATGTTTAATGTTAACAATTACAAACTTTCTCTACAACTTATCTCACAGCACATTATCACTTGTTCATTTGTGATTCCCTAATGACATTGTTTATTGTAACGTATCATTTAAATACACGAAAGTACAGTGGGACACAAAACAACAGTTGTAAGTCTTAAATTGTAGTTTTTTTTTAATATTTGCAGAGTATCTAAGGGAGGGCAAAAAGAGAATATAGGAGAAAACTAAGGCATACACGTATTTGATAATTTTATTTAATTAATGAAATAAATGAAGCTTAGCAACTGTATAGTGTAATTTTTTGTTATGATTTTTAAGCGTATTTTCCTTATATCACGTAGGATGACAGGAGGAGAATGGCCGGTATAATACATCATTATTAACTTGTTTATTATAGTTATAACTTAGTAGTAATCTATATCTCTCAATATACTATGATATACCATATACCATGATATACCATATACCATGACATATAATACCATGAAAAAAAATTAAACTATAAAAATAAAATTATAAACGAATAATATAAACGTTGATAATAAATATTTTTATATTATATTTACATCCCTAATGTGACGAATGTTTTGTTCGTAAAAATAACATCACCTAATATTTTTTTTAAAAATTTGAATTTTTTTTAAGAAATATTCAAATAAAAAATAACGTAATATGTCGCCGTATGTACCTAGTTGTTACTATTTGTTTGAATTGCTAACTCTATTTACAAATTACAATCGATTCTTATAAATATCGTAAACAAAATGTATAAATATTGATATTATTATGAATGATTCATACATTTCAACGAAATAATAACAATTTATAATATTTATAATATGTATGTATTTAAAGTTATATATTTGTAGTGCATCAACTATCTGTTATCCATAAAACAAGCCTCATAGCTTACCTAGATGGTGTTGTGTGTTAATGTTCCAACATATTTTAGATAGCGCTTTATATTAACATAGCTTTCCCTGATATTCTTAGGATACAGGCAATCAATTTATTTTTATTATTCACCCACGTATTTTTCGGGTAATATCATCCAAATCCGTGCAGCCGTATAAACTTTCGCATTTAAATTAAAAGTCTGTTGATGGAGCTGAAAGCTGGTTATTAAAGCTTTTTAAATATACAAATTATTTTGTCATCTTTTCTAGGCTCTTTAAAACTGTTAACGAGTACTATAGCTTTAGATAATGTTTAGTGTTTACCCTAGAACCTAAATTGCTAAAGTTTGCATATTTGTTATTCTTCCACGCTGAAATGGCTGGATGAATTAAGATAAAATTTAGGACACAGGCTATGACCGTGAAGAGAAAGTCGCTAGTGGAATATAAAATAAAATTAAGACTCCCCCTACCTGCCTCATTTGTAAACAAATTTTGCGAGATGATAAACTTGCTCAGCAGATAATTTTTCATAAAAAATCATAATAAAACTGGTACTCAGTATTGATCGTACAATTTGAAAACTGAGTAAATGCTAGTAAAATTCAAATTTATAGTGTCAATTTCATTTCGATTCTAGTGTAAAAAACGATACGTCTATGACAACCATAAAAATGTTATATGAGCTCATAGAAAGAGTATTATGTCGTAAATTCAACCGTTTCAAATCTATTACTCTAGTTGAAAATTTCACCAAACTGTAAGATTTTCTGCACTTTACTACATTTTTATTAAGATCAATATATTATTTTTAAAGGACAGAATCGATTTATGTGACATTAGCTTTCGCTGGTGGCGAGCGGAAAGCCAAGAGTTCATTGAATTCTCTATCAATAATCTTAGTATTTATCGGACTAGTAGAAATTGCAAAAGTTTGTATATCTATCTATACTAATATTATAAGGAGGTAAAGTTTGTGAGGTTGTAGGGAGTAATTTTTGGATCTACTGAACCGATTTAGATGAAATTTGGTAAGAAGATTGAAACTCTGGGAAGGACATAGGATAGTTTTTATCTCGAAAATCATCCTTTAAGGGGGTGAAAATGGGGATGAAAGTTTGTATGCAGAAGCAACCTAGGGATGGACCCGAGCAAAGCGAGGGTGAGTCGCTATTTTTATATGATAGGGGTATCAAATGTTCATAATGTTTGTTATACCTTCATTATGAAACCGCTGAACGGATTTGGATGAAATTTAGTACAAAAATAGACTATGACCTGCGGCAACACATAGGCTACTGTTACTGGTAACTTAGGACGCACTTGACCAAAGTGAGGGAACGTAACTAGTATAAACATAATATAATCAACTTGACATGGGGTCAAAGTTGTGTATTAAAAACTTAAAAAATATATGTGTATACATATATCATCTGTGGGAAGTATAAGACGGTGGTAGCCCAGTGGTAACGCGTTTACTTAGGAAATGGAGTTCGGGTTCAAATCCCGGGTCTCGCACTTCTAATATTTTCATGTGCGAATCATTTCCAACATGATCACCACTAGTCTTACGGTGAAGGAAAACATCGTGAGGAAACCTGCATGTCTGAAAGATCATAGTAAGTTTTTGAAAGACATGAGTAGTCTGCCAACCCGCAAAGCTGATGAAGCGTGGTGAACTATAGCCTGATCCCCTTCGTATTGAAGGGAAAAATGGACGCTTCCATCTAATAGATTTGTTTTTGTTTTTCACCAGGGACGAAACCAAGCGAAGCGAGGGTGAGCCACTAGTAATAATATATACATAGTAAGATAGATACATACATATCTATCTATCTTACTATGTATATATTATGGTATTACTATTATATATGATGAGTATAGAAATTTTTGTATTGTGTACCGTGTATGTATGTATTTATGAAATAATAATGTAATAATATAAAAACTTAGTGATACATGGAATAACATCATATTGCTATAGGTACGGGAGGTTTTTAAGAACATATTATCTATACATATAATAAAATTGTAACTAAGCCGGATCTGTACACTAAATATTATTTGGACAATCTTATTGAAATAGACATTATTATCGATACAGAGGCCGAATCTATAGTTTTTAGAATTTTTGTCTGTCTGTCTGTTACCGCATCATAGAAACACCACTGGAGGGATTTTGATAAAATTTGGTATGATGATAGCTGGTTATCCGGGTCAACATATAGAGAAATCTATACTAAAAGTTAAAACGTAGGTAACGCTAGTTCTTAATATTATACTTAAATACCTACGCTAATGAATGTCTCTTATTTTTATATTGTATGCACATAGCACGCGCTTCATTCGATTAACATACCATCGTTAGAAGTAAATTAATTATTTAATTTTCTTATAATATATATGAACATAATACGTATGTGTGTATATCTGTACCATTTAACACTTGAATTATAAAACCTAGAAGGAATCGCTTCCTAAAGTCATTTTAAAAAATGCATTAATGACGTGAGTTTACCTGATATTAGAAAAGTTTTATATCCAAGCGTCTATATTTAACACTACTCTATTCACAGTTTGAGTAAGGTCGAAAGACATCATTTTTCACAGACCTGCGTCACTGTACGTAATGAATGAAACTGCCTTATCCTTTAAATCCAAAATTAAATATCACAAAACCAAAATACAACTTACGACGTTGCAATAAAGTTCATTTTGATTCTAATACCCGCAAAACAAAGCTGGCAAAAATTTGTAAGACGCCTAAATTAACCTGAGCTTGGTTATTCATGCAAATAGATAAGATAAAAGGCGTAAGGAAGCTCAAGTTACACTGGCTGCCTCAATTTGACTATTATGGAAATTTCTTAGAAGGTAAGTTGAAGCGGTCGAAGGATAGTTGCAATTTTCCAACTCGAGAAAGATTTTAATCCTTTTTTATAAATCGTCTTACTAATTTGAGAGATTGTCGTTTTGATCAAGAGAGAATTTTTTCAACTTTTCTGTGCAATATACTTTATGAAGACGACCTTATTGGGGACAGTGGAATTTGATTCAGACTGGATATAGAGCCTACACGATGTTGTCGGTTCGATTTTGCATTGAGAGATTTTTGGTATTGATCACACTTGCAACCTTTCACCTGCGGCTAAGCTTGCGTGTTCTATGTAATTTTATGTGTTCGTAGTTTTTGCTTATTTAAACACTGTTCAATTCCAGACATTGCTAAACCTTCTTTTTTTACGTTGCGAAACGCATTTACGTACCTATACTGCATACATATAGGTGGTTATGTGGGACTCACCGGTTATTGTCAAACCACCACTACACACTAAAACCCAACCGATCCTCCCACGTCCTAATGAGACATCGCAGGATCGCTTACGTACAAAACAAATACACTGTCATGGCAGGTCTGCCAAAGCAGACCTCACAACCAAGCAAACAACAACAAAACAAAGAGGTTGCTTCCTCAGTCCACTCTGCTGTTAGAGAAGTACCAAGAGCAATCCGCTTGATACCATCTCCGTTTGATTCCGTCTCCTGGCCTCATGCCCGGTTGTATTGCCTGACGTTTATACACAGTAAAACACATATCGTTCTGTAATCTCATTATTGAAGAATATAAGTATATTTAAAAAAGTTTTTTTTATATACTAGAAATATGTAAAATTCATTTATTTGTAGGTATGTACATTGTACACCCTGACGTCTGTAATCTAGCTACTGAATCAATTAGACAATTTCTTTCACTAAAAGAATGCAGCATACCTAAAAATAATACCTTTACGTTCTAGCGACTTATCTCCGATCGAAGGCGAACCTATGGTATGATACCGAATGATAACATACCCACAGTAACCTATTTGCAGGTCCAGGTCCAGGTCATCTATCTGTTTGCTAAATTTCATCAAATTCGTCAAGCCGTCAGCGTGAAAGACTATGTATCAACGTATATACATACACATATGTCCATACATACTTACGTATTTATAATGGTAGTCCGGTTATTACTGATCACGTAAAGCTGAGAGTAAAATCTAGTATAATAATAATCTAAAATTATAATAAATGAAATTTACCAAAATAGAAAGTACAAACTTTTTTAATAAGAGCTTTAAAAGTTTTAACGGTAAACTAGATTAATTTGCAATTGTAAATGGCCGTCGATCACTTGACCGGTTTTTTTCTTGAAGTAGTTCAAGCGATTCGGTGTCGAAGTCTGGCGAAATGAAGAAACTTTGTTTTAACTTTACTGTTGAATGGAACTAAACAGATTTTTTTAATCACCAAAGTAGGTACTAATTGAATTTGATATAAATTATTGTAAAGTTGGTATTATATGTTGGATATTCTGTTTTTTTTTTTAGTTTGATTGCTAATTGAGAAAATATAGGCAACATTTACAGACGTTATAGTTTTTATCTTTTATGATAAATGGATTGCAAAGAAACTTAATGAATTACACAAGTAGAGACAAAGAGTGAATTTATATAATAACTAACTCACCCTCGCTCCGCTCGGGTTCGTCCCTAGTTACGTTTTAACATTTAGTATAAATTTCTCAGAGATGAGATATTTTCCCGCAGTAGAAAGTATCCTATATGTTGACCTGAATAACCAGCTATCATCACACAAAATTTCAACAAAATCTGTTTATTGGTTTTCTCGTGATGCGGTGACAGACAGACAAAAAATCCAAAAACTATAGATTCGGCCTCTATACCGATAATAATATAACTTTATAAATTATCGCGTTTCATATTTATATAATAACTATACTATGGGGCTTGACGCGTGAATAAGTGGTTATATACATACCTTGCCCGTGACCACGGCTGGTCGAAACGTCGGGAACAAAGTACATAGCCACTTATTCACGTGTTAAGTACGTAGTATAGTTATTATATATATCGATAATAATGTCTATTTCAATAAGATTTTCCAAAAAATATTTAATGTACATATTCGGCTTAGTTACAATTTTATTATATGTATAGATGAAATGCGTTCTTAAATACATCACTTGAACACGACTGGACCAATTTCGCTATTTTTTATATGAATATTCATGAAGAAAAGGCCGAATAGGAAAGGGAATAATGTAAGTAGTCCGGGAAATGCTGTTTTTTTTTTGGAATTTTTTTGTATTAAATCTAAAATCACAAAAAAAAAAATTTGATGAAAAGACTACGTCTGTCTATATTTGTTAATAACAAATATAGATATAAAGCTATCATCATACCAAATTTCATTAAAATCTGTCCATTGGTTTTCTCGTGATGCGGTCACAGACAAACAGACAGAAATTCTAAAAACTATAGATTAAGCCTTGGTATAGATAATAATGACTATTTCAATAAGAATTTCCAAAAAAATATTTAATGTACAGATTCGACTTAGAATTTTATTATATGTATTAATTAATAGCAAATATAGATAGAAAAACTAAAAATACATACTTTTGACCAACCAATTAAATTAAATGGAACTATAATGTATGTAAACGAAACAAATGACCGTTAATTCGAATTCAATTTTTCGATTCGTAGTCTTTATTGTTATACTACATGTTTAACTTTATTATTTATATAGATTGTACAGCAATCATTTAAATTTTTATAACTCTTACATCTCACTAATTGGACAGCGTAGTGCACTGTCATTTTGTAGTAAAAACAATTTATTCAATGTATTCTTGACATAAATACGAGTATGTACACATGTTCAAATATAACGGTTTCGGCGCAAACCTGGCCGGCGACTAGATGGCGCCGACACAGTTTCACCTGGAGATAGATTAATATGGATATGACAAATTATGATACATCTATAATTAGATATTAATGTCGTCTATACATATAATAAAATTGTAACTAAGCCGAATCTGTACATTAAATATTTTTTGGAAAATCTTATTGAAATAGACATTTTCATGGATACAGAAGCCAAATCTATAGTTTTTAGAATTTTTGTCCGTCTGTCTGTCTGTTACCGCATCACGGGAAAACTACTAGACAGATTTTGATGAAATTTGGTATGATGATAGCTGGTTATCCGGGTCAATATATAGGATACTTTTTACTGCGGAAAAATATCTCATCTCTGAGCTAAACGTCACAACGTAACTAGGGACGAACCCGAGCAGAGCGAGGGTGAGTTGCTAGTATTAACATAAAACTCTAAAATTAACTGACTGATAGACAGGTGCATAGTTTAATCGCTGTATCAAGGAGCATGAAATTTTGTTTATCCGTTTTCTTCACGTAATGACAAAGGGAAACACTGAGGGCACTTGAAATGGTATATATCTCAAGAGGGTATAAAAGTCTGTATGGAAGTCCGTCATTTTTAAAGTTAGAAATATGGAAATAGATGTTAAGGTATCGGGGATATCCGCGTATAGATATATAATACTAAAAAACACAGTTACTCTTTCTTTTAAATGGTCCGATTAAAAAAAATATTTTTTATAGTATTTTTTTAGCTTATTAACAATTTTCGCGTTCCGTAATTATACAATTACACTACGGAACTTAAATGCGTAAATGTGTTAGTGGCTATATACCTTATTCAGACAGACTCTGCCCCTGACCACGGCTGGTGTAATCCAGTCGAAACGTGGGAAATAAGGTATATAGCCACTTACTAATTCACGCGTTTAAGTCCCGTAGTGTAATTTTTGTATAATTACTAACAATTGATAGAAGTATAATCGTGATGCGATGCCTCAAATGTTACAGTGTATAAATATTAGACCCTAATTCATATGACTAAGTGAAAATTATAATATTTAAAATAATGTTAGTCTGTACTCCTTTGAAAAACCTATAAGTCTCTACACTTATAGTTTTTTTTTTTTGAATTAACATAAAAACCCTTTGGTATACGACTTTAATCGTAAAAATAATGGTTCTTAAGTACATATAAATAGAATTTTTGTAATAAAGCGCAAAAAAGAGCATATCCACGTTATTAATCTCTTGCATTCACAAAAATCTGCGTAGGAGTCATCAAATACGGTCAAGAATTTCATCAAAGCTTTAAGCACCTTTAATAATATTGTTATTAAGGTGTAAGTCTACAAATCACAATGTATTAAGAAAATTGATTTAAATACAGTCATTTACCTTATATATTTCTTAAATTGGCCATTGATTAGACTTAATGTGTTTTCTGTCTACATTTCTGAATTATAACTAACTATTATAATATTATTGTAATAATAACTGGTGAAACAAGTAATCCATACTAATATTATAAATGCAAAAATCTGTCTGTCTGTCCCTTCATTTTCAAGTTTAATCCGCTGAACTGATTTCGATGAAATTTGCTATGAAGATAGTTTGAGACCCTGATGTCCTCCACATGGGATATTTTTTATCCCGGAAATTACCTATCTTAACCTACCTTAAGGAAATGAAAATGTGGGTGAAAGTTTTTATGGGGAATCAATCATTTCTCAAGTAAGGGATATGAAACCAAGGAATAAAATTATTACGATAAATATGTTTATTGATAACATAACTCTACAAGAAAAGAAATTGTCTCTGTCCTAAAATTTATTTTATGATTTTTCTATTCATTATGATTTAAAATAAAGGAAAAATACCCATATTCCTTAAAAGTTTGCGTTGTTATGTTTGAAGAAAAAGTTTAATAGTTCTGATGTTTTTAAAAATACCACGTCAAATTCAATTTAAAGGAATAAGGAGAACGTTTTCATCAAGACATCATGGACTTCTAACACCTTTATCGGGACCAATACATTGAAAATATGATGGGTTTTGGGGCTTAGGGAGAGAAAGTACTTATACATATAAAGGAAAAAATAGGGTTCACTTTTAAACTCTTTTCTACTATTTTATATTTTTTTGTATTTTTTTGTAATTAGAAATTTGATTTGAAATTTTGAATTTTTTCTATATTAAAAGTTGATAAAAATGTATATATAAATATGTATATTTGTTTCGATTTACTTGCGTGCCGTGCACGGAGTGTTGACAATTGTCAGCGAGAATATTATTTTGTCGGTGCCAGTACGCTCCGTGCCTGGCACGTAACGTTGCTGAACCGGTGCGCGCAGGCGGCGAAATGGTGAGCATACGGGTTAAAACCGCGTATGATGACCGTTCTAAGCCCGTATTTTCTTTTATTTTATTTTTTAAAGCGGCATGAACTCAGTAACGTCGTGATCTACTTATATTATTCTTTTCTCTTTCTTCCTCGTCTAAAACAATGGCTATCATTGTCAATTCTCTGCCAGACAATTTTCTAATAGCTATCGTAAAGGTGTTTACACCTACAATTACAATCTTTCCTTATAGTAACTCGTACAATTATTTCCTATAGGAAATAATTATCTTAACAAATATATTCACTTGCTCTTTCTGTCGCGGCTGTCTCACGCGAAAACTCATTTATGACTGAGAAAACGGGAGCCATACGGATATGATACGCGGATGATACGTGATTAAGACGCGGTTTATATGTAGATGATACGCGGTTGATACGCAGTTGATACGCGGATGATACGCGAATGATACGCGAATGATACGCGGATGGTACGCGGTTGATATGCGGTTGATACGCGGTTGATATGCGGATGATACGCAGATGGTACGCGGTCATATTTTTAAACGTCATCCTCCTCAACTGCATTAACTCAATTTCCTGATTGAAGAGATTTAATTTGAAGAGTTGCAAATTAATTATTTTTAATTATATTTATCAAAGATGAAAAGAAAGAATCAAGCCATATTTATCATGATAATTATCATTGATAACTATTGTTTCGAACCCTGTATAAAACTCATCATACCTATGTATGATGTAATGTATAGTCTATCTATTTCTATACTAATGATTATAATAATGGATATAATCTGTGGTAAATAAGACATGATCGAGGTATTATATTATAAACTGTAACTATAAATAACTTTTCACGATAATTAATCTTTATAAGACAAACCATATATATTTTATTTGATGAAAAAACCCCTTAAAACGTACTGACTAATTTTAAATAAATAATAATAGCTGCGTTTTACTCTATTCTTTCATTTTCTGTTCTGTAGCTTTTAGGCGTGCCATTTTGTTAAATGAAGAGCCAAGTTCTTATTTATTTATCATTAGTTAGAAAGTGTGAAGATTCATTCTGATCAGATACAGGCAAATAATAATAATAGATGAAGCGAAATTGTGTAAATTCTAGCTATTTTCATGCATAATTAGTCTATTAGTTTAATAAATTACTCCGTACCTAAAGGTCGAGAGGTGATGTTTGATTTATAACCTTCCTTCAAATCGTTCGCTTCGCTTCGGGTTCGTCCCTAGACAAAAACAAATCTCTCCTCCGGAGGAGAGATTTGTTTTGATTCCGGGATCCGTACATTTTTCCGGGGTGATAAATAGCCTAAAGCCTTCCTCGATAAATGGACTCTCCAACACAAAAAGATTTTTTAATTCCATTCCAACAACAACCAACCAAACAAACAAACAAACTCTTCAGCTATATAATATTAGTATAGACCAGCGACTCACCCTCGCTCTGCTCGGGTTCTTACGTTTTAATGTTTAGTATACATTTCTCAGAGATGAGATATTTTCCCACAGTAAAACGTATCCTATATGTTGAAACGGATAACCATCTATTATCAATTCAAATTTCATGAAAGCCTGTCCAGTAGTTTTCTCGTGAAGCGGTCACAGACAAGCAGACAGACAGTCAAAAATTCTTAAAATTATAAATTTGGCCTCTGTATAATTAATTTTCTTCTTCTGGTATAATTAATAATAATGACTATCTCAGTAGGATTTTCCAAAAAATATTTAATGTACAGATTCGGCTTAGTTACAATCTATACAGATAAATAAAATTGGAGTGTCTGTTTATAATATTAAAATAACCGCTTTTTACTAAATGCATATAGTTATTATACCAAAACAACATTTTTTTTAAATTTTGTCTGTCTGTCTATCTGTTTGTTCCGGCTAATCTCCGAAACGGCTGGACCGATTTTTACAATAAGGGGTAACTAAGGCTACTTTTATTTGAGAAAAAGAATCAGTGTTCCGCGAAAAAAAAAATTAAAACCCATAAAATTGTAAACAAAATCCGCGTACGGCGCGGCGTACGCAATAACGTACGTACGTAACGTAAATCGCTATATAATTTAAATGAATATCTTAGAAGTAGCAATCTTCTATTTATGTATAAACCTAGCTAACCGTGAAAACGTACCTAGGGATGAACGCGAGCGAGAGTGAGCGTTCGTGAGTCGTTAGTGAATAATAAATATCAAATCTGAAATCTGTCAGTCGATGGCAGAATCAAAAATTAGCGCAATTATTATTATTAAACAAAAACAAATAAAAATAGAGCTTTTCGCTTTAAAATATTAGTATACTTATTTAAATTAACTATATCAGTTAGTTATATTTACGTTAACGATGAAAACACTTTTAGTAAATGAAAATTGTATTGTGATAACATTCAGTAATTAAAGCGGACTTATTTCGGGCCATCATTATGTAGTGGTGCTTTAGTTTGCAAAATTATTAAGTACGTACATATCGCGGTTAGGGCTACCAGATAGTTAAAATATTCAGATCTAACTGTGCTATGATCTAGACAATTAATTCGGGTATATCATACGATAATGTTAAAATCTATGTCAATCTACACTACTATTATAGAGAAGCATAATAGATTCTATTATAAAGACCGATTTAGATGAAATTTCGTAGGATGATAGTTTAATATCCCGGAAAAGACATATGATATTTTTTATTCCGGAAATCCCTTAAGGGGGGTGAAAATGGGGATGTAAGTTTATATGGGGAATCAACGTACGGATGAGCCAGAGCGAAGCGAGGGCGAGTCGTTAGTAATTAATCATTTTCTAATTTAAGAAAAAAATTAACACTGATTTTTGATATTTTGGAAATGTTAATATTGAAAAATTTCTTCATTTAATATACAAGTCTATTATGGAGGGATTTGGATGAAATTTAGTACACATACTACTGCTAGGCACCTGAGGACGTACCAGAGTTAAGCGAGGGTAAGCTAATGTAATAAAAAGCATTATTCCATTGAGATATCTAGTATCTGGGCGACGAAGCTTCGCTCGGTGTCGGTGTTCGATTAGTGTCAGCGTCTATTGGCGACAATACGAGTACCACAATAAAAAACGTGCTTTTGCGCTATATGACATATTGTCAGCATGAAAGCAGATAGAAAAAGGTTCTAATAATTATAATATAATTTTTTGTATGGCAGTGGTAGCCCAGTGGTAACGCGCTCGCTTGGGAAACCGAGTGGAGCGGGTTCAAATCCCTGGTCTCGCACCTCTGATATTTTCATGTGCGAATCATTTTCTAACTTGATTACCACTTGCTTTACGGTGAAGGAAAACATCGTGAGGAAACCTGCATGTCTGAGAGAACCTAGCAACTTTTCGAAAGACATGTGAAGTCCGCCAATCCGCACTTGGCCAGCGTGGTGGACTATGGCCTAATTCCCCATGACGTTAAAAAGGGCTGAATACAATAATTATTTTGTGAAAAATTGCATTTTTCAGAAAGACACCTATATACGAGTAGATAAACTTAAAAAAGCAAAACTTTATCTATTTAGACAATTTGATCCAAATCGTTAAACCAATAAATTTATGTACACATACATATAATAAAATTGCGGATTTAATATTATAAGATATGTACACCCCTCATTAGAAGCCAATTCGGTTAATTGACGAATGTTTGCAATAATGGGGTTTAATATTTTCCACTGATTTTACCTATGATTGTTAGCATCGGTTGGTTTATTCGAATTAGTCAAATTAATTGCCAACACGGCGGTATTTTGTTGATTACCTTATTATTGTTTGTTTGCGGTAATTCCCCCGGTTTTCATAAATATTTGATTTTTAAATTATGAACTAATAAATTATGATAAAGGTGTCGATTGATTTTATATTGCCCTGATAAATTGTTGGATTAATTATATATTGACTATATATATAGAAAAGACCAAATTATGGTTATATTAATGACTGATAATGGCAGTGATAGCCTAGTAAGTATGTTGGGACATACATTACCTCTTGTTTTTTGGAGAAGAAAAATATCGTGAGGAAACATTCATATCTAAGAGAACCTATCAAGTTTTCAAAAGACATGTGAAATCCCTCAACCTGCACTTGGCCAGCGTGGTGGATTATGGCTTGATCCCCCTCGCATTAAAAGGAGGTCCGTGCTCAACGGTGGGATGTTAAAGAAAGCTGAATACAATTAGTGGCTGATATAAAATTTCTTACAACAACTTTAAATTGTTGTAAATTTAATGTTGACGGAAATACTTACATATACATGTACATAATATGTAGATTTTGGCCGTAACTCCGCTCGAGTATTTTTTTTGTATGTATATCTGCTCCACTTTTAAGGAGCGTAGCGTGTGTTAGATAGCCTATAAACTTTCTCACTAATCTAATACTAATATTATAAAGTGGAAAGATTTATTTTTTTGTTTGGTAATTTTTTGTTTGTTTGTTTGTTTGTACCTAACAGGCACCGAAACTACTGAACCGATTTTAGTAAAATTTGGTATGAAAATAGTTTGAGACACTGGGAAGGACATAGGATAGTTTTTATCCTGGAAATTATCCTCTGAATGGGTCAAAATGGGGATGAAAGATTATATGAGAAAGCAACCTAGGGACGACCCCAAGCGAAGCGAAGGTGAGCTAGTAAGCATTAAATCAAAAAGAATTATTCAAATCAGACCCGTAGTTTCAGAGAAACAAACAAAAAAAGAAATTTCAGCTATATAATATTAGTACACTGGTACATTAGTACTTAAATCATTCGATATTTCCTATAAAAAATCTAGATGCTTTATTTTTAAATTGCTAGGCAATTTTTGCTACAACTTTTAATAATTAAAGCTTTTCTGTATCATAAAGCTAGTGAAGCTCTAGACCTCCCAGAAAAAAGAGGCAAGGATAGTTAGTGTATTATTAAAAAGCTATAATGAAGAGTGGGCTTAATTACATTGCTTCCATTAATTGAATTAATTAACTGGCATTCATTTTCATAAGAGCTTATGGCGGTCTTTATAGAAATCATAATTACTATGCATCGGAAATGTAGTGTACTCGAATATAGTATATTATTGATAATATGGGAGGTAAAATTTTTGATATTTATGGCTTTGTTATTGGCAGTTAATTCATTAACTACCTAAATAACATAATTCTATACTAGTACACAATATGCTCCATCCTATATAAAGAAAATAGCCAGCAGTCATTCTGGCTATTCTTCAGGCTATTTTTGTTTGTTAGAATAGATAATAGATATCGTTAATACGTAAACTGTCGAACAGTTTTAATTTTTTAATAATATAATAATAATAATATAATGTCCTCCTGACCGATTCCGGGCACGGCGGCCAATCTCATTGAGACTAGCCAACTGCGCAGGAGATATTATAGTGCACAAGTGTACGCGCAGACACAAGTGCACTCTCTATTCCAGTCACACTCTTACTCCGGTGGGACGACTACTTGACACGACCGGTGAGAGTTAAGGCGCAGGACCGACGGCTTTACGTGCTCTCCGAGGCACGGGGGTGAAACACCGCCAAATTCCCAACTCCGGGCTGTTACTGAGGCTTACTAAACAGAAAGACTAAACTTGGCCCGACCCGGGACTCGAACCCAGGACCTCAGGTTGTGCAGCCGTACATGCTAGCCACTACACCACCGAGGCAGTTAATTTTTTAATATATAGTAACTAAACTATGATATTAAATGTTGCAAAATGTATTCTAAATTTAATTAAACTTTCAGTGATTTTCACAGTTTTCTATACATGTAATAAAATTGTAACTAAGGCGAATCTGCGTACATTAAATATTTTTTGGAAAATCTTGAAATAAACTTTATTATCGATACAGAAGCCAAATCTTTTGATTTTAGAATTTTTTTCTATCTGTCTATCTGTCTATCTGTCTGTCTGTCTGTCTGTTACCACATCACAGATAAATCACTGGACTGGACTGGAAACTTGGTATGATGATAGCTGGTTATCCGGGTCAACATATAGGATACTTTTTACTGCGGGAATATATCTCATCTCTGAGGTAAACGTTAAAACGTAACTAGGGGCTAACCCGAGCAGAGCGAGGGTGAGCTGTTAGTAACTTATAAAAAATAAAAGCGCCATCTGCGAATGTGCACTACAAACCATATTACCTAATTGCTGGCTTTTTACTAAACAGTAAAATTACGCAACTTTGATTTACAAGCGCAATTATTTGGTTTTTCTTTACAAATTTTTTTATACCATAATATACCTTTTGGAACCTATTTTATTACTTTTGATAATTTTACACAAATTTCCATAACAGATGGATGCATATAATATCATGTATTGACATTTTTATAAACTACTAGCGACTCACGCTCGCTTCGCTCGCGTTCGTCCCTAGGTAAGTTTTCACGGTTAGCTATGTTTAGGTATACATAAATAGTAGCTTGCTACTACTAAGACATTCATTTAAATTATATAGCAATTTACCCTCGTTTTGCTCGGGTGCGTTTGCCGTACGCGGATTTTGTTCACAATTTCATGGGTTTTAATTTTTTTTCGCGGAACCCTGATTGTTTTTCTAAAATAAAAGTAGCCTAAGTTACTCCTTATAACATCAGCTATCTGCAAGTGAAAGTGTCAAAATCGGTCCAGCCGTTTCGGAGATTAGCCGGAACAAACAGATAGACAGACAGACAGACAGACAGACATACAAAAATTGTAAAAATGTTGTTTTGGTATATGTACCGTGTATACATCCATATGCATTTAATAAAAAGCGGTTATTTTAAAATTACAAACAGACACTCCAATTTTATTTATCTGTATAGATTATATATATTTTTTTGTACTTGACGAGATTCCTATAATATGGTTTATATTATAGGAATCTCGTCCTTTTTATGTTGGGAAATGTATTTACGCATACCACTAGTCTTTATATATTTATAATAAGCCAGTAATACCCACTAAAACCCAACAGAACGTCCCCTGTCTTAATGGGGCGTCGCAGGATCGCTTACGCAATCAACCACGACGCGCGACGGTAGGTCAGCTGAAGCAGACCACAACTACCATGGGGCTGCTCCAATGGTCCACTCTGCTATCAGAGAGGTACTGCAGTAAGTTCTGAAAAAAGTTATTCTGTACGATGGTTCTTACTTAATTTTATCATAAATCAGATCAATCATACCAATAGTTAATAAAAAATGTACCCTTCGTGAGTGTCGAACTTGTGACCTCAAATTTTAAATGGAGTCTTCCCATACAATAGTAGAGTACATAAATTAAATATACCTACTTAGATCCCTTTTTCAATGCTTATAAATTGTTGGTCATATACGTGCCTTATCAAGTTATAAACGCGAGTCTAAAATTTGGTTGAATTATTCAAACGTAACAACCGGACGTGTACGGAGCCTCTCATTTTTGATGTTTTTGCTCTACTGTTTTTAAATTTAGCCCTATAATTACGTATATAATGTGGCTCAATGATATGGATACCGCTTTTTATATATTTTTTTCTTGGTTAAGTAAAAGTTATATTGGTGGCAAGGAAAGTAAGTGATACAACAGTATGACCGAAATGTTTTGATAAAAATATAAAAATACATAATAACCCGTCAACTGTGGCGGCCATCTTGCGTTACCGGCGCATCTGTCTACGTACTTTTGGGTGACCTAGCGAAATATCGGCGCGTACGCATAAAATGACAATATCTCTAAAGTTTTGTACGGGAACTATAGAAGAAACTTATGTCGTTAGAATCGTTATAAAACAAGCTAGCACATTAAGAAATATTTTTTTTTTGGTATTACATATGTGTCTACGTATAAATATAAAAAAATAACTTAAACATATATTAAATAAATCTACTAGTACTAGGCCCGTGCGGTTAATTTAATCTACTTAAATAAAAAAATAAATTACAATAAAACCACCCACCCTTACGTTATTGAAGGAACTATTTAATTCGATTTACAATTATCGGCTACTAGCGGCTCATCTTCACTTTGAAAACAAAAACAAATCTATCCCACGGGAAATGTACATTTTTCCGGGACAAAAAGTAACCTCTGTGCTTTACCAGATTATAATCCATCTCTGTCAATTTCAAATATAATAATAGGAAGATATTTTTAAGAAGAATAATTTTGTATTACATTGATTTCATATAACTTTATTAGTTTATTTATTTATTACGCCAGTAAAGCTCCCAAACGACATGATTTTTTCGACATCTTCAACAACATCGTCATATTTCAGTCAATTTACACAAAACCATAATGAGTTTTACACTTAAACCTTCCTCATGAATCACTCCATCTATTGGTAAAACCGTACAAAAATCTGTTCAGTAATTTTTGAGTTTATCGCGTTCAGACAGACAGACAGACAGACGCGACGGGGGACTTTATTTTATAATAGTAATGTAGAAATAAATTCTAGTCGGATTTTTATTGAAAATTGTAACTTTATATGTTCTGAAAAAAGAATCGATTTTTGTCTCGATTGACGGCAGATTTGTTTTTTTGAACTGAGGGCCAAAATGAATAGAACAGCCGGACGCTACTATACAATAAAATAGCTTAAATCTATTGCGATCTGAACTCGAGCTTTTTCTTTTATGTGATTCCATAAAAACTGACTTTAAGTTTATATACGTCCTGTGTGGTATTTTGTAAGTGGTAGTAAAAAAATATAAAGTCGTCTCCATAGCAACTAATCTAGTGTAACTAACGACTCGAGATTCGGCGCAGCATCCGGCCATTAAATGCATCTGCCGTTAACAAATACGGACCTTTGAGAAGCATTGTCTCTAAAATAAAACTATTATCTAACTAGTTTTTGAGATTGCGACATTTATGTTTAAGTAAATTTTTTTTTTTTTAAATGAAATGTAAATATTATTTTTTTTGTTTTTAATATTTTTATCTATCCTTTTAACTGCACATACCTACTATAATATTCACTTTTTTTACTTTTTGGTTAGATTCGTTTATATAATTATACTTTAGCTTTTAATACGTAGTTGTAATGTTTTAATTTGTTTTCTGTTTCTGTACCTAAATAAATAAATTAAAAATAAAACATACATACATACTTCATACAATTTATCTATACATATAACAAAATTCTGGGTCTGTACATTAAATTTTTTTTTTTTTTGGAAAATCTTATGGCTATAGTCATTGTTATCGATACAGAGGCCGAATCTATAGTTTTTAGAATTTTTGTCTGTCTGTCTGTTTGTCTACCTGCCTGTCTTTCTGTCTGTCCGTCTGTCTGGGAACGCATTACGAGAAAACCACTGAACAGATTTTGATGAAATTTGGTATGATGATAGCTGGTTATCTGTATCAACGTATAGAATACTTTTTACTGCTAGAAAATATCTCATCTCTGAGAAATTTATACTAAACGTTAAAAGGTAATAAATAAATCATTTCATTTTCATTTTTCACAATAAAAATATTAGTATTATATTGTTTTGCTAATTTGTAAAGAAAATTAACTTATTTAAAATATCAGAAATTCCTTACATTTTAGGATATAAAACTTTATTTAGATTGTACAGAGTTTTAAAGCAGTTTCACATTTCGAACATTTGACACTTCCATATGTTACTAGCATAAAACTAATGAAATAGTGGTTTTACTTCAAACAATTTAGCTTCAAATGAAGCTTTACGATGTACCATGAACTTGAAGAAAATGTATATAACACTAATATAGAATTTCTAAGTAAACATTGCTAAACAAACATAGACTTCTACGCCGATTTTGGTCGTTCACTAATACTGGTTAATTACACGGGAGATATTATAGTGCTCAAGTGTGTACTGTATGCGTAAGCGTACGTATAATGCTTGTACTATTCTATAGTCGAATGGATAGTCATTCCATTCTATGATTAATATTCTACAATTGATTATTTTATTACTTTCACAACTAGCGACTTATCCTGGCTTCGTTCGGGTGAGTCCCTAGTACGCGGATTTTGTTCACAATTTGATGGATTTTAATTTTATGTTGATTTTTTATTCTTTTTTTTTTAAATAAAAAGTAGCTTAAGTTACTTTATAAAACATAAGCTACCTGCCAGTTAAAGTCCTGTCAAAATCAGTCCGGAACAAACAGAAAGATAAACAGTTTGACAGACAGACAAGCAAACATTTTAAAAATATTTTTTTTTCTTATTAGTACTATATATACTTTCATATGCATTTAGTAAAAAAAGCTTGTTATTTTGATATAACAAACAGACACTTCAATTTTATTTATTTATATAAATGATTCTTAAATTCCATCTAATTGTTTATTAATTTAGCTAAATTTAGTTTTAAGTAATGCTTTTAAGTATTAGCACTATTCTAGTGCGTTGTATTCTTCAGTAATTTTTAAACACGGCCTACAAAACTTGTATTTTTTTATAAATACTTCTGTTGGAGTTCCGTATTAAATAAATAGCATCGTATTAAAAAAAACACAAGAAGTATTTTTTAAAAATTATTTAAAAAATGTTGGATTTCTTTTAGCGCAATCGACTATCCTAGAACCCTAAATTATTGGCTACTAGGGATATTTCTGATAGAACTTAGTAAGTTTTCGAAAGTACCTGGCCAGCGTGATGGACTATGGCCTGATCCCTCTCGTATGAGTATGCCAGTGACCAGCGGTGAGACTTTAAAAGAGCTGAATGATCCTATATGGCATTTAAGATATTTTCACTATAATATAATATTTGCTTCTATTGGATATCGAAAAAATCCTCTATTTAATCAAGTAAGTTGCCAATGTACCAAAACAAACATCTTTACTACAATTAAGTTTCAAACTGTTGATAAAACTTCTGGTTTAATTCAATAGTTAAGCTCGCGTATTGATAAATAGTAAATACGCTCTTCATTTCCACGTATGTACATCAAAATTTACGAGAGCTATACTGACCGGATTGCTATTGCTACTCGTTCATAGTAGAGTGTATTTGGCATTTGTATTTAATTAAAAATCTAACTAGTCAAAGAAAAAGGCGAATGATTTAAAGTCAACTTTATAAAGTTTTCTCAGGCACAAGTATAGTTATATACTTGTCCGGAAACATATAGGATACTTTTTATTGTGGGAAAAAATCACATTTCTGAGCTAAACGTTAAAACGTGTCTAGGGTCGAATTCGAGCGGAGCGAGGGTGGGTTGCTAGTTCTAGTAATAAAAAAAAACACGAAATTCTGGTAATATTAATTTCTTTATAGAAAGTGCTGACATATTCCCCCACACTATAGTTCCCCATTAACTATTTTAGTCATGTATTATCATACATTGACAACTTGTACAATATGTTGACAGTTATTCTAAAGCATAGTACAGGCGTGCTATTTTGATATAAAAGCGTTCTACACTTGCAAGTTTACAACAATATATTGATACAAACGTTGTAGAATAGTCATTCATGGAGACAGATCAGTCTGCTAGTGAACCATCTACTATAATAAAGTATAAACTGTCAGTTAGTAATGCAAAATAAGTAAAAATAGATTCATTTGTTGTATGAGAGTCACTTAATCGTCTATACTGGTCATCATAGATTTTCGTGTTTATCATCACAATGGATATAGTATTTGAATTATTTTAGCGAAACTTAGTGAGTATGTTTGTGTGTTTGTTCTTTTTTCACGTCGTTCATAAAATCCTAAATGAATGAATTGTGTATTTATCGACATACTACGCGAACGAAGACACCGGTGAAGACTGCTATATAATAAAAAAAAAACGTGTGTTTGTACTTACATATGTAAGCACATAAGAAGTTATACTTCTTTGGCGCAACAGAACAAAAAAAAGTGAAATATGAATTGCGAAATTGTCAAAGTAAAAGAACGTAAACTTATCGAAATGAAGCTTGAAAAAATAACAAATAACTAGTATACTAACCTTTTCCATTCAAACATGTTTTTCTAACATAACGAATTCATTATTGTAATATCCACGCTTTTCATTTATTTTTCTTTATCATTACGATCTAATTATAATAATTTCGCTCATTGAACACTAAAACCCCTAGAAATTTTTACATAAAACTTATGAATATGTAAAGATGATATATAAATATAATACTTATATTTATGTATTATCTATATTTATTTATAATTAAAAAAAAAGAGTGAGTGTAACCTTTACGTGCCGTTGAAATAAAACTTCTTTGGCAAATATCGCAATTAAATTAAAACAAATCAATAATTAAATAAGGCATATTACAAACATATATTTATAGAATATAACTTAAGGAAAGAATATAATATTATATATCATTTGTCAGACAATAACAACGGTTACCATGGCAACAAACAGTTATCAGCTAACTTCGTCATGTCGTTTTTTGACTGTCGTTGTGCGCGCGCATCGTAAAAATTTTACTTTCATAATTTTTTCCAAACGTTCCAAAAGAAGTATAGCTGTAAAAATGTCATACGGCGATTGAATATGTGACCTCTAGCACAAAATAATATGATAATATCCCATTGACCGATATTTGATCACAATTTCTAATTTTCCTGGGATTATCTAACTACTGGAGATATTACCGCACTGAAGTGTATGCGCAAACATACATAGGTGCGCTCTCTGTTCTTTTCACTCTAATATGATGGAATAGCTTTTTGTGAAGATGAAGGTTTTTTGTCCGTGCTTTTTATGAGCTTTTATTTTAATTAAAATTATTTTTTTCCTTTGTAAATGTTATGATTTCGCGTTCAAATTGAAAATTTGAAGAACATTAGAGAATTCTGGTTAGATAAACTTTCATGGCCATTATTTGGAGCTTTGGCACTAGGAGAATGGAAGTTTGACACTATCAAGTTACCTTTATTATTTATTGCCAATTAAAACCTATATATATAACAAGTAATCTTTAATCCTAACCCAGAATTAACAAGCAACGTACAATCGCTAAAAGCTTATCATGAGGCAAACTAAAAATAAATACTACAACTAGACAATTCTTTAAGTTTCTTTTGTCAGTTCTTCTCAGTTATTTTTCTAAATAGTGGCAAAATTTAAGACAGTTACGACAATTTGTTATTAAAATACATTATTTAATGCATCGTGAAATTTTAATCTTTCACTCCATAGTAGGTACGTACATTAGAGAACCGGTGCTAAAATACGGTCCGCATTTAAAAGTGGAAACAAATATTGTTCTACGAGTACATGCTAGTACGTTAGCTATTACGTGTTCTCTGTTCGAGCTCCTTATTACCTGCAGTTGTACGTTCTGCAAAATTCTAATAGATTCGAGATATATTCGTGTTCATATTATTGTATGTCCTGTGTCAGTTTATGAATAATTTTATTTTTTTCTAGTTAATATTATTTATTGTGTTTTGAAGTAATAATTCTTTTGGCACGTTTGGAAAAAAATATGAGAGTAAAATTTTTACGATGCATACGCACACCGACGGCTAAAAAGCGACATGATGAAGTTAGCTGCATTATTTTACAAACAGAGAGTTGTGACATCCGGGATGTAGTCTTAGCTATTTTTGTTATGTTACGTTAAAGAAGTATAACTTCTTACGTGCGTACATAAGTACACACAGACGTTTTTCTTTTAATATTAGACAATCTTCTTGACGTATAGAATAAAGCTGATTGAAGTGAAGAATGTAAGACGAAAGAAGTTTGAATAAACCATCGTTAACGTATCAAACTAGCTTGTGTCTGTGTCTCCGCTCGAGTAGCTAGCGAAGCAATTATATATAAACTAGCTCTACTCCGCGGTTTCACCTGCTTTGTTTGATTATAAACATCAGTTTTATAATATTGTAGGGAAGTCTGCCCGATTTGTTAACATTTATGAATACTGCTCCGCTAGAAGCATGATGATATATAGCCTATAGCCTTCCTTAATAAACGGGCTATCTAACGCAAAAAGAATTTTTCAAATCGGATTAGTAGTTCCTGAGATTAGTGCGTTCAAACAAACAAACAAACTTTGTCTCCTCATAATATTAGTATAGATAAATAATATATTATATACAATTGCTTCTCTCTTATACGTCGTAGTATAATGTTAGATAGCTATAGTAATCTTTAATAAAAGGGCTACGAAAAGCGAAATAATTTTTCAAATCTGATCGGCAGTTTCATAAGTAATGTCTTTCAAACAAGAATAAATGCAGTATTTAAATAAGGAACATAATATATTGTAATGCATTTAATTGTATTCAGCTCTTTTTTTACGTACCACTTATGAGCGTTTGCCATCGCCCACCCTTCAATTTGAGGGGGACCAGGGCATATAGACCACGGTAGCAAAGTGCGGGTTAGTAGACTTCACAATGTCTTTTGAAAACTTGCTTTGTTCTCTCAGACGATTCTTCACGATGTTTTCCTTCATCACGAGGTTTCCTCACGATGTTTTCCTTCATCGTAAGACAAGCGGTAATCATGTTGAAAATTATTCGCACATGAAAATATCAGCAGTGCAAGACTCGGGATTTGAACCCACTTCACTCGGTTTCCCAAACGAGTGCTTTATCATTGGGCTACCACTTGTCTTACATACTTTCATAATATATAAGACAGTTTTATTTCCAAAATTTTAAAACATTCAATTCAGATCAATAAAGAAATTGAGTAAATAACTTTAGGAAAAGCATTTTCCAAACGAAACATACGCATTTACAGTACATTATCACTAGCGCTGAACAATTATAGTGCAACTGAATAGTTCTCAATAGATATAAAGAGGTTTGCAAAATCAATTGCGAATTGAAGCGGTGCAGTGGTACATAGTCGATGCATGGAAATTCTTATTTGCCTGATATGCTTTGAGTTAGGTTGAAACTTCTAAATCTGCTTTTTCAAATGAAATTACTTACGCTTGCTATACTCTATGTTACTTTTATAATATGAAAAATTGTTTGTTTGTTTGTCGTTCGTTAGAATACGTTAGTGTTATTTTTCATAGATTATTATGAGTTGGAAAGTAGAATAGACGTCAAATGTAAAGCGTGAAATTCCTGTGAGACAGAATAATTAAAACAAAATAATGAAGTACAAAAATTAAATAAAAATGCATTTAGATATGAACTAGCGACTCTTTTAAGGGTTAGTATAGAAATTTTAGAGAGGAGATATTTTCCCACAGTAAAAAGTACCCTATATATGTTGACCCGGATAACCAGCTATTATCATACTAAATTTCATCAAAATGTGTCCAGTGGTTTTTTCGTGATGCATTCCCAGACAGACATATAGACTGATAGACATAAATTCTAAAACAATAGATTCGGCCTCTGTATTGACAATAATGGCTATTTCAATAAGATTTTTCAAAAAATGTTTAGTGTACAGATTCGACTCAGTCACAATTTTATTATATGTAGGTATAGAAATAGATAGAAAGTCCGAAGTACTAGAAACCTACTAAGTATAACTTTAAATATAATTAAAATTTTATACATCAATTTGTAATATATTTATATATTAATATATTTCCAAATAGATTTACTTTGTCTAGTGTCGGCTGGCATCGACTTCAAAAATAGTAGTGTGTATGTAATATGTATGTATTTTAATTAAAAACTCTTTACAGTTATTTCTTACATTAAAAATTTTGTAAAGCGATTAACACTTTTTAAAGGGTTTTATTTACCTTTTACTCAAATGTAAGAAGTCGATTCTTCAATGAATTCTTATGAAATCTTCGCGTTTCGGTTTATTTGATTAATTTCAATGAATCTTGTACATAAATACATATTACAACCATGTTAATAATTATAACCTACGTCAATTCGTGGAATATGTATTGTGGTGGTTGCAGCAATATAGAATACTATTTAACACAAAAGTAAAATTCGAAACTTTTTCGAATATCTGTCAAAAAGTAATAGGTATACCTACACGTATATTTTACGATACGTTTGACTCAGTTGTGTAAGTGATCCTACTTGTTGTGCCAGCGGTGGCGAGTTCGAGTCCCGCTGGGGGCATTAATTTGTGTAATGAGCACGAATGTTTTTACTGCAGTCATAGATATTTATATTTATAATATGTATGTATTTAAGTAGTTATTATTACTATTTTAGTTTATATATGTGTAGTGTATCTGGTATCCATAACACAAGCTATGTAGCTTACCATGGAACTAGACTGATAGGACTAACACACAGTGTTAATGTCCCAATATATTTCACCTCCTGGTTAATTTCTAAGAAATCAATTGTTAACTGACACACCGGTGTGCCCGCGACTCTCGACAGGTTATTATTTATTTATTCATACATATGTATGTATGTGCTTATATCTAGCAAAGAAGTTCTTAGATTTTATAAATAAAAAGTACTTACGTATATGTGGGAAGTACATGTCACTAAAGGATTAATTTACACGTGCCTAAGCAAGTCACTTATACACCATGACGCCGTAATAGATGTTATATAAACCTATTTGTGACACAGTGGAGAAATGCAACTACAAACGTACTTGCGACTAATTTAGTCAAATTTAAACAGCAACTATAATTAATTAGTAAGTGTACCTACATTTCCATTGCATGTGTATATGTATTATATTTAATTTTTGTATAAGTTTGTATTAAAAATATGACATTTCTATTCCTTTGTTTTACTAAATCTATGGTTCATGCTGCGCGTCAAAAAAGATGTCTAAATCTGACCAATCAGTGACTGTTTCACAGTTTAACGTCTTTTATCATTTAGTGAAAATGTCAAAACCTCAATGATTCACAATATAACTGAATGTGCTTAGTGAAATTATAATATACCTAAAATGTGCCGTGATATTATAAGAAAATGTCTCGATTGACAAAACTCTGAGATATAATAATTTCACTAGTGAAATTATAACTTAAAGGTTTTTACAAGTTACCTGCGACATATACTGCAATCATAATATAATAGTAATACGGGTTAAAGTATGAGATTGCCGTTTTATTGTAATAGGTAATTCGAATTGTCATAGAACCTTCATGATTTCAGATTTTTGAGTGAAACTTTTTTCACATGGTAGCTATGTAGTTATTCTTTTAAAAATGTGCAACATTCGATTATCGACTTTCAGTTGTTTTTTCATTCAGCTTAGACAAGAAAGATGGATACTTCGAAAATTCGAGTGATTTTTGAATACGAGTTCCAACGCGGAACTAACGCAACAGAAACAGCTCGCAATATCAATGTTACGTTTGGAGAGGGGACTGCTAATGAACGCACCGTGCGATTTTGGTTTAAACGCTTTCGTGATGGAAACTTTGATTTGAAGAATGAACCACGTGGAAGACCGCCCACACAGATGAATAACAAAGAATTGAAAGAGATGGTGGAAGCCGATCCGAGCCAAACTACCCAAGAATTAACGGCATGGTTTAACGTTACCTTACGAACAACATTGACTCATTTACGTCAAATCAATAAAGCAAAACAATATGAAAAATGGGTGTCTCATGATTTGACTGGTCTGCAAAAAGAAACGCGTGGTAAAACTTGTGTTGCCTTGCTGAATCGATAAAGAAATGAAGGAATATTGGATCGAATTGTGATATGTGATGAAAAGTGGATTCTTTACGATAACCGTAAGCGAAAAATGCAATAGCTGACCCCAGATCAAACGCTGCAACAGTGTCCTAAAGCAAAGCTTACCAATGAAAAGGTAGTGGTAACTGTTAGGTGGTCTCAGCATGATGTTATTCACTATAGCTTTCTCCCATCTAGTCAAGCAATAACGGCAGATGTCTACTGTGCCGAAAAAACTAGCAGTGAAACAGCTCCGACTTATAAATAGATCTTCACCAATATTGCTCCATGATAACGGAAGACTTCATACAGCACGAGAAACCGTTTTAATTTTACAGGAACTGCAATTAGAAATTATTCGTCACCCTCCGTATTCACCAGACCTTGCTCCAACGGACTACCATTTTTATCGTGATTTGAACAATTTTCTACGTGATAAAAAGCTTTTTTCTCAGGAATAGTACAAAATGCTTTTACACAGTTTGTCGAATCTAGATCACCAGGTTCTATCGCAAAGGCATAAATGACCTTCCTATTAGATGGCAGCAATGTATAGATAATAATGGTGATTATTTTGATTAAATAAATAAGTTAAATTAAAGAAAAAAACGAATTTCAATTTTTCAGTACAAATCGGAAATTTCGTACTTTAACCTCTTATTATTAAGGAGTTAATATCGTCTGGAACAAATTCTTTTTGAAAAATAAATTATTGATAAAGAACAAGTTAATGTATTTTGCATACGAATAATTGCTATAAATGTAATCGGTTTTCACTGAACTCAGTAGAAAGTAAAAAATTTTTAAAATGTTTAAATCATTATTTGTTTTAATACTTGTAATAAATATAACTTATGTGTTGTCTCAGGGTAAGTAAATTTTATGAAATTTTCTTTGTTGCTGAAAATGTAATTATTTTATTTTGTACACAATATATATTAAAATTGTAACTAAGCCGTATCTGTATACTAAATATTTTTTGGAAAATCTTATTGAAATACACATTATTATCGATAAGATGCTGAATCACAGTTTTTTTTTTCATTTTTGTCTGTCTATCTGTCAGTGACCGCATCACAGAAAAACCACTGGAAGGATTTTGAAGAAATTTGTTATGGTAATAGCTGGTTATTCGGATCAACATATAGGATACTCTTTATCGTGTGAAAATATCTCATTTCTGAGACAAAATACAAAAACTGGTTAGAATAAAACCACGATGATACTATAAATATTTTAGCAAGGTAACTTACTAAATATGGCAAAAATTATTAAAAAAGCTTATCTTGAAAAAAAAATTTTTTATTAATAGCTCTATTTTATACATTAAAATAATTCCAAAAATTTTTATGTGTTATTTAGATTTTCGAAATGTGTTTTAAAATACGTAGTTTTGATTCAAAAAAATAATAATGTACAGATATTGAATGTATTATATACATAATATATGTTTCTATGATTTTATTAGAATTACTACTAAATTACCGGCATCTCAGACCGTGTTCAAAATTAATAACATGTTAGGAATATTTTGTTGGCCAAAACAATTTTCAAATGAAAATATTTGTAAATTTTTATTGTTTAGTAAATAATGTTAATGTTTCTTAATCTTTTAATGCAAAAATTGGGCAAATGCAAGTCCAACTCGAGCATATAAGGCTCTGTTTAGCAAAATACTGTGTTGTTTTTCTTACTCCAACTATTTTGCTAAGGTAACACTTAAATAAATACGAATAATACTAACGTTTCCACAATATACGCATTTTATCGACCATAAAAATAAGTTCATTTATATTATTTTTCATATTAAGTTTATGATTGTTAAACTGACAAAGCGGGTAACTAAAATTAGTGCATATCTTAAAGACTACGAAACGTATATTCTGCAAGATAGTTTTCGATAAAAGTATTTAAGAAACAGTTATACCTACCTCAACTTTTTCAGATTTTTTGACACCATTTCTTGAAAGGCTTAAAGGACGCTAAAATGCTTACGACTTTATTTATATTAGCCGAAGTAATAAAAAGCACTTAATAATAGCAAGCAAATAACTAATATAGAAAAAATATAGAATATAGATAAGAGTATACTAATATGTAAACTGTAAGAATTTGGTTTTTGGTCATCTGAACGCGGGCGAAGCCGCAAGCAATGCTAGTATGCTAGTATCTATATTAATATTATAAAGCTGAAGAATTTGTTTGTTTGTTTGTTTGGTTGAACGCGCTAATCTCAGAAACCACTGATCCGATTTGAAAAATTATTTTTGCATTAGATAGCCCGTTAACTGAGGAAGGCTATAGGCTATGTATCATACCCGGAAAATGTACGGTTCCCGTGGAATAAATTTATTTTTATCTAGAGACGAACCCGAAGCGAAGCGAGGGTGAGTCGCTAGTCGCTATTTAATTTAAATGAATATCTTAGGAGTAGAAAGCTGCTATTTATGTATATCTAAACATAGTTAACCGTGAAAACGTACCTAGGGACGAACGCGAGCGAAGCGAGCGTGAGTCGCTAGTATAATATAATATTCTCTATGTATATACTAAGCGTCAAAAAATTGTTCAAAAAGATATTTTTATTCCTAAAAAAATTTAATACAATTCTATGTATAATGAAACTTCTGTAATCAGGTTTTTTAAAAACTGATGGCAATTAATACTATCAGAATATTATTAAAAAAAATAATAATTTCTTGACAGAAACTACAAATTGTGATGCTCCAAATGAACATTATGATTGTGGATCTGCTTGCCAAACTACTTGTGAAAATTATGGCAAAACTTGCCCAATAGTAAATATTAAATGCAGTGATGACTGTTACTGCGATTATGGTTACGCACGTAATAGAGATGGCGTCTGTATACCTGTTGGCGAATGTTTTAGTAAGTTTAACTTCAATATATTTAAAACTTGATAATATGATAAGAATACTATCCGCCTTCCCACGCTGATAGATTAAGAAGCAAAACCTTATGTAAATGCAAAATTTGATCCTAAATATAAAATTGTGACTATTCCGAATCTGTACATTAAATATTTTTTGGAATATCTTATTGAAATAGTCATTATTATCGATACAGAGGCCGAATCTATAGTTTTTAGAATTTTTGTTTGTTTCTCTGTCTGTCTGTTACCGTACCACAGGAAAACCACTGGAGGGATTTTGATGAAATTTGGTATGCTGGTTATCCGGGTCAACATATAGGATATATATATATATATATATACATAAAATATACTTATTGACTTAAATAATGTAATCAACACATAATAATAGTTGTAGATATTATTCTTAAATAAAGTACATTTTTTTGTAACTATAATTAAATGCTATTTTTAGGTAATTATAATTTTTTTACATTTTCAGCTGAAAAAAATAATTAAAATAGAATGATCGTGTCATATGACACAGCGATATAAATATTAAATTTGTTGTTTTGTTTCAATCTATGTAGTGAGTTTAATAAAGTGTTTTCTCAACTACGTTATTTTATTTCTACCCTTAATTTGTTTGGATTTTGTAGTATTTCTAAAAGAAACAATTTGACGACACGTATGGCTCAGTTCGCACTTGCTGTGTCAGCGGTCGTGGGTTCGAGTCCCGATATGGGCATTTTATTTTTTATTTTTTTTATTTTTTGGGACATTAACACACAGCACCATCTAGTTCCATGGTAAGCTACGAAGCCTATGGATACCAGATAGTTGATACACTACACATATATAACTTTAAATACATACATAATATTATAAATATAAACACCCATGACTGGAGTACAAACATTCGTGCTCATCACACAACTGAATGCCCCCAGCGGGACTCGAACCCGCGACCACTGGCGCAGAGAGTAGGGTCACTACAAACTGAGCCAAACGTGCCGTCAAAATAATTTTGTGTGACGAGCACGAATGTTTGTATTTCAGTAAAAAAATTGAAAAATAAAATATTGCATACTTTAAACTATAATAGAAAAGTAGCTAAGTACTTTAAAAAAAATCGAAATCATCCCCGATTTACCTTGATTAATCAAAAATGCTGAAAAATTAATACATACCAAAATATAGGATATAACGAATTTTTACGTCCTTAATTTGAGAAATGATTTGTTCCCATTACAAACTTTAACTCCATAGGGGTTTCACCCCTCTTAAGTAGTATTTTTTTTATTTAGTATGAATGTACAGGTAACGCGATCCTTTGGTCATCATGTAGCCGGGAGCGAAGCCAAGAAACGCTTTGGGAAGCGGCCCACCTCGGTGGACGGTGTTCTATGCGAGTAAAAACAGAGTGGACCGTTGTAGCAACCCTTATTGTTGTCTTCTTCAGCATACCTACCGTCGGGGCGTCGTGGTTGAGTGTGTAAGTGATCCAGCGACACCCTTTTAATACGGGGGAGGTTCGGTTGGGTTTTAGTGGGTAGTATCGGCTTAGCTGGTGAATCCCACATAACCACCTGTATGCACGCAGGTGATATGCGTAAAACAAAGGTCATAGCCGAACTGTGTACTGTGTTTGTGTATGTGTGACATTTCATCCAAAGCCATTTCAGTGTGAAGGGGAACATTCAGATAAACTTTTGCATTTATAACAGTACTCGTAACAATATATAAACATACAAAAATACATTTTATATAGATTATATTGTTTTTATTAAATTGTTAAAGTACAGAGTTAGTAAACGGAAAGTCTACATCAGAATAAACGGTACGTAATACCGTCAATATTGTATCAGATTTACGCATTCGCAATCTTTTAATCCAAATAAAAGCTTGTAAGAACTTTTTTTGTATTCCTGCGGTAAAGTACAAGTATTAGATTGCTTAACTAGACTTTGTATGCGGTTTCATACATAAAAGAAGAGGTGTAAAAAATAAATATTTATTTGGATATGTTTATTTTTTTAATTATAAAAAAATCTTTGCTTCAAAAGTAACGTTTTTACCAAAAAAGCAAAGCTAAATAGTGTTTTTAAAATCAAGATGATGTTGACTACAATATTCAAATACAAGGTAAAAGTTTTGTAAGAACTTCTCTATAAATTTCTTGTAATAATAATAGTTTAGTCCTTTAATGTCCCACTGCTGGGCAAGGGTACCTTTTCAATGCGTCCCATACGCATATATCCACCGGATATACCACCACACGCATATAACCATCGGATTAATCCACCAAGCCAACTTCGGGTTGGCGGACTTTACATGTTTTTCAAATATCTATTAATTAATTTCTCTTAGATATGCATTTTTCTCAAGATGTTTTTCATTTCACCATTAAGTAACAGATGATCATGCTAAAAGCAATTCATATATGAAAATATTGGAGGTGCATACCCGGGGTTTTAACTCGCTCCACTTAGCTTTCCAAACAAACGTTGGGCCTCTCCTCAATTTTATACTCTAAACTATTAAAATTGCGGGGTTAATAATTACTTATCACTTGAAATGGAATTTTTAAACAAATTTTTGTTAAAAAGATAAAAAATGAACCCCTAATGATCGTCCCATCTATCTTTTTTGCTTTGTTTGAATCTTGACGGTGTATTGAATAAAATTTGGTGCATGCAGGTGGGTGAAGAATCGGGCTATTGTAATAGAACGCCTATCTAGACGCTATTTTCCTGGCATCAAAATGTAGCGGTAGAGACAGCAAATAAATATAATAATATTATATAAATATAATATAAAATATATTTTTTGTCACAATGTTTAATTTGTTCTTTTTCTAAAGCTATACTTCTTTTGCACGTTTGGAAAAAATATGAGAGTAAAATTTTTACGATGCGCGCGCACACCGACAACCAAAAAGCTACATGATGAAGTTAGCTGAAAGCGAAATGACGAATATGTTCGCTTTCTATGAAGCAGTAAGTTCTAAAAATATTATAGGAAAGTTAAATGGTCTTGAATAGAGGAATATGTTATTATGTGATGATATTTAAAAATCTAATGACGTTTTCTTGTTCCGGTTTCCGGTTTGTTTATATTTGGTAGAAATGGAAATAAATTAGATATGACTATATCAGAAGAAATAATTTACGGGACCAAAAATAATGAGATGTTAGAATTAAAAATTACTGAAAGATTAAGTGAAAGCAGGTCGTTATTAAATAAGACATATAAAGGAGAATTAAATGTTATAATTAATATGTACTCGTATATTCTGACGCTACCCACAGTAATATGGAATAAAAAAGTAGTGCAGGAAGAAAAGTGGGTGCTTTCCTGTATTTTCTACAAGAACTTGCACGAGAGTTTAATCATGCGCTAGATAAGCGACTGTTAGGGCTGTCACAAATTTTAAAGAAATACAACTATTTATTTGTATGCACGTAGGTTCGATGCTCATTGTGTGTTTTTTTTTCAAAACAACCTAGATAATATAATATCATTATATAAAACCTATGAAAATTAACTGTAGAAAAACTATCTCGTTAAATTGTACTCTGGTTATCGCATCCATTCAATAGACATCAAAAGACTAAATTAAAAAAATAACTAAAAGAAAATTTCCTACACCCCTATATTTTCGGCAGTTCCGTCATCCTTTTGTCCCGCACCAATTCAATTTAGTGATAAGGGGTAAGGAAGGACTTATCGATGAACACAAAACAAATAAAGTAGCCGTCGATTGAAATAAGACGATACAGATGGCTTATGTGAGATGCGGCCTGTACGTGATCAGACTCCTGATAGCGTATCATTATGTATTGTATTCGGATTTCTTTTTAAAAGACTACTTTATAGATGTAACTTGTTTTTATTTTATTCGTACGGTCATTGATGGAAAGTAACGAATGTTTTTGACTTTTGATTTTTAATCTGGGGTTTTTTATATTTCTCTTCAGTGTTTAAATAAATTTTCGTTCGGTTCGCCTCTAGGAAAACAAAAACAAACCTATACCACGGGAATCGTACATTTTTCCGGGATAAAAATTAGCCTATGTTTTATTCCAGACTAAAATGTATCTGTATGCCAAATTTCTTCTAGATCCGTTCAGCCGTTCTGAAGTGCAAGAGTAACAAATATTCATACATCCATACTCACAAACTTTCACATTTATAATATTAGTATAGAATATTAGTATAGACGCTGTAACCAAGTTTAATCAGTTAAAAATTATTAATTACCTTTTACGATTCATGAGATACAGTTCGCTGACAGTGAAGGACGCTTAGTAATAGAATCCCGATGACATCTTTCGGGTACGGAATCCTAAAAAGTAATGACGTATAAAATGTTTAAGAATCACGAAAAAAAATAATAATTAGAAGACATTGGAGAAAATTAATATAAGTAAAATAAAGTTATAACTAAATATGGACTTAATATAATAAGACATATTAGTTTTTGTCTTTTTTTTTTTTGTAAGAAAATGTCATATTACTTTGAAATTTTGAAACTATATGAAAATTTGGTAGAAAAATCTACGACATGAACCTAGAAGGGAGATTGTGCAAATTCATTATGACTAATAAAGTTTTAGAATTTGCTTGTTCAGTGACAATGTTAGAACTTATAAATGTTACAGTCAAAATTATTTTTTAGTCAAAACTATTTTTGACTAAAGAGGTTGGTCAAAAGTAGTTTTGTCTTGGCCAATAGCAGTTTTGACTGTTAAATCGATAAAAACTGTTAAAAACAAAAGTAGTTTTGACTAAAAAATAGTTGACTGTAATATATACATATGTTTCAATATTAAATTATAATTATCAAAGAACACTTTAAAATAATATAACAATATTGAAGCGTTGCATAATTCCTATCAATCGTATCATATTACGTACAATGTACCAATGATTTCGATATATTGGATGCAGTATTAGACAAAGTAATTGGTTGGCCAGCGCTACTATATAGGATTATTACCTATTGATATCCGGTCAATATGATCGGTAATGTTTGTTAGAATTATGCGTGGTCCAAGCAATGTGATTGAAACAGTTTATCTTAGAGAAGTCTAAGTAGATTCAAGTTAAGTAACTGTTATGGATTTAACTGATGGGTGACCATTTAATGGCATATCATTCTTTAAATTTTCATTTAATTTTGATACTAAAATTGACAATATTTCATAAGATTTTGTCAATGGCTGATGTTGGTCACCATATAATGTAAGGTTAGCATTTTCGGCTGCAAATCTTGAGGTCCTTGGTTGTGCTAAGGGTATTTAAATTGCTTATTGGTTATACGGTAATATTTTCCTTTAACGTGAATATTTCATTTTGGGAATAAAAATTAAAATAATACGAATAGAAGTAACGTATGTAATAATTTCATTTTTATTATCTTCTGTGTTCGGAATTCTAGTTAAAATTCATTGAAAAGCGTGAAGAAGAAAAAACACACATACTGATTACATATCATAAATTGATACGATTTTTAGAATTTATAATATAAATGTAATAATATAAATTAAACTAGCAACTCACCCTCGCTCCGCTCAGGTTCGTCCCTACTTACGTCATAACGTTTAGTATAGATTTCTCAGAGATAAAATATTTTCCCGCAGTAAAAAGTATCCTATATGTTGACTCGGATAACCAGCTATCATCATACCAAATTCCATCAAAATCTATCCAGGGGTTTTCTCGAGATGCGTTCCCAGACAGACAGACAAAAAGTTTAATAACTATAGATTCGGCCTCTGTATCGATAATAATGACTATTTCAATAAGATTTACCAAAAAATATTTAATGTACAGATTCGACTCAGTTAGAATTTTATTATATGTATAGATAGATAGAAAAGCTTAGCCTAAATGTTGAATAAGATACTTAAAATCTATCTGGGTAACATAAATAATTATAAACACAAAAATTTGATAAGTAAAAAATAAACCACTACGCGGCATAATATCTACATATAAAAAAGTGCAATGTGTGTACCATTCACACATGGGAGAAAAAATATATATAAACAGAAACTTAAATATAAAACTCTAGAGGTCTTGTATTATAATACTATAATCGTCTATGACTTTCACCATATCTTTAATAACCCCTTTTGTTTTGAACCCGTCAGTTGTTTTTTTATACTAATTCAATCTTGAGCTTGAATGGTAATTTATTACTTGCGTAATTTTTAACGATATTACACAATCAATTTGTTATTTGACATTATATTCCTAATCAGGGGATTTAGACAAGATGTCTTTCTACAATGGTTGAAGAATAGAAATCTAAAAATATATGGATATCTATACTATAATAAAACTGTTGAGGTCGAATGTCTGTGCATAGAAAAAAAATTTTAAAAACCGAGTCAGGGGGGTGTAAGAAGAGCATTAGAACAAATCCAGATTTTTTTCAATTTTTTTGTTTCTCTGTTTGTCTGTTTGTTTGTTTGTACGGGCTAATCTCCGAATCTGCTGGACCGATTTAAATAAAATTTTGCATGGTGGTACCTTATATCCCCGGTCAACATCTTAGATACTTTTCATCCCGAAAAATTAAAGAGTTCCCGTGGGATAGTTAAAAAACTATAGTAACTTATTGAGCTACTTATATAGCTTAATACACAAAAAGTACTGATTGGATTTTAATGAAACTTTACAATAATATAGTTCATACATCATAATAATAAATAGGCTACTTTTTATCCCGGATAAATGTACGGTTCCCGTTATATATGCAATAATAAAACAATAACTTGGCAAAATCTGTTCATAAAATATTTTTTAAAAACAACGACTGTAACGTATTTTGTATACAATATAGACCCCAAAACAATAGTTATTTTTTTGTCTGTTTGTCTGTATGTCTGTTTTTCTTTTGTGTATGCGCGTTTCACGCAAAAATAAATGAATCGATTGCAACGAAATTTGGTGAAATGATAACTTATTACTCGGGTCAACATTTAGGAAACCTTTTATTTCAGGAAAATCTTTCTTTACCACATGAAATCACAATGGCTGGTTTTATCGAGTCGTCTTTTTAGAAACCTTCCGCTGACTAAATCATAAGATATACATCAAAACAATGTATTAAAAAATTGTAGGCCTTGAAAAGGCCAATAGAAAAATCTGCAACAGTATATCTCTTAAGGTACATTCACAATACCTGTTCTTATCTATACCTATAATAGAAGATCCACAGATTTCGTGTCTGCCACGACCTTCGAGTACAATGAAAATGAATCTTCAAATGAACTGAATTAAATAATTACTAACAGAACCCGCGGTTTCATCCGCGTTTAGACTATAAAAAAGTTTTTGGTTTTATGTTATAACTAATATATAATTTGATGGTTGTAATATTTTCAAAGTGTGTGTTTCATTCAAGTGAGTATGATTTTGACTCGCACATCAAGAATTCCGTACCGCTGAATATTGTGTTGTTTTTACTAACATAACATTTATACACTAAACAAAAACTTTTACTCAATAGATTTTTAGTATTTCTTAAAGGTATTATGGAAAACCAATTTAATTTTAGCTATCATAACTCAAAATATCCAGTATCTTAAAAGATATTTAACGTGTATTCTGCAAATTAATTTTCGTTAAAGTATTAAGCAAGCTCCACTATCGTTACTTTTCGCACATTTTTCTACTCCATCTTTTCAAAGTTAGAAGAAAAGAGTACAATGATACAACTCGCATACCTGGACAGGCGAATCAATTTCATCGCGACACTTTCAGCGCGACACTTTCAGCGACACGTTTTCAGCGACACTTTCAGCGACACTTTTTCAGCGACACTTTTTCAGCGACACGTTTTCAGCGACACGTTTTCAGCGACACTTTTTCAGCGACACGTTTTCAGCGACACTTTTTCAGCGACTCCCAACCATGCTTCTCCCCACACTGCTTCTCCCCACCCTGCTTCTCCCCACACTGCTTCTCCCGACCATGCTTCTCCCCACACTGCTTCTTCCCACCCTGCTTCTCCCCACACTGCTTCTCCCCACCCTGCTTCTCCCCACTCTGCTTCTCCCCACACTGCTTCTCCCCACACTGCTTCTCCCCACCCTGCATCTCCACACACTGCTTCTCCCCACACTGCTTCTCCCGACCATGCTTCTCCCCACACTGCTTCTCCCCACACTGCTTATCCCCACTGTCTATCTTCTAAGGTACATTCGCAATTATTATTTTTATTATATATTAAAGGCAATGTTGCGACTCACTGACTGACTTATCAACATTCAACCCAAGCCGATGATGATATACCAGTACCACAAAAAAAGCCAGCTATATTCAAATATGAATATTAAATGCGAAAGTAAATTTGTCTGTCTGTACATCATCTTTTTACGCTTAACCGCTGAATCGATTTAGATGAAATTTGGTATGGAAATAGTTTGATAGCCTCAAAATGATATAAAATAGTTTTCATCCCGTAAAACATATCATATATAAGGGGGTGAAAAAGGTGGTGGAAGATTTGATGGGGAATCAATCATTTCTCAAGTAAGGGATATATATATATTTTTTATTTTTTACTACCGACTCACCCTCGCTTCACACGGGTTCGTCCCTGTAGAAAAGTAGGTAAGTATTATCTATACAGATAAATAAAATTGAAGTGTCAGTTTGTAATGTCAAAGTAACAACTTTTTACTAATTGCATATGAAAGTATATACGGTACATATAAGAAAAACACCATTTTAAATTTTTTGTCTGTCTGTCTGTCTGTTTGTTCCGGCTAATCTCCGAAACGGCTGGACTGATTTTCATGGGACTTTCACTGGCAGATAGCTGATGTTATAAGGAGTAGCTTAGGCTACTTTAATTTTAGAAAAAGAATTAGGGTTCCGCTTAAAAAAATGAAAACGTACCGAGGGACGAACCCGAGTGAAGCTAGGGTGAGTCGCTAGTAACATAATATGATTCTATTATAACATAGAAGTATCGATTTAATTTTGTAATTAAATAATATTTAATTTGTCATTTCAATACATATTTTAGAATTTTTTAGAATTTCCATTATTCAACGACTGTAGGTATCGTGTCTATTGTTTAAGCCCCAAAAATATTTATAATATGTTTTAAACTAACGTAATCAACGATGAATTGGGTACATTTAGGTATTTAGGTGTTTAATTTGTAAACATTGATAATTAGCTCAGCGCTTTGTTTTTGATTAAATTAAAATTTATGTTAGATCGAGATTCTAGTTATTTATACGATATTCTATTTTCAGTCCAGTCGTTCTTGAGTAAAGTGAGTTGAAATCAAAATTCTAAAACTGTAGTGTAGATTTTTATTACATTTTGTACCTCATATTGTAAGTACGGAGGAGTAAGAGCTTTGACATAGTTGAAGTTCATATAAAAAAGGACAGCAGAAATCTAAAATTTATTGACTTGTTTTTGCTTACGGCTCTGCTTGTGAAGTTCTTTTATTTATAATAACTCCGCTTCAAAAAACTACATTGTAATAATATTCTAAATTATAATTATTAAACTTAATGAATTATAGTCGATTTTAAACTGTAGACAACCTCAACCATCTATAAAATCAACGATATTAAAACAATAGATTAAAAATAGACTATTCTATAATAAATAAACAAAATAAATAATAAATAAATATATTGGGACATTAACACATAGCACCATTTAGTTGCATGGTAAGCTACGAGGCCTGTGCTATGAATACCAGATAGTTGATACACTACACATTTATAACTTTAAATACATACATATCGTAAATATAAACACCCATGACTGGAGTACAAACATTCGTGCTCATCACACAAATGAATGCCCCCAGTGGGATTCGAACCCGCGACCGCTGCATAGCAAGCACTACAAACTGAGCCAAACGTGTCAACAAAATTCTGTTTCACCTTAAGAGAATTTATAATATATTCATTTCGAAACACCATGTAAATTAACACAAACGCGCTAGTATATACAGGAGGATCATATGTGTATAATAATCCAGCTTGGATTATCCTGGGCGCCCGCCAACTATCTCCACCTAGAGACTGAGCGCTTACGTGTAACTTAGGTCATAGGATCAACGGTATTTGAATATGCATATTACGTTTTACACCTAGGTTTTGTTCGCGACTTTGTTTTAAAATTGTTTTAAGCTACTATCATAAATTTAGTATGTGGAGATGATTTGTGTAGGTTTATAAGCACTTGTGGTCGTTGTGATTGTATCGGTTTTTGTGAACAAATCAAAAGAAATTCACAGCAGTTTTTTTTTTGTATTGCATCTACACGTTTATGCGTTTCAAGAGATTTAAAGTTTGCGGCAAATGATAAGCGTGTGAACTCAGGCTTTTACCACTTTATAAACTACTGGTGGTAATAAAAACCAGACGAACCTAGTTTTGCCGGAAATCCAAGTCCAACTATAGCCAAGTACCCATCAAGTGACCCACTAAATAAATACAATAATCATCAAAATCTGTCTAGATGTTAAAAAGTAGAAGAATTGTAAACATGTCATGTACCCCGAATTTTTGAAATAAGTATTAGTAACTAGCGACTCACCCTCGCTTCGCTCGGGTTTTCCTCCAAGCTGATTCAGCTTACAAACTTTCATCCCCATTATCGCCCTCTTAAGGGATGATTTCCGGAATTAAAATATTATCTCCTTTCCAGGTTCTCAAACTATCTTCTTACATCTAAATCGGTTTAGTAGTTTTTGAGTCTATTCGTTACAAACATACAAACATACATATCCTCTTCTTTCCTCTTTATAATATTAGTATAGGAGTATAGATCAGTATTAGTAGTATGGATGAGTAGGTATTCGATTTTTTATCTGACTTATACTTTGTTGTAAAGAATAAAAAAATTATATTCAACAAAAAAATCATTTTTGATTCGGTCCCTTGTTATTTTTCAATAAATGTTTGCGAGTCAAATTGTAAAACTTCATTTCGTATCGTGAAAAGCAACGATTGCCAAAAAAATACTGCATATACATAAAAGTTCTGCTTGATTTTTATATTGTATAAAAATAATAATAGTAACAAATATTTTTTTTTGTTTTGTAAACTGTAGGCAGTTCGTTTATCGCCGTAGCACTATGTGGCTTGTTACTAAACGTGCTTTGGAATCGTGGGTACTTTGAGAGAAACTCTTCGGCTTTACAACTGCAGGTTCTGAGGTCCTACATTTGAACTTGCGTTGGGCAAAAACAATCATTTCATGCCAAATTCCACAGTTTCATTTCAATTCCAATGCCACAGTTCATGCCAAGCTGTACTATGTGAACTTATTTAGTCATCATTCCAGTATACTATTATAATATTGTGGACTCAATAGAAATGATGATGTAGTTATGCACTCAGAACCATTGCTTAACTTAAAAAATATTTTGTGTTTAAACAATATTTCATACATTTTCAGTTTTTTTTGCTGTTGACTTTAAAATTACATAAAGTTAAATAAATATCTCATGTTGATATTAAGTGGCATCTTAAGCAACAGTGACAGATATCTTATCTTATATATTTAAACGAGCAATTCTTGTATATTTATATCTTTATTTATTTATTTATTTATTTATACCGGCGATCTCGGAAACGGCTCTAACGATTTTGCTGAAATTTGGTATATGGGGGCTTTCGGGGGCGAAAAATTGATCTAGATTAGTCACATGTCTGGGAAAACGCGTGTTTTCGAGTTTTCATGCGTTTTTCTTATGCATTATTCTACGCAAAATTTAATCGCGAAATCTATACAACTGTCTCAGTAACACTTAGTCACTTAATGTAAAATTATTTTTAAGCCAAATTTAAAAGAAAATTGTTCTTATCGCGACATCTATACAACTGTCTCAGTAACACTTAGTCACTTGATGTAAAATATACAATCTTTCAAGAACTCCGAGCGAAGCTCGGTCGCCCAGGTACTAATATAAATACTAGAAAAAAGAAAAATTGAAATAACTAAACTTTCGCCGTTTGATGATGAACACGTAGGTCTTTTATAAGGCCTGGTTAGATAGGCCATTAGATAGTATTTAAGTATTAGAATTTCAATATTACATTAGCTATAATATAAAGAATTCAAATCTTACATTAAGAATACACAAATATTAATATTTAATCCATGACGGCATATTTTAATACAAATGTGTGGGATTGATTATATCTGATACTCAAGGATAAATACAAAAAAAAAAATGTGTTCTATTTTACAAACAAATATATTATTTTTAAAATAACATCCATTTGAGTTTCTCGACTTTTACATAGCCTTACAATTTATTAATTTATTTCAATAAATTATATTTAACTTTGGTTTCCAATTAACTGTGGAAACCCGCTGGCAGGAACTAGTATGTAAATAAAATTGCACTCGTGGCTTTGGCCGTAATAGAAAAGCGGCAAACCAGACGAAACCGCAGGCAAATTCATATAAAATGAATGTTTTCATTCCTGCTACTAACATTCATAACGCAGGAGAGTTCTCAAGGATTATAACCGTGATTGTACCGGGCAGGGCCGAGCGCTGGGGGGCGATAGTCTTTTATGCGAGCTACACGCCGGTACCGATTACTATAACACTAGCTCTACACTTGGCCAAATTAAATATAAATAACTAAATATGTTGGGACGTTAACGTACAGCACCATCTAGTTCCATGGTAAGCTACGAGGCTTGTGTTATGGATATCAGATAATTGATACACTACACATATACAACTTTGAATAGGTACATGCATTTTATAAATATAAACACCCATGACTGGAGTACAAATATTCGTGCTCATCATACATATGAATGCCTTCAGTGGGACTCGAACCCGCGACCGCTGGCACAGCAAGCAGGCACTACAAACTGAGCCAAACGTATCGTAATAAATATATTACGTATATTAAATATAGGGCAGTGGTAGCCCAGTGGTAACGCGCTCGCTTGGGAAACCGAGTGAAGTGAGTTCAAATCCCGGGTCTCGCACCTCTGATATTTTCATGTGCGAATCATTTCTAACATGATTACTACTTGTCTTACGGTGAAGGAAAAACATCGTGAGGAAACCTGCATGTCTGAGAGAACATAGCAAGTTTTCAAAAGACATGTGAAGTCCGCCAACCCGCACTTGGCCAGCGTAGTGGACTATGGCCTGATCCCCCTCGTATTGAAGGGAGGCCCGTGCCCAGCAGTGGGACGTTAAAAAGGGCTGAATACATATTAAATATGTCAGATAAATGTTTAAATTATAAGAGTTTTTTTTTATCATAATACGTATTTGTTGGTTTGCGTTAAATATTAGTTAATTGCAAGTTAAAAAAATCAACATTTTTATATCCACAGTCAATTTCAATATCATTACATAAGTCATAACTCTGAGGTAAGGTTTTTTTATAATTATTAATATTTAGCAGGTTAATTGTGTTATTTGTTAGTTGTCGTCATTTCTAGCAGTTAAAATCGATGACTACGCACTTTTTTCTGCTTAAAATGAATTCAACGTATTGTATACATATAATTGATTTTAAAATTGAATAGTAAGTATATTGTAAAGAAATAAAATATTATAATGTTCTTATATACATATATTATTTCACAGTTCTGGTTTTTAAATACAAAAGTTTATCAAATATTTATAAATATTAATGCCAAGGTATCTTTTTATACTTCTCGCTCGTCTTTATTCTGGTCTGAGTTTTTATAGCAAAAATGTAATATCTTGATGCAAAAAATGCACTTAAAACCAAACCAAGAAACAAATACTAGTAAAGAGATATACAATATGTAAGTATGTACATATGTATCCTTTTTTATAAGAGAACAAACTACTACACTGAGCTCGCACTGTACAACATTAAAAGAACTAGGAAAAATGCAATCTCATACTAACATAACCATAACAAATATTTAATATTCAACACCTTATTTCTATTCATTTCTAATCAAAATGTACCATTTCCGTGTCCGCAAGTGTAATGTTGCAAACTGCCTGTTTATTCCTTCTTATGGCCTATTTACCTAAGTGTATTAGGTCGTGTGAGAACGACAAGCTGCTATTGTTATACACGTTGACTTTCATGTCTCGCACTTTTTTTTTTAACTTGGATATTATTTCTTAATAAACTTATTCTTCTGCACTTTACTCTATTCATTGGAAACGTGTTACTTTAATTGAAATAATCAATTGTTTTCTAATTTATTTATTTATTTATTTATTCATGTACCAAAAAAAATACTTATAAAATAGAAAACAGTAACCATGTGTACAAAGGATGACTTATCTCTTTAAGAGATCTCTACCAGAAAAACATACACATATACAAATATACATACATAAATACATACATACTTACATTACTTACATACATACTTCAAGAAATATATTATGTTATAAAATATTTAATAATAAAAAAAATATATCTAATTTTTTTGAATAGTAATATTTATAGTGTCAGTCAGAAATTACTCTGCAATACTCAATATTTTTAAATGCTATAGAACAAGGATTACACGTATGTTTGTTTTTGTGCATATTTGTTCTAAACTATGCTTTCATTTTGATACAATTTTCTATTTCAATTTTTTACAGAAATTCTTTCATGTGACTTATTTACCTAAGAATATTAGGCTTAGACATACAATGGAGCAAGACCCGCAGTAAATATAATAAATATATGTCTTCGAGTGCATACCTACTGTCGTTTTATTTATAACATTTTCATAATTAGCATTTTCACCTCCAGATCTACCAATTCTATCACTATAACCTTATGATTTCCCATCAAATTCCCATTGGATAAATAAAACCCGATAAAATGTTTTAACTACGTCATAAAACTCAAACTTTTAACCCCAAAAATAAGCAATGAGAGGGTAGAAATCCTCAATCAATTAAATTCCTATGAAAGTTAATGTACGATCAACTTTCATATATTTAGCGAGTTAAGGGTTTACGGTTATTTAGGGGTTTACAAATTAAAAGCTTTTCGGAATATATTAAAATCTTCTCGTTAGGTCTTTAGGGAGTAAAGGGTGCGTTTTCATCTGCGCCCACTTATCGACTATGTGTTAAATTATAATTGAAAAAAATATTCTAAAATGTTGATAATATTACAATCTAAACAGATAAATAAAATTGAAGTGTCTGTTTGTAATGTCAAAATAACATCTGCTGTCTGTCTGTCTGTTTGTTCCGGCTAATCTCCGAAACGGCTGTACTGGTTTTGATGGGACTTTCACTGGCAAATAGCTGATATTGTACGGAGTTACATAAGCTACTTTTATTTTAGAAATAAAATAGAGTTTCACTCAAAACAAATTTCGCTATCAGAGATGAGTTGCTATTAGAGAAGTACCAGTTATTGGCTTCGCGCCTATATTGCCTGACGCTAAGAGCGAGACCCGAACGCCTCGCTCCCCCCTTACCCTCAAATTCACTTAAAATTAGTCAGCCCTTTTTTTAATTTACCGGTGGTAGGACTCTGTCAAGCCTGAGGAGTCCGACTGGATGGGTACCACCCCCTTATCTATTTCTGCCGCCAAGCAACAATGATTGCATTGTTGTGTTCCGGTTTGAAGGATAAGGTAGCCAGCGCAATTACAGGCAAGAGGCATATCATCTTAGTCCTCACAGTGACAACGCACCTGTGGTTCTGCATTTTTGTTACTTAAAACCTAACTGCATGAACCGTAGGTGTTATGGGCGACAGGTATTGCTTTCCATCAGGTGGTCTGGCTGCTCGTTTGTCACTGAATGGCATAAAAAAATATTCATACACTTATACATACCCTGTGCATTAAATAATAAAAAAACATATAAGAATTACACTACTCCTCCTTTTTGAAAACGGTTAAGTATGTATGGGAATGATAACAGCTAACTAAGCAATAGGTATAGGTTAGTTACACGTTTGTCACACTGATAAACTTTTACACGCTTAATTTTAACAGGTTAATAAGAAAAGATATGAGCTATATAGTATACTAGCAACTCACCCTGGCTTCGCTTCGGGTTCGTCCCAAGACAAAAACAAATCTATCCCACGGGAACCGTACATTTTTTCGGGATGATATATAGCCTATAGTCTTCCTCAGTTAACGGGCTATCGAATGCAAAAAGAATTTTTCAAATCGGATTAGTACTTCCTGAGATTAGCGCGTTCAACCAAACAAACAAACAAACCCTTCAGCTTTGTAATATTAGTATAGATAATACCTTTGTCTTTATATTATAATGTTTTTATTTATTATTGCTTTTAATCTATTCTTAAAATTACTAAGAATGAAATATGAATTTTCATAATTATTATAAAGAATGTATGGAAATACATAATAGTAATAATACACTATAGAATTTTTTGTCGTCCCACTGCTGGGCACGGACCTCTCTTCACGACGAGGAGGATCGGGCCATAGACCACCACGCCGCATTAGCCAAGTACGGGTTGGCGGAATCTCGTTCGAAAACTATTTTTTTATATAACTTCTTTAGATAGATCACGTCAGTGGAAAAACGAGCGAAACTAGCTTCTATATCTTTACATATAATAAAATTGTAACCAAGCCGAATCAGTACATTAAATATTTTTTGGAAAATCTTATTGAAATGGACATTATTATCGATACAGAGGCCGTATATGTAGTTTTTAGAATTTTTGTCTGTCTATCTGTCTGTCTGTCTATCTGTTACCATATCACGAGAAAACCACTGAACAGATTTTGATGAAATTTGGTATAAACCCGGTTATCCGGGTCAACATAAAGAGATCGCTTACTTAGCGATAAGGCCGCCTGTTGTGCTATACCTTCTTTTATGTATATATGTCATGTATATTTTGGTGTGCAATAAAGTATATTTGATTTGATACTTTTTACTGCGGGAAAATATGTCATCTCTGAGGTAAACGTGAAAACGTAACTAGAGACGAACCCGAGCGGAGCGAGGGTGAGTCGCAAGTAGTTTCTAAATTTCCAATTCTGCTTTAGTTTCACAAGAGTTCAAATATGAAGATAACAGCTGGACGGATACCAATAGGATTATTTTACCACGATTCTATTGACTAATCTATTGTATGTCTGATTGTTTGTCTGTTTGCTGTAATGTATATTGGTATTATCTATTATAAATATATAAAATTAAAGTATCTGTTTTAATGTCAAAATAACAGCTTTTTAGTACACCCATATGAAAGTATATACGGTACTCGTAGGAAAAAAAAACAATTATTAAAATTTTTGTCTGCCTGTTTGCTCCGGCTAATCTCCGAATCGGCTGTAGGGATTTTGACGGGACTTTCATTGGCAGATAGCTGATGTTAAAAGGAGTAACTTAAGCTACTTTTATTCTAGAAAAAGGATAAGGGTTTCGCGCAAAAAAACATTAAAACCCATGAAATTGTGAACAAAATCCACGTAAAGCGAGGGCAAGTCGCTAGTAATTCCTTCCAATTTCTAATTCTACGTTAGTTTCACAAGAGTTCTAATATGTAGATTTTGCTTGGTCAATATGAACTGTAATTATAGTCAAACTTTAACTTACAGTTTGAGTTGCTAAGTGAACGTTAAGCTCTACCTCTCATATGTGTCGTCTGAAGACCGCCGATAGTTATAGATGACTAACGTTTTCTCACGGCTTCGGCCGCATTGTTTATTTTAAAAAAAAACGTTGTTCATGCCTACGACCTATTTTAGTGTGATGTTAGATAGCCTATAGGCTATCTAGTAATTACCTTTTTAATATATAGCCTACACAATAAATAGGTTATGCATTAAAGCGTATACAGTAATATTTCAAATCGGACCAGTAGATCTTGAGATGAGCGCCTTCAAATAAATAAAGAAATAAACTCTTCAGCTATATCATGTATAATAGTATACATATGTAAATTTGCAAACATTAAAATAAAATCAAACTTCATATTTCCTTAGTAACTTATACGGGTATTCTATATAAAACCACTTTAGAACAATGTTTTATCATGATTATATTCACTAATTCTACAGTGGTGTAGGAGCTAGCATGTACGCCTGCACATTCGGAGGTCTCGGGTTCGAATCTTGGATCGGGCCAAGTTCAGTTATTGAGTCTTACTGATTAGTAAGTCTAAGTAACAGTCCGAAGTTAGGAAGTTGACGGTGTTTAACCCCCTTGCCACGGAGAGCACCTTAAGCCGTCGGTCCTGCGCCTTAACTCTCACCGGTCGTGTTGAGTAGTGTCCCCACCGGATTATTTGAGTGACAGGAAAAGAGAGTGCATTTGTCTCTGTGCACTTGTGCACTATAATATCTCCTGCGCAGATGGCTAGTCTCAATGAGATTGGCCGCCGTGGCCGAAATCGGTCTGGAGGACATTATATTTAAACTAGCGACTTATCTTTCCTAGGTGCCTATTATATTTATAATATTACTTATAAACAGTGCAACTTTTGACACTAAATATCCAATTCGTCATCCATCCACATATTTTTAAGCGTGAAGGAGAAACAAACATACACAAACTCACATAAAAACACACTAGAAACTATCATATTCATTTCTTAATATAATCACATTATATTTATGATTATAGTATTTAAATACTACAGTGTCATGGTGACCATGTAATACATGACGAAACAACTATGAGAAGAGTACAAATTTTATCATTTTAAAATTGTTATTTTGCAAGAATTACAAAATGTTTTGCGTGAAAAATTGTTTTTAACGTGTTGAATAAATGATATTAATTCTGGTTGACTTTTTAAAGTCAAGGCTCACTAATCCTAAATTAATAATGAATATAACTGACTTCGTCTTATAAATTAAATAATACGTAATTGTATGTAGAACAGGTTGGGAAGTATATTTGTTGTTTAGTATATCTTTCACTTTTCTTTCTTTCTTTTGCGTCCTTGGTCTAATGCTGGTCCCACATAATTGCTAAGTCTCGACAGCCACAAATGCAAACATGTCGATAGAGCATTTGGCTTGACTTGTGTAGGTTTACAAGTACATGTGACTTTTCCGATCGTGTCGGTTCTTGTGCACAAATCAAAAGAAAGTGGTAAGTGCAAGTACTAATGTATCCACAAGTGTATGCATTTGTACGTATTTACGTATTCCGCTATATATCATTATACAACTACCCAATTATTGAGCGGAGCAGTAATCATAAATGTCAATAAATCGGGCAGACTTCTAGGGACGAATCCGAGGAAAGTGAGGGTGAGTCGTTAGTCTCTTACTAAAAGTGTTATAAAGACGGATTACTATTTAAGAGTACGTTCGTAAGACAAATATAATATTAAAAAACACTGTTTTATTTAGCCATAATAAATAGCCATAATAAAGTTGTTCCTTTATTTCACGGTGCATACTGAAGTTAGCTTAATTGTATTCAGCTGTAATTCAGTTCAGAAATTCACGTTAACACAAATTACACTGAAATACTTTTAAAACTAAAGGGATTCGTTAACTTGTGGGATGAACGACTGTTTGTAAATTAGCCGACCTTATTAGAGACAATGTTGGGATAACTGCTAAATAAAATTGGTCAAGTGGGAATCGGGCTTGCTAATAGACGTTTGTGCGTTGTACAAATTATTACTTTTTACTTAAAACTGTCACTACATTGCCTTAAAAATCTCTTTAAAGTAAGTTAAGAATATTCCACATAGATTCTTTTTCAACTTCATAAGCCCTTTTGTTATCTATTAATTGAAAAATAATACGAAAGTTATCATTTAATATAAGCAAAAAGAAAATATAATCAAATTGAGTACCTCTTCTTTTTCGCACTTGAACAAAAAGACTTAGGTTTATCAAAATGAACCCATGCATTTAATACGTTACTTGATATATTCGGTAGCACACTGGATTATAACCAAATTTTCCGTTCACAGAAAAAGTTAGTACCTATGCCCTACCATTAGGACATTGAAAGGGCTATTAAGGGTGTTGAAACTTTTGTAAGTGAATATTTCTTACTTTCCACCCTATAACAGCTCAATGAATGGAGATAATTCTATGCTACTTTTTACGTCGGAAAATACATTTACGCATACAAGCTTCATATGTACGTATGTGTGTACACCTGTACAGTTACGAATAGAGTCACTGGTTAGAAAAGCCAATACTACCCGCTAAAACCCAACTGAACTTTCCAAGAAATTCCAATAGTGCTATGCATAAATGTACTTTTCAACGTTAAAAAAAGGAAATATTAATCAGACTAAGACCGTTGCAGCAAAATAAAAGAATTTTATTCTATTTTGAATAAAAATAAAATTCTATTAAGTAATTATCTTCACTTTCTATCTCAGTTTTTGTTAAATATTTTTGCATCTACTTTAAAAAAGTAATATAGTTGATGTCAATAAATGATATGTCAAAGAAGTTCTTAATAAAAAATAAAAAGTATACATAATACATATATTTTGTTCCTACATCAAAGTTCCGTGATGGTTTCAATAAGTGAAGTCTTAAAGTACCCTGCCTTATAACGACCGGCAGAATTCCTATGATAGCATTGGTAGAAAGGCATTTGGCTATAAAAAATAGAAATAAATGAAATTTCTTTTTTTCAATATGATTACCACTTGTCTAACCTTGAACATCGTGCGGAAACCTGCATATCTGTAAGGACCTAGCAAGTTTTCAAAAGACATGTGAAGTCCACCAACCCGCACTTGGTCAGCATTGTGAACTTTGGCCTGATCCCTTTCGTATTGAAGGGAAGCCCGTGCCCAGCTGTGGGATGATAAAAAAGGGCTAAATATAAAATTAAAATTTCATCTCCAGTCACATCATTATATTAATTATCAGTCAATTATATTATGAAAAGTTATTTCTAAATCAAAAAGTAGAATCTACTTTGCATGAACGACGGTTAGTGAAGCGAAGCTGTGAAACCCATTGAAGCTTACTAAGCAAATTGATTATCTCTAAGAATGCAACGGTATTTAACGAGGTGTTAATTATTTTTAACTATTTATTTAACTGTAACAAAATTTTCAATTACGTTACTCTGAAACTTGGATAATTAAGAAAAGTCGATGAAGGTTAACAAAAGTAAAACAAATCTCTAATTTTGTGAAATCACCGCTAATTTTTACCAACTTTAAAAAGAGTGAGGTGTTTTATACGAGTATTTAATTTATTAGGTAATTATCTTCGTTAATCTTAAACCAATTTTTATAATTCGTTTTTTTAATGAATGTATATAAGGGTATGTATATACTAGGTTAAATGTTGTCATGAATTTTCAAAAAAATTTTTTTTAAAAGTGTGGAAATGTGTCAAGTTATTATTTGAATGACGTTAAGTGAACTTTAATTTCAGATCCCTGTACCCTAGTTCCAAGCTCATAACAATATATTAATAGATTTAAAAGATATAAATAAAAAAAAAAAACTACAACATTAAAGTTATAACATCTACCTTTGTGTCGGGGGTTAAAAAACTAACTTATTTTGATGTAAAAGAAAGTAGATCTTAAATTCTACATTTTAATACTATCTTTTTCCTCGCTAGTTTCCAAATATAGAACAGCGGAGGGTTTCCAAGGCCGCTTTTCATTATAAGCAGACTGAAATAAGAGCTTGTACGTCTCATATATACTTTAACTTAATGCGGCGGTCGAGAACTGACTGACATATGTATGTGAAGCTTTATGTCACATGTTCAGAATATGTCATTACCTTATATTTTTTAGCTTTCTCTTACAATATCGTTTGTAGAACATCAATTTGTTTAAGGACTTATGTGTCGAATGTCGTTTTGATTTGATCAATTTTAACATAAAAGGTTGTCTTAATTATGTGGATCATATTATAGAGCTTATAACATAAAAATTAGGCTTACGCAAAAAAAAAAAAAGTATAAAAATGAAAAAGAAAAACGTGTGTGTGTACTTATTTACGCACGTAAGAAGTAGTACTTTTTTGGCGTAACAGAACAAACATAGCTAAAAATTTTATCCCGTATGTCAAAACTCTCTCTCTGTAAAAGGAATGCAGCTAACTTCATCATGTCGCTTCTTGGCTGTCGGTGTGCGCGCGCACCGTAAAAATTTTACTGTCATAAATTTTCCAAACGTGCCATAAGAATTATGATAGCTTAACCAGATTTTAATTTTTCCAAAAAGCTCTATACAGAAAAAATCATTCTCCACAAGGGTTTCTTATCGTATAGAGTAAATAAAATATTTATATCAACTTATTTTCAATACAAAATAGCCAGTTCTACTTTCATCAGAAGGCCGTATTTTTGTTTGATGCAAATTCATTTCGTATAAACAAAAGAAAAATGTTAAGCAAGCAATATGTAAAACATAGTTCAAATATTACGAATTCAAATACGAATGATTACGTACCCATTGCCTAGCGCCAGTTTTTCATCACACTCACGTTATGAGTGTACTGACCGCAAAAAAATCTTTAATACACTCCGTTTTATACTACTATTATTATAAATGCGAAAAATCGTTTGTGCGTATGTTTGTTATTTGACGGATTTGAATGAAATTTAGTATAATAAACTCATTCTTGGAGTAGGACTTCTTCTTTATTTACGTATCTTTTTTATTAACAATAGACTCCTATTGGTAATAAAATTTGCTAAAAGATACGTATATAAAGAAGAAGATTCTCAAGTTGACGTGTATGTTTCTAATCACGCATGAGAACGCAGAATTTTTAACAGAGTGATCTAATTTTGATGCTACATTTTTGTTTGAAACTAAGACGCTAAGTCATCATCTTTTGAAAGAAGTTGAAAAAAGTTTATTTTTTTTATAATATAAGAAGATGGAAAAAGAAACTTTAAAATGGAAAATAAAATAAAGCTAACTAATATAAATAAGTTATTTAGGTCAGCCCCAAATTCACTAGTTAATATTCTTTTTTGCTATCGCTCCCTTCCACCACGCTACTGCCTAGGCATTCAGCATAACAAGTGACGGGCAAATTGCGTTCCTATGTTTATCCACTTACCATCCACCATCTATACTTGCTATTTAAGAAGAATTTAAGATAGCATTTCTATGTTTCTTCAAGTATAAGTTTGCTGCGACATTTTAAAGCGAAACACATTTTTATTGGTGAAGTATGAAAAGTTATACTTATTTCTATTTTTATTGTGCTTTTTCTTTTCTATTTTAATTTAAAAAAGTTTCAACTCCCGATTCTGAAATCAGTGTCATTGTATTATGTTATTGTTACTCTTAAGTACCTACTGGATTTCAGGAGATAGACGATATTACATCTCACATCAGCACAAGCTCACGCACAACGGGCAACGATGCCTAAGTGCGGAAAAAGCCGCGCAGAAGAAGAAGAAGAAGAAGAAGATATTACATCTTTGAGAAATTTATACTAAACGTTAAAACGTAACTAAGGATAAAACCGAGCGGAACGAGGGTGAGTCGTTAGTTTAAGGTAAAATTCGAGTCTGAAAGCGTAACAATATTATCACTGTTTAGTAGTGTTTCTTATATGGCATGTAATGTACATTTTTACATTTTGTTTACTGTATATATTTTTCGAAATAGTTTGGGAAATTACAAAAGTCAAATGTTCACTGAAACAATGGAAAATGTTTTCATAAGGCCTAATACACTTAGGTAAATGGCCTTAAGCAGGCGTAAACATGCAGTTAGCTAAATTACAACGGCGGACACGAAAATAGCACATTTTACTTATAATTAATTTAATATTAAATTAAATTAATTTTGTATAAAATATAGATACGTCCCACTTATATAATTATGCACGTGAGAATTTTGTTTGTAATATTTAAGTATAATATTAAGTGACAGATTTAGAATAGTTTTATATCTTTATTTATATCAATAATGAAAAAAAATCGCTTATAACTTTATACATTCTTTTTTTATAAATATTAAATATTCAGATAAATAATAACTGTAGACGTAGTTAAGGGGTTTTACGTGTTTCTAAAATCTATTTTTAATTTTAGTTTTATATATGGACTATATCCAAATGCTTCAAAGAAATAGTATACACTTATTTTGTCCTTAAGTGTAGTTAAAGCTAGTGTTATAGTAATCGGCACCGTCGTATAGGTCACATAAAAGACTATCACACCCCAGCGCGTGCTCTACGTACGGTATAACCATGGTCATAATCCTTGAAAATTCTTCTCTAATATAATTTCTAGTATTTTTTACCAGAAACTAGCTGTCTTATTTAAATATTTACTTCATACGCTTCGCTTACATACATTCAAACAATATCTATATATAAATAGACAAACGACTAGTGATTCGCCATCGTTTCGCTCGGATTCGTCCCTAGGTTGATTCCCCATACAAATTTTCGTAGTTTAGTAGATCCAGAGATTACCCCCTACAACCTCACAAACTCTCAAACTTTAGCTCTTTATAATATTAGTATAGATATAGGATATATACATTATATGTATTCAGTCCGTTTTAATGTTCCATTGATGTTGGCTGGTTGGCTGAGTTGGCCAGCGTGAAAAACTTGCTAAGATCGCTGAGATATTCAAGTTTCCTCACAGTGTTTCCTTTCATCATAAAAAAAGTGAATAATCATATTGAAAATGATACGGACATGAAAACATCTGAAGTGCGTGACCCGGGATTTAAAGCCACTTCACTTGGTTTCCCAAGCAAGCGCGTTACCATTGGGCTGCTACTGGAAATAAACTCTTAAATAGAGTACATCCATAGATGTATCCATTATTTATGTTAATTTTGATCAAACTAATACAAACTAAAGCATGTATACACAGTCGAGCTAATTATTTTCGCAAAGGAACTTAATCCCCAAGTCAATAATATAATCCACAAATCTATTTACAGTATTATCTATCTTAGCTACGGATTTGACATCTCATTATGTGTGTTGCAGTTAATTTTGTGATTCAGTTGAAATTTAAAATATCCTCAAACGAGGATACACAGGCTTTTTTGATAGTACATACACTTTTTGCAAATTGTATTTTTGAAGATATTAATATGTTAATTTAATTTGTAATGTAATTCTTGACATCATGGAATAAATGATGGTTCTGACAGTCAGTGATGAAGGTAGCATGATTTGTGATTAAAACTTAATCTAAAAAGAGCATAATTGATTAAGTTATTATTATCTATTCAACTGCCTCGGTGGTATAGTGGCTAGCAAGTACAGCTGAACATCGAGAGGTCCTGGGTTCGAGTCCCGGGTCGGGCTAAGTTTGTTTATTGAGTCTTTCTGTTTAGTTAGTATCAGTAACAACTCGGAGTTGGGAAGTAGGCCTCCTGCGCCTTAACTCCACCGGTCGTGTCGAGTAGTCGTCTCGTCACTATAATATCTCCTGCGCTGATGGCTAGTCTCGTTGATGAATTTAAGATGGTTAGTTAATTATTATATTTATATTTATTTAAAATGACTGGCCGCCGTGGCCGAAGTCGATCGGGCGGTCGGGCGGCGGTCATCATTATTATTATCTTTTATTTTACAACAGTAAGGAAGTACTAATTAAAAAGTATATTAAATATCTAGGTATTACCCTTTTACTCAAATCTGAATTTTCGACATTATATTGAATTATTGTGCAATAGAGTCCGTATATTAATATGTATTTTTATTTTTTTACGTAATATCGCGGATAATAAATTAATCAAACAAGTTTATCAAACTTTGTGTGAATCCATCCTTACATATTGCATAACTGCCTGGGTGGTGCTGCGAAAACTACATACTGATGACGACTACTGATGATGAGCATGACGACACGCTTGGTTCAGTCTGTATTGTAGTACCCTACTTGCTGTGCCAGCGGTTGCGAGTTCGAGTCCAGCTGGAGGTATTCATTTGTGTGACGAGCACGAGCCACGAATGTTTGTACTCCAGTCATGGGTGTTTATACTTATAATATGAATGTGTTTAAAGTTGTATATGTGTAGTGTATCAACTATCTGGTATCCATAACACAAGCCTCGTAGCTGACCATGGAAGTAGATGGTCCTGTGTATGTATTTATTTATACATTTTACTACCACTTGAACGTGCTCAAAGGGCAATCCTAAAACTAGCCACCTATCGTCCTTATTTCTTTCCCACAAACATGCTTATTAGATGTAAATCTAGTTAGTTATATAAGTTTTCACACTTGTCATTTTATACATAGTCTGCGCTTATATGTAAGTTTCAAAATTTGCTCTGTTCTAAACCTTTGTCACAGTGAAAATTGCATGATAAAACCATAACCTGAAACACAGGGTGTTAACCTAGTTCAGGTAGGTTCTAAATTGTATTGTGTCCTTGGTCATTTATTTTGTAAATATTATATAATTTTGTAAAAGTATTTCAATAAAATTATTATTATTATGTTGGTCAAAATGCAATTAATCATTAAGTTAAAGTAAACGAATTCTACAAAAGTTTTTTTATTTAATCTGGTTATTCTATTTCTTTTGTAATATTTTACCTATTTCTGCTTACTATTGAATATACCTTAAAAACTTAGCAATAGTTTCGCAATAATGTAATCGCGTGTAGGCTAATTTATTTATAATAAAAAATAAAATAAAAAAAAAACAGTATAATACATTATATTTAAAAATTAAAAATATAACTATAGTTACATAAGTTTAGTGTTTAAAAAAACTATGTACACTAAGTTACTTTGGCTAGTCATTTTAAGGACAGAGGTAGCATCTTTTTCAACTGTACAGAATAAAATAGAACGAATCTGATTTTAAAATCATTTTAAATGAAAAAATTATAAATAGTATATGAAATTCTTGTCTAAATTGACATTAGTATCTTAATTTTGTATTTTAATCTATTCTTGGACACTTCGAAAGCCAATCGAATGCCACTTAACAACGTTGTAGGTATCAGGAATCACGTTGATTTGATAATGGACTCGACAGGTAGATATTAGTCCCTCAAATGGCCACAAGTCATTGAGTTTGAAGTGATTTGTGTACAGTCAATTGTGTGTGAAACTTGTTATTTATATTTCAAATAACTATAAACCCTTATATTTTCCCATAAATAATCTAAAATCTACAATATATACAATTTAAAAATGTATGTTTAATACTGCATCTACTATTGATATTCAACATATCCATATTCTTCTGAAAAATGTGTGTATTTCTTTAACATTAATAGAATATACAACATAATTAATAGAAAACGAGAAATTTTTATATTGAACAAAGAAAATAATAAAAAGACCTTCAGAGAATTCCACTAATTAGCACTCTAACGGTAACATGACAAATTTGTGGCTGGATGACATTTTACGTATTCACGGAGCGTATCGATCTCAGTTAATGATGATAATGACTGACACACTGCACTACAGAGACTGACGTAGCGACCAAGGCATTGAGTGCTATTGTTCTATCAAACAATGTGTGCCAGAAAAAGTGTATACAGTTATATATATGTTTTTTTAACTAGTAACCTACCCTTGCTTCGCTTGGGGGTCCCGAAGTACTTAACAGTATCTTATGTCATGTCAATCAGCCAGTGCCTGTCTGCTATTCATTCAAATCCGTCTAACTATCTCAGTGTGAAGGAGTACCAAGCACACACACGTACAAGCACACATATACACGTACATATGCCGTTATATATTTGTTTTTTTTTACTACTGACTTACCCTTGCTTCGCTTGGGCGTTTCGAAGTACTTAAAAGTAGCCTATGTCATGTTAGTCAGTCAGCCAGTGCCTGTCTACTATTCATTCAAATCCGTCTAACCATATCAGTGTGTAGGAGTAACAAATACACACATACAAGCACACGTATACACGTACGTGACATGCAGACTTTCATGATTACTGTAGCTCGATATACAGGTAGCTTTACTTAGATTTTAAATAATAACAGATTTTAAATTATTTACAGTAATTTAATTGTTTATATTATATTGTTTTTCCTTAGTAAAAAACAAAAATAAATCTATCCCTCGGGAATTATGTGCTATTCCAGACTATAAAATATCTCTGTGCCAAATGTCATCCAGATCCGTTCAGCCATTCTGGCGTGATTGAGTGACAAACATCCATCCATCCATACTTACAAATTTTCACATTTATAATATTAGTATGGACATGGATTAAATTTTGCGTACCTACCTACTACCTAAATTAAGTATGTATTAATATTTTTTAATGTAATTTCTTTTTGATTAAGAAAATAATTATTAAAAAATGCAAATATAGGTGGAAAATTCAAAGTAGTTGAAACGAACGCCATTGGTCAAACCGAATATGACGTTAGAGTATATCATAAAAGAGCGGCTAGCGATCTAGTCGCTACAAATTGCGTCGTCATTTTTCTGTGCCTCTTTTGTAGTATTAGTATAGATTTCATTCATATTTGCATTTCAGCAGATTCAGTATGAAAGACTAACAAACATACAAATGTATAAACTGTCGTAGTTACAATAATAGTTTGATTTTATATAATTGATTGAAAAAAAAAAAAATCTTAGCACCTTGAACAAAGCCTTTACAAGAAAGCGAAGCTCACAAATTAGTAATTTTAAATGAAAAGGAAAACCGTAACAAAGTACTAGTAGTACTTCAGTTTCTTTAAATTTTATTTTAAAGTTAATAAAAATCATTAAATCAGTCAAGTAAAATCAATAAACGAAACTTCTATCGAACATCATTTCTAATTTTCTTTGAAATTGCAAAATACAATGTTTACATTCCGAATAGTTGCATCAAATTGATAACAACAACTTCAATCAATAATGGTCTTTGTATCTATAGATATTCATAACATTATTCCTTGAATAGTGGCAGTAATAAATTTGTATTCCTCCGCTGAACTATTCAAGTAAGGACTGATGCACATTTCAATGCTCTAAATGCATTTCCTTCCAATCCATTACCACTTTGTCGATTAGAATTTGGTTTATCGGATACTTTGGAAATATTACATTGCTACAATCTTGCAGTTCATTTGTTTTATATTTATATGGTATACGTTAGTTATTTTATTATATTGTAATTGTATTACGAAATAGCTTTAGTCAAATTACATTTAGGAACGACAAGAGAGAGAGAGAGATTGAGAAAGAGAGAGAGAGAGAGAGAGAGAGAGATCATGATTCTTAATTACGTTCTTTGTTAATTTCGAGTACGATAGTCTTGGGTTGTATTGAGCTGCTTATGAGTGCTTTTTACTTGTTCATACTATTACGCCTCGATTGTAGCTTATCTAGTAAAGCGTGTCTAAGCTTACAACGTTTTTTAAACACTCTATTGACAACAATAAATGCAAATCAACACATCATTCTACATATTATATGTTTCTTTCATATAAAGGGTAGGTGATATTTAGAGAATGAAAATTAAATAGACAAAACAAATATTATCTTTTTTTAATTCTTTTTTGTTAAATACTTCTATTATTTAAATTGTATATTTATTTTGGCCTACAGTGTATTGGCCAGTCAATTTGTCGAGATTAGTGGCATATACCTGTCAATGCACTATACACCTGTAAGATATGAACGCTCAGGGATCATATGTGGTTGATTACGATGACACTAGTGTAGATCAATATCTTGTTCTAGAATACTGTCTGCTAATTTCGATAACGTCGTTTCTATTCACTTCCTGCGCTTTTGTGACATCTAAGAATTAATTAATTGTATTCTATTCTTAGGGTTTAAAATGATTACGGATATTCGAAGTGTTTAATCCCATTCCATGAATCCATACTAATATTATAAATGTGAAAGTTTGTGAGGATGGATCAATGGTTGAATGGATGTTTTTTACTCTTTCACGCTAGAACAGCTAAACGAATCAGGATGACTTTTTATCCCGGAAAAAAATTACGGTTCCTGTGGGATATCCATACTAACCGAACTACTATAAAACAGAATAATACCACCCCCCTCTCCCCTCCCTCCCCTATCCAAAATCACGAGGATTTGTTTTGGTACAAAGTATTTTAAACATTTTTAGAATGTTACTTTAAATACAGGTATAATGTTATTTAATACTAGAAAATTATGTTTAGTGAATTTTTCTTAACCCCCCTTTCCCCCCCTTTCGAGCCTCACGTGATTAATGGACGATCCTCTAGTGATGTATACCCGTTTTGCTTTTTAACCTCTCTAGGTACATAATGGTAGCCTATATGTTACTCCATAGTCTGTCTGTGAACTAAGTTTCATCCAAATCTGTCTAGCTGATTTATTGTGGAGGAGTAACATGTATTCAGCATTCCATTTTTGATTTTTGTGGTTGCTAATACAACTCGACATAGTTAAATAACATTAATATATTCAATATATATATATATATATATATATATATATATATATATATATATATATATATATATATATATATATATACTCAGAGGTGAGATATTTTTCCGCAGTAAAAAGTAGCCTATATGTTGACCCGGAAAACCAGCTATCATTATACCAAATTTCATGAAAAGCCCTCTAGTGGTTTTTCCGTGAAGTTTTAATAGACAGACAGACAAAAATTCTAAAAACTATAGATTCGGCCTCTGTATCGATAATAAAGTCTATTTCAATAAGATTTTCCAAAATTTAAATATACAATTTTATTATATGTATAGACTACATATATATTGTTGGTAGAAGTTCCATCGCATAACTATAAAATAAGTAGGTACTAATTACAGCTTACTATTAATACTTCATTAATATAAATCTAAAAATTACAGTACTAGGAAGTTAAAAAAGAACAAATAGAAAAAATATCAGAATAGTTGGCTTTCACGGTCGGACGGAGAACCGAAATCACTTCACTTGAGATAAGGGTCAGATGAGGAATTAAAATGGTTCTTCGGAAAAATAAATTGGTTGGTTTTACGTAAAAATCGAATTCTGAATTCTGCTTGAATCTTGTTTTTGGGTATAAGGGTATGTAGACGTGAGTTGACTAGAGTTCAATGGAGTTTCTATTGAAATTAAATCAAGAATATTATGAAAATTAACTTCATTTAGATTTATAGAAGCCATTTTGAATAAAAGTTGGGTTGGATGTTGTTACTCAATCACGCCAGAACGGCTGAACGGATTTGGATGAAATTTGGTACAGAGTTAGATTATAATCTGGAATAGCGTATAGATTATTTTTTATTCCGGAAAAATGAACGGTTCTCATGGAATAGTTTTTTGTTTTTCACTAGGGACGAACCCGGGCGAAGCGAGTACGAGTCGCTAGTAGTGTTTAAATTAACTTAAATTAACGAATTAGTTGTGATGGACCTCGTTGAAATTGTAACGTTACGCAGGAGATATACTCTCAAGTATGTGCAAAAGTATAAGTAAAGCACCCTGGCATAGTATAGGTATATATGTATAACCGACTTCATAAAAAGAGAAGTTAGTTATACAACTTTAATGTTTGTTGTGTATTTTATATAGTTTTTTTGCCAACTGTAAATTGATCTTAAGATTTTTATTGGTAATAAGTAAGTTTTATTTTAAGACTGTCCTAAATTAAATTTCAAGAATAAAATAAAAATACCCCCAAAGATATTATTAGTATTATTTATACCTTCTAAGTGATTTTGAAAATGGGCTAACTATTAATTTAAAGCTTTTCTATCTCTTAATCTTAAATCCGATGCAATCCAATGCAACCCTAGAGGTATCAGGTTAAACCAACCGCAGAATAGATGGATTAGGTGCTCTTCGAGGCGTGGGATGTAACATCGCCAATTATCTAACTTAGGACTGAGAATTTCTTATTAAAAGAAATTAAGAGCCTAATAAATGTCTTTGTATTACTGTTTTTGGATTTTTGCCATAAAATCTTTCGGATCTAAGACCTAATATTCCACCGCTGGACTAACTGATGTCATTATCCGATAAATTGTTACGTGTTAAAACCATTTGTGATTAGGGTCCTTTAATATGAATATTAGGCAGTGGTAGCCCAGTGGTAACGCGCTTGCTTGGGAAACCGAGTGAAGCGGGTTCAAATCCCGGGTTTCGCACCTCTGATATTTTCATGTGCGAATCATTTCTAACATGATTACCACTTGCCTTACGGTGAAGGAAAACATCGTGAAGAAACCTGCATGTCTGAGAGAACTAGCAAGTTTTCAAAAGATATATGAAGTCCGCCAATTCGCATTTGGCCAGCGTGGTGGACTATGGCCTGATTCCCCTCGTATTGAAGGGAGGCCCGTGCCCAGCAGTGGGACGTTAAAAAGGGCTGAATACAATATGAATATGTCAAATTACTTAATAGTTATGAAAGTACAAAAGTAAAGTAAATATACTGTTGTCGATTATTACTATTTGATTATAATCTTGAATAACATTTTTTAAAATTCAACCTCTAGAGGGATGAAACGGTTTTTTTTTTGGATTGATACATCTCTCTTATGGATAAGAGAGATGTATCAATATTCAATATTCAAAAATTGCTAAAACATAAACGTTAAAAGTAAAACTCGATAAGTAAAAATCAAACACGGCGCGAGCAAACCTAGGGCAAAAGCTAGTCAGAAATGAAGTTATTGATCCGTCTTTAGGAATAGAATTTATATTAGGTGTGATATAAAATTAATCTTTATAAAAAGGTTTCATGAAAAATGGTTCAAAATTAGCGATAGTATAACATGCACTGAAAAACATATACCTTTTTTTGGAAGTCGGTCAAAAACGATCTAACGCACCAATTTGGCCGCGTAACATTTTTATGTATGTATGTATATATGTATACTTATTGAAATACAAAACGCATACATCTGACAGTTGGACTCAGGTCACCTGAATGAGGCAAGTAAATATAATATGTCAAAAGGCCGCCTTTGAAACGACATATAAAAGAAAGAGGTTATCATTTCATTGCGTGTGTATTTTTGCGTGTTCTTATACGTATTTTTATGTTGAGCTGTACTGCATTCTCTTTATTTTTCTATACTACATGTTAACTATCAACCTATAACAACAGAACTCTTGAAATTCACCACATAAGGGCTAAAACTGATGGCAAAACATAAGCATGCTAAACTATATCCCATAAACTACAACGTATAGGGGTGTGAGTAATACTAACTTCTTATTAGACTCTATCCAATACTGTGCAGTTAGTATTGTCGATGATCCTACACTCACAAACGTTTTAGAACTGCTGCCTACGAATTGGTTCTAGTGTGTGTTTTTATCGTTTTTATAATAGAGGGTATTCTGATGAACTTTTTCGATCAGATGCGACTGTCTCATTTCTGTCATCACACCCTTCGCCGTTGCGTTAGATATTTATTTATTTATTTGTTTGTTTATTATTTATTTATTTTGCAAACTGGAATACAGACAGCATACTCGTATATAAGCATGAAATTCAAAATACATCAGAATTAATACACTCAGCCAATAAAGTTTCCACTTATATATAAATATGACAGAGTAAACTTGCTAACGAATAAAAACAGATATAAGTAAAATATGCAGCTACAAAATTAAAAGAAAAATATAAAAATATTATTTATCAGACTCTAGTGTTTTTTTAAGTTCAGTTATATATTTCTTTAAATTGGATATATTTTTTTTTTTTTATTCTAAGATAGGCTTGCGCTTGACGACAATCAACGCTAAAGCACTGATGAGGTCTAGGTTGGAGCGCGCTTGCCTAGAAAATATCATCCAAAAATCTTAGATGCTTGGCATACCATAAATGTACGTGTGTCATAGTCTTTTTTGCTTCGTACATGAACGACGACAATGACAATGACAACACATTTGGCTCAGTTTGTAGTGACCCTACTTGCTGTGCTAACGGTCGCGGGTTCGAGTCCCACTGGGGGCATTCATTTGTGTGATAGCATAGCCTCGTAGCTTACCATGTAACTGGATAGTGCTGTGTGTTAATGCCCCAACATACATATTTATTATTATTTGGTAAATTGTGGATTGATCTTCCTTCTAAGTCTTACGTGAGAATTATATGGGGCTTTAAAGAGTCGTGCCTTCAGGTCACTTATACGCCGGATGTAAATAAGCGACAATAGTCACTTATCGTCAGGTGGAGAGACCGTTCGTTATTACGGACGCTTTCTCTATAAAAGAAACACATGTCAGTAATTTCTGCATACAAATCTTTTTCCTCTCCCTTAGCATTATAGAGAATGAATGAACACATAAAGTGCGAAAATATCCTACTAATATTATAAATGTAAAAATACGTGAGTATCTTTGCGTTTTTACTCTGCAGTTGCTGAACGGATTTGGATGAAATTTGGAAAACAAATAGCTTATGTTCTGGATTAAGACATATCAATCAATTTGTTATCAACGAACCTACCACACAAGAGGAGTCGAATGTAAAAACTAGTTTTAAATATAATAAATAATATTAAATCATAACATGGAATATTTTGGTCAATATTTAGATGCAAGGGTGGTTTCAAGCAGACTTGCACAGCAATTCACCGTACACGTATAAAATTCCTGCGGTCAAGCGTTTATCGGGATTCCTACACCCCTCACAGATACTGTTCATTTTTGTAAAAGTTATACGAAAGAGGTATTTTTTAATTGGCTTCCACTAACATTTTATTTTTAGCGCATTTTGTTTCTTTATATTAAAGTTTAACCTTTTAAGGTCAATTTTGTGTATTAAATTTAATTAAAAATGGTTACATTTTTAGAATGAGATAGAGGATTTGATGATATTCGGTGTGATGATAGCTGGTTATCCGGGTCAACATATAGGATGCTTTTTACTACGGGAAAGTATCTCATCTCAGCATCTTCGCAGAGCGAATGTTAGTCGCTTCGCTAGTATTATAATATAGCCTTATAATATGATTTCAAAATGAGGTCAATTTGAATCGTTTTAAAATTACAAGTTATTACTGATTATCTCAATCTTGATTCTCATCTCCTGTAATGAATATATTTTAAATGAAAAAACAAAAAGCCATATAAACAGAAATTAATTAGGAAATTCTCTAGTAAATAATAAAATTAAAAACATATTAAGAAGATTAAAAACTTTTAAGAAAACTTTTAAACTATTAAGAAGATTAAAAACATATTAATAATAATTTAATTTTAATTTTCTTCTCACTTTGAATTAAAGATCCGAGAGTTACGATCTAAGATTCTTTCGTTTTTAACATTATTTTAACTTAATGTTCATTGAAATTACTAATTTGAATTTTCTACAATACAAATATAGATTTACCTCCCGCATATATACCAGCGAGTTTGGAGTACGTAAATCTTCTTATGCAGATGTTAATTATTACTGTGTATAGTAGTTAAGGAAGCGAGTTGAAATATGCTTCATTTTCTTTGATACGAGTACGTAAAGACAAAATGGTTTATTTTGGAACAGGGTAAGTACTATGTTACTTTCTGTGGGTTTTTTTATGATTACTGCTACTACGCTCGATATTGTGGGTTCGATTCTAGCTAGGAAAAGTTGGTGAAATTTTGATAACATTTTAATAGCTTCACTTATAGTTGATTAATGTATTTTTTTTTATAAAATCGACACTTTAACCTTCTTCTAACTGTTTTCTTTTGAGTTTGGACTTAATTGATCGAATTTCTAATGTATTTATTGGCTATGTAATCGCAGAGATGGTATGATACATAAATTTCTATTATCATAGCTGTATAAGATTATTGTATTTTTATTTTATTTTATTAAGGTCTACCAGCAGTTTTACAATTATATACATTTATAACTTACATACATTTACAAGTGAAATTAGGTTAGAATTGTAAATCTATTTAAAGGTAAACACAACATGCTCAAAAATTAATTAAATATAACAGAAAAAATAAACAATTAATGTGTGAGATTAACTAGTATTAGTAAAGACAGTTTTGATATTTTTTTTAAAGACATTGAGTGAAGTGTTAAATACATCGATTGAAATACTGCACCTGTTGTAAATCTTTATGATCCGAGGTATAGCTGAATTTGCTCCCAATACTGTTCTACGAAATGGCACAGACAAAGGCTTGATCACACCACGAGGTAAACGAGGAGGCACGTAAAAATTAAATAACTGTAAAAGTTGTGGACAGTCAATTTGGTCACGCAAAACTTTATACAGAAAAACCATATCAAGCATATCTCTTCTGGTGGTCAGAGATATCATTTTAAAGTACTTTAACCTACTGTCATATGTGTGTAGCATTCTTACTACGCCTGTGGAGTATGCAAGGTGCCTTGTAAAACGCTTTTGCAGTCGTTCAATTCTAAGAGAGTGTGTCGAATAGTATGGCCGCCAAACAATACTGCCATACTCTAAAATACTCCTCACCAGGCTATTATATAATATAATTTTTGTACTAGGCTTAAAAACCCTTTTAGTGATACGGATAATAAAACCCAAAACTTTGGCCGCCTTTTTTATAACCGCGTTTATATGTGGCAGGAACGTAAGCTTAACATCTAGAATTATGCCTAGATCCTTGATTGTATCCACTTCTTCCAATCTATTATTATCAATAAAATGTGTAGATGCAATTATTTTAAGATTTCTTGTAAATTTGATGTGTTTGCATTTATCGATGTTTAAGCGCATGCCATTTCTTTGACACCATTCAGACAATCGTGTTAGGTCACTTTGCAACAGTAATGATTCTTTTATTGATTTAATAGTACGTATAAATTTGAGATCGTCAGCAAAAAGGTATGGTGTCGAGTATTTAAAACAAAATATTTTCGACAATGTTTTCTTTTTTTTTGCCTTTAATAAAGTCTTATTATTTTTAGTTGAACTATTGTGTTCTTAGTTTGTCAAAACTATGATGATCAAATACGTTAACGAATGTTAAACCAATTTTGATTTTGAAAATGATAATTTAATACCTATAGATCTACACATATATTATTTTTAATCGCAAATTATTGCTTATTTTCTCAATACATATAATCATATTTACCCCTTTTTTTAACGTCCCACTGCTGGAGACGGGCCTACGTTCAATACAAGGGGATCAGGTCATAGTCCACCACGTCTTTCAAAAACTTGCTACGTTCTCTCAGACATGCAGGTGTCCTAACGATGTTTTCCTTCACCGCAAAACAAAATCATGTTGGAAAGTAATCATGTTGGAAAAGATTCGCATATGAAAATATCATAGATTAGAGATCTGAGATTTGAACCCGCTTCACTCGATTTCTCAAGCGAGCACGCTACCACTGGGCTACCACTGTCTTTTATTCTAAATGAACTGCAGTTTATACAAACTATATAAAAACACAAGTACCTATGTGCGAACTCATATATAGAAGCTTAAATTTAAATAATATTTTGATCATCTATAAATTGTCCCTTTGGATATTTTACCATTCCCACCTGTAAGAATAAATACCAAAATCCTATAAACGTTTTAATAAAGTAATTTTGAGATAAGGTGTCATCGCAAATAGCAATCTAGTTAAATGGTGGTATCTGTTCGATTAGGGTTGCCATGAGTTACATTCTTTGCGTCCTGTTACTGATTTTATTATAAGATTATAAGACTACTTTATGTCCGCGATTTCGCCTATCTAAATGGTTAACGTGAAAATAATGTTCGTAGTATTAAAAAAAATACCCCTGTTTTTATGATGATTGATTGTATAGTGTGGAAGTTGATGTACTGCAGAGTCTTCTAAAAGCATATAAAGCCTTTTAAAAATATGTAAAAATTTTAAAACTATGGGTAAAAACTTTCGCACATATGTGTTTCTGCAATCTGTACATATAATAAAATTGTACTTTAGCCCAATCTATACATTAAATATTTTTTGGAAAATCTTATTGAAATAGACATTATTATCGATACAGAGGCCGAACTATAGTTTTTAGAAATTTTGTCTGTCAGTTTATCTGTCTGTCTGTCCGTCTGCTATCGCATCATGGAAAAACCACTGAAGAGATTTTGATGAAATTTAGTATGATGATAGCTGGTTATCTGGGTCAACCCAGACATATATATCTTCAGGAGAACGCATCAAGAGACCGCTTCAAGAGAAAGCCACTGGACAGATCTTGATGAAATTTGGTATGACGATAGCTGGTTATCCGAATTAACACGTTCATGCGAACATATCAATATCGTAGCTCTATGCGATATGGCACATCATTTTTTCATACAAACTGAACCGACGTCTAATGACGTTGTGCAAATAGCTGATAATATTAGTATTTGAATATATTGCGCTGACGTCTTAAGACGTCTTAAGACGAAATATGTATTTTGAACACATTCAGACTTATTACAATGAAGTAAAATACATTGATATAATATATACAACGTAGTAAGATAATCAAAATACTTACGTTTTGCGTTAATATTTCACGCGAACACAGAATCGGCACACGCACTACCCCCGCGATGCGCACAAGTTGACAGATGTAATGAAACTTCTTAGGCGAAACGACGTACAGTGACGTTGTGCGCTACCAAAATAGGTACATAGTACCAGGACGGAGTGCCATAAAAGAAGGCAAAAAAAATCGGTGCGGTGTAGCACTACAATTTTGAGAATTCGATATATTGTGGCACAGCAACCCAACTTTTAAACATTAGTATGGCCAGACACCGTACTATTACGTTGTGCTCAATAAATCGAGTTTTTGCTGAACGCAACAGTACGTTGTGCCATATCATATCTACCAATATGTGACGTACGTATACGTTGCTCGCATGAACGTGTTAATATATATAGGATACTTTTTACTGCGTGAAAATATCTCATCACTGAGAAATCTATACAAAACGTTAAAACGTAAGTAGGAACGAACCTGAGCAGGGTGAAGTGCTCACTCAGAGCACTTCGCTCACTGACCTGAACCGATTTAGATGAAATTTGGTAAGAAGGTCACCGGTGGTAGGACTCTGTCAAGCCTGAGGAGTCCGACTGGATGGGTACCACCCCCTTATCTATTTCTGCCGCCAAGCAACAATGATTGCATTGTTGTGTTCCGGTATGAAGGATAAGGTAGCCAGCGTGATTACAGGCGAGAGGCATATCATCTTAGTCCTCACAGTGACAATGCACCTGTGGTTCTGCATTTTTGTTACTTTAAACCTACATAAGTGCATGAACCGTAGGTGTTATGGGCGACAGGTACTGCTTTACATCAGGTGGTCTATCTGCTCGTTTGTCACTGAATCTCATAAAAAAAAAAAAGATAGTTTGAGACCCTGGGAAGGATATAGGATAGTTTTTATCCCGGAAATCATCCCTTAAGAGGTGAAAATGAGGATGAAAGTTTGTATGGGAAAGCAACCTAGGGACGAACCCGAGCGAAACGAGGGTGAGTCGATAGTATAATATAAATGAGTACGGGTTGAGTAAGTTTGGTAAGTAGTGGGACTAATGAAATTACCTATTGACGATATAAGAGGCATTTTCCTACTTCAAAAACGACGAAGAATTACAATTCAAACCTTTATCCTCTATTAAACTCGTTTTGTGGATGATTTTAAAAATTCTTCTTTATTAATCCTTTACTTTTTAAAGGGAACTGTTGCGCAAAATTTCACATATTCAGACCTATCGGTTCAGGCTTTATATTGTCTTCCAGTCAGTCAGTCAAGTATTAGAATTTTAATTAGAAAAATACAGATTTTGAATTAATAATTATACTATTTTATCTCAAAATCACCTTTACCTGTATTTTGTTCTCAGTTTTGTCATAAATAAATATAAATATATTGGCACATTAAGACACAGCTCCATCTAGTTCCATGGTAAGCTACGAGGCTTGTGTTAAGGATACCGTATAGTTGATACACTACACATATTTAAATGCATACATATTACAAATATAAACACCCATGACTGGAGTGCTAATCACACAAATGAATGCCTCTAGCGGGACTCGAACCCACGACCGCTGGCACAGCAAATAAGGTCACTACAAACTGAGCCAAACGTGTCGTCAAAACATAATAAATATACCAATTTCAAATAGCTGTGAAAAGTAGCCCTGAAAACTAACTTATTCCAAGCTTTTTTATCTTATATTTAAGTCTCAGGTTTATTAGCAAAATACATTAAATGAAGCAAAAGCTAAAGTCAACGGGATTCTGTTTTTATTTTAACTGAGAAGCGTGATAAGAAAATGTAGGTGAAACTAAAAAAGGAAGAAGTTTAATTTTTAACTATTTTCTTTCGTATCTATAGTAGATAGTTTAGTTTCTGTCAATTTTGTACGGTTTTGTATATATAAGGCAAAAAGTAGAATCAGAATCTATATATTAATACGTGAAGCAAAAACTTTGTACCCTTTTTTACGAAAATTGCGCGGACGGAGGAGTATGAAATTTTCCACACTTATAGTGTATATATGTATATAGAGGAGTGCGGAATGCTAATATTTTTTTAAAATTATGCATAAAAAATACATTAAATCAATAAAAAAAAACATTACACACACTACCATGTATTTGACATACACACGGATATATACTCTTTTGTTTATTGTTAAAGTCTGTGGTCAAATTGAGAACAGATTAACATTGTAATAAACGCAAGACAATAAATATATAACTTAATGAATTATGGTTGATTTTCAACCACGCGGCGATCACTACTTTTTATTATTTCCTCATATACTCCTGTAACTTTGTCCATTTGTCTGTTACAACTGCGTTACTCAGAGATTATTGATTCTATATGCTTTCTTGTAATTTAGAAAACAGATTTTAAAAACATATTACATTATAATAAGATTATTAGGAAAAAAGAATTGGGGTGTTATTCTTTGTATACGTGTAACAGATGCGACAAAAATACATAATAAAATATTGAAAATTGGAAATATTTTGAAGGAGATAGATGAAAAAGTTCTTGAGATATGGAGTGTTTTCAGTTACATGATTTTTCAAGATAGCAACCGCAGCATTGAACTCTTTTTAATAATATCTTTAAGAAGTTTTTGTGGTCGATAAAATTAATATTTTGCTTACGAAAACATTTAATTTTATTTGTGTTTGCTACAGGGTATCTCTTCATGATTATTTTTGATAGATAGCTTTTAAAAAAACATTAATTCCTGAAATTAAAAATATATATTATAATTTTATGTATGTGTTTTTTGACCCACTTTAAAAAAAGATGTACTCAATTTCTCTAAATTTTTGTACGTTTATGTTAGATTTTCGTACTTAGTTTCATACAGGGGATGCCATATAAATTAAAAAAAAATATCCACCCCTAAGGGCACAAATGCTTTTTAACTAATTAGAATCAATGTACCTTTTGTGTTAAAAAAGTAATAAATAATACATTGTCCCAATAACATAAATTTCATGGTTATCCCGTATTTGAGAGATGTTCGGCAAAGATTTCTCAATTTGCCAAAACGTGGATTTAAATTTCAAATGCTCTCTCTAAGCTTTAAGCACGTAGCAATATAAAGGGCGACGTGGAAACAATTTATACTACGAATATATATGACTTTTCTTATGTTTTTTTATTTATACGTATACTTTGTATTAACAAAAAAAATATTAAAGATTCTATTCCTTTTCATTCTCAAAGTCCCATATAATGATACTTCGACACGGCCAGTGAGAGTCAAGGACCGATGGCTTTACGTATTCTCCGAAGCACAAGATGTAACACTGTCGACAGCCCAACTCCTGCTAATGAGAATTCTTTAATAAAAAAAACTCAATAACTAAACTAGATTCAACCCGGGACTAGAACCCAGGATCTGCGGCCATACATGCTAGCTACTAGACTGGTGGTTATTGATATTAATATTAATGATTGTTTATGTTCTAATATATTTAAAGGAGCAATTCTTGTATATTTGTATATTTATATATTTATTTATTTATACCGGCAATCTCGGAAACGGCTCTAACGATTTTGCTGAAATTTGGTATGTGTGAGTTTTCGGGGGCAAAAAATCTATCTAGATTAGTCTTATATCTGGGAAAACGCGTGTTTTCGAATTTTCACGCAGTTTTTTTTTTGTATTATTTCTTATACTTAGGCATAATCATCGTAGTCAAGCGACCAAAGTGCAAAATTAACAAACACAAGTGTCCGAGTTCGAAACTCGATCGGATATAAAGTTTTCACCTTTGTTTTTTTTTTGTATTTATTTTAGTTTTTTGTTTTTTTTTTTAATCTAAAAAATACAATATAACAAAAAAGAACTCCGAGTGAAGTTCGGTCGCCCAGGTACTGTTAATTAATATGCGCAAAGTTAGTACTTCGATTAATAAATCTATGCAACTAACTTCAGTGAAACAGTAATAAAACTGGAATAACACTAGCGTAATATATAAATAAATACAACTAATTAGACCGACCATTAAAGCATTAATTCGATTCCCAGGCTATAAATATTTTTTTTACTTGTCAACTTGATGGGAAAGTATTAATTACATTCTTATTAAATAACAGGAAACGGGAAAAGGATAATGTTATTATCGGTACAGAGGCCGAATTTATAGTTTTTAGAATTATTGTCTGTTTGTCTGTCTATCTGTCTGTCTGGAAACAACGACGAGAAAACCACAAGACAGATTTTGATGAGGTATGATGATAGCTGGTTATCCGGGTGGTATTTTTACTGCACGAAAATATTTCATTTCTGAGAAATACAGCCACACTGGCATAAATCTGTATTTAGCTAATACGAAATATCCTGAACCCCAATATACATATAATAAAATTCTGAATTGAATCTGTACATTAAATATTTTATCTCTCTGTCTGTCGGGGAACGCATCATGAGAAAAACACTGAACAGATTTTGATGAAATTTGTTATGATGATAGCTGGTTATCCGGGTCACCATATAGGATACTTTTTACTGCGGGAAAATATCTCATCTCTGAGAAATCTATACTAAACCTTAAAAAGTACCTAGGGACAAACCCGAGCGGAGCGAGGGTGAGTCGCTAGTCATATATATGATTTTCATATATTATATGATATTTTACTCATTTATATGAGTTAAATGTCATACAAAACAATAAAATTGAGCACACACTGACTAACGGTTTATTTCTATTGTATTCTCCTTTAATAGAAAATTTAAAGACTAAGTCCTAAGTATCTTAAGCCATTCAGAATATCTTCATCTGAGACGGTGTTAGTGTACATATTAATTTTCTAAATCTCTTTCAAGGATTACACGAAGGCTTTAGGCGTGTTGAATTTTCAGATTTACCTTTAGTATTAAAACGTATATTTTTAACCAACTTAGAAAGAAGGTAGTCAATGAAAATGTATGTTTAATTTAATGTATGTTACGAGATATCTTCGGCAAACTTTGTAAATAGATTTTATATATGTGCACTTTGATTGGTTTTAGATTTGGAGGTTCTGGATTCGAGTCTCGGGTTGGGCCAAGTACAGTTCTTTTGGACTTCTCTTCTGTCAAGAAATCGTCTATAACAGCCCGGAGTTGGAAATTACGCGGGCAGAGAAAAACGCTAGTTATTTAATATTTAACTAATTTATCTATGAAACTTCTTGATTTATCCGTATTTTCTTAAATTCTTTGAATGTTACAAAAAAACTTTGTTAATGATGGAAAAATTGTCTAGACATTCTCCTTTGATCTTTATAAGAAAAACCTTGGATTAAAATTTTCTTTTAGAACGTAGGCGATGAATTACAGGTAATATATAATTTTCATCTTTATACAAATGCTGTTAGAAAAATTAATTAAATGAAAACATAAATATAAAAAAAAAATCATAACAATATTCAAAATCTTTTTTATAAAAAATGTTATTTTGATATCAGTTGAAACTATGTATACCTACTAATATAAAAAAGAAGAGTTTTGTTAGTTTGTACCTAATAGGTAATCTCTGTAATTACTTAACCGATTTAGACAATCTTTTTACCACTTGAAAGTATCGTTGAAAAGTAGGATCATATAATCATATGTACCGATAGTAGCTTCAAATAATTTCAAGTAGGTATGGATCACACAATAATCCATACTTAATTAATAATAAATGTGTAAGTTTTTGTTTGTTTCCTTCTTTCTAGTCAAAATAGAATGACGGATTGGCGTGATTTTTTTGTGTGAAGATAGTTTGAGAGCTGGAAAGTGACATAGGCTACATTTTACCGCGAGAGATTATCTCATTCCTTGGATATTTCTCCTACCTCATCTGTTAAGCTGCTGGAGCCAAAATTTTGAATTGGCTAAAAATACAGGCTTCATTCAATCAAAATCTACTTTAAGTGTGCTAAATAGTATTTGACAATTTCGTATATCACACTAGTATGAGAAAGTTTACTTGTGTGAAACGTTGAAGATATTTTGTACATATGTAGACTATTATATAAATAAAATATACTTATTTTATTATATATATATATATATATATATAGGTTTTTATTGGCAATAAATAATAAAGGTAACTTGATGGTGTCAAACCTCCATTCTCCTAGTGCCAAAGGCCAAAGCTCCAAATAATGGCCATGAAAGCATCCCGTATATCACTCTCTGTTTATAAAAGGAATGATAAATTAATAAAATAAATAAGGCATATTAGGCATATCACAATCATATATTTATAGAATATTATTTAAGGAAAGAATATAATATTATATATCATTTGTCAGACATACAGACAATAACAACGGTTACCATGGCAACAAACAGTTATCAGCTAACTTCATCATATTTTTTGCAAACGTCCCAAAAGAAGTATGACTTCAAAAAGTAGGAAATAAATTTTACGTCTAGGAACGTAAGCCAACAATTTTATAAATTAAGAAATGAAACTCACTTATACAATAAAATGTGTCGAAGCAGAATCGAATCTGCGATGACTGAGATATTTGAACTTCAAGTATATTTATTCCATATACGGCATAGATGGGTTGTTGGGAAATAAAATTTCTTTTACGCAAGGCACGGCCTTCCAATACGTCTTGCTTCGCGACGATACCGCTGTGATGCACTCTTAAGTGCATGGGACTACTTCAGACGTGTAACGTTTACTTGAGCTTTAGAAGAAAGATTAGCTAGTCGACTTACCCAGGCTTTGTTTGTGTGTGTCCCTTTTTGTATTTTTTTAACGTTGGAAAATGAATAAATACGTTATGTGGGACTGACTGGCTAGCAAAGCCAGTAGTACCCACTAAAGCCGAACAGAACCTCCCGTCGTCTTAATGGGGTCGAGGCAGAACACACAACCAAGGGGTTGGTCCCATGGTCTACTCTATTATCAGAGAAGTATCAGGAGCAACCTACATGGTACACCGCCAACCGCCCTGTGTGCCTCTTAGCTTCGCCACCGACTGGGTTGCCAGACGCTAATGAGCCCCCTACCACGACAAAGTGAAAAACAACACATCGGGGATGCTCGGTTGTATCCCTTGACAGTAGCCTATATCTTTTTCTATACTCATAGTTTATCTATGTGCTAAATTTCATCCAAATTCGTAGTTAATTTAAAAGTTTAAATGAAGCTTACATTTAAGAGTTGATAAATTCATTTCGAAACGATCTCCAATCCAACATTAACACATCATATATGATAATTTATAAATAAAAATGTTAATAAATAAAAATTTTAATTACTAATAGCAGGTGTTAGGAATAAAAAAAAATCATTGGTTTAAAAAGCCATGCAATATGCTAAGCGTAGTAACACTTCCGTAGTTAGAGTGGTATAAAAATGTTTCAGATTCACAGCGTTTAATAATAATTAATAAATATAAATATGTTGGGACATTAACACACAGCACCATCTAGTTCCATGGTAAGCTACGAGGCTTGTGTTATGGATACCAGATAGTTGATACACTACACATATATAACTTTAAATACATACGTATTATAAATATAAACACCGATGACTGGAGTACAAACATTCGCGGTCATCATACAAATGAATGCTCCCAACGGCACTTGAACACAGTAAGTAGGGTCACCACAAACTAAGCCAAACGTGTCGTCTTAATTAATTAATTTTCACATTACTTAAAAAATTGCAGTAAGTTTGTGTCATAATATATTTTATTTCATTTAACATATTTTCTTTTCATATGTTTTAGCATGTGTATCAATCTATACATATAATAAAATTCTAACTAAGCCGAATCTGTACTTTAAAATATATTTTTGGGAAATCTTATTGAAATAGACATTATTATCGATGTAGAGGCCGAATCTATAGTTTTTAGAATTTTTGTCTGTCTATCTGTCTGTTACCGCATCACGGAAAAACCACTGGAGGGATTTTGATGAAATTTAGTATGATGATAGCTGGATTTTCGGGTCAACATATAGGATACTTTTTACCGCGGGAGATTATCTCATTCCCACGGGAGTACACGTTATAACACAACCCAAAAAATATTTATGATCAAAATTTCTTAAACCTTGGTATTAATGCTCTTTAATACAATTAAATAAATACGTGTTTTATGTTTTTTTGAAATTCATCCCATAAAGAGATAAAATAAGGGATGAACATTTTTATGAAACCTACCTTTTCAAAGTTTTTTTGGTTTTGCTAGTATTGAATAAAATTGTATTGTTAATTTTGAAGTTATAAATGAGAATGTTTGTATGTGAGTGTATTGTTGTTACTCTTTCACTTTGAAACATCTGGAGTGATTTCTAGTAACACATAGGCTGCAATGAGTAATAATTTTTTTCAAAAGATGGCGCTGATCTTTTGCAAAATTAAGGGAACTAGGGACGCACCAGACCGAAGTTAAATCCCAAACCACTCAGAAGTAAACTTAAATTTAAAAATTAACAAATTTTAGAAATCTAGGATTCCTCGTAGGATTTAAATGATGATGAATTATTTCTCAAACTTTGATTTCCGAAATTGTAACCCTTTTCATACAAATGTAAAAAAATATATCTTAGAATATACGTAGCGTTTATTTAAACGCGCTCCATGTGATGACACCCTAAACAAGTCATACCTTATATTTAGCGAGAATTTATATTTCAAAAGAATATTTTAAATTGCTCGAATTGAGTTTGCAAGTGCCGTTTCTAGTGTTTAGCGCTAATGATGTGTTAGTTTATATTTTAAATATCGCATGCGAAAATGTTGACTTTTGATGGATAGTTCATTCATCTGGACTTCTACGCTTTTAACAGCGTTAGAGGAAACTTAAATAGGGGAAGAAAGTCTTTAGTTTATAGAAAAAAGGTATTTCCTTGTACTTTGTGACCAAGCCATCTATTCGGTGAATTTGGATCTCGTAAATCGAGATATATTACTTATTTACTTATGTATGTAGTAATAATCTATATCTATATGTATAGTAAAATTGTTATTTAGCCGAATCTGTACATTGAATATTTTTTCCTGTGTTAAAGGATTGGTGGTGTAGATTTAGACTAAAATGAATAGAATAGTAATAAAGAAATAACATTTTGAGACGATATTCTTATCGTCAATTTTACCGACTTCAGAAAATAGGAAGTATTCGATGTAAATTTTGAGTATATATGTTACTGTAAAAGTCCGTATTGCGTCCCTAAGTACCTTTTAATTTTTTTGAATGGAATTCTTACCTAACTACTACCCTACGAGTACTTCCTATCTAACGAACCCATTTTACCCTAATTCTTTTCCTAAAATAAAAGTAGCCTAAATTACTCCTTATACATCAACTATCTACAAGTGAAAGTCCCATCAAAATCTGTTCAGCCGTTTCGGAGATTAACCGGAACAAACAGACGGACAGACAAAAATTTAATTGTATTTTTTTTTCGTATAAATAGGTACTTATTGTACTTATAATTTCACATGCATTTAGTACAAAGCTGTTATTTTAACATTACAAAAAGACACTTTAATTTTATTTATCTATACAGACTATAGGTTTGTATATTTATAAATTATTGAATATAATTATTATACGAGTATATTATAAGGATGTACTTTTGTAAAATTCTGCGTAATTCATACTGAGTAATGTTACAGCAGTTGTAATTTAAAGAAATTCTTCGTGAGAAAACTTGCATGTCTTAGAATTTAACTATGTAGTTTTTGGAAGACATATGAAAAATGCTAACCTGTACTGCGCCAACGAGGCGACTATGGCTTGATGCGCCTTAAGAGGATAGGAGAAAGGGAAGAACAAGCTATCCCTTTTACTCTTAAAATGCGTTGGAATAACATTTTGCTACGACCGGTGAGAACTTTGGGGTGTAACACCACCAATTCCCAAATTCCCAAGAATATCTTTTGGAAAAAAAAACCTATAACTATATTTAACCGGACCCGGGATTCGTATCCAGGACCTCAATATCTACAGTATTAATTGCGTTAGGTTTGAGATTATTTTTCTGTTTTTATTTTATGTACCATCTTTTAAACTTAACTTTACATCGTATTTTTTAGTACTTTTGAAAGCTGTTTTGGTTAATGTATGTACGAGTATATGTAATTAATTCTATTCATGTGTAATATAAAAGCTATATGTTTTCCTTAATAAATGTTCCTTAAAATATGTCAAAAGTTCTTTGTATGTTTCATGGATCACTTAATAGAGTAATCTAGTAAGGGCCGTTCAATAAATTACTTTATTTATTTACTAGCGACTCACCCTCGCTCCGCTCGGGTTCGCCTTTACTAACGTTTTAACGTTTAGTATAGATTTCTCAGAAATGAGATATTTTTTCGCACTAAAATATTAGTAGGTATAGTTATAACTTACTTCAAAATAACGATTTTTATAAAAAGGATTTTGTATATTTTTATGAAATATTTTTTTAATATTTCATTTCATTTAATTATTTTTTCTAACAGAATCTATATATAGATAAAGATTATTAACTACCAGAGACTCACCCTCGCTCCGATCCGAAATTTCTCAGAAATGCGACATTTTCCCACAGTAAAAAGTACCTTTATGTTGATCTTAATAACCAGCTATCATCATACCAAATTTCAACAAAATCGGTCCAGTGGTTTTCTCGTGATGCGTTCCCAGGCAGACAGACAGACAGACAGACAAAAATTCTAAGAACTGTAGATTCTGCCCCTGTATCGATAATAATGACTATTTCAATATGATTTTCCAAAAAAAATTAATTTTACAGATTCGACTCAGTTACAATTTTAATATATGTATATATTAAAAAAAAAACCTTTTACAATCCCTTTTGTACAATTGTACAAAATATTCATTTGTTAAAATATCTTACACAAATTTCAATTTCTCTTTACATTCCCCAGGGAAATATCGTAAAACTAAAAAAATCTAACTCAATTTAATTTTAATTCATACCATTGTTCCTTAAAATGTTATAAGCATTTAAAATTTATCACATAGAGCTAAAAACACACAAGTTGGCACGCTACCCTTTGTTCCTAGCACGCGACTCTTTTAATTATGTACAAATTGCCAGGTTTATAGGCTTTTGGGGAAATATATAATATTTGAGAAATAATCAGCTTATAAAATTCATTGGAGAGTTTATACCTACTTTGCTATAATTGAATATTACCTACTACTATAATAATAGACTAATGTTGAAGGAAAATCTCGTGAGGAAACTTACACTGACTGATTGAAAGAACCTACCTTATTTTCGAAAGACGTGAAAACCGCGCCCATTGGCCAGCGTGGTGACTATGGCCTGATACCTTTCGCTTCGCCTTGGGGAGTTCTGTGTCAAGCAGTGGAATGTAAAAGGGTTGAACGTACACTAAAATAAACCGCTGTGGTTTTAAGTTCGTTCATCAATCATTCTAGAACGTTCTTACAGCCATCTTGCTTCAATGAAGTCCATTGAGATGTTAAATCGTGAAAAAGCAACAAACACATTCACAAACTTAAGCATTTGTAATATTAGTGTGATGTTATTGCGCTACTCGTCTTTTATTTACGAAATATTTCTAGGCATCTATCTATGTGTTGTATAAAATTAAATTTAAAAGTCAATTAGTTAGATTACAAAAAAATTATATGGTCATAAAAAAATGCGTGCCTCTTGTCACGGCTAACCACAAATTTTTAAATAAGATCATAACCTGAATTTAAAGGTCCTGCTTTTTAAAGTAAAAATGTTTTAAAATATTTTTTGCAAAACATTTAAGTCCGTGTGGAAAAATGTTTATATTTGTATGTATTCAGTATTCAGGCATTTTTGTTAATGTCCTACTGCTGGGCACGGACCTTCCTTTCCTGTAAAGAAATCTGGGCATTGTCCACAAGCTGGCCAAGTGTGGGTTGGCAGACTTCAAATATCTTTCAAAAATTTGCTAGGTTTTCTCACACAAATAGATTTCCCCGCGATATTTTAATTCACCGTAAGACTGAAAATATCAGAGGAGCAACTCAGACTTGGGATTTGAACAGGTATCACTCAGTTTTCCAAGCGAGCGCGTTACCGCTGAGCTACCATTATCTATATATAATTTAAATGTAATAACAATTAAATATGTAATTTGAATGCAATTTTTGAAATTTTTATTGTTTTGAATGATTGTAGAATGTCTTTTCTAAGCTCAGTATAGTATAATCGCAAAGCTAGAAAAAGATTCAAATTTCACTATTTTGAAAGTATTTTAACTAAACTCTCTCAGAAAAAGTATTATTCATATTCTTACCAATTTTGTGGCTTTACCCTTTCCTTTTCAGAAAACACGTATTTACTATACAGGATGAATAATTCAAGTGGGTGTGGCTTTTAAGGATTTGGTCCCTATAAACTATGCTATGGGTATCTTTTTACCCGACTGTTTAGAAAAACGGTTTCGTTTTTCGACAAGGATAAGTAATTATGGAAAATCGTATTATAATATAGTTTGATTATTTGTAAAATCAAATTTGTGACTACTTTAGTATTTATGCTATAGGCTTAATACTTTTTTTAGATTTAGAAAACATTTGATATTTTAAATGATATAAATATTTTCGTTTTTTTTTTCGGTTTCTATTTTTGGTTCCTAACGTTTCGTCGCTTTGAATGCTTTACAGTAAATATGATTATAGGAGGGACCCGGGACTTTTCCGTGATTATGATTGCTAAAGGCTTAAACTAAAAAAATATGTGCTTTTTCAACCAACTTCCAAAAAGGAGGAGGTTCTCAATTCGACGACTCGGTGTCCGATGCAAATCGAAGCACATTGACTTCGAAAATATCTGATTAGGTATTTATTCTAAATGAAAACCCTCGTTTTGTTATGTTTTACTTTTCAGTGCTTGGAAGTCGGTACATTTTTCTTTAAAGTTTTTATTATTAGTAAATATTTAATACTTTCTCAGATTTACGCGAGTATTAGACATTTAAATAAAACTATCTTTTCGGATTTTTTTCGCGGATTTATTTTGATTTTTGGTTCCCGACGTTTCGATTGCTTTACAACAATCATGGTCACGGGAGAGACTAAGGTGTTAGATGTCTCAAAAGCATTATATAGTTGTTACAGACAGCCTACCCACGAAATAAAAAAAATGAATTCAAAATTTTGAAAATTGGTATCTAAGTACCTTACAGCATATTTTGTTAATTAACGGGAACCAAAAATCAAAATAAATCTGTGAAAAAATCCGAAAAGATAGTTTTATTTAAATAGTAAATATTTCTTAAAATCATTTGACTAGTTAAAGAGCTTACCTTCTATTTGATTTAAATAAAGTAACAAGTTTTACTGCTTTATAGTATAAGATGAACTGTATTTCCTTATCTTACGAAACAATTAAGATGGTCAATTAAGTACAAAATGAAAGCACTTACTTTAGCGTTCCTCATTATCGGATACCGGAGAACCTCAAGCTTTATTCGAGCTTCGGAGAGGTCCTAGCTTAGTAGTGGTACGTAATAAGGGCGATTAAAAAACTTATATATTATTTCTGTAGGCTTTTTTGAGACCTACAATTTTCTAGGACATTATCTTAAGTATCTCTTAAGCTTTAGCCAGCGTTAGCCATGTACTAAGGACGACTCGATGGAATAAGTTATTGTGATTGTAATTTAAAATTATAATAATGAAAATCGATATTTTTGTATCAATTCGCAAAAGGCATCTAAAAACAGACCCGAGCTAAGCAATAATAAGTGACTAGTGTTATTCTAATTATCTTTGTATGGTAAAAAAAGTGTTAATGATAATATAATTAGTGCTAAGACTACTCCTAACAAAAATGTGTCCAATCTATCTAAAACATACCTTCATGCTAACAGAGAGGAATCAGGCCATAGTCCACCACACTAGCCAAGTGCGGGTTGGTGGACTTCACATGTCTTTTGAAAACTTGCTAGGTTTTATAAAACATGTAGGTTTCCACACGATGTTTTTTTCACTGTTAAGACAAGTGGTAATCATGTTGAAAATAATTAGCACATGAAAATATCCGAGGTGCGAGACCCGAGATTTGAATCTGCTTCATTCGGTTTCCCAAGCGAACGCTTTACCACTGGGCTACCACTGCCTAAGAACTTCATATCATCACACGCATAAAACCGTTCCACAAATAAAGTAAAGAAACTTTTAGTTGAGTTAGTTAATCTCAGTACTGTACTCTTCACAGTCGGTTGAAACATGCATTGTTCTAGTAGCATAGTACGAACTTTGACGTCGCCTAACAGGTTAACGTTCATAAAGTTAGCACTGTACGTTCACATTTACGGGTGAAAACATGCAGGCATATATTATTGACGGGAACGCTGCGATTAATTATTAACAAATAGCCATTTTTTAATATTGCTTAGAAAAGCCATTATAAGATGAGATTATGCGACTATGAGTTTAACTCACTCACTAACTAAAAGCCACAGCGGAACCCTATCATGAAGCATAACCATTAACCACATATATGCAATATAAACGGCCTTACGGTTATTCACCAAAAAAATAAAAATCGACTTTCAGAGACTGAAATATAACTGAAAAACAACTGAACGGGAGTTTTCATTTACTATAGATACATAATCAGATATTTTCGATGTCATGGCTAAAGATACCAATATTTAATAATACTATATATATTACATCAATTTGTGATGTGTGTATATATATCGAAATAGATTTGCTTTGCTTTATGCTGCATTGGCAATTATTATGCCTGATGGGTGATGTTACAAATAATTAATTGTTTAAGGGTGATTTTTAATTACTTTTTTATTTATTATACTAATTATTATAAATTATATTTTCCTTTCTTAACAAATAAGACAAACTTTTCAATTCGTAGCCATTATTCACCCGTATGTACACATGAGTTTTACTTAGGTACTTAGCGCAAGTTAGAGCACTACAGAGCACTCATTTAAGACTATGAACATTTTCATGTTGAAATAATAATTTTGTTCATAACCTCGTAAGCCCTTAGTACTGTTTCTCTCACTCTCGGTGCACTTTTAATGTTTGTTTATTATTTTTACTTTTTGGACAATGTATTAAGAGGTTTTTGTTGTCTACTTTTATATAGAGGCGTAAAGTTTGTGAAAGGATAAGTGTGTGTATACTCTTATATTTTACTAGATTTTACACTTGGGTGCTTTTGTATGGTAGATACATATCTATGTTAAAGAATAGTAAATTTCTGTTAGCCAAAAGAAGTTATTTCCGCTAAGAATTTTATTCCGATTCTTAAAGCTACAGATATGTTATAGCGTATATAAATATAAATATGCCGAAACATTAATACACAGCACCATCTAGTTCCATAGTTGGTACTATACATACATAAATTTTAAATACATTCGTATTTGTACAAACATTCATGTTCATCACACAAATGAATGACCCCAGCGGGGCTCGAGTATGCGACCGCTGGCACAGCAAGTAGTGTCACTATAAACTGAGCCAAACTAGTAATTTTCTATATTTGATGGTGAAATTAGGTTTTTTTGTTTAATTGAGGAGCGACATTTTTTTAATAGATGTGGGTTTTACAGGCTGCCACTATAACATGGCGTAACTAGTGTATCCAATTGAACTTATAAAGTATGGGTAAAATAAAAAATAACCATTAAATCTATCGCGGGACGCCTGTCAGATGTGAAACATCGAAACTATTTTGTATAGAAAATATATACCTAATAAACTGGGTTTTACAGAGAGTAATTATGACATAATTAAAAACAAAATATTTAGATTTTTTTAAAGAAAAATAGAAAATATGCATGACAGGTTTTTGAGGCAGAAAATATGACATAATTAAAAACAAAATATTGAGATTTTTTGAAAGAAATTTTTTTATGCCGTATACCGTCACGTCACACGACTCGGTTTTACTGCCAAGGCGCACCAATGGATGTTTCACATCAGAAATCTACAAAGTACGAAGAACCCAAATTTTTCTCGAAAATTCAATGTAATTATTGTGATACGAGGTATTTTGGTAATACGCATTATTTTACGTTTCGCTTACGCAAAAGTAACTTTTTTTTAAATAATTAGCTATATACTAAATGAAAAGTGTGGACTTATAAATATTATATCTTTCTTTTGAGAAATGACATAAGTCAATGTTTTTTACTGAAACTACTTAATAGAAAAAGTCTTTTCTCAAGATAGTAAGTTATATAAGAACATATTGACGACGTACATTAACTACGCCATTACGCGTCTCGTCTTTAAATGACATACTAGTGGCCTCTCGCTATAGTAGCATACAATATATGTTATAAGTATCTTACCCTCGCTTCACATGAGGATATGCCTAAGTGCCTTTTGTATTAATAAAAGTATATTCAGGCAGCGACATCTTTTGGTATTTTTTTTTAGTAACAGTTGCATTTCTGTTCCTTTAGATTGTAATCTTTAAGCATTCTAGATTTCATCTAAAGACCAGTGGTTTCTGTGTGAAGGCGTAACAAACATACATGCACACTTACAAACATTTATATTAATAAATTAGTGTGATTTCTTTATTTGTATTTGTCTAACCAACTTATATGTTAATTTCTTATTGGTACAGAGCTCTTAGTGGGCGATTTTAACTAGCACTTAACCAATTTTAATTTCAGTCTATTGCGTCAGTCTAAACGATAAAAAATATTAAAAAAATATTTTATGATAGAGCTTAAATTCAAAACAAATATTTGAAATTCTTTCAAAAGTATTACAAATGCTCGTGCGAAACCGTGTAATTTTACTAGTATAAAGCTGTGAAAGCCGTAAAACTTCTGTTCTACTGAGAATTTTCACTAAAACGTCCTTTACTTATATTTAGACGAGTTAAATAAACCAATTCTTGTCAAATACGTCGCATTCAGCATCTCCCCGACTCATGCTGTCATAATTTCCGGTACGCGGAAAAGTGAATTCCCCTACTTTTCTAAGCCAATTCTACACGATTCGATTCTAAAATTTCGTGTGGTTTATTTTTTGTTTTAGAATTTTACTAGTTTATCCCCGCGACGTCCATGATTATAATATATTTTTTTTATTTATATATTAATGTTCTTAGCATCTGAAATGAAATAAAACTTTATTGAAATAGATTTATTACAAGCACTTTTTAATAGTCAATTTAATTTAAAGAGCGTCAGTGTAGTCAGTCAGAGGAAGCTACCACAATGCCATGCCATGCCATCTATTTACATATCGATAATTTCAGCGCTGCTTAAATCACATCAAAATTCAACCATCTTAATAACAAATTAAAACGTTGAAAGAAATTGTTTTGAAAACTTATTTAACTATTTAACTATTAAGCATTAACGCCATTCTTTTGCCTTTTTATAAATACAGTACCTACTCTACCACAAAATCTCATAGCTACTATAAATAGAAGTAACCCACTTTGTTCCCAGAATCTTTAGCTATGCTTGCTTGATTTTATGTCGTGATAAACACAGGTCTTTCACAGCTCATAAGCAAGTAATGACTTTTATTTAGACTACGTGATGTGTAGACCTAGCACAATAGTAGTGCCGTATTTGTGAGACGTTGACTAAATATTAATATAAGGAGTTATCTGATTTTTCGAAGATTTAGAGGGAATTTGTACCGCATTATTTATGGGTTATGGAATTCTCATATATGTATGTTATTAATAAAGTCTTCACATAACAGGGAACGATTTACTTGTTATCTTTATTATTTCTATATGTACATTAAATAAATGTTCATATGTTTTTCCTCTCTGCGATCCTAAGCCATTGATCCATTTGTAATGAAATTTTTGTCTGTGAAGATTTCTGGCGAAAAAAAAAGATTTTTTATTCGGACATTTGTCTTTTATACGTTCCCAAACCATTCAAGCGTAGAGACACATCAGAGTGAGGTGAGTGTAAGTTGCTAGTTACACGTGACATCTATACATTTAATAAAATTCTGAGTCGAATCTGTACAGTAAATATTTTTTGGGAAATCTTATTGAAATAGACATTATTATCGATACAGAGGCCGATCTATAGTTTTTAGAATTTTTGTCTGTCTGTCTGTTATCGCATCACGGGAAAAGTACTGGATAGATTTTGATGAAATTTGGTGTGATGATAGCTGGTTATCCGGGTCAACATATAAGATAGTTTTTACTGCGGGAAAATATTTCATCTCTGAGCTAAACGTCAAAATGTAACTAGGGATGAACCCGAGCGTAGCGAGGGTGAGTCGCTAGTTATAATATATTATGCTTTAGTATATGTAACGATAGGCCATGTCAATAAACGTAAAAATAAAAGAATTTTACAACTCATGGGAACTCTTTTGCCACCCGAGTCAGTTATCTATTCATCAATGAACGTTCTATTAAAATCTATTAAGCCATTCTTTTAAATAAAACTATCTTTTCGGATTTTTTCGCGAATTTATTTTGATTTTTGGCTCCTTCAAACCAGGGAACCAAAAATTAAAATAAATCCGCGAAAAAAATCCGAAAAGATAGTTTTATTTAAATGTCTAATATTCGCGTAAATCTAAGAAAGTATTAAGCCATTCTTCTTTTATGTAATTTTAAAACTACAAATATTTACATGTCTTCGGCACCAGTGGTATTTAACTGATATTGCTACTTTATGAAAAAACATCAGATATAATTTAACTGAAAATTATACTAAAAAGAGCGAGTCACCCTCGCTTCGCTCGGGTTCTAGATACCTTATGACGGTTAGTATGGAATACATGGACTATATAGTCTATTCCATATACAGAGTTCCACCCCCTTTTTCACCCCTTTAAGGAATGATTTCCGGGGTAAAAACTATCCTATGTCCTTCCCAGGGTCTCAAACTATCTCCATACCAAATTTCGTCTAAATCGGTTCAGCGGATTAAGCGTGAAAAGGTAACTGACAGACAGAGTTACTTTCGTATTTATATATTAGTATGGATACACAATTCCACTATACATTATTTTCTCAAAGCGTTTAGGCAGCGTTTTCATTGAAAGCTCCCAGACGGCTTATTTTTTTCCGACAACTTCAACAAATATCGTTATATTTTAGCCAATGTATACAAAAACTTAACAAATTATATACTAAACCTTCTTCGAGAACTACTTTATCTATTGGTGAAAACAGCATGAAAATCAGTGCAGTAGTTTTTGAGTTTATTGCAAACAGACTGACAGACACAGCGGAGGACTTTGTTTCATATTATGTAGTGATTAAGGTATTTCGGTCTAATTTCTCGTTTACTCTGATATTTTAACCACACCGCGATCCAATACTTTAATTAACTGACCAATTTACAATATTATGAATTTTGTAACTTGAAACCAAAAACGATTTATTACATTCATTTTGATTATTTATGAAAGAAATCTGTATAGATTAGTAATATTATAAATGCGAAAGTAACTCTGTCTGTTTGTTAGCTTTTCACACTTAATCCGCTTAATCGATTTAGATGAAATTTAGTATGGAAATATTTTGAGAACCTGAGAAGGACATAGGAAAGTTTTTATCCTGAAAATAATCGCTAAAGGCTACAGGCAGTGGTAGCCCAGTGGTAACGCGCTCGCTTGGGAAACCGAGTGAAGCGGGTTCAAATCCCGGGTCTCGCACCTCTGATATTTTCATGTGCGAATCATTTTCTAACTTGATTACCACTTGCCTTACGGTGAAGGAAAACATCGTGAGGAAACCTGCATGTCTGAGAGAACCTAGCAAGTTTTCGAAAGACATATTGTGAAGTCTAATAGTATAAATGATTGTTGAAAAGCATGTTGGGTACTTCTTATTCAAATGTATGTATGTACAACATAGGATATCAGCTAGACAAAGGTAATATCTTCTGGTTAATTTACTGATTTTCTAATTTTAAACACTATTTACAGTATCAGATTAGAAGTTTTAAAGATTATCCTACCCATAACGAATGAATAAAACCATGTTTAATAAAGTAAGTTATATATTTCAAAATTTTTACAGTACTATTATTTTTACAGTTTTTATTTGAGAAGCCCTGAGGTGAATGCCTCTTTCAGCATTATATAACTATCAAGTGCTATTTTAAACTAAAAAAAGTACTAAAATGTACTTTGAACAGATTTTCTAAAGGCTAAGGGATTTTCTAAATGTCATTTATTTACTTTAAAACAAGATCTTTAAAGATATACAATTATATAAGTATTTCAACGGTAACAAAAAGGCCAATAATTACCTGCCATCACGCGTGCTCTCTTCCCACGGGGTATAGACAGTTAAGTCAATATATTTACTCGTAATTTATTGTTGAAAGATAAAAATAAGGATTGTTTAATGTTTCATTGGTACAGTCGAATATGTTTTTTAGGTTAATCACCTCTTAATGTCTGTTAAAGCGTGCAGGATGAAGTTCCTGTGAGTCTATAGTTTATCTTATAATATTGAATGAGTAATTCTTGTGTATAAATATAAATTTACTTCGTGTATCTCGGAAATCTCGGAAACGGCTTTGACAATTTGGATGAAATTATGTTTTAAGATAAGGCTTTGCTTGATAAGCTTATCTATATAGTTGTCTTTTCTGAAAAAAGGCAATTTGTATATCTAATTAGAAAAACGCCGAGCGAAGCTCGGTCGTCTAGGTACTATACATAATGAAGAAAAATATAAATAAATATTGTTTTGACAATATTTGGGTTGTTCTTAAATTACTAGTGTACCTACTAGGTAAGCAGAAATTGTGCTGCCACAGCCTTGTTTGGTCGGAAAATTAAAAAAAAATCTGGAACACGATAACAGCGCCACCTGTTTAACTATAGATTATAAATATCCAGGTCACACCATAAGTAACAAAATAATAATTGTTCTAAATCGTTTAAGCCGTTTAGAAGAAGCAGGATTATTAGAATACACGCACATCGGCAATATAATATATATAATTAGCGACTTACCATCGCTTCGGTCAGGCACGTCCCTAGGCCCTTGTGTTTTCACAAAACTAGTGTTCGCCCAGTAGTAGAAATTCGACCATAATTATTATTGAAATGAAGGAAATATATTTGAATAAAATTGATTTATCCATATAAAAAAACTGTTTCCACAAAGTTTTTATTAATAACACTAAAGCTCGTCACATTACACATATAAAATAAAAAAAAGGAAAATCGGTTGACTAACAGAGGAGAAAAGGTACTAAACTGTTCTGTCTTTGCCTTTTTATATAAAGACTAGCGGCTCACCCTCGCTTCGCTTGGGTTCGCCTCTAGGAAAACAAAAATAAATTAATCACACGGGAAGTGTACATTTTTACAGTATAAGGTATCAGCATGCCAAATTTTATTAAATTAGGTGCGTAAGTTGTTGTGTACTAAGCTGCATTAGTTACTATAGTCTTTTAACTATCCCATAGGAACTCTTTAATTTTCCGGGATGACAATAAAAGGGTATTTAAAATGTGACAGAGAAACAAAAAATTAAAAAAAATATCTGGATATGTTCTATTTCTCTTCTTACATCCCCCTGACTCGGTTTTTAGCATTTATTTTTCTATGTACAGACATTTGACCTCTACATTTTAATTATATATACATATACAATAAAAAATGATGAAAACATCATTAAGAGAAATGAATAACATTTAATTTAAAATTTAAAATGTAAAATTGACGATTCAAAAGTGCTTGTAAAAGTCTATTTGAATAAAGTATATTTTGATTTGATTTGATTTTGATTTGATTTGAATATAATAAGAACTTTATAGTAAAGTAAAAATAAGTTATTTAACTTTTGATAGATCATGATCATGATCTATCCTCATATATATTTTTTTAAATTATAATTACATTACTAGTTCTATTATTTACTTTTTAATTTTATAAGATGCTTATATTTCAAACGTTAAATGAAGAAAGTATATCTGTGAAAGGAAATACTTCTTGGTCACTTCAGAATGAAGCGTATGTTATCGTCAATATAAATTGGAATGAAATTTTAATCACTAAGATATTTATTTTAGACTAGCAAAACCCGCGGCTTCGCTCGCGCTAAAACTACAACAAAAAAAACTTTAAAAAGGTAGGTTTCATACAAATTTTCATCCCTTATTTTATCTCTTTATAAGATGAATTTCAAAAAACGCTAAAACACGTATTTGTTTAATTGTATTGAAGATCATTAATACCAAGTTTCAAAAAATTCTGAACATAAATATTTTTTGGGTTGTAATATAATGTGTACTCCCGTGGGAATGAGATAATCTCCTGCGGTTAAAAGTATTCTATATGTTGACCTGGATATCCAGCTATCATCATACCAAATTTCATCAAAATCCCTCCAGTGGTTTTTGTGTGATGCGGTAAAAGACAGACAGACACACAAAAATTTTAAAAACTATATATTTGGGCTCTGTATCGATAATAATGGTTATTTTAATAAGATTTTCCAAAAAATATTTAAGGTACAGATTCGACTTAGTATTTTATTATATGTATAGATTTTTATTTTTGAAAGTAAATTTAGGGAATTTTTGATGTGAAACATGTATTGGTGTACTTTGGCAGTAAAACCGATTCATATGCCGTGACGGCAAACGGTATAAGTGCGGTCTTAATAAGTGCGGTCGTGGCCTTGTGCGTTCGTGGCCTAGGGCGTTCGTGGCCTAGGGTGGTCGTGGCCTAGGGCGTTTGTGGCCTAGGGCGTTCGTGGCCTAGGGCGTTTGTGGCCTAGGGCGTACGTGGCCTAGGGCGTTCGTGGCCTAGGGCGTTCGTGGCCTAGAGCGTTTGTGGCCTAGGGCGTTCGTGGCCTAAGGCCGTCATGGCCTAGGGCCTTCGTGGCCTAGGGCGTTTGTAGCCTAGGGCGTTTGTGGCCTAGGGCGTTCGTGGCCTAAGGCGGTCGTGGCCTAAGGCCGTTGTGGCCTAGGGCGTTCGTGGCCTAAGGCGGTCGTGGCCTAAGGCCGTCGTGGCCTAGGGCGTAAATATATATAATAAAGAAAAAACATATATACATATATATAATAAACAATGAAACTTTGTATAATATATGAATATTTTATATTTAGTTATAAACTTTGTTTTTTCTTTATTTTACTCCATATTTCGCTATAGGCTTTTATCAATTTTGGATTCTAATATTAACATAGATGATTCACATCTACTGTGATAGCCGACTTTTTTAAATATACGATTATATAAAAAAAATGTATAATTGAAATAAAATTCTATAAGTAATCAAGGCTAGTTGAATTATATTTATAGCTTTTATTAACTGCTACTGTGGTAGTAGCAGTTAATAAAAGCTATAAAGAACACAATGAAAATAAAACAGAATACGCAGACCGACAAAAACCGTATTCTATGTATCTCTCGAGAGTAGAGCAGGTGCGCTTGTGATCTGTAATAGTTTTCAAAGTGAATAGTTTCATATGTATTATCTTACATATACATATTCAATACGTTATTATATCTGTTATTGTACATTTTTATTGACCAATTTCGTAAAAAAGGAGGTACTCGATTGGACTATTTTTTATGCTGAGTGATATTTTGACGAATTTTATATTGAATTGCTTACTCTTTTTTTATTCATAAACCCATGTATTTTATTTTTTTAGTAAAATGTTTTTCCTTTAATTAGTACCTGAAACCCATTTCGTTAAGGTAAAGTGACATATATACATACATTTTAAGTGTTACAACCTGAACTTACTGATTATAATTACTGTTACATAAAGTGTATCCTAATGACAAATATATTAAAAGTTTTAGTGATTCTTTAAAATGACATAACATTTTTATTTATAAACTGATTGAATAAAACAAAAAAATACTAAATGTTAAGTGAAGCTTACCACAATACATTGGTGAAAACCGCGACCGAACCGGTTAAGCCGTTCGTTTCTGAGATTAGCGCGCACAAGCGCACAGACAATCAGACAAAATATTCTAAAAATCATTGTTTTCCGTTTTATTGACATAATAAAGACCCACCAATATTTTTTAATAATAACAGTTTTTCTCAAAAATATTCCATGAGACCGCGTCAGTTACACTTTTATTATATGTATGTAGGTATAGGTAGATGTATAGATAATTATTTATACACTTTTATGTTTAAGGTTACTAGCGCCTTAACTACTCCAAATTTGAATTTCAGATGTTAGCTTCTTTCAATGATATAATTTAATAAATACTAGCGGCTCACTCTCCCTTCGCTCGGGTTCACCTCTAGACAAACAAAAACAAATCTATTCCACGGGAACCGTACACTTTTCCAGGATAAAAAGTTACCTATTTGTTATTCTGATGTATGAACTATATTGTTTTAAAGTTTCATTAAAACCCAACCAGTAGTTTTTGTGTGCTATATAATATAATATTTTGTAAGTGTGTATAATATATATTTTGTAAGCTGTATAAGTTACTATACTTTTTTAAATAGCCTTTAATTTTCCGAGATGAAAAGTATCTTAAATATTGACCAGGAATATAAATAAAGTACCACCATGCAAAATTTCATTTAAATCGGTCCAACAGTTTCAGAAATTAGTCCGTAACACAGACAGAAAAACAAAAATTTGAAAAAAAAAAACTGGATTTGTTCTTTTTCTCTTCTTACATCCCTTGAATCAGTTTTTAGCAATTTTTTTTTATGTACAGACATTCGACCTCTACAGTTTTATTATATGTACAGATAAAAATAACCGATATAACTCGTGCGTTTCATATTGTAATTTAATTGTTCCATATCAGAAACCTTTACAGGCGTGCACGCAACAACACTAAAATTACATCATACTCGTATTTCGATGAATATTATAGGAACGCATGCTACAGACAATACCTATAATTATTTTATTTTTTATAAAGACATGTTTATTTCTTTTTATTTTACTCTCTAATCATTATCAGAAATATATGAGCAAACTGCCAGAATATATGGAGTAAATGCTTTGTTTTGCTCAAAAAGACGTTTGTCTTAGATTGGCCTAAGCCTAAATAAACGTTGGAAACAGTCACATAATAACTTTTTAAAAATTTACTTTAAGAAGAAGGACTGAGTGAGTCATTATTTACTTTTTAGCGTTCTGTACACAAAGGGTAAAATGGGACTCTATTACTAAGACTTCGCTGTCCGTCTGTCTGTCTGTCTGTCACCAGGCTGTATCTCATGAACCGTAATAGTAAGACAATTGAAATTTTCACAGATGATGTATTTCTGTTGCCGCTATAACAACAAATACTAAAAAAAAGAATAAAACAAATATTTAAGGGGGCAACAAACGTGATTTTTTTTTGCTCGTTTTTGCTCGATATTGATAACGGCTACAGTTAGACGCTTGAAATGTTCACAGAATATTTAGTTATAAATTCACTTGAAAAATAAATAATTAAATTAAAACAAATATTTAAGGGGGGCTCCCATACAACAGACATGATTTTTTTGCCGTTTTTATTGATATTGGTACGGAACCCTTCGTGCGCGAATCAGACTCGCACTTGGCCGGTTTTTTACATTAATATGCCTTGCCGTATACAATGAGCAAAAGTATGTATAAGTACATAGTTTTATACAATATTAAGATATATAATTATGCAATTACAGATTTCGTGAACAATTTATAAGTTAAATAATATAAAGCTTAAGCACAATATTATTGTATTTTTTTACCGCTATAACGTCTCCTAAATATAATTATGTAATATGTAATATAATTGTGTATGATTAATACAAATATCTGCCCCATACAGGAATCGACCTCATAACCTCTGCCATAACAAACAGTACCAAGCAGACATACAAATTGAATGAAGAAATTGCGAACCGTACGATGTCAGAATATCTCGTTCACGTGACATATTTAGCGAATATTACCGAAGCAGGGAAAGCAAGTGTAATCCTTCATAATCCTAGATCAGGCTCAGCCTGCGTGTTGAGAATAATTTCCATATATTTGTGAACCGGTATTGTATTTAGTCGTGTAAGCCTGTAGCGCAATGGGTCAGAGTGCAAAGATTGAAATACACTAAGCTCGCTGAATATTTTTAATATTAGCGACTTACTCTCGCTGCGATCGGGAGCGGAACCCTAATTATTTTTCTAAAATAAAAGTAGCCTAGCTCCTTATAACATTAGCTATCTGCCAGGCCTTTGCCCAGCAGTGGGATAATGTGGGCTTACTGTAACAGTGTGTAAATGGAGTTAATTATATACAAGTGCAGGACACAAACGCTTAATAATTAGAATACAATTTTGACCGTGTAGAATATTTAATTTTTGTAATTTTTCATGTTAGAATTAGATACAAGCTGTTATATTATTTGCAACTTAACTGATTACAAAGAAATTTTTAATTATTAGTTGTATCACAGATTATAGAATAATATAGTAATATAGATGCAGCATCCCATACAAAAAAATTGGTTGCGCTAATCTGGGCTATTCCCTTTGGCAATCCTGAAGCCCAAGCACAATTTTATTTTTTTAAATAGACGATAGATGATATTGGTTTGAAAATTTTTGATCTATCTATATAAATGAAAATGAATGTTGGTAAGTACATAACTCAAGAATGGCTCGACCAATTCGGTTAATTTATTTTTTTGTATGTTAATTAAGGTCCACGGAAGGTTTTAATGCTTAAAAAAAAACTATATCCATGTTACTATATCCAAGCTAGAGACGAACCCGAGCGAAGCGAGGGTGAGTCGCTAGTATTTTATAAAATGAATAAACTTAAATACATATAAAATGTAGTATAGTAAAAGCCATTCTGATTTTTATATAAGAATTTTCAAGAACTTTAATTGTTGTAATCTTTGGAAAACACCTCATAAAATGTAAACAGCGTCATCTATGAATAACCCAGTACGAACTCCTTACATAATGACTTATTATTATTACATTTTACTTTTTAAAGTATGCTTTAAAACCACTTAAAGTTCTACAAGTAATAATTTGATAAAAAAGTTTTTATTAATTTTAGGTAAATATTTTTCTATTATAACTATTTTTTCTGCTTTTTGATGAGACCTGATGGTGGTCTCTAAGAGGCGAATCTATAGTTTTTTGAATTCTTGTCTGCCTGTCTTTGACCGCATCACCGAAAAACCGCTGGAGGGATTTTGCTGAAATTTGGTATGATGATAGCTGATTATCCGGGTGAACATATAGGATACTTTTTACTGCGGTAAAATATCTCATCTCTGAGAAAACTATACTAAACGTTACATATATAACGCTAAGTGTACCACAAGCATGCCACTAATTTCAGTTTTAAGCCTTTCATGGAGCGGCTTAACCATATTTACAATAAAGTTTCGATGCCTCTAGATCGCGTTAGATAGTTTGGGGACTCTTTGAACAGTACTGACTTAAGAAACTACTGCTAAGTGCTGGTAATATTCTGTAGTTTGATAAACGATTTATATGTGTATTTAGTGATTTCTTACGAATGGGTTGGGTGGTTGATACGTGGAAATTTATTTCGAAGGTCACAGGTTCAACTAAAGTAGTACTATGCAACCCTTTTTGATATCCCACTGCAGAGCATCGTTAAAGGGAGACCCACTTTATTAGTGGGATAGATCTTTGGTATTAATATTTTACAGGCACTAATATTTTTTATTGGAAATGGATAATTTAAATTAAAAAAAAACGTGTGTGTGTACTTATGTACGCACGTAAGAAGTTATATTTCTTTGGCGTATTAGAACAAAAATAGCTAAAGATTATATCCCGTATGTCACAACTCTCTGTTTGTAAAAGGAAACAGCTAACTTCTTCATGTCGCTTTCAGCTAATTTCATCATGTCGATTTATGGCTGTCGGTGTGCGCGCGCATCGTAAAAATTTTACTCACATAATTTTTTCCAAACGTGCCAAACGAAGTACATATAACTTCAAAAAATAAGAAGATTATTAAGCTATTTAAAAGAGAAAGCTTGTTTTATAAATATTAAAAACACATAGTGTAGTAGTAAATTAAGAAAGTATTCCAGTTCTTTCTTTTTCTGTTACAAATCACGAGTGCACCTGGGACGCGTCCGGACGATGTGTTATTGCGCAACTGCATTACCGTTTTGTCTGTAAAAAAAGTTTTCTTTCTCTTAACGTATTTGTAGAAGTTTTATCTATGCTTTTTGTATTTATAATATTCCCTATATGAGCTTTGCTTGGGGGTTTTTTCCTTTTTTTTTTGTAAATAATTGCGTTTTTTTTTTCAGAAAATACACAGGCTCCATAATTTATACCAATATTATATAGTTCGTTCGTTTATTCGTTTGTTTGTTTGTTTATTTGAACGCGCTAATCTCATGAACTACTAATATGAAAAATTATTTGCATTAGATAGCCTGTTTATTGAGGAAGGCCATATAAGGCTATATATCATATAATATATAGTCTATCTATTCCATACTAACGGTTAAAACGTACCTAGGGACGAAGCCAGGTGAAGCGAGGGTCAGTTGCTAGTATATGGATAAACTCAAAAAGCAAAAGCTTATCAAAATGCAAGATTTGGTCCAAATTGTTGCAGCCGTTACCGAGATACACGAAATAAATGTATATATATGTATATATAAAAATTGCTTACTTAATATTATAAGATAAGATATAATTTTATACCGTTATCGCCACCTGTTGATAAATTTTATTATTAACAGTAGCGTGTGTATTCCTCCAGATCTTCTCGTGTAAAAAACATCTAAATTCGTTCAGACTACAGCGTAAAAGACTGACAAACATACATACAAACTTACAAATTTATAATAATAATATGATCGACTTTAAAATTTGAAAAATCCTAACAAATCTAACTTAAATGACGATTTTTCATTTTAAATAAAACTATCTTTTCGGATTTTTTCCCAGATTTATTTTGATTTGTGGCTCCCGAAGTTTCGATCTCTTTATAGCAATCCTGGTCGCGGGAGAGACACAGTATATAGCTTTATTTAAAATGTCAAATATTCGCGTAAATCTAAGAAAGTATTGATGATTTAAATTTAGATTATCTAAAAAATATATCATAGTATTATAATATTTTTATCATAATTATATAGGTATGAAAGTTTTTCGGCTAAATCGATTTTGGCAAATTTGTTCCCAACCAATAATTTATTTAATCCAACTAGAAGCTTGTACAAATTAAACATCAACAGGATTCGAACTCGCGGCCTTCTTTACACCTCTGACGATCACACATAAGACCTTAATGAATAATATACTCAAACATAGATACAGTATACTAAGAAACTATTCACGAAGCAGTATTACAAATCAGAAGCACACCTGAGATCCGATACAAACTACGAGCATTGCAGTAAGTCCTTTCTATTTGGTGGTGTGTTTCTTCTCTCTCATTATATGTTATTAACCGCATTTGTCAAAATTATTTATGTTTGATGTTTGTTTATTGGATAAATATGTGAAAATGGTTGTCCTGTCCGAACATATAAATAATTTCTCTGTTCGCGTTTATATCGTTGAACTCCTCCTAAATGGCTGAGCCGATTTTAATGTTTTTTTTTTGTATTTTTCTCATTATTTTTTTACTGTCGAAATCAATTATGCTATCTAAACGAAACACAGGACAACGTCTCTCGAGTAATATAAATGTTATGTGTTTTGTTTTGTTTTGTTTTTTTAAGCCCAATTCAATGGAGTACAATTCACATATTTATCACGCAAAGGTAAAACTAATCACGCGAAAACTCTTTCTTTTTTCCACGTTATCCTTTTTTCTATCCCGTAAAAAAGCCTTTATCCTTCCCGTTAGTCAGATCTATCCGCTAGTGAAAGCTCAAAATCAATATAGCTGTTCAACTATCAATTTATGTCGATAGATAGAGAGATAAATATTTTAAATAGGTTGTTTGATATATAATGCTATCATACACATAATCCATATTAATATTATAAATGCGAAAGTAACTCTGTCCTTCTGTCACCTTTTCACGCTTAATCTGCTTAACCGATTTAGATAATATTTGGTATGAAGATAGTTTGAGACCCGGGGAAGGACATAGGATAGTTTTTATCCCGGAAATCATCCCTTAAGGATGTGAAAAGGGCGATGAATGTTTGTATGGATAATCATTTCTCAAGTAAGGGATATATATATTTTTTTATTTTTAAATTAAGTATTCGCTTTTCTATACCTATGTATGTATATATATATATATATATATATATATATATATATATATATATATATATATATATATATATATATATATATATATATATATATATAGGTATATATATATACATATATATATATATATATATATATATATATATATATATATATATATATATATATATATATATATAGGTATATATATATATATATATATATATATATATATATATATATATATATATATATATATATATATATATATATAATATATAGTTTATTCTATACTAACCGTGAAAAGTACCTAAGGACGAACGTGAGCGAAGCTAACGTGAGTCACTAGTATATGATATAAAAAAACGCATATGTAACGATGATATAAGTATGCGTGTATATTTTAAATTTAAATTAACATGTATGAAATGGTTGGGTACGTATTTTCTAGTATTTTTGCGTAGTCCATACAAATGTCAACATTAATCAACCAGTTTTTAAGCGAGTCGTTTCACTGATAAATAAAAGATGACAGATAATTTATCAAAATAAGTTTACATTGATTTCGTATTGGCTCATACATAGTAAAATTGAGAACATCGATCGTCGATTCTGTATACATTATTTTTATCAGATTATTAGGTACTATAATGTGAAAGTTTTTAGTTATGAGCATGTGAGTATGTATGTCACAGATTAAGGCTGAAAGGGCTGAATGGATTTGGATGCAATTTTTGTACACAGACTATGAGCTTATTACTACGTATATTAAAACTTATATTGCTAATATAGTTAACAGGTACATTCTAGTATATTATTAAGACTAATTAGTACATTTTAATGTTTTTATAATTTTTATCGAATACGAATCCTCAAATTTTTCAGGCATATCACCCGTAACGAAGACTGCATGGATCGTTTGGTGGTGCAAGGGAAAGTCAAGGGGAAGGAGTGAAAACACGGTGGACAGATCTCATAGAATTTGTGATACACAGCATAAATGATAACACCCAAGCCGCCAAACATAGAGATACATGGCGTCGCATCACGAAAGAAGCGGTGGAGCCAGACTCGACCGAGACATTACCACGACCACCCCGTTAAGAGTGAACGACTAAGAAGAAGAAGAATTTTTATCTGTTCGTCTACATGGCATGTGTCGTGCGAAAATTGAAACAAAGCGGATTTTTATTATACAAATACTCTTCAGAAAAAATGCTAGATTTCATGTAAATCAGATAAGTTATTTAAAGTAGGGAATATACTTAGTTTTAAAAACTGCGGCGTAAAATTAATCATTATTTATAACGCATAAGAAGTCACCAGTAACAACTGAGATAAACTATCAAGTTAAATTATAATTCTACGCAGCATCTGTACCAAAAAGATTGAAAGCCAATTCGCGATATTCAAAAAGCCATCTGGCGAAGGCGGCCGTTAAAAACTGGTCAAAGAATGTATTCCTTTGCACCTGTCTTGGTCTAACTAGTTCTTAGCGGATGTTCCGTGCGTTCACCCAGCTAGAGAGGGATGGCATATAAGCGTGCCGTAAGAGTGAGACAATATTATTAAATTTATATAAGTGCGAAATTGATAGCTATAGCGTCGCGTGGCGCGAGACAAGGACAAAAGATCGGTGCCATGTTTATAATAATCCTGTTACAAGAAAGGCTTCTTAAGTTGATCTTTACGGTGGGCAAGGGGTAAACAATGTGACGATGACCTAATATGGTATTGTACTCGCTACTTGTCGGGATTTCGTATCTTTTAAGTATCAATTAAATTACATTTTCAGAAAGAGGTTTCGTAATTCAATTTTTAAGAAAAACGTATTGAAGTGTCATTGTAAGACGTTGTTATTTTGTTTTAAGTTTTTTTGTTGTGTCGCTGACGCTTAACAAGACACATAATGTTTGCATGCTTTATAATAAATATAAGGATTTTCCCGCGACTCCACTGACTTATTTATATATGATTTGATTTTAATGTGATTCGCCTCAAATCGGACGGAAACGGACTGACTGCCTAATGTTTTGAAATAGAAATTATAATTATAATAATATTATATAATAAGAAAGATATTTCCAATTTTCGTCACTGTAACTTTAAAAGTATATAATGCTATTTCATACAAATTTGCACCTTTTTTACCCCTTTAGAAGTTGAATTCCTAAAAATCCTTCCTTAGCGAATACCAACTTCTGATGAAAAATCTACCTCCTATCAAGTTTGTAGTATTTGCACTTTCTGGAACATCATGACTAATTTGGGACTGGTATTTCGCTTTTATACTATGTATAGATAATAAAACGTAGTGTACAGGTAGATCGCTAATAATATATTGAACAAAAAAAATATAAGCAATAAATTCTGTAGAATGGGAAACGGTTAGTGATCTGTATCTATATATTACCATATTATAGCATCCTTTGCCATATAACATCTGTTTTAGGCTCGAAAAAGCAGGTAGTCGACCCATCGGTCCTCGAATGGAAACGAACTACCAACAATCTGGAATTTAAAATTATTTTTACCAGATTTTAATTCCTTCACAATTTGAATGTATGTATATTTTTGTGTGTTGTTACGAGATATCTTATTTTTTAATATATATTATTCTTGTACGTAGATGTGAGCTAGAGACTCATCCTCACTATACTTTTGTATTTATAATATCAGACATTGTAATCTTTTGTTATTATTAACAGTACGTCGTCTCAGTGCTTATTTGTCCAAAAGACTAATTTATTATAAGAGTTTTTAATACAAAATAATTGATTTTTAAATATCAATTCTATTGGTATAAAATATACAGTTTACTTTAAAATATGTATGTATATACATAATATGTATATAAATAAATCATAGTATGGTGACGGGAATTACACAACCGAATCCGTCGAGTAATTCTTTATTACTGTCCATACTTAATTATATTATTATACGCTTACATACTAATATATTATAATTATATTACAATACTACACGCCCCTTTTAAAAGGAAAAAAAAATATTTTTTATAATCATAGTAACGTTTAGTTCTATTCTTATGTACTACATTATTGTTATCCTTATCCTCTAAAATTACTAAATTAGAGCCTTCCTCCTTAACAATTTTCCAAACTAGAACCAAATCACCTTCTTTATAGGATATAGTATTAGTATATGTATCATACTGTTGTTTTCTAATTTGCTTTAAAGCAAAGCTTTGTTTTTAAAATAGAGTTAAAAATCTACTGGAAAGTACAACAAGTAGGTATTGGTAGTTTGAATAAGTAAGTACTAAGGCGATGAGTGTTCTATACGTTGCTCTAAGTTATAGTCTATCTATTTGCTAAATTTCGTCTAAATCCATCCAGTTGTTTCAAGTTTGAAGGAGTCACAAACATATCTATACATATAATAAAATTCTAGGTCGAATCTGTACCTTAAATATTTTTTGGAAAATCTTATTGAAATAGACATTATTATCGATGCAGAGGCCGAATCTATAGTTTTTAGATTTTTTGTCTGTCTGTTTGTCTGTTACCGCATCACAGGAAAACCACTAGCGGCATTTCGATGAAATTTTGTATGATGATAGCTGGATATCCGGGTCAGCATATAGGATACTTTTTACCGCGGGAGATTATCTCATTCCCACGGGAGTACACGTTATAACACAACTCAAAAAATATTTCAGATCAGAATTTCTTGAAACTTGGTATTAATGCTCTTCAATACAATTAAATAAATACGTTTTTTAGCGTTTTTTGAGATTCATCTCATAAGGAGATAAAATAAGGGATGAAAATTTGTATGAAACCTACCTTTTCAAAGTTTTTTTCTTGTAGTTTTAGCGCGAGCGAAGCCGCGGGTTTTGCTAGTATAATATATGTATAATAGTGTAATAGATTATACCTCAAGGGTGATCCTATATAAACTTCATGAATAATTTTACCATTCTGAATGCGTAATAATTAGTTTCAAAGTTATTTCAAAATCAATATTTAATTAAGTAATTTAAAAGATATTTCTTTACTATACATATAATAAAATGTTATTGTGAGTCGAATCTGTACATTAAATATTTTTTGAAAAATCCTATTGAAATAGTCATTATTATTGATACAGAGGCCGAATCTATAGTTTTTACAATTTTTGTGTCTGTCTATCTGCCTGGGAACGCACGAGAAAACCACTGGATAGATTTTGATGAAATTTAGTATGATGATAGCTGGGTATTCGGGTCATCATATAGGATACCTTTTACTGCGGAAAAATATCTCATCTCTGAGAAATCTATACTAACCGTTGAAACGTTCCTAGGGACGAACCCGAGCATGGCAAGGGCGAGTCGCTAGTTTTATGTATAAAGGTATAGCCATTATAAAATAACTTTCTACGTATTAATACTTTAATCAAGATAAATAACAAAAATCTAGTTCCTCAACTCAATTAGATCAAACACCTATTGTTACTAATATGATTAACGGTCACTAAAAAGTAATAAAACCTCTCAATGAAATTTGTTACTTATTTCCTTAAAATTAAATCTAACTTTCATTGGCAAATATTATATGTACATCATTCTTTACCCATTGAGTAAGTTACTAAGAAGGAAAGTAGGATGTGAAAATAGGTTTGCTAGAGATAAGAAACCTGTGTTTTAGAACAATGAATGTGTAACTTAATTACTGGCTATAATTTTAAATTACCTTTTGAATTTGAAGATTTTATGCAATATGCAATGTACAGTTTTTTTTTTTTTAGATGGCTTGTTTTTACCTGTGGTTTCGCACGTATTGTACGCGGGGCGGGGATAAAAGGTAGCCTCTGTCCGTCCCCAGGATGCTATTTATGCCCTTGTCAAATTTTATCAAAATCTGTTCAGCAGTGTAAGTGTGAAAAGGTAACAGACAGAACATACATTTATAATATTAGTAAGGATAGTATAGATGATAACAGTATCATGGTACAGATCAGCAAAGAATATTTGATGGACATAAAAAAGTGTGTTACACAGTTTTGATAATATGGAGAATATTATCGATGTTTTGTATGCATATTTACACTATTTTTTTAACTAAGGGTGAGCTATATGGGTGGTCCTAAATTTTCTAGAATAAATTCCATTGCCAAGAGTTAAATAATTATTTTTGAACTTATAGGCTTTTTTGAACACCTTATCACATGAAACCGCGGGCAGAACTTGTGTTAGTTAAAAAAAATAATGTTACTGATAGCTTTCAATATAACTTAAGCTATTACTTATTACATATAAGCAAAGTAACATTTATTAAAGGACGCGTAAATATCTAGTTTAAAGTAAAGACAAAAAATATTTAACTCAACACTAACGCATTATTAATGTCACAGAGTAAAAAGTTACAAGCATTACGTAATGATCGATTGCTGTATACAGTATCAATGTAATCATGAAAATGATGGATATTATTATAATATAATGATTCCTTAACAAATTATGGACTCAATTTATGACCTTAGCATTCGTGCTAATACTCATAAAAACCTCATCTCGTATCCTACAAAAACATTTCTTTGAATCATTCTTATTCTATCCCTTTTTCGGGTTAGAATGTAGCTTATATACTTGTACAGCAAGACACGACAATATTTGTTATATATAATGTGTACAGATATGTTAAATTGGGTAATTTCTATTTTGTAAAGTCGGTTAAAAGTATTCAATATACCTTTTTGAATATTTTTAATGTTGTAATCACTTATACAGCAGGCGGTTATGTGGTAACTCACCTTCTAAAAAAACCAGTACTAGTAAATAAAAACCTTCCCTTAGGCGCGCAAGATCACTTACGCACTCAACCACGATGTCTAGTTTTTCGAGGCAAACCGCAATAACCAGGGGGTTGCTCTCAAGGTCCACTATTAATTGACGATCAAAATTACTTGCAAGTGTATTTGAATAAAGTATATTTTGATTTTTTTGACTATGCTATCAGAGAAGTAAATAATCTGTATGGCACACTTTTTTTTTAATGTTGGGAAATGCATTTACGCATATCACCATAGCATACACATATAGGTGGTTATGTGGAACTCTCTGGCTAGAAAAGCCAGTACTACCCACTAAAACCCAACAGAACCTCCCCCATCTTAATGGGGCGTCGCAGGATTGCGTACGCACTCAACCACGACGCCTCGACGGCAGGTCTGCCGAAGCAGACCACAGCTATGATACGGGCAGTGTATCGGAGTAGGCGATCTACCAGTGCGTTTCTTGGCTTTCCCCCGGCTGGACTGCCGGACTCTACTGAACGGGTGGTTCGGACAAACCCTAAGGCCCTAAGGCCTAAGACGATAAATGAAAATATTCTGAGATTTATTTAAACATGGTAGTGCCCTATTTTTACTACATGTGTGCGTAAAATGAAATAAAAATTAAGTAAATTTAAAAACTATTGTCTTACTCTTCATGGCTCCCATAAAAAATATCTAGATTACGTTTTAATTCATATTATGTATGATTTACACCTTATCAGATAAGCTTATAGTACCCTGAGAATTAAACCTTCTAAATATACGGATGTTTTATATTTCTAATTTAACTCCATTAAAGTTATTTAAATTTGTTATTGTTTAAAATTTCTTTTTATGTGTTACAAGCCGACAGATGAGTTTATTTTTAACCGACTTCCAAAAAGGAGGTTCTAAGTTCGTCGTTCGGCTTCGAAAATATCTGATTAAGTAGGTATATGTAGTATTTTTTCCTTTCTAGTAATTTTTTGCTTTTTAGCACAAATCACATAATACTATACTAGTATTTTTAGTGTATAGATATCGGATTTTTTATAAGTTTTTACATTTTAGTGTCTGGAAGTCAATTTTATTTTTTTTTTATTTTTAAAACTTTTTTTAACATTATACTTTTAAAATAAGTTAACCTTCGTTTAACGCTATACTTGTGTATTACGACGATAGAAATAGGCTATCTCGCTCTTACTTCAATCTCGCCATTAAAAATCTCGTTAAAATCGGTTTAAGATGTTTTCTTTTGTCCTTCGTCAAACCCTTTTTATTTCTCTAGATAAGAATGGTTCTAGGTATATATGTAAGTCTAATTCAAATCCTCCACTTACTACTGAAAGTCCATACCTATACAATACACCTATCTATACAAATATTATAAAGAGGTAAAGTGTGTGAGTTTGTGATGTTGTGGGGGGAAATCTCTGGATCTACTGAACCGATTTAGATGAAATTTTTTAAGAAGATAGTTTGAGACCCTGGGAAGGACATAATACTTTTTATCCCGGAAATCATCCCTTGAGGGGGTAAAAATGGGGATGAAAGTTTGTTTTGGGTAGCAAGCTAGGGACGCATCCAAGCGAAGCGAGGGTGAGTCGCTAGTATATAAATAGGTGAAGACAAAACAGTTCAGTACCTTTTTCTCCTCTGTTTGTCAACCAATTATCTTTTTTTTTTGTTAGGTAGCTATTGATGAGTTTAAGTGTTATCAATAAAAAAAATTGAAATAATATTTTTTATTAGTGAAGCGGGTTCAAATCCCGGGTCTCGTACCTCTGATATTTTCATGTGCGAATCATATCTAACATGATTACCACTTGCCTTACGGTAAAGGACAACATCGTGAGGAAACCTGCATGTCTGAGAGAGCCTAGCAAATTTTCGAAAGACATGTGAAGTCCACCAACCCGCACTTGGCCAGCGTGATGGACTATGGCCTGATTTCCCTCGTAGTGAAGGGAGGCCCGTGCCCAGCAGTGAAACGTTAAAAAGGGCTGAATACATATTTTTTATAAATAGATAGATAAATTCTATTCATATATGTTTTCCTCCAATTTTCAATATTTATAAATCAAATCAAAATCAAAATATACTTTATTCAAATAGACTTTTACAAGCACTTTTGAATCGTCAATTTTACATTTTAAATAATATAATCGAATATAATAATAACCCTAGTTACTCATACTGCTTTTAAGATTAACGCTTACAAAGAAATAGAAATACTATTATTATAAATTTAAAGGTTTATAAATGTATATGTACTGCATATGTTTGTTAATACTTCAAATAAATACTATATTACCGCTTCTGTTATTCTTAAACAAGATCACTTCGAGTAAGAAGTAGGTGATCTAGATTTCAAAAGCTGCCGGGTATTTTATTAAAATATGCATAGCTAACTATATTTTAATGTAAAGGCTTTCTACACTCTTAACTATGCAATAGTTTTTTTAATAAAAATATTAGTAGTACTAGTATCTCTAGGTACTAAACAGAAACATATATGTTACTTTAGGTCATAGTGTGTGTACTTAATTTCATCAAAACCGCCCACCCATTTCAGTGTGGACAAGTAATAGACCTACATACTCATATAAAGTTTCTCATTTATATTAGTACTCGCGACTCACCCTCGCTTCGCTCGGGTTCTTCCCTTGGTACGTTTTAACGGTTAATATGGAATACATAGTCAATCCCTTGCTCTGTGAAAAACAAAAATAAATTTATCCCACGGGAATTGTAAATTTTTTTGGAGTAAAAAGTAACTTATGAGCTATTCTAAACTATAATCTATCTCTGTGCCAAATTTCATTCAGATCCGTTCAACCATTCTCGTGTGATTGAGTAACAAACCATCTATCTATCCGTACTTTCGCATTTATAATATTTATGCTACTAGCGAGTCACCCTCACTTCGCTTCGGGGTGGTCCCTCGATAAAAATGAATGTATCCCACGGGAACCGTACATTTTTCCGGGATCAAAAGTAACCTATGTGATATTTCAGACTATAATCTGTATCTTTGCCAAACATCCAAATCCGTTCAGCCGTTCTGGTTTGATTGGGTAACATCCATCCATACATTTATAAATCCTATAATTTTATCCTTTCCTATCTCATTATACTTCTCTATTCACTGTTATAATAACAGTGAATAGAAATTAGAAAAAAAACCCATTAAAGTTTAAAAAAAATTGCACGTTTTCCGTCACCCAGTGATTTTGTTAAACCGGCTCAATGCAACGTGTAGTTAAAAAAAAACTAAACTAGAAACTGATTTTACTACTAGTTCACTCTCGTGTTATAACTAGATTAGTTAACTACAGATCCTGCCGTATTATCGCATAGGCGTATAGTAAATACTGTTCCATCATAATATTTGCGTTCGATAGCCATTACAGTATGTTGACTATGGTAGTTCCTTTTCAATCGATACTCGTTCGTATAAATAGTAACACAAGTCTTCTAACTATGCATTATTTATCTTCTCAAGATGTATCTGTAGACAGTTACAAAATAGAACTTTATTAGCACCGACTGACATTTTAAGTTTACGCAAACGGTTCAATACGACATTATAAGGTATCGCCTGATTTCACTAATGAACAAAGTTTAAAGTTCTTGGAATTATCTATATATATTACGAAATATAATATCTATCAGTATATATACATGTTTGTTTGTACGGTTGTAGATCAACATCTATACATAGATTGTAGATCACTAATCTATACATATAATAAAATTGTAACTAAGCCGAATCTGTACATAGAATATTTTTTGGAAAATCTTATTGAAATAGACACTATTATCGATACAGAGGCCAAATCTATAGTTTTTAGAATTTTTGTCTGTCTGTGACCGAATCACAGAAACACCACTAGAGGGATTTTGATGAAATTTGGTATGATGATAGTTGGTTATCCGGTTCAACATATAGGAAACTTTTTATTGCGGGAAACTATCTCATCTCTGAAAAATCTATACTAACCATTAAAACATATATAGGGACGAACCCGAGTGAAGCAAGGGCGAGTCGCTAGTCAAATGTATATCATTCCTTTCTATCTAGATTTAATGTGTATTTGTCAAAAAATACATAAACGTGAAAGCTAATATGTTTGAGTGAAACTGAGTAAATATCAATGCGGCGCAGGCACGTATTACTTTTTAACTAAAAAAGTACACAACTTCGAAATCACATTAAAATAATATTATTCCATTCAAGGGGTAGTTATTTTTCTTTTAATTTTTATTACATCATCTTAATACTATAGATATTTTATATAATCTATACTTGAATAAAAAAAATATATTTAAATCAGCTAGCAATTATAAAAGACTAGCAAAACCCGCAGTTTCGCTCGCGCTAAAACTATAAAAAAACTCTAAAAAAGTTAGGTTTTATATAAACTTTCATTCCCTATTTTACCCCCTTATAGGTTGAACTTAAAAAAACGCTAAAACATGTATTAATTTAATTGTATTGAGAGCATTAATACCAAATTTCAAAAAGTTCTAATCATAAATATTTGTTTGGGTTGTATTATAACGTGTTTTCCCGATAAAAAGTAGTCTATGTCACTTTCTAGCCCTCCAACTATCTCCACACAAATCATGAAACCACGCCAATCTGTCACTTCGTTTCGACGTGAAAAAAGGAGAAACAAACAAACAAATGGAAGTATGGATATGGATATCAAGTAAAATATAGCCGAATTGAGTAATTTTCCTTTTTAAAAGTCATTCAAAAGTCATTAGACCTCATTCAGGAAATAAAGGTAAGTTGCTAGTGCTGAAGATTCTAATTTGTATTTTTTTTGCTACAATTTCACTGTTTTCTTGTGATATTTTTAAGATTTTGCCTTAGGAAACTTTCCAAACATGTGTCAGATGAGATGGTAGCAGACAGTCTGACAAGTGACGGCAATCTAGTGTCACCTGCTTGTGAGGTGGGCTATTTTACATAATTTAAATCATACCTTATACATTTTCCCTTAAGAGGAAGAGTAAGCAAGCATCTTACATAATTTTCTCAACCTAAAAAGTACACAAATAAAGACTACTTTTTCCGAATAAACCAAATACGTCGGTTTTCACTTAACACATCGGGACGAACAAAGGCAAATTTTTTGCTGCCATTATTCCCAAATGTATTGAACAGTTCACATCGACTTCTTCGTACTTCATGAATAAAATAAATGAATGGAAAGGTTCCAAACTTCGATTGAGACCGACAAAGGTCGATCTGTTTGCGGGACATGTCGCTTGGGAGTGTTGGAGTCCACTGCGTTTATAGCGCTATATATCTTTCTTATATTTTGAATTAGGTATATAAATAATAGGTATTTATAACAATACACGTTGTCATGTCTAAGTTTCAATAATTTGATTGTGATCTTTGAATTCATACACAAATCTAATCGAAAAAACTAATTCAGTCTAATTGAAAATTTTAGAATATCCTAAATTTCACTGATACTCCGATTATTATTTCTCTAAAAACCTTATTCGGCCTATTCAAATTTAAAAAAGAATAGCCAGAGCGGTCCGCCCTATTGATGTGTTTATCAACGAACAGCATTTATTATATAGATAATAAACAAGAAAAAATAAAAGTATGCCTTATATATGTACATACATAGTAAATATTCAATAGACAAAATACGTGGAGTTTCACTGTCCAACAATTAGGTACAGCTATTATAATACTCGTAATTAGCAATCTATGGAATTCACCAATAAAATTTTTATTTCAATAAGAAATATTTAGGACGAGAATTGGCATTTTTTTCAATATATTATGAAGTCTATTGAAAATTCGGTAATTGTTTAACTGAATATTGAATTCAGTGGAAGTTCTACTTAATTAACTCTCAGAACTGCCTGACTTGGTTTCTCATTGAGGGCAAATTTGTGATAATAATATATTTATACGTTAAGTTATGCCTCTGTACTTTTCAGTATGTGTGATATAGCGTGATTGTGGACATGAGTTGCATATCTTGTATGAGTACATATATCGTACTTTAATATACATAGGTATAAACTTAAAGTTTAATTGTTTTTGTGTTCTTTGATTTAATGATTTCATTTTTGACGTGATAATAGAATAATATATCGATTCTTAAAGAAAGAAAGAGATAGAATAGTTAGAAAAGAGATATGTAGTTAGAAAGAAATAGATAAGTTAGAAAGAGACAAAGCAATCTATCCCGATTTTATTTATATAAAGAATGCATATAATTTTGCATTTATCATCTTCCTAGTAAGTTAAATGTTATGAAATCGTATTTCTATTAAATGTTTGAAACTTTACTTAAAGTTCTAATTTTTAAATTAGCTTTAAGTTTACTTAAATGTAAAGTCACTTTTTAATTTATTTCAAAGCTCAATTTATTTAAAGTTTACAAAACTATGAATGCTTGAAGAGTACAAACTTATTATGGTTATTATACATTTTTATACATGAACGTAACTTTATAATTTGTATTGATTTCTACAAAGGGTTTAATAAATTGATCATATTAATATGTACATATACATATTTTGATTTATTTGCAATATTTTAAAATCAAATATACTAGAATAAATAGATCAATAACAACCGTCACCTTAACCAACTAATATAAGAAAACTGTATAAAAAACTTTAATAATCTTATTACGTAAGTATTTCTCTGAACATTTTAAATAAAATTATCTTTTCGATTTTTTTCATCCAGTGTCCCTTCAGTAAAGGATTCAAAACGTCGGGAACCAAAAATCAAAATGAGTCCCCAAAAAAATCCAAAAACATACTTTTAAAATAACTAATATTCGCGAAGACCTTAGAAACTTTTACACTTTACAACATGTTCAAATCAATCCAATCGAGTATGCGATGAAAATAAAATACATATATGTAAATAATAGTATAGTATACAAAAACATTACTCACCTTTTAAGCTTCTAAGTCGGTCAAAAGCTTATTTTATAGCACAATACGTAAAACTTTATCAAATTAAGCACTAAATATTACAAATTCAGTATGAAAATATTTACAAAGTGTTGTAAAGCTTATCAAAGTCGTAGTGCAAGTTGCATGTCAGTTCGGTATCAAACTGCCGCGACGTCGGTCGTCGTCACGCAGTGTGGTGTACGTGTTACGTGTTTGGATTTTAGTTTGTTTTATTGGATTTGTTTGGATTTTTATTGTTTTATGGTAAGTGTTTGTTTTATTTGTAAGTAAATATTTGTATTGATATTGTTTTGTTTATCGAATCTCGAAAATTTTGCGCGATTTTGTTTGAAAGTTTTCGATAGTGAGTTATTTTTTTATACATGTATTTGTTATTATGGCGTTAAAAAATTGTTACAGTATATAATGTAATATTATAATTAATTAATGATAAAATGGACTCGAAAATATTTAATAAAGTTATAATTTTAAAGTTATTTGTTTTAGAATTATGTTATATTTTGTTACATTTTTATCGAAAAATATCTTATTTCAAGTACTTTTAGAGTGTTTGATAAAATTATTATATTGATACAGTACTAATAAAAGTTTTGCATCATATTATTATTAATAAGTTTTCAGTATAATTAAGAGATGGCGCTACAGTCTATATGAAAAAGCTCTAAGCTCTCTTTGTAGTAGTTCGTTTAATAAATTTTATATTTGTATTTGTCAAATTTATATATGTATTTAATACTAGTTCATATTTGCGGCTTCACATGGTATATCGGTGAATAATTTCTTTCGTAATTCCAGAAGCTATTTCCCGACTCCCACACATTAGAACAAATAGATTTTAACTATCTAAATAGTAATATTATGTATTTTAAATATATTTTAAGCTTTTAATTTAAAAAAAGTTTCTGCCGTGCGTTAAATTTTTTTAGTTATATTATAACTTAACGTTTTGATTTTAGAACACAATGTTTATCTCAATCAAAACCTAGACGAAGAATTCATATCAAAGAAGCAAGCAAAAATCGCAGTATATAATAGAATTTTTTAGAAATATATGCGACAATTATATTCAATTATATATAATACTATTAATTTGCTTCAAAATCACAGACAAATTTTACGAATTTTCATATAATTTTGAATGAAATGTTTTACTAAAATGATTTCAACTCCAGACTGACTTAAAATTCAGAACTCATCCGTACAGTAAACTTTTGACTTCTATGTTTAATTTCCATCGTAGTTTCTACAATTGTTACTATTTGTATTTTATTACTGAGTCATGTTGTGTAGTTAAATTAACAAGTATATGCGACCCATTTTACTAAGATTAGGCCAGGTCTTACTTAGAGATTATTTTATTTTTAACTGGCGACTTACCCTCGCTTCGCTCTGGTGCATCCCTAGATATTATGTTTCAATTTTTTTGAGCGGAATCCTAATTCTTTTTTAAAAATAAAAGTAGCCTAAGTTATTCCTTATAACATCAGCTAGATCTGTCAGTGAAATTCCCGCCAAAATCAGTCCAGCCGTTTCGGAGATCAGCCGGAAGAAACAACAGACAGACAAAAAATTTTAAAATTGTGTTTTTCTTATAAGTACCGTATATAATTTCATACGCATAATTCAATTCAATTCTTTTGTTTAGTGGCTTCCAGAACATATACATAATAGTAAAAAGCTGTTATTTTGACATTACAAACAGACACTTCAATTCTATTTATCTGTACAGATACTTACCTCCACTTTCTTTTAAAGTTTTCATCGAATACTAAATCTTAAAAAAACTATTATCATATGTATTTTAAAATACACCATTTTACTAAAAATCATTTCTTAAATTTACTTTAAAATGATTTTACTCTATTGATATTGTAGAAAAAAAAGAGGTTGAAATTATCTTATAGTTATGATATATTTTTTTAACGTATTACTTAACTAGGCTGTTAAAAATCTAAATAGAAAAAGAAATATTTATAAAAGCTACTATGTTAGAAAACCTTATAATATATAGTGTATATTATATGTATATAAAATAATACATAATTAACCTCTTACAACTAAACTAATATTAGTCCAAAAATCATCATTGTAAAGAGAGAAGAATAAAAAAATACTGACACATATATCAAATCTATTCTTAATATATTCCTAAAGTTCTTGTTACAGTAATATCAATTAAAAGTTCAAAAGCTAACAGAATATCAAATAGATATTATTGTTGCTACTCATAAAAAGCTCGAAGAACTTTAAATAGAAGACCCACCCACCCATAATTTAATCGTATATTTTCTGACTTCTTATTTTAGTTAGTCAAGTTACTTTTTCTTAAAAAACAATTTATTCAAGTTTCTATACATAGTAAAATATGCGCTTTACCTAATATAGTTACGATTCACACAAAAAATTATCAGAAGCCTTTGAAATCACATAACTCCAAGGCTGTCTCAAGCCTTAAACAAATCTATAAAAAATATATTAACAAGTAGTTGCAACAAAAAGTAGATTTACGCTGAGATGAGTATATGTTAATATAGAGTTAGATTGACAAAAACATCACAAAACAAACCTTATTTCAATACAACTAAGATCTATAAACATTTTATTGGCTGTCCGTCTAAATGTGTGTTTGGACAACAAGTTTTGCAGTCTAATAAATTAAGTGCACACGAAAATAGATCATAAATACATAAGAAATATGGTTTTGTTTACGATATTACAAATGCAAATCAATTTTGCTACGGTTTTTGTATAACAGGTTAAGTTTCCCTACGTAATTAGGGCAGGTGTTCAGTATCGAGCTTTTTTTTTTATAATTTTATCTCGTTTATTTTTAATACGAGTTCTTTCGGTGGACTTTTAATGTGGATCTGATGTATCAGTCAGATATGACACCTTTTAGCACTTTGCCGCTCCAAACTGTAAGCGTTGCTAGTTAAAAGTTTTATGCGCTTTTGACATTAATTTAATGTGATACAGTTCTAATTTCAGTGTGGTATTTTAATAAACTAATTAATTATACAGTAATTAAATATTAATTTCACATTTATGACGCGATGTTGAAATGTAGAGTTCAAAATTTTCGTTATTCGCTTAATGATTTAGTGTAAAATTTTATACTATTTAAATAAATAAAATACTAATATTATATAAACTAAGTTTATTTTTTTTGAACTATCTGTTTATTTAAAAAATGTATTTTTACTCTTTTTATTGAGGATGGTATATAATAGGCTATTTAACTGTATTTTTACTTACGCTATGACCCTAAGGAGCGGAGCAATAATTACATATAAATATAGAGCAAACAGAATCGCGGAAAAAAGCTAGCTTGTTAGAAAACAGTACAATATATTATAGTATATATTATTATAAAATTTGCTTGCTTCCTAATATAAACTTTCATCCATATTTCATCCCCTTAAGAGATGTTTCCGGGATTTAAAGTATCCTATGTCCTTTCCAAGATATTAAACTATTTTATTACCAAATTTCATATAAATCGGTTCAGTAGATCCTAAAATTACCCCCTAAAACCTCACAAACTCACAAACTTTACATCTTTATAATATTAGTATAGATAAACAAACGCATTAATAACATTTTATATCCAAACTAAGCTTAGTCTTAAAATTATTACATTATGTCATAGCTTTTGTCTAGACAGATTGTTGTTTTAAATATAACTTACTTGTAACTATACCGATTTTATCACTATTTTCACTGACAAGTGAAGGATAGAGCAGTGAGCGAGCGCTAAAAGCTTTTAATGTTATATTTAAGCTCGTCTATTTAAATAAAAAAATGAATATTTGCTTGTATAAAATTGCAAATTTCTGAGAGTTCGATTATTTAGAAATTTTAACATATATTATGTATTATTTACTACATTTACATGGAAAAAGTCTTTATGTTATTAATTTTACTATAACTCACCACTAGATGGCACAGCAATCAAATTCTACATGGGAATTTAGTTACGAAAAATATTTTCGCAAGATGCATTTACGCGAGCGAAGCTAAGAGCTAAGGCTAGTCAATAAAATTTATAACAATACTTTGTATATAAAAGGCAACATTTATAAACGGTTATATCGCATCTTCCATTTACGCTTAAGAATCCGGATCTTTGAGTTTTATTGTATCAACCCGCTATTATGAATTAGTTGTAAATAACAATATGTTGTTATACCATAAAAAATATGCAGGTTTTTAAAGAATAGACTTTATATAACATGCATTTCGTTTCATACTTCATTGGCACGTACATAGCCTTATAGCTAATATTCGCCTACGCGTAACGAAAGAATTCCTTGCCATAAGAAAAATCGTTAAGTAACACGACAAGGTTGTCAGATATATCCATACTATAATAAAAAAAATGTGTATACTTATGTACCCACGTAAGATGTTATACTTCTTTAGCGTAACAGAAAAAAAATAGCTAAAGATTTCATCCCGTATGACACAAGTCTCCGTTTGTAAAAGGAATACAGCAGCTAACTTCATCATGTTTTAATAGACCTATCCAAAATTCTATTTTATTTGAGACCTTTGAAAAGTATTCCTGGATCTCTACAACAGTGCTACGTATCTAGGTCTAGGTCTAACTATTTCTAGATCTAGCATTTAACTATCCAGATAACGCTAAGTACACACCGATTAAAAATAAAAGAACTGCGAACGTCAAATACCAGAATTTTATAAATAAATAATAAAGTTATTGATATATTTATAAATCAAGTTTCCAAAAATATGCTTTTAAAACGACATGTACAGACACGCCAATTATAATGCATAATTAAAATGCAGACATCAATTTATTATGTCGTGTATACATCGGGATAATCTTCGGCTGCAAATATAAAATTAGGGGTCCTCAGGAAAATATACAAATTATTTTTTTATTGTTCGTCTATTCGTTGAAATTCGAACATAAGATTATTGTGAGGAAAATATATATGAACTAGCGACTCACCCTCGCTTTGCTTCGTATTTGTCCCTACTAAAACAAATCTATCCCACGAGAACCGTACATTTTCCCGGGATGATATATAGCCTATATCCTTCGTCATTTAACGGGCTATCTAATGCAAAAAGAACGCGTTCAACCAAACAAACAAACAAACAAACTCTACAGCTTTATAATATTAGTATAGATAGAATGTGTCTTATCTATATATAAAACTGTTTCCATTTTTTTTTATTGATAACACTAAAATCGGTTGACAAACAGAAAAAAAAGGTTAACTGTTTTATTTTTGGCATATTTATACACATGTATATAGATAGTGTAAAGAAATATTTTTAAATATATAGCTAGTACTAGAAAAATAATAACAACCGTTCATTTTTTCGGGATAAAAAGTAGCCTATGTGTTATTCTGATGTATGAGCTATATTATTGTAAAGTTTTATTAAAATCCATTCAGTAGCTTTTGCGTGAAAGAGTAACAAACATCCATACATCTATACATCCAGACATTCATACATACTCACAAACTTTTACATTTATAATATTAGTAGGATGTTGCAAGGCTGTGCAGTGTGCAAGGTGGCTTAGTATTTATTGGTTTAGTGTAAATATTAGTGTTAAATCATCTTGGTAACATACTTTAGTTTTTAGAATATTTTCGGTACTAGATTATATAGCTGTAAGTCTTAAAGTTCTGGGTTCGAGTCCCGAGTCGAATAAATAAAGTTATATGATTTTTTCATAAAATTTTTTTTTGAAGTCTCTAAAACTTAGAATTTTTACTTCGTGACCCAGCATTTACCGTTAAACTAATTCTACACTATAATTATCTACTTCCAAACTAAGTATTCGTGTACTATTAAATATAACTTTATCGGAACCCAACTCTCAAACTTGGTTCACATTTGACTTTAATTTTAAACATCGTAAGCCGGACACATTTATTATTCAATAATTATGTCGATTGAAGCTTTTTACCTAAAAAACGGGAAATCCTTTATTATTTCGCATATTTATTCAAAAGTACATTGACTCTGTGGCGCTTTAAATTCAGAAAACAGGTTTTATTTCTAGGATATGCTGTAGGAATGTGATTGGAATACCTAACATGTTGTACTCAAACATTTGTACACTAGATAATATATAAAATATCTGTTTTGAATATTTTTTTAACTTTTTTTTTGACTTTGTCTTTGTCTTGTCAGTTCTTTAATTAAATGTAATACAATGAATAGATATAGCGCATAATCTTAAAATATTTTAGACTATGTACCAAAATTATGAATTTCATCAAAAAAGTCAATATATTTTGTAAATTATACATTTTTTTGCAAATATTTCATATTCAAAATTATTATAAGGGAAATGACAAAAGCAGCTGTCACTTGTCCAAGATTTATCTACTCATATTGTGTATAGATAAATTAATAAATCTGTACAATAATTATTCCTTTTTTTATTAATTATTATAAATAAAGTTAGTAGGCTTCGGGTTCGTCCCTAGACCAAAACAAATCTATCCCACGGGAATCGTACATTTTCCGGGATAAAATATAGCCTATAGCCTTCCTCAGTTAATGAGCTATCTAATGCAAAAAGAATTTTTTAAATCGGATTACTAGTTCCTGAGATTAGCGCGTTTAACCAAACAAACAAACAAACAAACTCTTCAGCTTTATGATATTATATTATAGTATAGATTTCTAAGGCTACAAACTAAATTATTTCTATTGCACTGTGCTTAGGGACTATGAAATAAACTAAGTCCATATGGACATAGTAATTAAACGTTGTCACAAAATTTAACTATGACAATTGTTTCATTGCTTCTCAGTATCCAAATGGAAGACATTTTAATAAGCATTCATTAACAGATTCCTGTACACGATGTACATTATATGGGATAAAAAATTCAATCGAATTCATGCATTCAGGGTTTATTCATAGCTAGCGTTTTCCTGCGGTTCCGTTCGCGTATTTTATTATATTCTTTATTGCACTTTAAAAGTAATATAGTAAAAAAAATTGACAATAAACTTAGTTAACAAAAGGTGGACTTATCTCTGAGAGAGATCTCTTCCAGTCAACCCCTGGATGTGGAAGAAGATGTCGGCGGGCAATATAGTGCAAGAAATAAATATACTAGAAATAAGAGTAAAAATCACGTATAAAATATACATATATTATTTATAAAAATATATACTTATACATACATATGTATATACATATATTTAATATATAAAACATGAAATTTATGTATAAAGTATAGCTCTTACTCTAATATCTCTAACTCTTTATAAATTATTTGTAAGTCATATTATTTGAAAATTTTATCAATATTTGCAGAACTAATTTTTGCCTTAATTTGTGCGTAATTTTTGCCTATACGTGCTTGAGCAAAGTTTAATATATTAAAATGCTTCTACAGAAATGCATATAACAGCAATAATAGTATCCAAATTTGTTTAGCTTTTGTTAAGCATGGAAAAACATATGAACAGACATTCGCAGGCGACTTTTTATGTATTTGGGTAACACAAATTTGACATTGCAAGTTACGAGATACATGAAAAAGGTATGCCAACGTCATAACTTTCTCCGTCTGTCCCTTGAGATACATAGTGTACTTACAGCTATTACCATTACGTGGTACAAGTTCAGTCGTACGAGTGTAGTTGAAAAGAGTGAATTGTTATTAAGACTAGTTTTAGCCTGCGTTATTGCTCGGGTAATGATATAGTTCAAAACTAACGATTTAAAAATGCTTATAAGTTTAATTGAATCAAGTTTAATTTTATTTCAATTCAAAATAATTAAAGCACATTGACAAGATGAAACTACTAAGCTAATAGAAAACTGTAACACACTAGGTGTACCCGCGGCTTCGCTCGTGTTCAGACTTCCGATCGCTAGCAAACTTCACAGGATCATCCGTTGGGATTATCAAAATATTGCCTGAAAATTTCATCAAAATCGCTCCAGTTGTTTTGGTTTTTAAAAATATACATAGATTATGTAATTGACATTTCTAAGGGTGAGAACAATCATGTGACTCAGCTTTCAGATAATTTAATTAAAAAAAATTAATTACAAAAACAAGATCTCCTAACTACGTTAAAAGGAAGCTAAAAACACGGGAACAAGTAGACGTAAGAACATAGTCTGATCTGGGAGGACGATTTGACATGACCGGGGAAGGAGGCGCAGGACTGATGTCTTTATGTGTTCTAACTTGTGAATTTCAATTATTATACTTGGCTTGATCCGGGACTTGAACCCAGAACTGTCGGATATACATAGCCACTAGACCAATGAGAAATTTCAACTTAAACAATAGTATTCAATACAATGTTTTCACTAAAGCATCCGTTACAATTAATCGGTTAAATCGGAGTAAACTGTGATTGATTTTTAATTGCTAATGGGGCGCAAACAAAAACAATGGTCAAGAGCGTGACCAAAAGATCCGTAGATAAATATTGCCAATTTGATATGCTTTTTGCTTGAAAAAATAAAGAACGTAATATATTAGAGGAAAATCGAATTCTATTTTCAATTTTATATTCTCATAGAGATAGAGATCATAAGTTATACTTTAAATTTTTAACTTTCAAAGCTTCATTAATATTATAAACATTATTTAATGTGATGATTTATTTTATTTTATTTATTTATGTATCAAAAAAAATACATATAAAATAGAAATCAGTAATCATGTGTACAAAGGATCTCTTTAAGAGATCTCTACAAGAATCCCTCAAGCGTGAGAAAAAATAATAATAATAAGATGGTGTAGGTACAAACTATAAACATCAATTATATCTATATTATATAAACATACACATATACAAATATACATATATAAATATACATACATACATACATATTTCAAGAAATGTATCTTAGTTTTGGGAGAGATCAACACCATTTGCTAAAGGATAAAATGGAGTTGAAGGACATAGGTTACTTTTTACTTCCAAAAACATTAATTATATGGGGTATCGTTACATTGCAAAGAGCTGCCTTATAAATATGTTAACTTTTATAAATAAACGTGTGAATTATTCTAAAAAGATATTTATTTGATTACAAATTTTGAACTCCTGACCTCCCGTAAATGTTTAATGGCAATGCCATTCAAACACTGCGTCATAAGTCATCAACAGATCATATACTTCGATTAAACAATAAAGACAAGTGTAGGAGTTTATTACTAGTCACAGTATGATATTCACACTACCAAATTGCCTTGGATTGTCATAAGGATAAATAAAGTACATAAAAATAACACTTTGCAACGGACATTGAACTCCCATCTACGTAATATGAAATCTTCTTCGTTCTTCTTTTTCTCTTCTTTTCTATCACAAATTGTTTGATTAATCTATTTAGCGGATAAAAATGAAAAAGTAATAAGCCTTAATTAGCTCTATTTGTTTTTATTATCTTCGTGTTTAATAGCTTTATGTAATACAAGCGACTCACCATGCTTCGCTCGGGTTCGTCCCTAGGTATGTTTCAACGGTTAGTATGAAATAAAAAACCCGTGTGAATAACAAAAACAAATCTATCGCACGGGGACCGTACATTCTTCTAGAATAAAAAGTAACCTATGTATTCCAGACTATAATAATATATCTCTGTGCCAAATTTCATCCAGATCCGTTTAGCTGTTCTGGTGTCATTGAGTAACAAACATCCATCCAAAATTTCGCATTTAATAATATTATATAATGGGATGCGTAAGGGGAATCTTTCTTTTAATTTTCTTGTATCTAGTTATCGTGGGACTATTAGTGAAAACTTGAAGGAGGGTGTCGGTGTATGTTTGTTGCTCATTCACTCTGAAAATGCTGGACGGATTTTAATGTTGACCTGACCTTTTTTAATGTTGGGAAATGCATTTACGCATACCACCTGTACAGGTGATTATATGGTACTCACCGGCTGGAAAAGTCAGTACTACCCACTAAAACCCAATAAAACTCCCCCGTCTTAATGGAGCGTCACAGGATCGTTTACGTATTCAACCACGACGAGGCACCCTAGTCAAGGTTAAGTCGCTATTTTACATTATAATTATTAAAAATATTTTAAATAAGTACGGTATCTTCAAAATCATTTAAAAGTAATTTTTATATCCTTCGGAATAGATTTTTGTATATTAAGTGTGGTCTTATAGAAATTCCAAGAACATACTTTTTAGATTTACGCGTATATTTGACTTTTTAAATCATCTCGGATTTCACATGTTTTCGAATGTTTTCGGGGATTTATTTTGATTTTTGGTCTCCAACGTTTCGAATGAAAAACCAAAAATCAAAATAAGTTCATGGAAACTCCGAAAAGGTAGCTTTATTGAAAACTCCAAGAAAAATTTACTATTATTCCACCCATAAGGTGATAAAGTGAATTTGAAGTTGATCAACTTTTCAGTTTTTACATAATACCTATGAGTCATTCGCTAATCGAAGTAATTACCTTATCGTGCTTAAGACGCATGCTGTACGTTGATTATAGGGTAAAGGCACACCCACATTTAGCTAGCAAGTATTAGTGATTACTGAATTTTCAATTATAAAGGCGAGAGGATATCCTCAACAAGATTATATGTATATTAATAAAAGCAAAAAATTACAATGTAAATTGTTTATTTATAATTAACTAGCGACTCACCCTCGTTTCCCTCGGGTTCGTACCTAGGTTGATTTCCCATACAATCTTTCATTCCCATTTTCACCCCTTTAAAGGATGATTTTCGAGATAAAAAGTATCCTATGTCCTTGCCAGGGTCTCAAACTATTTTCTTACCAAATTTCATTTAAATCGGTTCAGTAAATCCAAAGATTAACCCCTACAACCTCACAAACTCACTAACTTTACCTCTATAATATTAATATAGACTTTTAGTATTTATTTTATGTATACCTACTAGTGTTCGCTTAAACTAGCACGTTTTGAAGCCATTAACAACAGAATTGATTGAATTGGTTGATTAGTGATCGCCTAGGGGTCGAAATTCGATCATAATCATTATGAAAGAGGATATTATATTATGAATAGATTTCTCCTATCTATACATAATATAATAACTTAGCGAAATCAATATGCAAGTTTCACGCAAAAAGCACTGTACCGATTTTGATTAAATTTTGTGTAGTGATAGATTATTACTCATGTCATATATAATAATAAATATATAATATAATATATTCCTATTAATTAATTAATATTATAAGTGCAAAAGTTTGGGTGGACGCTTGTTACTCAATCACACCAGAACGGCGAAACGAATGTAGATGAAATTTGGTACAGAGATAGATTATATGTATAGTCTGGGTATAGTAAACATAGGCTATTTTTCTGGAATATGTACAGTTCCCGTGGAATAGATTTGTTGTTGTTTTTCACAGAGCAAGGGATCGCCTATCTATTTCATACTAACCTTTAAAACGTACCTAGGGACGGACCGAGGTTGAGTTGGTAGTCTATATATAATAAAAGTAGTTGTTTTCAATTATTTTATTGATAACACTAATTGACAGTTTTGTCTTTGTCTATTTATATAGATTTTTGATAGATAATCGTGAAATTTGAAACACCGATACCAAACTAGCGAAGTACCTATATGGTAGTTAATATGAAAAATTATTTATTTTCAGAATTACCTTTATTAGGACTTGGTGTATACTTTCAGTGAAATATAAATAAGATCGTCTTGGATTTTGAGAAAAAGTATATTGATGATGATGATCGATATATTTTTTTTATATTCATGATTATTATTATAGGTATTTATAATAATAATCATGCAAATTTTTATCCTGGGCAGGAATAGACTCCAAGATCTTTGACATATTAGCGCAAGTCAGGCACAGAGGTGACTGTCCTATGTTACTGCAAGCCTTTTAATAAAAAGTAACACATTCAATCATATGAAATGAATCATTTTGATTATACTACATTAGAAGTAATCTAACCGCAAACTTACTCAGCCAGTTTCAAACAGGCATAGCGGGTTCAACGACCTAACTATCAATATCATCACAATTTTGATGGACGATAATAAGTCTATTTGAACTTTAAATAAAATAATAGATGAATTTTATAACACTATAAACAACACGTTCAGTAATTTTCTTCATCTATTACGTTTTATGAGCTATTTTCAGTTTTACTAGTGTTTTATGGAACATCTACAGATATGATATAAAGTTAATGATGGTATCTGTTTTTTAATAATTTTTAACGATGGAGCTCAAGAGGATACTGGATGCTGGGTACAGGTTCAAATCCTTCATTTGTGATAAGAGGGGAAGATGAAAATTAGAAAACAGATCGATGGTGCATCTGTTAATAATAATGTAACTTCTACATAAGTTCATCAATTGATGTTATATTCCTAACATACTATATTGGCCTATTAAGGCAAAAGAAAATCACGAAATCAAAATTATTGGGTTATTATCATTAAAATGTGAATGTTTGTATGTGTGTTAGTGCTCCCTAATGTCCCTAATTAGTATTCTCTAATGTCCCCTAATATTCCCTAGTGTTCTCCTTCTCACTAAAATAGCTGGATGAATTTGGATAAAATTTAGTATACGGAGAGACTATGACTTGGATATGAGCTATTGTAAGACACCAAAGGACGTACCCGAGAAAAACAAGGGCATGCCGCTAGTCTATACATATAATAAAATCGTAACTGATCGCTGTCTGTACATGGAAGATTTTTAAGAAAGATTATTAGTGGGGTCTTTATTAACGCAAGAGAACCCAACACAAAGATTTTGAGAATTTTTGTCTGTTTGTCGTTTGTGCGCGCTTATCTCAAAAACAGCGTAATCGATTTGGTTGCGGTTTTCAGTGATATATAGTGGAAAGCTTCACTTAATACTTATTATTTGTTTAATTTCAATTGGTTCATAAATAAAAAAAGTTATATCAATTTAAATAATCAACTAGGGAAGAAGCTGAGCAAAGCGAGAGTGAGTTATTCGTAGTTATTAATATGTACATTCATATACATGAATAGCGCTTGCTAGGTTGAATAGTTATGACTAGTCACCTATATAAAAGTTTAGTACTTTTTCTCTCTGTCTGTCAACCAATTTTCTTTGTATTTGTTTATTATATAATTGATAGGTTAATTTTATTCATATATTATGATTTCCAAAATATTTAGGTTAAATAAGTAAACTTAAACCAAACATAAATTTAAATTCTTTGTTCTCCCATAAAAAAATTAGGTTAGATTAATGGTTTTGGGTGAAGTATATAGGTATAGAATAAGCCACAGACACAAATTATCTATAATTAATACTAATATTATAAAGCTATAACTAGCTATAATAAAGGTATGTTTATTTCTGGTTTGTTTAAACCTGCTTATCTCTGCAACCACTATCCAGATTTCTAAAAGTATTATTGCCTTTTAAAGTCTGATCATTAAGGAAGGTAATATGCTACTTATTATCTCACTAACGTCCTTAGGAGCGACGTAATTATATATAACTAGCGACTCACCCTCGCTTCGCTCGTGTTCGTCCCTAGGTACTTTTTAAATAGATATAAATAGTTACTAATCAGTGTTAGCCGTTAGTTTTACTTCGTTAAATTTTCTGATGTTTTGACAGTTATTCTGCTATTCGGGGCGGAGGACAAATCCAACAAATCATAGATCATAGAAATCGGTCCAGCCGTTCTTGAGTTGTAAATGGTGTAACAAACCCCACTTTGTTTTATATATAGATTAAACTAAGTAAGCAAAACTGTGAGCAAAAGCTTGTTATCAATATTATTAAAGATCTTTTTGTAATAATGCTGTCATATAAGTAGTATACGTATTTTGGTCAAACGGTATGTCAGTTTGTAACCAAAATGGATAAACAGGAATTAAATTGGTGGGTATGATTTTTAGGGTCGAGTGACATAGGCATAGTCGTCTCATGCGAATCCATGGGCGAGAGCAAGTGAATACAAAAATAAACTAAGTCTGTATTTTATATAAAAGCAGATGGTACAGCAAAATGTGGCGCGAGGCTCATCCGGTATTGTTTCCCACGGGCGTGTACAAATCGATTACTTGTTTAACTGTTGTCTCACTCGCTTCACGCTTTTTAATTCTACAATAACTATTTGAATAAAATTTAAGGAATTTTGTATTAATGACGTTTAATTATTAATGCGAAAATTTGTATGTTTGTATGTTTGTTACGCTTTACGATAACAGACTGAACCGATTGGGATGAAATCTAGTATATAAATAGACTATAAATTGGAGTAAGACATAGGAAGACAAAACGGCGCTGCCTTTATGTAATATGTGTATTCAGCCCTTTTTCACGTCCCCCTGCTGGGCACGGGCCGCCCTTCAATACGAATCAATCAGGCCATAGTCCACCACGCTGGCGACGTGCGGGTTGGCGACTTTCTGCATGAGGATGTATGTGAGTGGGTGAATTTGTAAAGTTTTAAGGCTAATATGTAAAGATTTAGGTATGACTCCTGTAGCTTATAGCACTTTTGAGACTGTTTTATATTATTATTATTATGTCTTTTCCTACCAAATACCAAGTATTAGCTGTTTGATTTCATTAGAAAGCCCACAAGTTATATCGCGCAATATTAACATATAATAAAATAAAGAGATTACATTGTCATTGTTGTAGGCACTTTATATTAATTGGATATTACGTACAATTAATTTGAGTAAGCAAGAAAACAACGTGCTCAGCTAAGAAATTCTTAAGGCTTCTTACTTTTTCACATAATAAGATTTTAGTACAAAGGCTTCATAGCTGACATTATTAAAAACAATTATTATTACTTATGTTTAAGCTAAATAGTACATATTACAGAAAATTATAGGTTAAACGTGTGTCTGTCTGTCACAAAGTATTCATTGACCGACTTTTAAAATAGAGGGATATTAAATTTTTATGCGTATGCGATGTCCTCGCCTTATATGACTTTTAAAAGAATATTTTGTATAATTGCTCTATATTGTAACCTATCTTATTATTATTATAAATGTAAAAGCATAAATGTTTGGATGGATGTTTGTTACTCAATCACGCCAGAACGGCTGAATGTATCTGAATGAAATTTGGCACAGAGATAGATTATAGCTTAAAATAGCACATACTTTTCATCCTGGGAAAATGTACAGTTCCTGTGGGATAGATTTATTATTGTTTTTCTACCTTTTCTATTGTTTTTTTTTGAGGCGAACCCGAGCGAAGCGAGGGTAAGCCGCTAGTATAAAAAACAAATAACTAGTATATTCTTTTTCAGCGTATAATTTCATACTTTTTACCCTAAATTCGACTACTTTAAATATTAGAAAGAAGAAACAAACGCTTAAACTCATCAGAGACAGATTGCGTGTCTTACGATTTCTCTGAACAGAATAAAAGATCAAAGAGAATAAATAGCTTAATTTTTTCTTACTTGTTAACGGTAGGTTTTGCCATGGTAAAAACAAAATGGCGACGGTCTTTGTAATACAATTTGCATAGATACGTACGTTGCGGCTTCAAGAAAAACATAATGATGGAATGTATGGCGGAAAATGTTGCCAAGCCTAATGCAATTTGAAATGGAGTTTTATACTAAGTTTTTTTAGTAGTTATATATAATTATTTAAATAATTAATTAATATAATTGATTATAGCGCATTTATATTCAAAAACACAACGAAATAGGTTCAATAAATTCTAAAGCTACCTTAGAGAACTAAATTAAAATAAAGTCATATTTTAGACAATTATAATATTATGTTATCATATCTTATAAACTTAAACATTGAATAGTGGTTCTATTATAATGTAACTTTATTCCAATTTCTACTAACAAAATAACAAATTAACAAAATAACAAAACGAAATAATTAACAAAACAAAATAATAATAACAAATTGATTTTTACTCATTATAAAATACAAGATCTTTATTTGTAATAAGTAAGCAAATAATTTGTTGAAAAACAAATAAAACAAATGAGTGAATAGTGTGTTCTTTAAGAGACCTAGGCAAACAATTTGTTAATTTAAATTAAAATTTTAAATTAAAGGTCTTAATTTGAAAATTATTGATCTAATTTACTAATTTTCTTTACTATGGCAATACGTTATAAGTTTGATAGGTAACCTAAAAGTATGGGTAGCTATAATTTGACGTTATGTAGGAAGAGAAACTACAGCGTGATATGAATAAAGGAATAAGAGTAATGTTACATTGAAAGGAAAGCGTGTTAGTACTAATTTTTTAATATAAGAAAAAAGAAATGGGTGCGTGTAACATTTACGCGCGGTTGAAATAAAACTTCTTTAAAAAATAGCGCAATTAAATTGAAACAAATCAATAATTAAATAAGGCATATAAGGCATCTTACAATCATATATTTATAGAATATCATATACGGAAAGAATATATTATATACTAGCAGAACCCGCAGTTTCACCCGCGTTAAGACTACAAAAAAAATTTTTTGCTTTATATAGACAGACAGACAAAATTGTAAAAAATGTTGTTTTGGTATATGAACCGTGAATACATCCATATGCATTTAGTAAAAAGCGGTTATTTTTATTTTAATATTACAAACAGACACTCCAATTTTATTTATCTGTATAGATTTATCAAACAATCACAAAGGTTACCATGGCAACGATTAGTCTGTGTCTACTATACACAATACTCTATCTCATTCTCTCCGGCTTAATCCTATATATTTATTTGTTTGTCTCTTTTTACTGACGCATTCTCGTTTTATCTAGTTACAAATTACAACGATTCTAAAGCAGTTTCACTTCAAAAATAGTACAACTTTAAAAGCGTTCTTGTATAAATTAACGAAAATAGGTTACGAAATTGCTTTCCTCCAAACAATTCATGGTTTTACTTAATTTACTTCAAACTGTCAACCTGCTCAACGTGAAATAGCCCCGTGTGCTCTCATCACGACCTGCTATTTGCCTTTCACATTCTCATACAACGTGTAAAGTGCTACACACGTACACAATTTACGTATTCGTAATACCTTTTATATGTTCAAGCAATATTGAAGAAAGCCTGCTTGTGATATTTTAAATAAAATTGTTTCATTAAAACGAGATCGAATATAGCATATATATACACACATATATCTCTCTTCCTCCTCTTCTCCCGAACCGCGAACGAAAGCAGACGTGTGCACTCGATTATACAATCATTATTCAAAATTAATATATTTTACAAATAGTTAGATTTTGATGATTAAATTTTGGTCTAGCTAATTTGTGGGCTGTTTACAAGAAAATAATAAGTGTCAAAATTAAATACGGAAGTAAAACTAGGACAACAAAGAAATTATAAACATCACCTGTGTAAGCCGTGGGTTAGTTCACTACGAAAACTGTGAACTTGTACCAACTATTTTTATAATAATGTCTACAATTGCAAGATCTCCTCCTGGACATAGTCTCAAACACACAGTTTCGGATTCTGACATATCCACAATTACTCCCTCTGCCCCAGTGTCATCGCATATTACGGTAAGAAATAAAAGACCGCGTGAATCAAGTGAGGAAAAGTTTTCAACTTTTAAAGACGAAATAAAAGACATGATAGAAAGTTGGAAAGAAACACAGAATTCAATGTTAAGCAAGCTTGTATCGGAAGTAACTGTTATAAAACAACTCAATAGCGACATTAAAAAATCCAATGAAGAGATAGAAAAATCATTAGAGTTTTTAAATTTTCATTTCGAAGAAATGAAAAGGAAGATAGAAAATCTAGAGGCTGAGCGTAAGCAGCACTTACTTCAAATTTCGTCTTTAGAGTTAAAACTTGATGATATAGAACGAAATTCAAAACTATCGACTATTGAAATTAGGAATGTCCCGTTTATTGCTCAGCCAGAATCAAAAGCTACCCTAAGTAAAATTGTCCAAGATACATGCAAAGCTCTGGATGTAAATATACAACCTAATAATGTCCGCGATGTGTATCGACTAAACGGAAAAACAGGCAAAAACACAGTCATTGCTGATCTAACGTCTGTCATTGTGAAACAGGATGTGATTAATGCTGCCAAAAAGTACAATAAAGATCATCCTACACAACGACTTTCAACGGCAACAATTGGATTTCAAGGACCAATAGCTCCAATATATATATCGGAAGCTCTGACTAGCAAGGGCCGTAGACTATTTTTCTTAGCAAGAGACTTAGCCAAATCCCATCACTATAAGTTCTGCTGGACAACTCATGGTAAAATATTCCTACGGAAAACACCTGACTCTCCTCACATAGAAGTTAAGAATGAAGAATCATTAGCTACTCTAAGAAACCAGAAATGACTAGGTATACCACTCAGCTACTTTCTCTGCTTTTTAAAAAGGTATTATTACTGTATTTTGGTATTTAGTGTAAAATTACTTTATTTGTGTGTACTTATAGTTTTTAAACTTAATCGATCTTTGCTTTATTTTAGCACCATTTTTCTTATTTATTTCATAATCAATAATCAGCGTAAATATTTAACTATGGATTTTAAGTTGTATATATTTAAAATTCATACATGTCATACTTTAAGTCATTGTTGTAATAAAACTAAAATTCGATCACATAAATAATCAGATTCTTACAAATACTCTAGATAATGTCAAAATTGGTTCTTCTTTTCTATGTCTACCAGAATCTTGTAAGACACTTATAATGCAGGAATCCATTAATCCCTACTTTAAAATCCTTGTACAAAATATTCGAAGCATAAATAAAAATTTTAATGAATTTGAAGTTCTTTTAAATAGATTGGATATAAACTGTGAAATATGTATACTTACAGAGTCATGGAATTCAAAAGTTACTAATTATCCATCCTTAAACAATTACGAAACTCATTACACTAAAAATAATATTAACCAAAATGATGGTATTGTATTATATATAAAAAGATACATTAATTGTTCTGTCGAAGAAGTTCCTCTTAATGATGCTTCGTGTTTAGTTATAAAAATTGATCAAAAAACTGTTGTGATCGGTGTCTACAGATCCCCGTCTCAAAGAAATGTAGCTAATTTTATGAATTCCCTGGACATATTACTAAATTCTTTAAACAAGTTTGAAAATATAATTTTAACGGGTGATTTAAACATAGATATTAAGGCTAATAATACAGACAAAAATTCAGCAGAGTATTTAAATCTACTTGCTAGTCATGGTTTACTAGCCGGCCATCAACATCTGACCAGAGCCAATAATTGTATAGACCATGCGATGATTAAATCAAATTTCTCAATTGTTACCATTGTAATGGCGGCACCATTAACTGATCACTCTGCAGTTCTTACTTGTATTAATTTAAAGCATAAATCTGATAGTCGAATTACTTATTCAAATAAAATTCACAAAATAAACTATGACTCTATTATTGAGGAGCTTAAAACAACAAATTTTGATAATATACTCAAATCACAAGATGCAAATTGGTGCTCTGAGCAATTAGTATCAACTTTGAAAATGTTGATTCAAAAACATTCATTAACAGTTCTGTCACCTAGAAATATACGTTGTATAAAGCCGTGGATCACACCGGGACTAGTCCGCTGTATTAAGACTCGTGATCGTATGAATTTGAAGTGTAAAAAAGAACCACATAATGAAATAATTAAGATAACATATGTGAGGTACAAAAATTTCTGTAATGATCTATTAAAACGTTTGAAAAGAAATTATGAAAGTAATGAATTGAAAAAATATGCTAAAGATCCTAAGAAGAAGTGGAAAATAATTGATTCCATAGCTAATAGAAATCATAAAATCAATCCTGCTGATGAACTTCTTAAAATAGCCAATACTCCTGAGGCAGCTTTAGATAAAATAAATGACTTTTACACTGGGATTGCAGCGAAACTGGCAAATACAATTGTATCTCAAAAAAATAATATCCATTCTTACCCTTATGAAACGCAATTCATACCAGCTAGTTCTATGGCTCTTTTTGAAACATCAAATCAGGAAATTAATGCCATCTTAATGAATTTAAAAACTGATAGCGCCATTGGATGGGATGGAATACCTACTAAATTACTAAAACTTGCAAAAGACATTATAGTACCCATACTGGCACATATTGTAAATCTCTGCCTTCTTACAGGTGTTTTTCCTACAACCTTTAAAATATCTATTATACATCCTATTTATAAAAATGGGAACAAAAATTGTGTCAGCAATTATCGTCCAATTTCGGTACTTCCAGCACTTTCCAAAATTTTAGAGAAAATTATTAACAAGAGGCTAATGTCATATTTAGAAAAAGAAAACATATTATCAAATAACCAATTTGGATTTAGAACAGGTAGATCAACAGCACATGCAGTTTCTAATCTTGTAGAATTTATAGTGACTAATATAGATAGAAAAACAAAATGTATAGGGGTGTTCTTGGATCTTACTAAGGCTTTTGACACTGTTTGTATTCCTAGATTATTGAATAAAATGGAGCAAATAGGTATCCGTGGAACAGTGCTGCAACTATTCACTGATTATTTGAGAAATCGTTCTCAGAGGGTTACTATTAACGGTTTTTATAGCAGTGACAATAGTATCAATTACGGAGTCCCCCAAGGAAGCGTCTTGGGACCAACACTTTTTTTAATTTATATAAATAATTTATGCAATTTGCGGTTAACAAATTGCAAAATATTTACATTTGCAGATGATACTGCTCTTGTCTTTGTTGGAGAAAATTGGGAGATCGCAAAAATGCATGCAGAAAATGGATTAAACATCATTTTTAATTGGCTTAATGAAAATTTATTGACACTTAATACAGTTAAAACAAAATATTTACTCTTTTCTAACTCTGAACGTAGTTTACCATTAAGTTTCAATATCCAAATTCACACCAACTCTTGTCTTTACGAAACTGAAAGGAAGATCCATTGCGATTGTGATACCTTAGAAAGAACCCAAACTATAAAGTATCTAGGGGTTCTTCTAGATGAAAAATTATCTTGGTGCCCTCAGATTAGTCACCTTATAGAAATAACAAGAAAACTTATATATATATTTAAGAAACTAAGACATGTTGCTGATTCTGATTTGCTTAAAACAATCTATCTTGCACTTTCCCAGTCCATCCTGAACTACTGCATTGCATCATGGGGTGGAGCACGGAAAACGTACATGATAAAACTTGAGAGAGCTCAGAGGTCCCTGCTAAAAGTGATGAAATTTAAGCCTTTTAGATATCCTACATCTAATCTATACACAGAATGTGGCGTGTTAACTGTTCGACAATTATTCATTGTTAATTTAATATTATCTCAACATGAGAAATTACCTTATAATTATAACAATGCAAGTAGACGACAAAACAGGGTTTGTGCAACGACCAAGTTCAATACTGCTTTTATTAATAAATATCAGTGCTTTCTGGGTCCTATGCTATACAATAAAATAAATCAAATCTTAAATATTTATTCAAAAAATAAACACCAATGTAAGAAGATCTTAGTAGACTGGTTACAAAATAAAAATTACGAAGAAACTGAGAAATTAATTGAAATAATAAAATAACTTTTTTGTTTTCTAGTCTTTAAAAATCTTTACAAAGTAGTAAAAAAAAATTCATATATCTTAATAATGACCCTGATTAGAATAATCGAAAATAATAAATATCACAACATACACAACATATCGTTAACAAATAAAATAAAACAGCATTTAAACTAGTTCATTCAATTACATATACATACATACCTAAATTTTTACAAATAAAAAACTACAATAATAAATATGCCAAAATATTTACAAATAAACTATTAACTATAAGTGATATAAAATATACCTAACTATTTATAAATAAACAACTACAAATAATATAAAATTGGTTCTAAATATATCATATTAAAAAATATCTGTAGAAAAGTTTCAACAAAATTCTTACGTAAAATAATTAAATTTCTTCTTAATGCTTAAATTCATAGCTTTAGTGGTCTAACCTCAATTATAACTTAAAAATGACATGATGACGGTAGATGTTTTTAGTGAATTAAACAACTACCTACGCTGATGTATTCGTACCTCAAAATTGTTTAGATTGTATAACATATATATTTTAGTGTTATGTTACATTTAACTTATTAGTAATAAATAAATAGTGTAATAGGAAGAGGCTAGCGTCTGAGATACAGGCTCGGCCTAGTTCAGACGTTAGTGCATTTAAACTAAGATTGTACTAATTATATAGTTTTAAGAAAATGTCTTGTAACACTTTTGTACTTAAGTCAATAAAGGTATTATTATTATTATTATATATATATATATATATATATATATATATATATATATATATATATATAATTTTTTAACTTTTTTTTCTAATACTTACACAACTTCTGATACCTTAGCAACTAATATAGAAACTAAATTTTAATATTTTAGTATTTTCTCCATATAAGATAAGAGAGTGTAAGGAACTCAAATAAGTATTTAATATTGTTTTGTGTGTTTTGTAATATATATATATATATATATATATATATATATATCAAAACAAATTATCGTTGGCTTTTTTTTAAAGCAAAATGTATAATTGGTTTATCTACCTTACTTATTATACAAGAACACAGTGAAAGATCTTGAAAAAATCTGCATGTCTGAGAGCGTCTCGTAAGTTTTCGAAAGACATATGAAGTCCGCCAACCCGCACTTGGCCAGCATGGAGGACTATGGCCTAATCCCCCACATAATGAAGGGAGGTTTGTTCCCAGCAGTGGGCATTTAAAAGGGACTGAATACCAATGCAAGGACAATGTGAATGAGATATTCCACCACTGAGCCAGATGCTCTTATTCCTATTTTTCACAGTAAACCCAATAAAATAATATTTACAAAGTTGTCGCAGTTGTTATGACCATTTTCAAATATTTAAATAAAGTTTCAACGTTAAAGGAGGAAGTTTCTAACAGGTGTGAGAAAAATTGTAACTTTTTTAATAGTGTATTTTTATGAATCCTGAAGTTCTGAGTGCAGTTAAGCTACGTAATATATTTTTATGTTTTGATTACGGGATGTTTAGTTCTTTACCTTAATTGAGCAATATTATTATCTATACATATAATAAAAATCCTACTGAGTCGAATCTGTACCTTAAATATTTTTTGGAAAATCTTATTGAAATAGACTTTATTATCGATACAGAGACCGAATCTATAGTTTTTAGAATTTTTGTCTGTCTGTCTGTCCGTTACCGCATCACAGAAAAACCACAGGAGGATTTTTGGGTATTTGGATTTTTCGTTCGTCTTTTCAAATGTTTACAGCAATCATGGTCACGGGAGAGACTTAGGATTAAAGATTCTTGATTCTGATTCGATTCTGGAGAAGTCCTGCTTTTGTTACAATTTTAAGTCAAAAGAAAATTAATTAATTTTAATAAGCTATTAATAAAAACAAAAATTAAATAAACTCAATGAGTGATATAATTATATATGTAAATATTAAGTAATTAATAAGCTCTTTGAATAAAAATATCAAATCATAAAGTTTTATAGCGCATTAGCCAATTTTTCCAATATACCTTTTTGTATAGGAAAAATCTTTAAATTCTTCAAATCTCAATCAGGGCACATAACGATACACGTTTGCAATCAATACCTCCTTAAATGGACATCCGCTATGAGGCAAGACGAACCTCTTTTTTATCTATAATAGATACTTTGATTTGAAAGATAGCAATTACATGTGTTTAATATGCTGGTATGTTATTGATTTTAAGAAATTTGTCTCAACTTATGTAGAAAAATATTTATGGGGTATTAACATACAATAAATTATAATATGTCTTATAACTAGGAACTTACCCTTGCTTCGCTCGGGTACTTTGCTAAGGACGTACTTGATACGTTTTATTTTTTTCAGCGGTACCGTAATTCTTTTTCTAAAATTTAGTACGCCAGTGAAAGTCCTATCAAAATCAGTCCAGCCGTTTCGAAGATTAGCCGAAATAAACAGACAGACATAGAGTAAGACATAATTTAAAAAAAATTATGTTTTTCTTATAAGTACCGTATAAAATTTCATAAGCATTTAGTAAAAAGCTGTTTTAAAAATTTTGACATTACAAACGGACACTTTAATTTTATTTATCTGTATAGATTATAATGGTGGCATCTTTAAAGTATAACAAGATCATTAAAAAACGTTAAAATAAAATACATGCATAGGTTCTTGAACGGTAAATCGGTATTTGAATATATTTTCCTTATAAGTTTGGCCAAAAATTATTTCGAAAAACATATTTTTATATACGTAATATTAGTAATCATGAGAACTAGTAGGTATTAATTTATAATGTAGTAAATATAATAGTCAATCTCACACATTCTGTTAGAGTAGTTTAGTAATAAAAAGTCGATCAGATTCCTCAAACACGTTTTATAATTAGTTCGAACTAATTTAGATACAAGTTTTTGCAATGTTATTTAAAATATCTATTAAAATTATCTTATGTCCTTGAGATGTGTGATGATATATATAATAAAAATGTGTAAAGTACGTGTAGAGTTCTGCACATTATGATGGTTTAAATAGCGATTTTTGTTTTAATTTCGCTTCATGGTTAGCAGCTTATCCAATATCCATACTTACTAGTATGAGAAATGTGAAAGTAACTTTTCACGCTTGAACCACTGAACAGATTTCGACAAAGTTTGGGTAGAACATAGATTGCATCCTTGGGACGGGACATAGGCTATCTTTGATCCCCTCTCCACTTACATGAAACCTCAAGCAAAAACTAGAAGGTATTTGTGTTTAAAAAAAAAAGTTTGTATTACAAGTCTTTAGGGTAGGCACTGTCTGTAGCAAGTATATAACACCTTTGAGATGTCTAAAACCTTAGTCTCTCCCGTGACCATGATTGCTGTAAAGCATTCGAAACGTCGGGAACCAAAAAGCAAAATAAATCCGCGAAATAATCCGAAAAGATAGTTTTATTTTGAAAAGTCTCTTTAGTTTTTATTTTACTAGCGGCTCACAATCGCTTCGCTCGGTTTCGCTTCTAGAAAAACAAAAACAAATCTGTCCCGTGGGAACCATATATTTTTCCGGGCTAAAGTAGCCTATGTGTTATTCTGATGTATGAGCTAAATTATTGTAAAGTTTTATTAAAATCCAATCAGTAGTTTTTGCTTGAAAGAGTAACAAACGTCTATACATCCAGACAACTGTACATTCTCACGAAATTTCGCATTTATAATATTAGAAGGATTAAAAAAATATATCTATAAAGTCTTTTTAATTGATAAATTATCTAGATTATAATTCGTCTATAGTTCATTTTTAGTACTTATTCAATTTGGCTTGCAAAATAGGTAAATTATATCCTAGGTACCTTTTTAATAAATAATTTCTTAAAAAAAAGTTATCCTTGAACGGTTTCTTTAATTTTATTAAGCCTTTCGGATCTCTAAAAGTATATATTATTTATCTGCCTAGTTTTATTTGGTGCCAGTAGGTAAAATTCATATGAATATTTATTTTATGACCATAATTAAAATTTCTCACAAACATTATATATTTGATATGTTTGATATTAAAAAAACTAAGTTTCTATGTTAGTTTTTGTCATTAAAAACATATCTGTAGAACGTTTTATGTACGTTGAAAAATAATATCTTTATATAAATAGGCAAAGACAAAACAGTACCTTTTACTCCTATGTTTGTTTGATTTTCTTTTTTAGGGTTCCGAACTCCAAGGGTGCCAACGGAACCCTATTACTAAAGCTCCGCTGTCCGTCCGTCCACCTGTCAGAGGGCTGTATCTCATGAACCGTAATAGATAGAGAGTTGAAATTTTCACAGAGTATGTATTCCTATTGCCACTATAACAACAAATACATTTTAAAACATTTTTTTTTAACATTCGTAATCGATCATCGAAGTTTAATACATACATAGAGTAAAACTCATATTAATAAAAAGTACATGTAGGATGGTACGGAATCCTTCGTGTGCGGATTCGACTCCCACTTGATTTTTTTGTTTAGTAGCTATTGAAGAGCTAGTGTTATCAACAAATAATGTATTAAATTATATATTAAAGAAAAACTAACTGTTCAATTCTATCCTTTATGTTTTTCTTAAATATTCGCCTCTAGACAAACAAAAACAAATCTATCTCACGGAAACCGTACATTTTTTCGGAATAAAAAGTAACCTATTTGTTATTTTCATGTATGAACTACACAACTGTAAAGTTTCATTAGAATCCAATCAGTAGTTTTTGTGTACTAAGCTGTATAAGTTACTATAGTTTTTTAACTATCCCACGGGAACTCTTAAATTTTTCGGGATGAAAAGTATCTAATATTGTAGTAGCAAATACCGGGGATATGAGGTACCACCATGCAAAATTTTATTTAAATTGGTCCAACAATTTCGGAGATTAGCCGGTACAAACAGACAAACAGACAAACGGACAGAGAAACAAAAAAAAATTACAAAATCCTAATTTGTACTATTTCTGTTATTACATCCCCCTGGCTCGGTTTTTGGCATTTTTTTTTCTATGTACGGACATTAAGCCTCTACAGTTTTATTATATGTATGTATTATAGATGATTATGGTTGAAATTCGACCGCTGGGCGACTAGTTTGGACTAAATAAATTATTTGAGAACTTCCATAAACTGACTTTACTTTGTAGAGAGAACTATTAATTATATTGACTGTAAATATCTTTAATCCTTTTTAATTATTTGTTTACGATTTAAAAGCGTATATATGTGTAAATATGGTGTAATTTTACATGACATTGTTTTGTCAAAGACCATAAAAATAATAATATGATCATATGAAAGATTTATACCTAATGCAGATGGAAAATTAACAATTGTAGCTTTGATAAATTGCTCTCGACTCTACTAAGAAGTCATATATTTTTTAATTTCTTACAAGCGTAGAAGATTCTGTGTAGAATGCATCTTGTATAAGCTTCTAAAGGAGATTCATTACATACAAGTTGAATCTAAGAAATACATCATGCTTAGTATTATGATAAAACACATAAGGATTATACTACGAGTTACAACTAGTACTAACTACATATTAAAAAAGCTTTTAAAAGTTAATTTGGATAAGTTGATCATAATAATGAATGATGAGCTTAATTTTTTAAAACTTTATCCGGCCTGCTATTGTAAATTCAAGAATTTGTATTGGAATGAATATGTTTGTTATTCGCTTATGCTCGAACGGCTAAACCAATTTTAATGAAATTTAGCATAGTGATAGACTATGACTATGGAAGCTTGGTATCACAAAAGCTACTTTTAGGAACCTACTAAGTACCTATTAATGTATATTTTGCCTTTAATTAAAAAAATATGCCTTTATACGACTTGCTGTAGAAACCCTTGGCCTATGGAGTCAAAGTGCTAAACACTTAAAAAACATAACACCTCCTTTTATCACCTCTATAGGTAACAGAAGAGCTGGTTCTTTTTTCGCTCAAAGTAAAAAAATAAATAAATTTCACGTGGACATGACAGTAATAATTAAGTGTACATTTGTTTTTATATATAGTTAAGTATATTTGTAATTTCCTTTATTGTAAACTAACAACTCACCCTCGCTTCGCTCGGGTTCGTCCCTATTATACTCGTACATAGTTTTACAATAATGTATGTAACATTTATGATTACTGCTCCGCTCCCTTCGGTAGTAGCATGATATGTAGCCTATAGCCTTCCTCAATAAACGGGCTATCTAATGCAAAATAATTTTTCGTGAAATTAGCGCGTTCCTGAGATTCCTGAGATTAGCGCGTTCAAATAAACAAATAAAGAAACAAACAAACAATTCTGTCTCTTTTTAAAATATATAATATAATATAGATAAAAAAAATCTTTAAAGATATTTACTACTCATGTACCTTCATTTCGTTGATTACAAAAATACATCTAAATAAAATTAGCACATTTTGCTGGTATTGGTTAAACTGGTTTATATTTATTACCATTAGTTCATAATTGGTAATACGTATTCGCATCACGCGGGGAATCTTTTGCAGAACAGGTTTTCTTGCTGTTGATTCTATCATGTATAGTATACTATAATTTATGATAATAACGTACGATAGTATTTATGTCGTCTTTGTAGGTACAGAACATTACTAAAATTTATTTAATATCTGATTTTTGTATCAGAAAAAGAATCTATAGGTATATAATTATATAAAATTGTAACTAATCTGTACATTAAATATTTTTTGGAAAATCTTAATGAAACAGACATTATTATCGATATAGAGGCCGAATCTATAGTTTTTAGAATTTTTGTCTGTCTGTTTGTGATATTACGGAAAAACCACTGGAGCGATTTTGATGAAATTTGGTATGATGATAGCTGGTTACCCGGGTCAACTTAATCTGGGTCATTTCTGAGAAATCTATACTAAAGATTAAAATGTTTGGACGAATCCGAGCGGAGCGAGGGTGAGTCGCTAGTTTATCTTTATAAATAAAAATGATTTTTGAATGTTTGTCCTCTATACGTTCCTAAACCATTGAGCCAATTGTGATGAAACTGTATACGCCTGAAAAGGAATATAGTGCAAAAAAAATCTTTGGAGTTTTGTCCCCTATGGGTTCCTTAACCATACAAGCATAGGGACGCACCTGTAAGTTACTATTATGATATGAAAATAATTAAAACAATTTATAAATTACTGTCGTTTGAAGAATTGGTTAAATTTTTTCATTCTTATATTCAACTCGTTCTTGCCCGTGGCTTCGTGTCGTGTCGTATCGTGTCCGTACCCACGATGTAAGTTTCTTGCCCAATTTAATCGAAATCTATTCAGGATCTATTAGTGTTTCGTTAAATATTTTACTGGCATTAGATATAAATATTCTTTATTGCACTAAATAAGTAATAAAATAAAACAATACATAGAAATAAACATGGATAAATGTGGACTTATCTCTATAAGAGATCTCTTCCAGTCAACCCATGTATGTGGGAAATAGTGTTACGCAGCGGGACAGAAAGAGAAAGTGCAAAGAATGATAAGGAAATATATAAGAATAAGCAAAATATGTAAAACAAAATAAATATAATATATAATTATATATACACACTATATTTCCATATATATTATATAAGCATAAATACATAAATACAAATATGTATTATAAACATTACATAAACATTAGAGAGAATAAATAAATACCAGAAAATATATACATATATATACATACAATATATTACATACTTATATTATTACAAAACAGAAAGATGTATATTTATCAATTCTGAGCTAGAAAGTGCTTTTTTATACTGATTTTAAATGCATCATTAGATATTTTGAATTTCAAAGCTTATATTGCCTTTTAGAGCAAGTTTCTACATAATACATAGAAAATCTTTTCATTGAATCTGTAACCTACGAAGTAGTAGACAGTGCATTTAAAAAATATTTCACTGTACCACAACATCTTATAAAAAATATTTTCAACTAATATTTAATCTTATTTTTATACTCAATCCAAGAAAATATGCACAGAGTCTACGCTACTTTAGGATTTTGTTCATTATTTTGAAGAATCTCATAGTGAATTGGTCTGGCATCTTTGTATTCGGATCTCATTCTGTAATAGAGTGGCTCTTTGATGTAAGACCTATTAAATAAATTCAAGAAAGTTTCTTCATCATGCGAATGTACTGTTTGAATTTTGATGTCTAATTATAATTTATCTTGATTATATTGATATTTTATTATATTTTTATGTTTATATGTAATTTTGAAGAAATGTAATTAAAAGTGTTTATTCAACGCTTCTATTTGATTACTTTTTTGAATATTTTTATTACTAGCAACTCACTCTTGCATCACTCGGGTTCGTCCCTAGATACGTTTTAACAGTTAGTATGGAAAAGTTAGTCGATCCCTTGATCTGTGAAAAACAAAAACAAATCTGTCCCACGGGAACCATACATTTTTCGGGATAAAAAGTAATTTATGTACTATTCCAGATTATAATCTATCTCTGTGTCAAATTTCATTCAGATCCGTTAAGCCGTTCTGGCGTGATTGAGTAACAAACATCCATCTAAACTTTCGCATTTATAATATTTATGGGATAATTACAATATAATCATGGCGTGATATGAGTCTATTTTTTGCGTTAGAGATATATCATGGAGTAGGCGTTACCACTCACCGGTTTATTAATTATCCATACAAAAATATTACGTCGATTCGTAGCTGATTTGCAGAATGAAAGTAAGAAACATACATATTTACTTATATATATTATAAACTTATTATAAACAGTCGGTGTTACAGCTATTAATCATGAGCCAAAATAAGTACAGACTTTTTCCATCTTGAAATACCTACTCAGTACTAGCCCGAAGTTAGAAAGTTGTCGGTATGTAATTGTACACATGCTACAACAACACGTTAAGCTGTAGGTTATACGTTTTATCTCTCACCGCTCATATTGAATTTTCGTAAAACCTAACCTTCAGAGGGATAGAGTGCACTTGCGTTTGCGCATATATGTATATTGTATACTTGTACCGCACCGTACTTAGTTACGAGAACATTTTTCGTCAAAATTCCTTTTTCAATTTACTCCAGTTATATGGTAAAATGCCACAATATTCATTTGTACATTTTGCCACTTTCCGTTGCCAAAGCCTCAATCTTCACATTTAAGAGTCCTTCATATAGTAATTACATATTGACAATAATACCATAAATTATTGCTTTACTAAAATTTTAACTTAACTACTTAAGTATCTTAAATATAATTACCGTATTTAACGAAACAATATAATTTGTTAAGAATATTGCGCAAAATGTTATATTTTTTTATTTTTTCACACGTCTGGTATAGCTTGGGTTATTTTTTTTAATTTACTTAAAAACAAGTGTCGCCGGCGGCGTTACTTGTAATATACGTAAAGTGGGTACTAAATAGTTTTAAAGACAAAATGAGGAATAACCTAAGGGACTCATTTATTATACAGAGAGAAAAAATGACAAATCTTTAAAATGACACAGCGTTCTAGGTCAAGACAAATTACCTCATACGGCAATCGAACCAGGGACATCCAGCATCGTAATGCCAGTCAGATCTATTCTGCCAGTGATCATCAAAGAGTCTTACAAACATATCTTTATTACATATCTCGTAGAACAAAAACATGTACAAGTATGTATACAGATATCGATAAGGAATCAACCTGTTTCCTGCGGGTAAATTATTCTCATAACATTTTATTGTCTGAGAAAAAATATGTTTAAAGCAAACTGATTTTATTTTTATAATGTTACCGTCAACGTGTGTAGTACCGACATTTTATGAAATACCTAGGTAAATAAATATATTTGTATTTTAATAGATATTTATATTTCACATATTTAAAAAGTGATAGGTTTAATTCAAGGCTATTATTTTGTTTTATTAATTAGTCTATAACTTTTTTTATTTAATTATTATCTAATATCTGACATGATTAAAACCATTTCGATTAGGTTATTTTATCAAAAACTGTCCAACTGTTTGTTACACACATACATACGCACAAATACATACGCACACATACATACGCACAAATACATACGCACACATACATATATGCACATATAAACTTTCTTATTTATTATAGTATTTTGATTTCATAAAGACATTAATTCTCTCATGGGATGATCTATTAATTAAAAAAAATATTCTTCGATTTAAATTATTCTATGATTTAAATATAGAGTAATACTTATATAAAGTAAACACACAATCATTTTACTATTAAAAAAAATTAAAGAGTACGTGTATGAATGTGTACACGCGCAAGAAGTAAAACTTCTGTAGGTCATCGGTACTCTTTATGAAATTCAATTTATATTTTAAATAATTAGGATAGGTGAGAT